>CM064866.1:34251611-34851611 GCA_032719365.1 Prinsepia uniflora
GGCATGTGTTGCCAAGTTTCGGTGTGTCGAGTCCTAGAGGGATGTCGACTGGCAGAGGTTGCCACGGTGTAGATGTTCTGTGACTTGGTATGGCATGCGGTGATTGTGGTATACCATGGTTGAGCGATGGTAGATACCGATGAGAGCCAATTTCCTTTTGGAGGCCAGCTGTGGAGAGCCGTAGAGTTACGAGAGGACGAGATCCTCAGAGTGTAGTTTTTGGCCGGTTTGGTACTAGTATGGGAGTATGACGACTCTTAGGAGTTGAGATCGAGGGATCAGTTAGGATGGTTGAGCTACAGCGGGCAGCTGGTTTTGTGGTAACCCTAGTGTGTGATTGATTGGACAAGTTACAAGGAGTGTGGTACTTGTGATCGGATCCTAAGGTGGACCGATTGGTGGATGTTGTGTGTAGAGCGATTGGTACCGGCGGTGAGACTACCGTATGGATTGGGAGTCTCGATAGCAGAGTGTTTGTGAGTTTGGTCTGCACGAGGTTGTGGCAGATGCTGCTATCTATGGACGTAGATGAGTCTTATCGAGTTGGATAGAATCAGGTTGCCGTGACGATTGTGACGATAGGATTCGTCAGTCGTGACGATGATACGAGGTGCGTGAGTGACGCACAGTAAGAACAGTGATTCTGGATTCAACTCGGTGACGGCTCAGTCCGATCGCAGAATGAGATGTTGAAGTTGGGTGTTGGCACACTTTCCACGATCTAGTGAAGGTGATGGTTATAAGCGGGACAGAGAGGATCCCGAGTGGCTCAGTACGAGGTACGGGAGTACTTGGTATGGAGACCAATTTCCCCAGTGATGGAGATCAGTTTCCTCAGTGATAGAGACCAGTTTCCCAATGATGGAGACCAGTTTCCTCAGTGATGGAGACTAGTTTCCCCTGTGATGGAGATCAGTTTCCCCAGTATTGGAGACTAGTTCCCCCAATGCTGCGAAATTGAGTCGCGAGGGTGTACTCAGAAGTTGTAACGATTGAAGTGAAACGTGAGATCCAGGTACGAATGGATGGCGTAAGTGACGTCTTATGATGTACGAGTCGGTTTGTCCGTTTTGGTAGTACGCGACTCAAGGTTAAATTGCGTGAATTCCACTTGGAATGAGTGTATCTACGTAAACGATAGTCACAGACGCGTGGATGGTGTCCAGTTGAGTCGAGGACTTGAGAGTCATCGCGGATTGGCTTTGGTTAACCATACCTCCTGAGTTGAGGAATTGGAAATTGTTTGCCTATAGGACGCGAGAATGCTCGCGTAGTAAGTGAGCTCAGTAATTGGAAAAGAAATATGTTTCCAACCTCAGACGTTGAGAGGAGCACCTGATTCCGCTTTGGTGATGAGTATTCCGAGGTCACCGAGTGTGACTCCTTGGTAGACAGTGCTGAGTACCGGAGGATAACATAGGATGAACTTGGACGTCATTTTCTTGGATTCTCTTGGATTTCGTTCCTAGGTGAGACGACGAGGAGTGATTTGATAGTTAGGAGTTCAAGAGGGTGTAAGAACCGAACACCTAGGCTGTGGGTCAATTTGATTGACTTGACGAGTAGATGTTATTTAGCGTCACAGGATGTGACGAGTGAATGTCCGAGGTGTTAGACTGATGTTCGCATGGTAACGGACGGGTGAGGTCCGGACCACAGTTGGAGTGCAGACGGTATTTTGTGGTTGGACGTTGCCAGAGAGCAGTCCTTGTGTAGGTCGGGGGTGCCCCGATGTTGTTGTGGTATAGGTGCATCGGAGTGTTGTGCACGTTCGATGATGGGATTGATCACGATCAATCGGTATATCGGGTTGAGAGTGCCCGAGAGTACGAGTACGTTGTGGGTTGGATAGTGTCCTAGATGGACATGAGTGACGATCGGATCAGATCCGATGAGTGACAGTTTGGAGACTCGAGGTGAGTCTAGATGACAAGTGGTATCGCTAAGTGATGCGAGATACGATATGAGGACTCGAGAATGAGTCGAGATCAGAGTAGAGCAGCGAAGCGTAGTGGAGCCGGGAGTTTTCAGCTGGTCACGATGGTTGTGACCTATGATAGTTACAGACTGATCGGTATCCGACGAGTTCAGATAGGTATGATTGGTGGGACTCTAAGTAAAGTCAGTTTTGGGTATAGGAAATTGCGAGAGTTGACTCATACGAGTAGAAGAGTCAGTTTGGACATAGGTATGAGGATGACCTGTAAGACGGGATTCGTGCCATCGTGATGGCAGGATCTATAGGTTTTTGTCTGATCAGATGCTGAGCAGGATGCCAGCTTAGACGTGGTAGCCCTTAGTGGGGATGCGTTTTCAGCCTGACGACTGTCAGATGGAACCTGTCAGGGTGGCAGACTGAAAAACCGTTTAGATATCAGCTTGGTATTGCTTACCTGTCAAAGTGAGTGACAAGCGAGATCGACGAGTGTCAACATTTTGTCTCGAGTGAGACGTACGAGCTGACGTGTAGTTCTCGAGAATGAGTTGGAGTTTTGGAGGCTCTAGTGACGGTACGTACCATGGAAGATAACAATGAGTATGGTATGTGTGTCAGACGGGTACCAGTGAGTACGTTTTGTGTGTTGGACGTGTACTTCTACACGAGTATTCTTGTGTGGGTACAACGATCCGTTTCGAGGAAAAAGGTTGGATTCCACAGTTTGGTTGTGGAATCGGGTCAATTTGAATTTCGAGGACGAAATTCTTTAAGGGGGGAAGTTTATAACGACCCGTCCCGAATTGACGGGATTAATTAAGAATTAATGACGAATTAGCTAGACTAATCGGAGATTAGACGAGGATTAGCGGACGTTCGGGCGAAATGACAATTTTACCCCTAGAATGGATGAATCGTTGACTTTTGGCTCAGGCGGTCAAATGGACTTTGACCGATGACCGTGATGTCACGAGTTCATAGACAGGTGGCACGCTCGATTCCGACGTCTGAGGAAAAAGTTATGACGTTCGGAAGTTATGACCCAGGAAGTCTGATGGCCGAGGGCCGAATACCGTTACGTAGAACGAGACGATACGAATCCATAGACAGGCGGCATGTCGAATTCGGACATTCGACGGAGAAGTTACGGTTCACGGAAGTACGAAAGTACTATTGCACGAATTATGAGACGAGGACCTTTTGGATTTAAGTGAGGCCCAGGGATTTGTCAGTGGACCAATGGATGAGTGAAAATTGTCACCCATCCACTGGCCCTTCCCTTACATACATGCATCGATCATCTTCTTGCTTTGCATTCATCCAAACAAACCCACCCGATCTCACTTCCACCCACATCCAACCTGCACTCCAAACCATCATCTGTGAGACTCAGAGAGAGAGTGAGAGACTGAGGGAGCTATGGACTGTGGCTGGGAGTGTCTGGACCGCCATGCACGGCGGTGAAGGCCTGGGAGAAACGGATTGCCCGGTAAGGCCCATTTTTCCCTTATTTCGATTTTGACATTATGGGCTATATTGGATGTTTAGGATAGGATTAGTGGGTTGCAAGGATGATTCTTGGACGGTTTGGAGGCTGGTTCACGGCGGAGGAGGCAGTGGGAACGGCTGGGAAAAAACAGGGTCGTGATGTCCATGTTGGAACCATAGGTTTCGGTGGATTTTAGTTAGTTTTGTTAATTGGGATTGATAGAAAACATTAAAAGAGGAATTTTAGGATTGAAATGGGACAAAACGGACGAAAAATGAAGAGTGTAAGGGCCTAGATCGGTCACGCCGGTCCAGTTAGACCGAAATTGCAGAGAAAACCAGACCGACCCGTTCAGACCGGTCGGCTGGAGGACATGGATGACCCTGTGCAGTGGTGCATGAGGCCCACACCCAGGGCCATCTCGAGGCGCGTGTGGGCGCGTGTTGAGAAATTTGAGGGTGGTTCCAACATGTGAAATCATCTATTCAATGTAACGAACATTTTGGGACTAGTTTCGTGTCAATCAGACATCGTTTCGTTAAGTTTCGGGGTGTCCGATAGTTTAGATTAGAGTTTAAAAATAGTTAGAAATTCCAGAAAATTACGGGGCTTTAGTGAAGGGTTTTAAGTAGTTAGTAACCCTCTAAATGAATTTGGACAGGTTCAGGAATCCCGGAGGCGGCGATTGGTCCCGTGAGACGTTATGACATGCGTATCGAGATGCGGCTTCGGACGGTCTGTGAGTGGACCTTTCTTTCCAAATTGATGCCTGCATAAATTTTTTATAATTTTTTTAGAATATATTTTGTGATGCCATGAGTGCATTTGTTTGTGGTAGCCTAGGATTTACGTATTTGCACGTATTTCACGATTTCCGATTTTATACGATGCTTATATGTTCTAGGTTTTCAACGAGGGTTTAATAAATGGATTTCGGATTTAGAAACGTGATCTCAGGAGTGAGACCCAATTGATTTACAAACTCTCAGACTTGGAGTCCATTTGATTTGACGAAGAATCGGACCAAGGGTCCATTTGAGCGATACGATTGGACCGAGGGTCTAGTTGGTTTACGATTCGAGTTTGAGGTCCAGTTAGTGATACTATCGGGCTTGATGCCCCGTTGATTTATGAAATCGGGCCTGAGACCCATTTAGTTGTGATATCGGGCTTAAGGTCCCGTTGGTTGCAAAATCGGACATGAGGTCCTATTGGGTTCCGGTTTCGGGCTTAGGGCCCAGTTAGTCGTGATATCGGGCTTGAGACCATGTTGATTGTGAAATCGGGCTTGAGTCCCAGTTCAGGTTATGAAATGAGTATTCAGGAATTAGACCCTGTTGAACTGTGGATTTAGGCCGAGGCCTGTGAAATGGATTTGAATCGGATTCGAGGAATCCTATTGAGATGAATCGGATTCGAGGAATCCTATTGAGATGAATCGGGTATGAGACCCAGTTTAAAAGTGATTTGAGAAAGAAAGAAAAGAATTAAAATGAATGAACCATCCATATGTTTATATGGTCTCCTCCAAACGTCGACCTGGAGAGTCACGATCCACAGACCAGAGTGGGTGTGGGGATCCCGTTCCAGGAGTGGTGGTTACTTATTATGTTGTGGTCCCGGACCAGATTCAGGAGAGATATGTGGACTAGATCCAGAGAGAGAGCTCGGACTAGATCCAGAGATTGAGCCTCCCAGATGGAGTTTCCTGGGAGAAGACTCGGAGTGAGACCCCGAGTAGTGTGCACACTAGTATAGGTTCGATATCGTGACTTATATCGGGGATGTGTTCCCTAGGGGCTGTGTGCCCCGAGTTGGCATCTTCTCGGAGGAGCCGCGGATGGGTTATACGTATGCGCACGTATGAGGTTTTATGAAAGTGATTTGGGGGCGGAGACCCCGTGTTCCATGTATTATGATTCGGAAAGTGATTTGGGGCGAGACCCCGTATTCGTTGTGTTGGTATTTCACTGAAAATGGTTTTGGGCTGAGACCCATGTACTTTGATTTGGGCTGAGTTCCCACATGTATGGATTTACGGGTTTTGAGTTGTGATTTCGGGTCGAGGACCCAATTGGATTTATGGGTCATGACGGTTTATGGGGCTGGCCATGAACCCTTGAAAGGTTTTGTAAATGTTTGACAAAGGTTTTTATGAACGTCTTGATAAACGGTTTTTGAATGCATGTGTATGTATTTATGACGGGCATAAATGTCTTTATGCGAAATATGGTTTTAAATGAAATGATTATTTTTGTCCACTCACGACTTTTAATGTTTTAATGCCCTTCAGGTTGAACGCGGATGCGGGCTGTAGCAGAGACGATACATCACTCCTCTCCTCGTACGATCCTGACGCACTCTGATAGCCCCGGCGAGGGCTAGAGATGGAATTTTCTCTGGTCTGACACTTGGTGTCAGACGGGATCAGGCAGGTCCCACGTTAATCCCGTGGGATTTGGGACCGGTCCTGATATGTATGGTCAGGGTTAACCGCTCGTGAGGTTGGCACTGGTAGACTTTCCCCTGACATGTTCGTATACGTCGACCGGTACCGAGGATGATCCTGATTGAGTGGCGACTTCGAGAATGTTAACAGCGGAGCTCGAGATCAGTGATTGAGGATTGAGGGTGTCAAGAGTTGGCGACTCGTATCCTAGCAGGTGCTTGGAGTGGAACCTTGGGAAGGATGTGATGCGATCATCAGAAGGAGTGATGATTGATACCATTTTTGGATGTGCATACACGGTGTTAACCGACATGTGAGTTGGTTTGGGTACAGACACATGGTCGTGATCCGTAGACGTTGAGGATCGCCTAAGGATAGTGGAGTTGAAGTTTGGACGGTTTGTCCAATGGTGGTATTGAGTTGCGGATTGAGTTTCATGGTTGGGAAAAGGTGGACATAATTCCAACCTGGTTGGAATCTCGGAATCAGGAGATGATGAGATACTGTGGTTGGTTGTGTGGTGGATACTCTAGAGTTGAGTTGGGAAACTCGTGGTTGAAACGCCAAGATTTGTAAACCCCCCCTTTAAGTATGGACACTTGTGTTGTGTTCAGGAGTAGAAAAGTATTTGGTGATTCCGAGTGTAGCGAGTGTTAGGAGATGGTGTTAAGATGGATTATAGTCGTTTTGATGACATGGTTGAGGACCATTGTGAGTTCCGTTGAAGGATGACGGAAGGAAATGGAAAATGAGTGACTACAACTGATCGATATGAGGTTATTGAAGAGAACCCACAATCTAGACGTGCGGTATAGAAGATCGATTGGATTTTATGCAGTGGTCTGAAACTTAGGCAGTGGGAGTGAATGGATCGGGACTGGAGTGTTTTTGACTAAGGATTGAATATGGTGGATCAGAAGGATAGGATGACAAGACAGAGGTTGGCTATTGGACTTGGTTCTAGTGATGGGTCTGCCTTATGTACATGGTTGAGATTGTGAATGGATTTCATATTGGTCGGGAGACCCAAGAAATCGGGAGATTTGGAAGGGATCTGAGTTGGGCGTTCTTGGGAGACAGGTAGTTCAGTCTAGAGGTTGGAGTGACTGAAAGGTTTTAAAGTGAAGCATGTTTGATTTGTGATGACCCCAGTGAAATTGGGACGATCTTCCGATGAACTAAAAGTTCGATGAGTAAGATGCGGTGACAGTTTGGGCACTGTTAGGATATTTTGGATTGGCAGGTGCTGGACACCAGGTAGGAAACCCAGGTGTGAGACTAGTTAGATGTCCCCAGTTGGTAGATCCGGAATTCGAGGACGAAATTCTTTAAAGGGGGGGGGGGGGGGGGGGGTAGATTGTAACACCTCGTCCCGTAAAACGAGATTATATTAGTGGTTAATAATAGATTAGTGAAGATAATCGGTGATTAGTTGGATAATTTCGGACGGACGGTGCGAAATGACGATATTGCCCCTCGAATGGGCAAAAATGTTGACTTTTCTTTCGGACGGTCAAATAGACTTTGATCGATGACCGTGACGTAGTTCAGGACGTCATGAGTTCATAGACAGGTGGCATGTTCGATTCCTACATCCGAGGAGGAAGTTATGACGTTCGGAAGTTCTGGGGAAATTCGGTAATTTGGGTAAAAAGGGGGAATTGGTTGACTTTTTTCACGACAAGTATTATTCACTCAATTCGAGGACCGTTAGATAGGTCTCGATGTCCTGAGTACAATGACAGGCGGCACGCCGTCACCGGACGTCAGACAGTTAAGTTACGGGTCTGAGTATGTGAGGGGTAAAATGGTAATTTGGACATTCAAGGGCAAAATGGTCTTTTACTGTCTAGGGATCTATGCCCAACAGGATGAGGACAGCTGTCCCTACTATAGTGGATATTTGCACCAGATAATGGGAGATTTGGACACGTGGAGAGGTTCTGGTTGGTTCTAGCCTTCTATCACATGTTTGATCAATTACCATAAAACAGGGCAGAGTGAAATCGTGCATTTTGGGGTTTAGTTATGAGAGCTCAGTGCTGGTGATTGGTGCTTGAGTGAAAACCAGAGAGATTAGAGGGGAAGAGTGAAGAAGAAAGGAGAAGACAGTGAGGAGAAATGGAGAAAACAGTCGGGGTTACAAGGGTTGCTGGAAAACAGAGAGCATATGTGTGTGCAGTTGGTGACCCTAGACCCCGATTCTTACTAAACTCACAATTTACATTGCTCGTCGGGGAAGTGTGGGGCTGAGGAGGTGATTGAGGATGGTGGTGCCACCGTAGAGAGCCGTCCACGACGATGGCCATGGCAGCAAAATAGAGACCTGTACACTGTGAGGAAAAAGGGAACTACTCTCCCATCAAACGTGATCCTTTGCTCATAATCTCTGAATACAAAAGTGAGAGGAAGTGGAGAGAAGACCAGTGGTGGCCACGACGGTGGAGGTAAGGTTAAATTCCCGTAAAATGTTCTTAGAATTCAAAAATGGTAAATCACGAATTCGTAGCCATTGATGCATTTTAATATTTGGAAATGAAAACTGGAGGTCAACGGAGTTGAGAGGAACTAGAAAAAAACTCAGGGGTGGCCTGTGGTGGCCAGAACCGGTGAAGGAAGGTTCACGGTTTGATCCAATGTTTGCCAGGTAATCTCTCAACACAAACCTCGGGTTTTCAATAGCTAGATCGAGTCTAGGACCTAGGACGAAACTCATAGGATGAAAAGAATTGAAAACAGTTGAGAATTGGACAAAAACCGCCTGCGCCGGTTTGGTCGAACTGTGCCAGTTCGAACCGGTCTGAACCGGGCTGGCGGGAGGTTGAAAGAGATGAACAGTAGGCGCGTGAGGCCTACGCGCAGCCACTTCAGGTGGCGCGTGTGGGTGTGTGGCATGCCTTTTGAGGAAGGTTCCAACACGACTTTTAAATTATTTGATATAACGAACATTTTGGCGCTGGTTTCGAGTCAATCAGTCATCGTGTTGATATGTTTCGGGATGTCTGAAAGTTTTAGGCCTCGTTTAAAAATAGTTAAAAATACGGGAAAATTACGGGGCTTTAGTATAAGCTTAATGAAGTAGTTAGTGACCTCATTATGGGATTTGGACAGGTTCGGGAAAACTGGTAATAGTGGATTGGCCTGGAACGGCGTAGGTGCACGCGTATCGAGGCAGCGACAGAATGGTCTGTGAGTGGACTTTGCTTTAAAACTTATGATGCATGCATATATGTTTTTCTATGTTTTCTATACATGATTGTATGATTTGATTTATGATCTTGATGGTTTACGGTTTTGCACCTATTTCGAGAAATAACGTATTTGTACGTTTCACGAGATTTCGATTATGTTGCAATTTGACTATGACTTTGATGTTTGGATTTCGGGATTTGAAATATGATTTGATTTCATTGATTTGAATTGGATTTTGGAAAACTGACTTCGGGCTTGGAGCCCTGTTCATGTGATTTCGGAAATGATATTTCATATTTGGTTTTGAGATTTGGAAAGGAAATCTGGATTTGGGTTCAGAACAGTGGTTCCGGATGTCAGCTTACGGAATCATTGTTGCGGATTCGGATAAGGATTTTCGATGGTTTTCTCTATTGATTGAACAATGGTTTTGGGTTTAAAGACCCGGAAAGAAACGAAAACCCGCTGGATCTGATTTTGATTTTAAAGACTCGGTTGATTGATGGGGGGGAGGGCCCTAGATTGATATGTTTTGAGTTTAAAGACTCGGTTATGATATCCCTGAGGCCTGTGATTGTGTTTTGAGTTTAAAGACTCGTTGATATCCTGGGAAGGCCTGGTTATTGCGCATGGTTTTGAGTTTAAAGACTCGGACGCACTTGAGATCCAGTAAACTTGCATGATTGATGTTTTTCACTGGTTTTGGGCAGTGGCCCGGATGAATTGGATTTGATGAGTTTTGGGACTGAGTTCCCGTATTTGAGATTGCTTTGTGATTTGAGGTTGAGGCCTGGATTTGAATGATGACTTTGATTCGGGTTTTCAACAATGGTTTTTATTGGTGGTTTTGATATGAATGGTTTCATAACACGACTTGATATACATGCATTGGTTTTTGAGTGGAGGGTAAAAATGTAATTGTTTTATTGAACTGTTTTCTAAATTATACTTTATTTTTGTCCACTCACAGTCTTTTGTGTTTTCAACACCCTCTAGGTTGTTGCGGTACGGATTGTTGGTCGAGAGAGACGGAGACGTCACACGTATGATCCACAGTAGTTCGGCGCACTATGGGAAGTCCGGATACTTTTAGAATGGTTGGATCGAGAATCCCTTGTCCGACTTACGTGTCACATGGAGGTTGGACGTCAGTTTAGCCTTCGGGTCATGCGTAAGTTAGGCGGGAGCAGGATTCAGCCCTTAGAGACTACTATGAAAAATATAAGTACCTTATAAAAAAAATTAGCCTTTTTTGGTAACAAGATCTTGTATGTTCAACCTAAGGTTAGTAACACTACTACATAGCCAAAGAATCCTTAGGAAGCTTCAAATGGTATTTCTTTAGCATAGAATTGTTTTTTATGCCCCAATCACTAAATTCCGTCCTTATAAGTGTGTAGGTAATAACTGTCTTACCTATTTCCTAAATGTATGAATACAAACAAGGGATTAAATATCGGCAACGTTCCGAACAAGTCGTACATGTAGCATTAGCACTTCTTCAGGTGGCACGAGCAAGGTCCCAAAGGTAACTAAATTCCCCTAGTTACCTAGTTATCACAGCGTCAAGTGTCTGTGAACAGTCGCTCCAACATATTTTGATGGCATAATTATATTTTATATACCAAACCATTAAGACAACTCAATTTAGGAATGCTAATATAGTAGAAAGCCTCACAACAGAGTAAGTTTTGTAGTACATATTTCCCTATATATAAAGAAAATTAAGTATTAAAGGCCGATTTTTTTTTTACACCAATATACTTGAGAGTTAATTTCATGGGTTAGATGGCAACACTTGGTTATCTACAATTTTCAAAACTCGATTGCAACATTCAAAATATTGTTAAATATGTACCTCGTTTCATTCAGCGATGGTATGAAAGTCGAAACCGAAGGCCCATCTATTACGAATGTGAGTTCAAATCGATTAAATAGTGCTACATGTAAATAAAACAAATGTAGATAGTGATGATGGCCCATACTGTTTTTCCCTCAACAAACGTACTACTATATTAGCGTTTACATAGACCTCCGAAAAATGTTAGAGGCACAAGCCCAAATAAGCAATAGGTATTTTTACAAAATGCTTCACCGCCTACAATTTAGACGTGTCACATCAATTGACAAAGGGTGACAGGTCAGAGTTTGAGAAGCCCCGCAACGCACGTTTGCTTTCGCATTAAATAGAAGTTAATGTAGTGGATTTACCAGCGTGCCCTTCATTTATATCCCCCTGCATGCTTCAATATGCGCGCCTGTTAGATATTTTTGATCTATTCTCTGCAATCCATATCATTCAAAATACAAACTGTATTCCAGAAGAATCCGCTGTGCGGCTTTAGTCCACCGAGGCCACCTTCGCGAAGCCGTTTTTGTCGAACTTTGTAGTGCTCTCTTGGAGGTGGGTAAGAGTTTGCCCTATTATTTATGCTTGTCTTTATGTTAGTACTATGCAAGTTACAGTGGTGGGTTATGAGTTTGTCGCACTTTTGTATTGTCAATTTGCCATCGTGGCACCAAGTGATCGTTTTCCATGTATATATGTTGCGCGGTATGATATTAACGAGCGAGTTACATGGGTGTGTTATGATAGAGAGGTTGATTGGTCCGCATGTGGGGTTTGGGTGTTAGAGTTTATAAGGAAAACAAATACATATATGCATGTGGGGTAGGGTCGAGATGGGGTTTGGCGGTTTGGGTAAAAACTCCCCATTGTCATGTCCGGTGGGCGACACCACATATGCTGAACCGTTTGTTTGCAGTCAAGGTCAGCGTAATTTTCCTTTCTTTATGATGACATTCCAGCTAACCTACGTTTTCAAACGTTCCTTTTTCTTCCCTTTTAAAGTTAAATTTTGTATGATATATGAATGCCGACAGTGGTCAATTTTGTATGGTATATGAATGCCGACAGTGGTCGACGTTCTGAAGTTCTTGTTTACGGCCTTTTTATATTTCCTTGATAACTTACACATCGTCGCCATATACATAGTCATGTGAAATTGCCGACAGTGGTCGACGTTCTGGAATTCATTATATTTTTCAATGTGTCTATCGTCTCTGGTTTTTTATGTTAGCCGCCTAAGGGGGGTTGATTAACTTATAAATTTCTGTAACGTAAGATGTAGGTTATATGCTCTCTGAAACAATGTCAATTTTGAAACGTGAACGGATATACGAAAAACCTGAAGGAGCGGTTTGGATAGGAAGGAGCTTCGAATAGAGGTTTCTTTTTTTTCTTTGTTAAATCTTCGATTAGAGGTTTCATTGGGCGCATACTTGGTTGGCGTAAATATTACTAAGGTTAGTCGTCTGCGGTATGCATTTCTTACATCGAAACACGTTGTGCATGTATGTTTGTTATTAGGGTGAACCGTGCGTATAACGTAGCAACACAGTATTCAAACATTGTCCTTCAAATTATGTATACCCGGCTCTTGCATTAGGGAAGTGTCCGGGGGTGTGTTTCCCTCCTTACATAGTCAGGGCTGGATATAATTGTTAAGTTTATTAGTTATGTTTAATTGACTTTGGCCCCATAGTTGGTATTCGTAACGAATTGTAAGATGCGGTTTTATATACACTGGTCCCAAACTGTTGATATATTCTAGTTGGTATTCGTACTGGATTGCACGCTTACAGTGATACATTCCTAACTGAACCATATCATTTGCTTTTATTTTTCCCTTATGCCTCATCACAGGACATATACACAAGATATCGGAACATCGCAAGGCACCTCCGGGCTTATGCGTGACAGTACCAGGTTTCGAACATTCAGTATGCCGCAGTTATTTATGGATTCAATGAGGGGGTTGACACAGGCACAATCCGATGCAGTCGACGAGATGGGATTCAAAAACTTAAGAAGGCTGTCTTGGACGAGCGTCAACTCAAAAATTTTCTCGACGATACTACAGAAGACTAACCCCAATGACCCGTCCATCGAAGTTCAGGGTAGGGTGTATAGGTTGGGGCCACGGGACTTTGCAGACGTGATGGGTATAGCCGATAGGCGTTCCGATCGGGGTTGGGGGATTTCAATAACATCCAAAATAGTACACGTTCTCATTTTGAAAACCAAGCGGGAAAATGGAGCAATTGTGGTGGAAGACCTTAGGCGTATTATACTCAGACGTGATCCCCCTGATGATGATTTCCGACTTGCAATCATTTTGTTTGCAATGGGGACAATATTGTACACCACCGATTATTTGACAGTGCGTTCCAATTACTTGAAGGGGCTTGTCCATATGGCGCATATAAGTGACATCAAGTGGGCAACGTGGTGTTTCCACTTTTTAATGGATGAAATCCACGAGCTTCGATTCATGCACGATGAAGTGCTGCCAGGTTGCACGATATTTCTGGAGGTTTTCTTTGTAAACAAATTGGTTGGCTCTGACCTTTTGGTTAACAATACCATCACTGCTATGGTAGCTTGGGACAGGGTGAAATGGGAGCGGTTGAAAAGATGGATGCAAATTCATTAGGGGTTTGCGGGAGGGGAGGGACATTCGAAGCGGGCCACCGAGGATCTTCAATCTACCCTTACGAAGGGGAACCAACCAGATGACCTCTGAAACTGGACAAGGGAAATCAACAGAGCTAGCCGGTCCGTTGAGTGCGGTAATGCTTTGTGAAATTGGATTTAGGTTGTTGATATTGGAATACGTATATATTATGTTGGATTCTTATTTTTGCAAGAAGGTCGTGGACTGGGTCAGGCGTTGGACGACTTTATCCCCCTTAACTACCGTCCCCTCAATGTCAATGCCGGTGAAGCTAGGAGGAAGAGAGGCAGGCCAAAGTTGCCACGCGCTGGAAACCCGTCAATTGGGAATGGTAGTCAAGCGACCTTTGTTGTAAGTCCAACAGCGGCTACACCGAGTCGTGGGAAGGGGTGGGTCAGTGAAGATAGTTCAGACAAGTGTTTAGGGGTCGATGACCAATTCCTCGGGGGCCATATTTTCGCTTACTGTGGAGATCAACGGTAAAACAATCAGATGCAATATATGCTATGTTATGTTACTTATAATCTGTATAATGTTATTGCTAATAGTAACTATGTCCGTGGCAGTGAAATGTTAATCCAAACATATGGGGATGTTTTGTTAAGGGCACAACTTATGTGTTTGTTCCCTAACCAGTTTTTAAGCAATGCGGCTAGTCCTAATCACTCTGATAGTTTATCCATTTTTTGCGTGAAATTTTATACGTAAACATTGATGCGATAACAGGTCATTGACATGGCCATGAATCTATGTGGGGATGACGGTAGCCATCGTTGGTGTCTTCCTCATAATTTTACGGTTAGTACAAGCCTATACCCTAAAGCGATCGGGTTGGGGGAAGATACTTCAAATACAAAGAGGTAAATCCAATCTTTACGCTCATACCCGTGTATGAGCCAGCTGGGAAAGAGACTGGAGATGTGTGACAAACTATTTACCATTGATATTGGACATAATCACAATATCATACCTGTACGATTTACCATTGATCTTGGACATAATCACAATATCATAATTAAAATTGCGATGCGTGACAAACTATAATTTGACTGCAGATTTTCTGTCCTAAGTTGGATGCCCAATGCTCTCATTGGTTCGTCTTGATAATTCATGTGAGGGAGCTATTGAGAAAGATGCACAAATTAAATAGCTAATTATAATCACCAGGATCAAAATTTTCCCACCCTCAAAATAAATTGAGTAAATAAACTGGCAGAAATAAAGCGGAAGTAAAAAAGAGGTAAAAGAGAACACCAAAATTTAACGAGGTTCGGCAATGTGCCTACGTCCTCGAACCCAGCAGCTCCAAAATTCTTCACTATGAATAATGGGATTACAAGTACAATCTCACTCAATGGTGGATAAACAACTCTCTCTTGGATTCACTCAAGAGGATCTCACTTTCTCTCTTTTTCTCACAAATGAAGCAATCTTCCTATTTCTCACAAAAGGAGGAACTCTCTTCTCACTCTCACCTTTGGTGGATAACTTGTTGCTTGAAGGATGATTGAGAATGCTCAATCCCTCTCCTTTATATAGGGATGGATGGAAAGAAGTCATCAATGCATAGCCATGCATAATAGTTAGCTCCAATTAATCTTATGGTAACTCCCATCTCCAACAATAAGTTGGGAGATCAAAAGCCTTATTTGTTTTCAAGCATATGAATGAACCTATCTAAAATCACATACATGCACAAACCATAACATGTGCATTGGAATATCAAAAGTCTTCATTTGAGGAACTCCAAAGATCATATTAATTCCCCTCCACTTAATGGAGGGATAAACCCATCAAATTCTCCCCCACTAAATGGAGGGAATAACCCATCAAATTCCTCTCCACTTAATGAAGGAATAACTCATCAATTTCCCCCTTTCCGACTTAAGTGGAGGGCACCATCATACCAGCTGCACTTCTGCAAAACTCATACTTGTCCTTTTGTAAAAACTTTGGCATCATATCTGAACCATTGTCATCAGTATGGATCTTCTCGATTTGCATTTTCTTGGATTCCAACACTTCACCAATCCAATGATTTTCTCACATCAATATGCTTTGACCTTGAGTGGAAACTTGAGTTCTTACTCAAGTGAATAGTACTCTGGCTGTCACAATGAAGAACATATTTTTGTTGCTCTTGTCCAAGCTCTTGTAGGAATCTCTTCATCCACAAAAACTCTTTGCACGCTTCTGTAGCAGCAATAAACTCTGCTTCTATAGTTGATAGAGCAACACACTTCTGAAATTTAGACTGCCAGGAAACAGCTCCCCCAGAAAAAGTAACCAGATAACTTGAAGTGGACTTTCTGGTGTCAAGTTCTGCAGCATGGTCTGCATCTGTGTACCCAACCAATTCGGGTTTACCACATCCAAAACACAAACTCATTTTGGAGGTGCCTCTGATATATCTCATAATCCATTACTGCTTCCCAGTGTTCTTTACCCGGTGTGGATAAGAATCTACTAACAACGCCAACTGCATGAGTTAAATTTGGCCTGGTGCACACCATCATATACATAAGACTTCCAACTGCTGAGGCATATGGCACCGAGTTCATCTCTTTCTTTTCTTTGTCACTTGTAGGACACTGCTTCGAGATGAGCTTGAAATGATTAGCAAGAGGAGTCACAACTGATTTTGCCTTGTCCATGTTGAATTTCTTCAACACCTTCTCGATATAACGTTCTTGTGATAACCACAAATTTCCATTCTTTCGATCACGAGAGATATGCATACCAAGGATCTGCTTTGCTGGTCCTAAGTCTTTCATTGCAAAAGACTTGCTGAGTTCTTTTTTCAACTTACTAATCTTGTCACTATCACGACCTACGATCAATATGGCATCAACATATAAAAGAAGTATAATAAATTCTCCATCAGAGAACCTCTTGACAAAAACACAATGATCAGAAGTGGTCTTCTCATATCCATGTTTGATCATGAAAGAATCAAACATTTTGTACCTTTGTCGTGGTGCTTGCTTCAGTCCATACAAACTCTTCTTTAGTCGGCAGACTAGGTCTGCTTTTCCTATGACTTTGAAACCTTCTGGCTGCTCTATATAAATTTCTTCTTCAAGGTCTCCATGAAGGAATGCAGTCTTGACATCTAGTTGCTCAACTTCTAGATTCATACTAGCAGCCAAGCCAAGCCCTATTCTGATAGACGTCATCTTCACTACTAGTGAGAAAATCTCTTCAAAGTCAACTCCTTGTTTCTGACTGAAGCCTTTCACAACCAGCCTTGCTTTGTATCTTGGTTGTGAGCTTTTTTCTTCTGTCTTCAATTTATACACCCATTTATTCTTGAGTGCTCTTCTTCCATTCGACAATTTCACCAAATCATAAGTGTGGTTCTCATGCAAGGATTTCAACTCATCTTTCATGGCTTTCAACCACTCCCCTTTTTTTCTCATGAGTCACAGCTTCTTGGTAGCACTCGGGCTCTCCTGCATCTGTCAGCATCACAAACTGGTCCAGGGAGTAGAAGTTGTTAGGCTTTAGCTGTCTGTTCGATCTTCTCCGATGTGGTTCTTCAAGAGCTTGATCTTCTTGCACATATTCAGGCACAACATCATCATCATTGTTGTTAACAACAGGTTCAGCATTATTGTTCTCGACTGCATCTCCCCCTTCATGACGAACCTTGGGCTGAGGAACTGGATCTAGGTTGGCTGGATATTCTTTGGAGTCATTTGACTTCTCCCTCTTCTGGACATCTTCAATGGTTTGATCTTCAAAGAGGACCACATCTCTACTTATGACAATCTTCTTGTTGACAAGATCCCATAGCTTATACCCAAACTCTTCATCTCCATAGCCCTGAAAAATGCATTCTTTTGATTTGACATCAAACTTGGACCTCTCATCTTTTGAGATGAGAACAAATGCTCTGCAGCCAAACACCTTCAAGTATTGATAAGACACATGTTTACCACTCCAAAACTTGTTGGGTACATCACCATTTAGTGCAGCTGATGGAGATAAGTTGATCAAGTGCACTGCAGTCATCAGTGCTTCACCCCAGAAACTCTTTGGTAACTTGGAATGAGATAACATACTTCTTATTCTCTCAACGATCGTTCTGTTCATCCTCTCGGCCAGCCCATTGTGTTTAGGGGTCTTTGGAACTAATCTTTCATGTTTGATCCCATTGTTCTTGCAATAGGCTCTGAAGGCTCCCATGTACTCTCCACCATTATCAGAACGGATACACTTGAGTGTCATGCCTGTCTCACGTTCAACAGTATCATAGAACTGCTTGAATACTTCAAAGACTTGATCTTTAGATTTGATTGCAAAGGCCCACACCTTCCTGGAAAGATCATCAATGAAGGTAACGAAGTATCTTGCACCACCAAGAGTGTTTGTAGTCATAGGCCCACAAACATCAGAATAAACAACATCCAATATATTGGGTTTTCTAGGTGCAGCTTTATAATGAAATGAAGCTCTATGTTGTTTTCCAGCCAAACAATCAGTGCATTGATCTAGATGTGTACCTTTTGATTTCAATCCAGTTAATACCTCTTTCTTAGCGAGGATTTGCAAGCCCTTCTCACTCATATGACCCAAACGCTTATGCCATAGCCCAATCGTTGAATTTGATTGGCTGGTCGTTGCAATGACATGTTGATTGCTGATCTTGGCATGTGTCATATAAAGTGTGTTCTCTTTCTTTCCCCTTGCTAGCACTAAAGAGCCTTTGATGAGCTTCCATTTTTTACCACCAAACACATTGGTGTAGCCTTCATCATCTAGCAAGCCAGGAGATATCAAATTGAGGCGCATGTCTGGAACATGTCTCACATTCTTGAGAACCAAAGGGCAGCCTGTGTTGGTCTCAAGAGCTATTTCTCCTCTTCCCACAATCTTAGACATTTTTTTCATTTCCCATCCTCACATTTCCAAAGTCTCCGCTTGTGTAGGACGTGAAAAACTCCTTTCGGGAAGTAACATGGAATGATGCGCTAGAATCTACAATCCAACATGAATCTTGAGAAGTTATATTAATAAAACCATCATCTTAAATAATGATGACGTCATCGCCTTTAGAAGTAGTAGCGGTTGTATCCTTGGTTTCATTCTTCTCATTGGCTCTATTTCTTTGCTCCTTTTTTAGTCTTCTACATTCTCTCTTCATGTGACCCTTCTGAGCACAATGGTAACATTCTATCTCCTTCCTTGGCATATCGGTGCCCCTGGAATGGTCTCTTGACTTGCCTCTGGAGCGGTCACGGTTGTGGGATTTTCTTTGAAAATTTCTTCCACGATTCTCTGTAACTAGAGCCTCTGACTCAGTTGATATCCCTTGTTCTTTCCTTCTCGCTTCTTCATTTAATAAACTGTCCTTCACCAATGGCAGAGTAAGGACACCTTGAGGAGCAGAGTTGCTAAGGGAAACCACGAGTGTGTTCAAGGTATCCGGTAGAGAGCTAAGCAGCAAAAGTGCTAACAACTCATCTTCAAGCACCAGCTTCATGGTTGATAGTTGATTCACCAATTCTTGGAAATCGCTCAAGTGTTCCGAAACACTTCGACCGTCTTTGTACTTCAAGTTCACCAATCGACGAATGAGCAAAGCTTTGTTTTGAGGAGTCTCCCTCTCATACATCGACGCCAATTTTGTCAGCATTTGGAAAGCATCGGTCTCCTTCGAAATGTGGTGAAACACACTTTGGTCGATCCATGGACGGATTTCTCCAATAGCTTTTCGATTTAGAATGGCCCAGTCTTTGTCAGATTTCTCTTCTAGTTTCTCTCCATTGCACAGCAATACCTCATACAAATCCTTGCAATAGAGGATGTCCTCCATCCGTGGTCTCCATATGGAATAGTTTGAAGATGTGAATTTGATCATTGTTGAGGATGATGCGTTTGACGATTCTGCCATCACGAACAATGAGCCTGTGTTGCTTTGACACCACCTGTTGGGAAAGATGCACGAATTAAATAGATAATTACAATCACCAGGATCAAACTTTTCCCACGCTCAAAATAAATTGAGTAAATAAACTGGCAGAAATAAAGCGGAAGTAAAAAAGAGGTAAAAGAGAACACCAAAATTTAATGAGGTTCGGCAATGTGCCTACGTCCTCGAACATCAGCTCCAAAATTCTTCACTATGAATAATAGGATTACAAGTACAATCTCACTCAATGGTGGATACACAACTCTCTCTTGGATTCACTCAAGAGGATCTCACTTTCTCTCTTTTTCTCACAAATGAAGCTATCTTCCTATTTCTCACATAAGGAGGAACTTTCATCTCACTCTCACCTTTGGCGGATAACTTGTTGCTTGAAGGATGATTGAGAATGCTCAATCCCTCTCCTTTATATAGGAATGGATGGAAAGAAGTCATCAATGCATAGCCATGCATAAGAGTTAGCTCCAATTAATCATATGGTAACTCTCATCTCCAACAATAAGTTGGGAGATCAAAAGGCTTCTTTTTTTTCAAGCATATGAATGAACCTACCCAAAATCACATCCATGCACAAACCATAACATGTGCATTGGAATATCAAAAGTCTTCATTTGAGGAACTCTAAAGATCATATTAATTCCCCTCCACTTAATGGAGGGATAAACCCATCAAATTCTCCCCCATTAAATGGAGGGAATAACCCATCAAATTCCCCTCCACTTAATGGAGGAATAACTCATCAGGAGCAACGAGCCAGTGTTGTGGATCCATGCCGCATGGGCAGGGCACGGGCACGAAGAGTTGAAATGGGGCAAAAACTTGTAAGTTATTTGACTTGCCTTTATGTTGGTTATCTATTTTGGGGGCCTGTTTATATTATATCATTTTCCTTAGGCTTATTACGCTAAGTGCACTAGGAACACGCCATGAAATCTCAATATGCACCAGGAACAGAAATTTGCCTCAGTGTGTTGCGGGAACGGTAACACCGTCAATACCGTTGCACCATCCGTCAGTCAAAGTTATTAATTCCGTTAATTTTGATGACGTGTCAGTACTATTACAAAATTAGTGAGGGTTTTTTAGACATTTTCTTTATTTTATTATATTTTCTCTTAAAAATATTTCTAAAAAATTAAAACTCATCTTCCCCAGCCCAATTCGTTCAATCATCTCTCTCCCTGCACCTCTAACCACCACTCACTCCTCATCCAGCCTTCCTAATACCACCCACCCAAAGGTCTGAGGAAAATTAATAAGGGGTAGTCATGCATAATGATCATCCCTGCAATCTCATGGCGCCTACGATATGAGTTTAGGAGGCGCCTACGATATGAGTTTAGGAGACATGTAGGTGGGATAATTTTACTCAAATTTTGGTTAGAAAAAAGAGAGACTTAACGGACCGATCAACAACCCACATTCCACATCGTTGTCACCAACTAGCAACTACAGTTGCCTCCATTTTTCTTTGCTATATCAGACGATCAAAGCCCCACTTCATTTACCTCGTTACTTTACCCATCTCTCTCTCTCTTTCTTGTGAGTGCAAAAAACAGAGAGAAACAGAGTGAGGCTGCCTACCCTCTATAGCAGCCCTCTTCGTCCCCAAAAACCAGTACCTAATTCTTTCACTTCCCTCAAAACCCA
Organism: Prinsepia uniflora; assembly: GCA_032719365.1. Taxonomy (NCBI): domain Eukaryota; kingdom Viridiplantae; phylum Streptophyta; class Magnoliopsida; order Rosales; family Rosaceae; genus Prinsepia; species Prinsepia uniflora. Next base: position 34,272,777 of record CM064866.1, read on the forward strand.
CCAAGCGGTTTCAGTGTTAGAGTGGAGTTAGACTACCGTATGACAACCATGCGTTCTGGAAAGTTTTGGAGGTTTGTAACCAATACCCACAGATTTATCTGTTAAATCATTCTCAAACAACATGAATAAGATTGGCAAGCCGCGGTTATGCTTTCCAGAGTCCTGTATGCCGTCGATTCATGTCGAAACGGAGCTGCCACGTAAACCCATGTTGACGCATATTATTGATGAGAGAAAAAAGAAACACACAAACTGGGTTTCTTAATTCTAGTTCCTTGACTTTCATAATTTTTTACGAAGCATAGGAGAGCCACGATAATAGTAAAATGAACACACAGACAGTTACGGGCTTGAGTTTGTGTGTGTTGCTGGTGACATGCACGAACCAATTAAGCATTTAGTTCCTCTGGTATAATGTCAGGACCCACCCCGGTTTCACCCCGAAACCCGAGGTAAATCCTGCTCCCGTCTGACACCCCGACGCCAAACCCAAAGTAAAATCATGGAAATCACCAAAATAGCACTGTTAGACGCAGGAGAATTAAATACGACACCGAAATCATACTTTACAGAGCATAGTGCAAACTACAAAGAAATCAAAACCGATAATAAGTACACGCACGCGGAGGAAAACTTAAGCACTCTGGGACCCTGCTCGTCACTTCTATGCCTCAGACACTGCATCGACGTCAAGACCCCGCGCTAGCTCCACAACCTAGAAGGCAATTTAAAACAGACGGAGCGAGTGGACCAGAGTAAAAGAAAATTTTGAAAACCATTTATAAGAAAACCGAGTTTTAACCCTCCGTTTTGAAAACTACATGCATGATCCAGTTAACAAAACAGTTAGGATCCAGTTAACAAAACAGTTAGGATTTAATATTTAGCAAATATCATAAGAGACAGAAACATTATAAAACAGTTATAGAAGTCATAGCATAGGAATCAATAAACCGTAACAGAAACCATGAACTTAAAATCATCATTTTCCCGATCAAACCTGCTGGACCTATCCGAGTCTTTAAACTCAACAGGCCTCAATAATATCCGAGTCTTTAAACTCCCGAGTTTTTAAACTCAATAGGCCTACGGGGGAAATATCAATATATCCGAGTCTTTAAACTCCCGAGTCTTTAAACTCAATCCGGGCCCGTCCCCCGTCAATCAATTTCCAGGTCTTTAAACCCAATAACCAGATCCAGGAAATCCAATCCAAATTCAATGTAGAACCAATTCTAAATCCTCATCCAAACCCGAATTCGAAATCACCGGTCTGATGCCATTCCGGCATCCAGAACCGTCATTCCGAACCCAAATCCGGAATCCACTTTTCAACTTAAAACCAAATTCTGCTTTCCGAAATCTGATTCTAAAACCAAAAACCTTGATCATCGAAATCATGTTCCGAAATCCATTTATAATCATTAGAAATCCGTTATCATTTGAAATCCCGAAACTATAACATTATAATCAGAAATCAACCTTTTATCGTAAAACGTACCAAGTACCGTATTTTCTCGAAAACCGTGCAATTATGTAAAACCAAGATAGCATATTCCATAATCATAAAACCATATATAAAACCATCAAACAATTATAGAAAAACAATTATGCATGCTCGAGGAACCGGAACCCTAAACTTTCACCCTCGCGGAACTACTTCGATTCGACGTCCGATTAACCCGAAACTACTTCCATTAGACTCGTTAGAACACTTAGACTAAAAACCATGTTGACCATTTTCCCCAGAACCGCCGCACGCGCCCCCACGCGCCGCCCAAAGTGGCTGCGCGTGGGCCTCACGCGCCAGCTACAGTGCATCAGCTACCTTGAGCAGACCCGGTTCGACACAGTGTCTGTAAATCGAACCGGTGAGAACGGTTCTCTGCCGTCCCGTCTCCATTTCCTTCCCTTTCTTCCCCATCTTCATCATCCAGACCTACTCTGTCCATCCCCATCCTCCTTAGACCTCGACACGGCTCCTAAACCGTCGACTGAAGCTCGAAACAAAACACGACCTCTACTCTGTTTTCCTTCCCGGCCACCCAGGTCACCTCCCGTCACGGTGGCAACACCAGACGGTTCCTAGGACCCCTCTAAACCTAACCCAACTCACCCTAACCGTCGATTCACTCCCAAACTACACGACTTTAGGTTCGAACATCGACGGCAAAACGGAGCACCAGAGTACCCGCCGTCGTGTTAACCCCCACCGTGCACCACTCGTCACGACAGCACAACCAATAGAAGCCCAGACCTCCACTGATTTCCCTAGACCTCCCTATGAACTTCGATTCGACCTCTAGACTCACGACTCACAAGTCAAAACTCAACGGAAAAACAGGGCACAGACACGGAGATTAGAATTTACCTGCAACCGTCCACCGCCGTGCTCGCCGCCGTGTTCCCTGGAGTCCACAGCGTCGTCTCAGCCTCCTCTCGAGGTCAATCGCACCCGCACACGGCCACAGCACCACCACAAGCCCTCAGTCTTCTCTGTTTTCTCTGGTTGTCCCCGTGACTCTCACTCACTCACACACAAGCACAACACTTCCAAACCTCCTCCCTGTAACCTTCTAACCTCTCTGATCACTCTCACACCCTCACAAACTCACCAGCACCCACGATCACCCTTCAATTTCTCTCACCGCCTCACTCTGTTTCACTCAGGATCGAAGAACACACACGGGCACTGCACAGTTGCACCCCAATTATTGGAACCGTGCACACACGAGAACCCCCCTAGAAGCCACTAGCCCTGTGCCACATGTCACCATCCACTCCATTCTCTCCCAAGTGGCTCCATCCCAGCCGTCCATCTGCCCTCTCTCTGCACAAATCCCCAGAACACAAAAGACCAAACTGCCCCTTCTTTTAGCTCAAAATTACGGTTTTGCCACTAACGTTCTTGACCCGTAACTCTCACATCGTAAGTCCGATAAATACGTGCCGCCTGTCATCGAACTCAGGACGATGAGATCTACCTAACCATCCTCGGTCAACGTACCAAAAGCCGATCGTCCAAAAAGTCAACTTTTCCCCTTCTTTTAACCAAATTACGGTTATGCCCTCAACCTTCCGAACATCATAACTCCCTCCTCCGATGTCGGAATCAGGCGTGCCACCTACCTATAGATTCGTGACGTCCTAAACTAAGTCCTGGTCACTAGTCAATACCCACTTGACCACCCGAACTAAAGTCAACATTTTTGCCCAAGTCAGGGGAAAAATCGTCATTCTAAGCTTACGGACCTATCGGGACCACCTAACCACCAATGAACCTCACTAATCCCACCTTAATCACTATCTTAATCCCGGCTCTCGGGACGGGTTGTTACATATAAGCTAATCCTTGCTCTGAGTATTCTCTCTCAGCTTGATTTCCTAATGCCGAAAGAAAGCTTGGTGATCAGACAGAGATACAGGCTTGATGGTAAAGGCGACAAAACATTAGGGGAGATTGCAGGAAATTTAAATATTTTAAGGGAAATGGTTCGAAAGCACAAAGTTAAGGCTCTCATGAAGCTCAAGCATCCAGCTCGAGTAGATTATCTTCGCAGATACGTAGTCTGAAGTGACCTCCTTCAATCCTGTTCATAAGGCTATAAGAATCATAGAGTAAAAATGTAAACATATATAGGAAAAGATCTCATCCCTTTTGTTCATATGGATGATTCTGAGATTTGAAATTCCATACATAACATATACCATCATTTATACAGGAAATGTAATGTTTTTTTATCCCATCATCAACAAAATGCATTTGGTACATTGAAACATTTGACTACCTTGAGGTAAAAAAGATAAAAATAAAAAACATCTCACTTCTAGAGAAACATTTTGATTTTCCCTTGGGAGACATAAACTGCAAGAATTAAACTACTACTGCACAAGAACATAATGCATAAACCGAAAAACCATCATAGCGGAAGACAACTATTCAAAGCCACAGATCATACCACTACCAACAGTTTCAGTCTTCATTCTTATTCTGATTTCTTTTTTCTGCGAAAGTATTAGAGTGTATGATTACCCAAAACCTCTCCAATTCTTCTGCTTTTCGACCTGGAATCCGACTAGCTATTAAATCCCAGCTGTAACCAAGAAGAAAAATGACTGTACGACTTCAAATTGGATTATCAGAACTTGCTTGACTACAAAAGTTTTTACACAGCTATTTCAGATCCTTCAAATTTATCTCTTGTTTGTCAGAGATGGTGAGCATTTGTTTGGAACTGAATCAGTTGGTTTGTGTTTTAGCTTTTACTGGAAGTGAAGTTTTGAATTTGGATACAAGTGGGGTTTTCTTTTTTCTTAATTTTTCTGAAGTGCAGAGGCTTGTTTTGCATGTTGTCTGCATTTGAGTTGATCAAAAGAACTAGCATGACAAGGTAGAAAATGAGAAAGGAAGCTTTTTGCCTCCTGGTTCTGCATGCATTTGAGTTTACTATTACCATTTACCAACTCTCTCAAAAAACTGAAAATAAAATTACCATTTACCAACAACACACACACACAGACAGTTACGGTCTTGAGTTTACAAACCTCCAGAACTCTCCAGAACCCATGGTCTGCGAAGAGAATGAAGAAGAAAGAGTTTTAAAAGAAAATATAATAAAATGAACAAAATTTCTAAATTACCCTTATTAAATTTTTACTATTACTACCACGTCATCAAAATTAACAGCGTTAATAACTTTGACTGACGGATGGTGCAACGGACTTGACGATGTACCTGTTCCGGCAGCACACTGAGGCAAATTTCCGTCCCTGATGCATTTTGAGATTTCGTGATGTGTTCTTAGTGCACTTAGTGTAATAAGCCTTTTCCTTAACTGATACCTGGCTATTTGACCCAGTTGCTTGCATTAGAAGCAGTATTTTTTCAACCACTCCTACCATAGTTTGATGCCCTCCACCATTTTGAGGACTTGGCATCCTTCGCTGTTGACTTCGACCAACACACACCAGTGCAACCGAATGGATATGACTGTGGCATGTTTGTGTTGCGGTGCATCATCGATTACCCCATCTTTGACACATTGAAGGATAAAAAGGTATGTTATCTAAACACTTGGCTATGGGGTTCAAATTGTATAAGTCACACTACACTATTTTAACCAACAATTCTCATGTCAGTACGATTCAAAGTTTGAAAGAGAGCGCCTGCTAGTGTATATGGTGAGGCATCCAAATAATAGGAAGCGTGCGGAGGTAGAGGCAAAGCTAGCTGACTTGACCAACATGGAATAGGGGAATACTAGTTGGGGGGATTTTGGGGTGGTGGATTGAGGGACCTTCATAAGTTTTCATTTTCGTGTCATGTTTTTTTTTAGGGGCAATCGTAAATAATTGTGGTTGCTCTTTGCTATATCTTAATTGACCCACATTTCGTTCTTATTTTTGTTGCATTATCAGCTTACATTGAAGTATACTTGGTGGTATTATCTAAGGTCAATTTTATGCTGTTTCCTTTTGCAATAGATACTTGTATAGTCATCTGTCCTGGTATATTCATCCAGAGGACATAACTCCGATAGTTGCCTCAGGAAACCATTAGTAGGGCTTTTCCAAATTTTGAAATTCATTTTGGGGTTGAACTTGAAACCACATTTTCAAGACGTTACCTTACATACTATATGAGTAACATGCTTCCGCATAACCGTTCAAAATGCATGTCCGTATCCAAATATATATGGCTTGCCAATCCATACTTCTACTAAATATGACAAATCATTTACATTTACGTCAATTTAGAGGTAAGTAGATTGTATTTTTAGTACCACCCTTCATACAAACTAGACCTGAGCTATGCTAACTTATGCATGACCTCAAACAGAGGGGTTATGGGCTAATTAAGTTAAGGTCCAATATTGCCAACCCCGGAATGCTACGTTCAGACATTTTGAAGTCGGTCCAAAAACTTTTATGCAACCCAAACGGCCAAATCAGACTCCCAATTATAATATAGAAAAATTGAATTTTTAAAACAAATTTACGCGACGTATATGGAGGCCATAATAATTTTTTAAATATGAGTTTAACTCGATGATGCATATATGCAACACCTCACCATCCCTCACGATTATAACACATTATCATCATAATTTACTGCTCCACTGTATTTCCTTCACAAATCAATACCAATCCATGTAGACGTTTACTAAATAGACAGCCAACGGTTAAGATTGCAGCATGAAGTGTATTACATACTTACATTCAACCATTTACCCATGTTAACTTTTGACCTTAAACGTCTTAGAAGTTGCCCTTGCAAAAAATCAACTTTTGGCATCCTAGTTGTAAGGTCGTCAATTCCCAATCTCATTTCCAAAATCCCCCAATTTCACGATTGGATTGTTGCAATTACTAATTGAGGGGATTTTTATTCTCGAGCCTTTTTTTTTAATCCAGCCAATACGAAATCATTAAATGGAAACAGTTTGAAGCAAATTGGGTGGATATATTAAAGGATTCATGCCCAACCCTTTCAACGATTGAAGATGATGCAACTGAACCATTTTCTAAAATGATTTCTTCAGAAGACGAACACCTGTGCATGGAAATGTAATGGGACGTTCCTGAAGCAGCAACCCCCAACGAAACATGGTTTGGGAACTTGTACGACGTCAAACTCCCCGTAAACTACTTTCGAGTGTAACTAACAACTTCAATCATCTACAATAAAAATTTACGAACATACCAAACCATGACACATCAGATACACACAATATAATGTAAAACCACAAATTGGGAACATGATTCATCCTCAATTATAACCCATTTTCGTTAACCTGCATAATAAAACCTTACCACCAGAAAATGAACCCATAGATGCTCCAATCGATAGAGCATGTTTCAGCCTCTGGCAAAATGAATCGGTGTTTAATTCTACAATAGAACCAATCACATCATAAGGAAAACATAGGACCGACACTACAGTAGTGTCGGTTTTAGTCGGTTGGCTTCATCAATAATCTTCCGCCGGAGTTTATTTTTGTCGTTATCAACTATATACAACGCCATCCTAAAACGCTCCTGTATCCAATCCCACTAACAAACACATCCAATCATAAACATAATATGGTATGTTATCAAATGAATCCAAAACATTCCAACCTATGTTACCAACACTCACATCAGCATCATCGAGCTTTTCCACATCTGGGTAATTAGGGACGAAGCGAAAAGCATATAGCCTACTATTATAACAATCGAGCTGTTCGGTTTGTGCACCCCTGAACTTCATTGGAAATTGGAAATGTCCCAGATAGGGTTGATGGTCGATCCAATAACCCGCAGATCCATCAGTAAAATATTTGCTAGTGCACCCACCTGTCAAAATGGGCATAAGATATACGAATTATAACCACTCCTAATGAAATTTAGTTATGTCAAAATATAGGTTAACCTATTGTGCCCCACCATATCCCAGCAAGCGTTAACTCTATGTATCTATTTGCGCTCTACTGTCCTACATTCCCACACCGTTGCAACATTCAAATCCGGCTCTACCACAATGAAAAACCAAGTTGATGTCTTTGTGTCCAACACTGGGAAGAACATCTAGAGCGACATCAAATATTTAGAAGACAAATTCTTACCTTAGGACCACAATAAATGGATTTACGTATCCAACTTTTACCTACTTACACATGTGAATTCGGTGGTATGGATTGTTTAAGACTGGGGCCCGTGATAAACTGCTCAGTTCCTGCAGTACCTGCCAACCCCCTGCAACGAATTGAATTGCCTTCTCCTACATTCCCAACAAATTGGTCGATCTATAAGTAAAGCACACGTAATGACAGGACCCACCCCGATTATCACCTCGATAACCGGGACGAACCCTGCTCCCGTATGACAACCAAACTTAAAACGACCAAAATAACCGCAATAAACACAAAACATACATTGTCAGACCAGGGAGAAGTTACAATACAACCAGTCAACAGTAGCATAGAGCATAGTAACAATACAAGATAAGAACAAAATCCTACTGTGAGCTGACTACACGCGCAATGGGAAAACTTTATGCCTCTGCCTCTGCCTCAACGTTAGCCCCAACGCTTGCACCACGATCTGGAGGGTATTTAAAACCATAAATGTGTGAGTGGACTAAAAATAAGTGTTTCAAAAATTATTTTAAAAACGAACCAGGATTTTACCCTCCGTTTTAAAATATGCATGCATAACTAAGTATCTGAAAAACAACTGTATAATCCATATAACAATCATTATGGAAATATCATCATAAAAACATGAAATACGAAATATATCATCATCCAATCAAACCTGCTGGATCTATCCGAGTCTTTAAACTCCCGAGTCTTTAAACTCAATCCAGGCCTCAATATAATCCGAGTCTTTAAACTCCCGAGTCTTTAAACTCAATAGGCCTACGGGAGAAAATCATAATATCCGAGACTTTAAACTCCCGAGTCTTTAAACTCAATCCGAGTCTTTAAACCCAATCCGGGCCCGCCCTCGTCATGTATCATATCCGGGTCTTTAAACCCAATAACCAGATCCAGCAAATCCAATCCAAAATCGTTTGAAAACCATTTCCAAATCCTTGTCCAAATCCGAATCCGAAATCACCATTCTGAAGCCATGCTGGCGTCCAGAATCATCATTCCGAATCCAAATCCAGAAATCCCCTTTTTAAGCTTTAAAACCAAATCTCGATTTCCGAAATCCGATTCTAAAATTCAAAATCTTGGTTATCGAAATCACTTTTCAAAACCCATTTGTAATCATTGAAAACAAGTCATATATTTAAATCCCAAAACCATAGCATCAGAATCATGATCAAATCATAGCATAAATCCATATCTCGTAAAATGTGTCAAAATAAGTATACATTAAGAAACATCTCAAAAATCTGGCAATTATGTAAAACAGATATATAGTAATCCAAAACATAAAACCATATTAAAAACATAGAATAAGTAGATAAAAACAGTTATGCATGCTCGGTTAGAAAAATAAAAGTCCACTCACAAAGTTCGAACGTGTCAATCACGTCCAGTACGCTCCTCGGATGCCTCAGGAATATCCCGACCTGTCAAATGTCATAATTTCAAGTTACAAACACTTCGATTAAGCTCACACTACTTTCCCCAATTTTTCCGGGATTTTTAAACATAATTAAATTAACCCCTAAACCTTCGGACACTCAAAACTACCCCGAGAAGGTGTCCGATCGACTCGAAACTTGTCCCAAAATGTTCGTTACATCGAATAGAGTGAAAACCATGTTGAACACTTCCCCAAAAGAGGGCCCACGCGCCCTCACGTACCGCCCAAAGGGGTTGCGCGTGGGAGCCATGTGTGGCACTGTTCATCATCGTCTACCTCCCGCTAGTCCGGTTAAGGCCAGTCCAGACCAGCCCGGTCCAACTGAACCGGCAATGCTGGTTTTCACCCATTTTCAAACCATTTATCCTTTGTTCATCCTAAGCTTCCTCCTTCAATTTAGAATTGATTCAACTATCTAAAACATAAAATAAAACCCTATTCCATACTTCCCAGGTTTAAACAGAAAACCAGAGATTTTCAGCTTCCTGTTTCCGGCCACCACGAGCCTCTCCGATCACGGTTTCGAGTCCCTGGGTTCAGTAGTAGTCTCCTAAGATGATAAACATCAACATAGTGGTTTGAGAACACGCAAAAACCATCGATTTTTATTCAAACCATTTCTGGAAAAACAGGGGACCCGAAATCACATACCTGTTCTCTGTCCTCCACCGTGACCTCCATCGTGGTTACTCACGCCCTAGGTTCACCTCTGCTCCTGAACACCCCCACAGACCAGGTTTAGGCTGGTTTTATCGATTGAGGTCCACCGCCGTTCACGGTTTCGCTCACTATTTTTCAGTGTTTTTCTCACCTCCCACATACTTCCTTAACCAGTCCTTCACTCAGACTCACTCACAATGGTTACAAACAAACCCCTGATCTCTCACTCAGACACAATAAACTCAAACCCATGACTCACACTGAACATGGATGATTTTTCTCTCTGTCTCTGTCTCTTACTTTTGATCGATCAACCCAATTTTAAAATATAACCGTGTGAGACAGACTTGGTTAGAAGCCACTAGAGAGTGGACAGATGTCCTCATCTCTGTGGTTCCCAGCCATAAATATCCAATCCATCTTGCCCCAGGTGTCCTCATATGATTGCTCACAGAATTCAAGTTTCCAAAAGACCATTTTGCCCCTTAATGTCCAAATTACCATTTTACCCCTCCCGTAATTAGTCACGTAACTAAACCGTCCGACGTCCGATGATAGCGTGTCGCCTGTCGTTGTAAAAAGTCAATAAATTACCCTTTACGTGAAGAATACTTCTCGTGTAAAAAGTCAATAAATTTCCCCTTTTTAACCAAGTTACCCTCAACCTTCCGAACATCATAACTTCTTCCTCGATTGTCGAAATCGGACGTGCCACCTGTCTACGGACTCGTGACGTCCTGATCTACATCACAGTCATCGGCCAACATCCGTTCGACCTGCCAAACAAAAAGGAAACATTTGACCACACTATTCACAAGGGTAAAATCGTCATTTTTATACAAATCTTTTATGAATTTACATTTTTGCCCTTTTTGAAGTTCTGGGTCGTTACAATCTACCCCCTTAAAAGAATTTCGTCCTCGAAATTTGATGAAATAAATAGGGGTATTATTCATGCATTAAAGTCTCGGGTTCCCAAGTTGCTTCTTCTACATTGTGATTCTTCCACAGTACTTTTACCAAGGGAATCGTCTTCCTCCGTAGCACCTTGTCTTTACGGTTCATAATTTCCATAGGCTGCTCCTCAAAACTCAAATCTTCTCTAAGTTTGACGGGTTGTGCTTCCAGAATGTGAGAATCATCATGAATGTATTTCCGAAACATAAACACATGAAAAAAATTATGCACCTTAGCCAGATCTGATGGTAATGCCAACTGGTAAGTAACAGGACCAATCCGCTCTAGAATCTCGTAGGGTCCAATGTAGCGGGGACTTAACTTCCCTCGCCTGCCAAACCGTACAATACCCTTCCAAGGAGATAACTTCAAGAAGACCCAATCTCCTACTTCAAACTCAAGATCTCTGATTCTACGGTCGACATAGCTCTTCTGTCGGTCCTGAGCAGCTTTGAGTCTATCTTTGATAAGTGCAACCTTTTCCTGGGTAAGGTCAACAAACTCTGAAGTCGACAATTTCCTTTCACCTACCTCAGTCCAACACAACAGGGTTCTACACTGTCGTCCATACAAAGCTTCATAAGGGGCCATTCCAATGCTCACCTGATAACTGTTGTTATAGGCAAACTCCATCAGTGCTAGGTGCGACTCCCAAGTACCTTGAAATTGCAAAACACAGACTCGCATCATGTCCTTCAAAATTTGAATGGTCCGTTCTGAATGTTCGTCGGTCTGAGGATGAAAAACAGTACTTAAATGTAGCTTCGTCCCAAAAGCCTCCTGCAGACTCTGCCAAAACCATGAGGTAAACCTCGGATCCCTGTCGGAAACTATCGATTCTGGAGTACCGTGCAATCGGATGATCTCATCAATAAACAACTGAGCAAACTGCGTCATCCTGAAGTTCTCCCGCACTAGCAAGAAATGGGCTGACTTCGTGAGCCTATCCACAATCACCCACACGCCATCATGACCTTTAGGCGTCCTGGGAAGTTTAAACACGAAGTCTATCGTCAGATGATCCCATTTCCACTCTGGGATCGGTAGTGGTTGCATCGCTCCATAAGGTCTCTGTCGTTCGGCCTTCACCTGTTGACAAATCAAACACCTACTGACATACTCATCAATTTCACGCTTCATACCAGACCACCAATAATGTTCCTGAAGCATACGATACATCTTGGTCCCACCGGGATGCATCGCATAGGCTAAACTATGAGCCTCATCAAGTATCTCATTCTTTAGTGCTTCATCCTCAGGTACACACAACCGTTCTTTTTTTACCAAGGCTCCATCCTCACGGATTCTAAAATCATGTCTCTCCCCCGCTTCAACCTCAATCTGAATGATGCCCAAAACGGGGTCCTGAAACTAAGCATCGATAATCTGATCGACCAAGACAGGACGTACATGGAAACTCGCTAGTAACCCTCCCTAAATGTCAAAAGTCAATTCTACTCCACTTCTACGAAGTTCAACCAACAAGGACAACCAAATCATCCTCAAATGTGACAAGGAGCTAGCTGACTTCCGACTCAGGGCATCGGCTACCACATTAGCTTTCCCCGGGTGATACTCGATGGTGCAATCATAGTCCTTAATCAACTCTAACCATCGGTGTTGTCACAAATTCAGCTCCTTCTGGGTAAAGAGATACTTCAAACTCTGATGGTCCGTAAAGATTCTGCACTTCTCACCATACAAGTAATGTCGCCAAATTTTCAATGCATGAACCATCGTTGCAAGCTCCAAATCATGAGTGGGGTAATTCAGCTCATGCGGTTTCAACTATCGGGAAGCATAAGCAATCACCTTCCCGTGCTGCATCAGAACACACCCTAGATGTAACAGCCCGTCCCGGAAATTAGGATTTGATTAATGGTTAATGACAAATTAGTAAATTTAATCGGTGATTAGTTGGGTTCTTTCGGACGGATAGTGCAAAATGACAATTTTGCCCCTGGAATGGGAAAAAATGTTGAATTTTTGTTTAGGCGGTCAAATGGACTTTAACCGAGGACCGTGACGTAGTTTGGAACGTCACGAGTTCATAGATAGGTGGCACGTCCGATTTCGACATCCGAGGAGGAAGTTATGACGTCCGATATGATGGATTTTGGATGGAGCATGTGGACTGGGTCTGGAGGATCCAGAGTGATCTCTTGATTATTGCTGATGAGCTGGATGCTCAGGGCCACGATTGGCTGGTGGGACCCTGATGTTGAGATAGGTGATTCAGCGACGTGGGATTACAATGAACAGAAATTGGTAGGGTCCAGCTGCAGACAGGTAGTGTGGTACGTGGATGGTGTTCCCACATGTTGATTGTGTTGTTGGTTAGTGGACCACTGGTGAGATGATTGGTGGAATTAGGGGCATAGACGAGTACGTTATGACCCCGGTATTGTTGGCGTGGATCGTTGATGGTAATAGTTCGGATTATGGTACGGATATTGAAGAATAAAAGTACCAAGACCGGTAGATGTCGTCTTGTATTTGAGATTTGTGTTGTTGACGGTAGACTCACATGAGGTACTGGGACGTTGGTACGAAGTACGCTCGACTCGAGAAGGAGTCGAAGGTGTTGAAACGGGTAGCAGGGGTGTTTTCGCGTACTTAGTGTTGATAAGGTGATTGGTAGGCGCTGGACACCGGGTAGGAGACCCAAGTGTGAGATCAGTTGGATTTCCCCCAGTTAGTTTCGGAAGTACTAGATTCGGAATTTCGGGGACGAAATTCTTTGAGGGGGGTAGATTGTAACAGCCCGTCCTAGAAATCGGGATTTGATTAGTGGTTAATGACAAATTAGTAAATTCAATTGGTGATTAGTTGGGTACTTTCGGACGGACACTGAAAAATGACGATTTTACCCTTAGAATGGGCAAAAATGTTGACTTTTTGTTCGGCCAGTCAAATGAACTTTAACTGATGACCATGTCGTAGTTCGAGACGTCACGAGTTCATAGATAGGTGGCACGTCCTATTCCGACATCCGCGGAGGAAGTTATGACGTTCGGAAGTTTGAAGGTATTTTGGTAATTTGGTTAAAATGGGCAATCTGTTGACTTTTCACACGACATGACTTTTTCGCGTAACTCGAGGATCGTTAGGAAGGTCTCGATGCCCTGAGTACAACGATAGGCGGCACGCGGTCATCAAAGTTCGGACGGCTCCGTTATGAGGTTAATTAGGTGAGGGGCAAAATGGTAATTTTGTAAGGCAAGGGTATTTTGGTCATTGTGATGCATTGGGATTTATGCCTAGTAAAGTTGGGACACTTGGCTACCTCAGGGAGGGTTGCCACAGGAATTTGAAATCAAAAATGGTAAGTCGCGGTCTGTTGTTTGTTGCTCGACTGTGTAAATTGAAACAGTTTTCTAATGGTTTCAGTGATCAATTACGATTGAAACCAAGAGTTTTAGTGGCCGGAACTACGGCAACTGGATGCTGGTCAGTGCACGGTTTTTCCTTCATTTTAGGACGTAAGTTTGAGTTTGTAACTTCATGTTTTGAGTAGAGGAATCAATTAGAAATGAAAAGGTGAACCTAATGGGATTAAATTGGGTGGAAAACGAGGTGGAATGAACAGAAACTGTGAACACCGGTTCACATCTGGACCGGATTTGCAGAACTGGTTCAGACCGGATTTCTTGAGGACAGGGATGATGAACAGTAACCGCACGTGGTTTCACACGCAGGGTGATTGGGAAGCGAGTGAGGGAACGTGGGCATAGTTACCTAACTCAACAATATTTGTCCATCGAATGGTCACAACACCGAATCAATCGTCAAATCGATCCTACGACATCGTGAAAGACGATCCCAACTAACCGTCTTACGATCAAAACTCGAAAGTACCATTACGTTCGTCCTTCCGTAGAGTCCCACACTATCATCCACGACAAAACTATGGCAACCCCGGCATCAAATGCCGAACTAAAACGTTCCACAATTCAAACCTACTAACTATCGTACTGGCACCCTAACTATCAGGTTGATAACGAACTGTAGCCCATTGAGATATCATACCCTCGACCTGCGCGTTGCTCTAAGAGCTCCACGGTTACTCAAATATAGACAACCCTTGCTCTGATACCACGTTGACAGTATCAGAGCGTCCTTTGTATTCTACGAGCAAACCATGCTCTGATACCACGCTGACAGGACCCATCCCAATCCCCCCGGGATTAACGCTGGATGACCCTGTTCTCGTCTGACACGAAGTGTCAGACAAGGGATATTTTCGACCTTTGCCCTCTCGGGCTATCAGAGTACGCGAGGATCCGGAGGAGGTATGTGATATCTCGGTCTCTGCTACAGTCCACATCCGCTGTCAACCTGAAGGGCAGTGAAAACATTAAAAGCTGTGAGTGGACAAAACAAAGAGTTTATAAAAAAAAATTAACGAAGACATTTGTACCCTTCACTAAAAAGCATGCATGCATTCAAAAACCATTTATCAAACCGTTCATTAGGGCCTTAGCCCAAAATCGTAAATGAAACGGAATACATGGGCCACTGCCCAAATCCATAAGGATACCAACCATACGGGCCACTGCCCAAATCCTTACGGGACTCAGCCCAAAACCTGTACACATCACATATCATATATCATACATATCACATATCATGTATCATATATACATATAATCACACATCCAATCATGTCACGATTTCCATAGCTACGCGCGTGCTACCCTGGGTCTCAAACCCAAGCCTTTCAGGGTTCAAGGTCAATGTCCGTAGACTAATGACCCGTCCTGAGGTTATAGTACAAGACTTTCTGAGCGTAAGGCACCCAACGGGGGTGACTCCCACTCAGTCAGTGCTCTGTGACTACTCCAGGGTCCACCCAGGGCAACGACCCTCCCCGGAGGAGATAGATTTAAGTAAAGGAAGGTATATGAATATATATACATATATATAACGAACTCATTCATGCCATTCATATACATATAGAAAACATCTTTAGAACCTTTCAATGGATTCATGCTCGGTTCCATAAACCGTCATGAATCATAATAAGCTTCCAAGGGTTCATGCTGGTTCCCATAAACCGTCATGAACCTGGAAATCCATTAGGGTCCCCGACCCAAAATCATAAATGTAAAGTAAGTGGGTTCCGTACCCGAACACATGACTCACTGGGCATCGCGCCCAATATCTCAGGGTTAGTCACGACTCCGATCGTAGTGATGTGTGCAACCATCCATCCAGGACCGCCCTCAATCCTGGTATATCGCCGTGAACGAATCAACCGACGCTACCATGGCTAGATTATGATGCACTCATCACCGATCGATATCTTGAACCGTCAGCACTCCGAAGTTGAGCCTCCATCGGCTGCCCAAAAATAGATCGTGCATCGTGACTCTCCGGAAGGAACATATCCTAGTCCGGAGGCTAGCGTCGTATCGTCGGTCGTCGTGCACATAGCACTTGCCGCGAACACAATTCAGACCCGTAGGTCATAAATAGAGCCACATGGCCAAGACAAAACCAAATGGGCCTCATGCCCGAGTTTATTCTTTTGAAATCCAAAACCATTTCATAGAAGCCAACAAGGAAAGTACAAACCCGAACTGGCACCGTATAAGGCCGAAACCTCGAAATACGTGCCAATATGTAACCACACTCAATTGCACTCATGGCATCACCAAACAAGTATTAAAAGATATAATAAACATTTATGCATGCACCAATTTAGAAAACAAGGTCCACTCACAAACCGTCAGAGTTGCCGCTTCGATTTGCGTGTCATACGGCTCTCCCGAGCCAATCATCATCATCGGGACTCCCAAACCTGTCCAAATTGTAATATAAGGTTACTAACTACTTAAATAACCTCCCACTAAATCCCCGTAATTTTCTGGACTTTTTAACTATTTTTAAAGTCGATCCTAAACCATCGGACACTCCGAAACCTATCGAAACGATGTCCGATCGACACAAAACCTGTCCCAAAATATTCGTTACATCAAATAGAAGGTTTCACGTGTTGAACACATTCCTAAAAGATGGGACACGCACCCCCACACGCCCCGAGAAGTCACTGCGCGTGAGATCACGCGCGGTACTATTCTTGCCCCATCAACCTCGGCTGAACCGGATTCGACTGGTTCTTAACCGGCCGAACCGGTCTGGCCCCGTTCAAGGCTATATCTCGTTCATTTTAGGTCCATTCCTTCCTATTTCGATTTCTAAAGCTTCCTAATAATAAACCTAATCTTCCTAGTTATTAAAAACATGACAAACGGTTAGGAAAACTACCTTCAAGATTGAAGCTCGAACCGGCTGCCTGCAACCGCCGTGCTCTCGCTTCTCCGGCCACCACCGCCCACCAAACTGATCCCATTCGACTCCCCTAGGTCCTAGGGACACGACCCAATCCTTAGAATCAAACAAAAAACAACAAAACTAGACTTTGAAATTTCAAACACAACACCCACCGTCTCGGTTTCTCCCTCGCCATGGACCGCCGTCGTGGCTCACCACTGTCCTGCCCTCACCATCTCAGTCTCTCACGCTCCCTTAGTCACACTCAATGTAATACACACACACACAATATGGATGATGGAGGTGGGGGATATGTGTGTTTCGGGTGTGTTTGGTTTTGGAAGCAAAGAAGATGAAGAAATGGTTTTGGTGTCGTGAAAGAGAAGTGAGATGTGATTAATTGATGATGATAATCAGAAAATGGAGAGATGAGATGCATGGTGATGATTTAGGGAGTATAGGAATGGATGGACAGGATTAAAGATGAGTTAATTGGAAATTATAAAATAATAAAAGATAATATTATTTAATTATGTAGATCCACAAATTAGGGGTTTCGGCCAATGGGATGAGTGACACTTGTCACTCATCCATGGGTCCCACTTAAAATATCTGCCCAATCAGAATCAGCCACCTCATCATCGTCTCGAAGTACGTGCATAGTGAAACCGAACTTCCATGACCTAAAACTTCCTCGTTCGAAGTCCAATTTCAGCGTGCCACCTGTCCATGGATTCGTATCGTCTCGATCTACATTGTCAGGACCCACCCCTAATCCCCCGGGATTAAGGGCCAAATCCCGATCCCGTCTAACTTACACATGCCACGAAGGCTACGTACGCATGCCACGAAGGCTAAACTGACGTCCAACCTTCATGTGACACGTAAGTCAGACAAGGGATTCTCGATCCAACCATCCGAATAGTAACCGAACTTCCCAGTGTGCACCGAACTACTGTGGAGCGCGGTTGTGATGTCTCCATCTTTCTCGACCAACAGCCCATACCGCAACAACCTGGAGGGTATCGAAAACACGAAAAGACTGTGAGTGGACAAATATAAAGCATAAGTTAAAAAAAAAACAGTTCAATAAAACAAGTACATTTATACCCTCCATTTCAAAAAAAAATGCATGCATATCAATTTCATATCATAAAACCACTCAACACTTTGGTTAAGCAAACCATGTAAGAAAAACCGAACACATTTTTCTTTTTCCAAATCCCGGTCCTCAGCCCAAAACCATCGAAAACTATTATTGAAAACCATACCACATTTCCATTCATCGAACCTGCTGGATCTATCTGAGTCTTTAAACTCCCGAGTCCTTAAACTCAATCCAGGCCTCAATATAATCTCAGTCTTTAAACTCCCGAGTCTTTAAACTCAATAGCCCTACGGGGGAAAATCATAATATTCGAGTCTTTAAACTCCCGAGTCTTTAAACTCAATCCGGATCCGTCCCCCGTCATATCATAATCCGGGTCTTTAAACCCAATAGCCAGATCCAGCAAATCCATTCCATGACCACTATCCATATCTGAATCCGCAATCTCATCAGAATCTCGGATCCAAACCCAGAACTCATATCCATCGTCCTTTTCCAAATTCGAGTGCGAAACCATCATTCCGTAAGGCGGCATCCGGAATAACCATTCCGGACCCAAATCCGGAATCCACTTTCAAGTCCCAAATCGAATCCCGAATCGTCATCCAGAAATCCGATTCCAAAACCCGAAAACACGTTTCTTAAAACCACTTTTTGAACTGGGCCTCTAAGCCCAATGTCATTTTCTTAAATCCATTTTAAATCATTGATATTAAATCATATTTCAAATCTCGACATCAAATCATTAAAACCAGGTTCAAATCACAATATCCATCGACTTATCGTAAAACATGAATTTCTGTAATTTCCTCGAAAAACGTGCAAAACCGTAAATCATCAAGATCAAAAATCAAATCATAGAATCAGGTATAGAAAACAAATAAAAACATATATGAATGCATCATAAATTAGAAAACTGTAACAACCCGTACCTTCGGAAGGGTAAAACTGTAATTTTGTAAAGTTTTGTATATAAAGGACGATTTTGCCCTTGTGACTAGTAGGCTAAAAGTTGACTTTTTGAATTACCGATTGGATGAGTGTTGACCCTTAACCTTGACGTAGGTTAGGACGTTACGAGTCCGTAGACAGGTGGCAGGTTCGATTCGGACAATCGGAGGAAAAGTTATGATGTTCGGAAGATTGGGGGCGTTACCGTAATTTTGATTAAGTGAGGAAAATGTTGACTTTTTGGAGGACTTGTGATTTTCACGTAGACCGAGGACCGTTGGCTAGGTCTCGACGTCCTGAGTTCAATGACAGGCGGCACGCTGTCATCGTACGTCGGACGGGAAAGATACGGGTCTAGAACGTTCGAGGGCAAAACGGTAATTAAGTATATCAGGGGTATTTTGGTCATTTTCTTTCAGCCAATTGGATCAGGACAAGTGGCAGAAGTGGGCTGGGATATTTGTGCTGAGCCCTTGGATGTTGGACACGTGGGGGTGCTGGATTGTTCCAAAGAGTTCTCAAGTGTGCACGGCCACACTTTGCTCAGTTTTGAACCGTGCAAGCCTTCGACAAACGCAGAAAACAGAGAGGGGAGTTTGGAGAGATGGTGATCGATTCAGTGCAAGGGAGAGTGAAGAGTGAGTTGAGAAAAAGACAGTGAGGCAAGGAGGTGCTGGTGATCGCGGTTTGGAGCTGCAATCGTGCACGGAGGCTACACGGTGGACAGCTGGATTTTGAAGAAAACAAAGAAGGCGGTGAACTGTGGTGGCTGTTGTGCCGTGTGGTGGATCGATTCAAGCCACTAGGAAACTAAGGAGGCTACGGGGAGTCCAACAAGCACCGTGGTAGGCGGCGGTGCTCACGGCGACGACAGAATCGAAGGGTGAGTTCTTTTCCCCTGTTTTCCCGTGGATTTTAAATTCCAAAGTCGTGAACGTAGGATGAGAATAGAGGGGCTTGGTGAGTGCCGTGGTGTTTAGGGAGGTTCTAGGAGTGGGGTAGAGCGGTCGCCGTGACGGGGACGTACACGGCGGAGCTCAGTCGACGGAGAGTACTCTGTACTCTGTTTGGCCGTGAGGTTCAAACGCAAAGTCATGGAGTTGGGCGTTGAGTCGAGGGATTAGGAGGTTAGGGTGTAGTTCAGGAAGGTCCTAGGCGTCGTTTTAGATGAACGCCGTGACGGGGGAGGACCTGGGCGGCCGGCAGCCAAAACAGGGGCTACGGGCCGTCTGTTTCGAGGTCGTGAACGGTGGGTTTCCGGCCGTGATTCTTCCAGGTTAGGACATGGTTAGGTTGCTTAGGATGGGACGAAGAGAATGGGATTGGATTGGACTGGAATGGTGGTCGGATTACAGAGAACCGGTCACGCCGGTTCAACTGTGTTTAACCGGATGACTCGAGGAAGGAGATGCACTGTAGTAGGCGCGTGAGGCCCACGCGCAGCCACTTTGGGCGGCGCGTGGAGGCGCGTGGGGAGGAATCCGGCCAAGCTTCCAACATGAGTTTAGTCCTAAA
Organism: Prinsepia uniflora; assembly: GCA_032719365.1. Lineage (NCBI taxonomy): Eukaryota > Viridiplantae > Streptophyta > Magnoliopsida > Rosales > Rosaceae > Prinsepia > Prinsepia uniflora. The sequence goes on from CM064866.1 coordinate 34,293,325, forward strand.
CGTTCTAAGGAATCCAATGGTATAGTTTTCGGGTTAATCGGACGGTGTTACGGGATGGTTCGGGAATCCAGACGGTTACGGGTTTAGGATTAAAATATTAGTTAATTCCCGAAAAATTGGGGAAAGTAGGATTAGGATCCTTAATGTATTTGTGACCCTATTTGGTGCATTTTGACAGGACGGGAGGCACCCGAGACGGTCGAGGAGCGCACGGAGCGCGACTGACTTGCTTAGATGTGTGAGTGGACTCTTTCCTACTTCCGAGCATGCCTAACTGTTGTTATCAATGTTTTATGATATTATGTGTGTTTTTATGTTTTCCATGATGGTTATGCGTGATTGAAATGTTTGCATGTTTTTCGAGATGTTTCTGGATTTTGCACGTTTTCGAGGAAAAGCCGGTTTTCAGCTTTTGATGCTATACTTGTGAAATTCAACCTATAAACGTTTTCTAATGATGGTAAATGAGTTATGAAACATGATTTGGGGATTTTTATGGTTTTTGGTATGAACATAGATTTTCCGGATTTGGGTTCGGAATGTCAGTTCTGAACGCCGGAAGGGCTTCGAACTGGGGATTTCGAATTCAAGTTTGGTAATGGCTTTCGGAAGGGTTTTACACTTAAATGGATTGGATTTGCTGGATCTGGATTTGGGTTTAAAGACCCGGATATTATTTGACGGGGGACGGGCCCGGATTAAGTTTAAAGACTCGAGAGTTTAAAGACTCGGATATTTATGATTTTACCCCCATAGGCCTATTGAGTTTAAAGACTAGGGAGTTTAAAGACTCGGATTTATATTTGAGGCCTGGTTGAGTTTAAAGACTCAGATAGGTCCAGCAGGTTTGATCGGAAAAGGTGGTTTAATGCTAGTGTATCTGTTTCTTATGATGTTTTATAGTGTATCTGTTTCTTATGATGTTTTATAGTGTTTCTGTTCTTATGATGTTTCATATTATGATTTTCTAATACTTCGTTTTCCATTGCCTGTTTTCAAAGCGGAGGGAATAACTTCTTACTTTTCCTTAACTCTGATTTGACGAGAAACTATTTTGAAACTGCTATTTATTCCTGTCCACTCACACCTTCTGTTTTTTTTTAAATTCCCCTCCAGGTCGTGGTGATAGCGCTGGGGTGAACGTTGAGGCAGATATCGAGGCATAGAGCTTACGACGTTCTTCCGTTGCGGACTTAGACTTGTAGGACTTTTGTGCCCATTTTGTAGAACTATGCTCTGACTTACTATTGTATATATTTACTCCTTCGTCTGATAGTTGTACTTATAGTTGTAGTAAGGTTATCTTTGGTCCTGTAAGTGTGATTGTCAGACGGGAGCAGTGTTCGTCCCGGGTACCGAGGTGATATTTGGGACGGGTCCTGACAAAAACAAAGTCTACTCACAGACCATTCCGACGTCGCCTCGATACGCGTGCACTTACGCCGTTCCCGGACCTGTCCAAATCCCGTAACAAGGTCACTAACTGCTTCACAAAGGTCATACTAAAGCCCCATAATTTTCCCGTATTTTTAACTATTTTTAACCGAGCCCTAAAACCTTCGGACAGCCCGAAACATATCGAGACGATGTCCGATCGACTCGAAACCAGCGCCAAAATGTTCGTTACATCGAATACTTTAAAAGTCGTGTTGGAAACATCCCCAAAACGGGCCTCACGAGCCCTCACACGCCGCCCAAAGGGGCTGCTCGTGGGAGCCACGCGCCTAGCACTGTTCATCTTCAACCTCTGCCGAACCGGGTCCAAACTGGTTCGGTTCAGGCCGGTCTAGCTGAACCGGCCAGGGCGGTTTAGTCCCTTTTTAGGTCCAATTTCAGTCCTATTTACTTCCTTAGGTTCGTCTAAAGCTAAGTGATCGATCTAGATAATAAAAACATGAAATTAAAGTCGATACTCACCTTCCTGATTCGAAGACACAAAACCCGAAATGCTTATCCTCTGTCTCAACCCTCACCGACGTTCCCCGGCCACCACAAGTTCCTCCAATCTCTGCTTGCATTCCTGAGTCCAAAAGAAAGCTAACCAAGTATCTAAACAACCTATTTCTCGATTCAACCTGAAACAACATTCAGTCCAAAACAGTGGAACAGAGATTTCTGCTTAAGCTTACCTTCACCTCCTTCCTCCCTCCGTAGCACCACTAGAATCCCAACGTCTTCAAAGGCCGTTTTCACTTTACTGGTAATCACCACAAACCCGTTTAGCTAAATGCTCAATCGATCCCACAGTTGAGCACGGTGACGGTCCTCTGTTTTCTCCTGGGTTTCACACCTCATCACAGTCCTTTTCCTCAAATAACCCTCACCAAGAAACACTCACCAACCTCCCAACATCCTCTGATCACACACACACGAACTCAAAGACTCACACACCCTGAAAACTGGTCGATTTTTCTCACTGTCTCAATCTCTGTTTCTCTCCGTTTAACCCAAACCGCCAATTTAACCCATACTAGTTTACCCGTGAAAGAAAAGGCTGGAAGCCTCTAAGAACCTGCCAGATGTCACACTCCCTGTGGATCACTTTCACAAAATATCCACTAATCTCAGCCCATGTATCAATATCTGATTGGGCACACTTTCCAAGGTTGTAAAAAGACCAAAATGCCCCTATAAGTCCAAATTACCATTTTGCCCTTCACCTTTCTAGAACCACAACCTAACCGTTTGACGTCCGATGACAGCGTGCCGCCTGTCGTTGTACTCAGGACGTCGAGACCTATCTAACAATCCGTGGTTCGCGTGAAGAAAACGTCGTTCAAAAAGTCAACAAATTCCTCCTTTTTAACCAAATTACGAAAGTGCCCTCAACCTTCCGAACATCATAACTTCCTCCTCGGATGTCGGAATCGGGCGTGCCACCTGTCTACGGACTCGTGACGTCCTGAACTACGTCACGGTCCTTGGTCAATGCCCAATTGACTTTCCAAACTAAAAGTCAACATTTTTCCCGTTCCAGGGGCAAAATCGTCATTCTGCCCCAAACGTCCAAAAGTAACCAACTAACCACTGATTAACTTAGCTAATCTGTCATTAAACACTTTGCTAATCCCGACTCCTGGGACCGGTCGTTACATACATAATGGTCCTCGGCCCTCGGCCATCGGACCTCCCGGTCCAAAAATCAACTATTTGCCCCTTTTAACCAAAATTAACAAAATACCCTTGAACTTCCGAACGTCATAACCTTTTCTTCAAATTTCGGAATTGAACGTGCCACCTGTCTATGAACTCATGACGTCCCGAACTACGTCACAGTCATCGGTCAAAGTTCATTTGACCGCCAGAACGAAAAGTCAACGTTTTACCCCGCTCAAGGGCAAAACGGTCATTTTGCATCGTTCGTCCGATTTCGCCCAACTAATCAACGATTAACCTCGTAAATCTTGATTAGTCACTAATATAATCCCGGAATTCGGGACGGGTCGTTACAAGATGAACAGCAACCGCACGTGGTTTAACGCGCAGGGTGATTGGGCACCGTGTGAGGGCATGTGGGCCCTCTTTTCGAGGCATAGTCAACACGACTTTTAAAGTATTTGATGTAACAAACATTTTGGGATTGGTTTCGAGTCAATCGGAAATCGTCTCGATATGTTTCAGGATCTCCGAAGGTTTTAAGGCTCGGTTAAAAATAGTTTAAACTTTGGGAAAATTACGAGGCTTTCGTAGAAGCTTTATGAAGTAGTTAGTAACGTTATTATGGGATTTGGACAGGTTCAGGAAAGCCGGTGATAGTGGATTGGCCGGGAACAGCGTAAGTGCACACGTATCGAGGCAGCGGTGTAATAGTCTGTGAGTGGACTTTGCTTTCAAACTTATGATGCATGCATATATTTTTTTATATTTTTTCTATACGTGATTCTATGATTCAGATTATGATCTAGATGATTTACCATTTTGCACGTATTTCGAGATTATTACGTATTTGCACGTTTCACGAGGTTTCGATTTATGTTGAGATTTGATCGTGGTTTTGATGATTTGATTTTGGGCTTTGAAAAATGAATTGATTTCGGAAAAGTGATTTTGGGCTTGGAGCCCTGTTCATCTGATTTCGGTAAACGAGATTTCGGTTTTCCAACTGGATTTCAGAAACGATGTTTCGGATTTGGTTTTGAAACTTGAAAGGAAATTCTGGATTTGGATTCGGGATCATGGTTCCGGATGCCGACTTATAGAATCATTATTTCGAATTCGGATATGGATTTTCTATGGTTTTCACTTGATTGAATAATGGTTTTGGGTTTAAAGACTCGGAAAAAGAAAAGAAAAACCGTTGGATCTGGTTTTGAGTTTAAAGACTCGGTTGATTGATGGGAGAGGGCCCTAGATTGATATGTTTTGATTTTAAAGACTTGGTTATGATATCCTCCGAGGTCTATTGATTGTGGGTTTAAAGACTCGTTTATATCCCGGGAAGGCCTGATTATGCGCATGGTTTTGAGTTTAAAGACTCATGCGCACTTGAGATCCAGCAACTCGCATGATTGATGTTTTTCACTGGTTTTCAGATGTTTTGGGTAATGGCCCGGATGATTTGGTTTTGATAAGTTTTGGGCTGAGTTCCCGTACTGGATGAGGATTTGTGATTTTGGGCTGAGGCCCTGGATCGGAATTGCAGATTTGAGGAAAGGAAATGATTCTGCTTTTCAATGATGGTTTTGGATATGAAATGGTTTTGTGAATTAGTTGTATATGCATGCATTGGTTTTTAAATGGAGGGTATAAATTTCTTTTTCATAACTATTTTCTGAAATTACTAGTTATTTTTTTCCACTCACAGACTTTATTATGTTTTCCATACCCTCCAGGTTGTTGCAGGTGCGGGCTGTTGAGCGAGAGTGACGGAGACATCACATACGCGATCCACAGTAGATTCTGGGCGCTCTGGGAAGTCCGGAAGTATTGAACGGATCGTTTGGAAATCCCTTGTCCAACTTACGTATCACATGGAGGTTGGACGTCGGTTTAGATTCGTGTCGTACGTAAGTTGGAGGGGAGCAGGCCTTAGTCCTTAATCCCGTGGGATTGAGGGTGGGTCCTGTCAAATTGGTATCAGAGCAGGTTTTGTGCGCCCTGCGCAAGGTTTGGTTCCCAGAGTCATTGGTTCGTCCACTTGGGTGTGGTGATGCTACTGTGGATGTGTTGTCTCGACGTGGAACAGCCCGTCATCAACCTGGACGCGATGGTGATAATACGTTCGCTAGTAGTTATTTAGCGGCGATTGTTAGTGCATGGGTGATAGTCGCTCGATACGCGGTGTTAAGTTTAAGCGACGGGGTGATATATTGCCTGATACGCTGGTGTGGTGAGAGATAAGTCGGCTTAGGGCCGGAATAGTTAGCGTGTTTGGCTTTGGTGACCTTTTGGTCTGTTTGCTTAAAGTTGGCTTTATGCGGCTATGGGCAGCCAGATGCCTCGAGTGGCGGGGTATAGGAAACAACGTTGTGGATTTGATGGAATCCCCCGAGTTTTGGTTGATGTTGGTGTGTAGAGTTACGATAAAGGGATAGTCTTAGACGGGTGTGACGACCTGACTAGTAAGGTTGTAGTGAACCAGTGCGTGTTGCGGGTTTGGATAAACCGTAGGATGGGGAGGATTTGAGAAATCCTCTGGGATTACTGGTTTGGACTGTGAGTTAGAGGAAGTGCTTAATTGGGAAACCTGAGTTGGTGGTAGTGGTTTGGGCCGATTTAAGGCCGGATTGGAGATTTCACTATGATGGTGACGAGTAGTCTATGATGTTGTTGGTTGGACATTGGATATCGTAGTACGTGGCTGATGCCGCTATGGTTGATTAGTGGACATACCATAAAGATGACGTTGGAAGTACGTGAGGATATACTCCATGAGCTATGTTGAGGTATTCTAAAAGATCTTTGTTTTATTTAAGTTCATAGGGTTGTCCTTGCGTGTGTATAGTGGTATGTACCGTGGTTCTGGTTGGTGGATATTGGTGTATGTACTTGACATGTGTACGTACTGATCCAGTTGTGGTTGGCACCTTGCCGGTGTTCTTGGACGTGCAACGTGATGTTCCGATATAAAAGTGTTGGTGATCTGCTTAGTGCCGAGAGATGTTGTGGAGAGACGGCTTATCTGCAAAGTTCTGATATGATGGATTTTGGACGGAGCCTATGGACTGGATCCGGAGGATCAAGAGTGATCTGTTGATTATTGCTGATGAGCTGGATGCTAAGAGCCACGATTGGCTGGTGGGACCATGATGTTGAGATAGGTGATTCAGCGACTTGGGATTACAAGGAATAGAAATTGGTAGGGTCCAGCTGCAGACAGGTAGTATGGGACGTGGATGGTGTTCCCACATATTGATTGTGTTGGTGGTTACTGGACCACTGGTGAGATGATTAGTGGAATTAGGGGCATATATGAGTACGTTATGACCCCGGTATGCTCGGCGCGAACCGCTGATGGTAATAGTTCGGATTATAGTACGGATATTGAAGAATAGAAGTACCAAGACCGGTAGATGCCGTCCTATATTTGAGATTTGTGTTGTTAACGGCAGATTCACATGAGGTACTGGGACGTTGGTACGAAGTACGCTCGACTCGAGAAGGAGTTGGAGGTGTTGAAACGGGTAGCAGGGGTGTTGTGGCATACTTAGTGTTGATTGAGCCGTGAGTGACACCTCGGGCACGAGTTGGAAATATGTTGACCCTGATGAGGAAGAGATGATCCGCTAGATGGACTGAACCTTGATAGATGGTTCGTTTGGCCGAGTTGGGGTGACAGTTTAGGAACTATCAAGATAAGTTGGATTGGTAGGCGCTGGACACCGGGTAGGAGATCCATGTGTGAAATCAGTCGGATTTCCCCCAGTTAGTTACGGAAGTACGAGATTATAAATTTCGGGGACGAAATTCTTTAAGGGGGTAGATTGTAACAGCCCGTCTAGGAAATCGGGATTTTATTAGTGGTTAATGACAGATTAGTAAAGTTAATCGGTTATTAGTTGGGTGCTTTCGGACGAACAGTGCAAAATGACGATTTTGCCTTTGGAATGGGCAAAAATGTTGACTTTTTGTTTGGGCGGTGAAATGGACTTTGACCGATGACCGTGTCGTAGTTCGAGACGTCACGAGTTCATAGATAGGTGGCACGTCCGTTTCCGACATCCAAGGAGGAAGTTATGACGTTCGGAAGTTTGAGGGTATTTTGGTAATTTGGTTTAAATGGGCAATTTGTTGACTTTTCACATGACATGACTTTTTCCCGTAACTCGAGCATCGTTAGGAAGGTCTCGATGCCCTGAGTACAACGACAGGCGACACGTGGTCATCGGAGTTTGGACGGCTCTGTTATGAGGCTAATTAAGTTAGGGGCAAAATGGTAATTTTGGTTATTGTGATGCATTGGGATCTGTGCCCAGTAAAGTTGGAACACTTGGCTGCCTCAGGGAGGGTTGCCACAGGAATTTGGAAACATGGCTCCCTCTGGAAGGCCGTGGAATACTCACTCATCGCCTTATACGTTTTATAAAAATTGTGAACTATGGTTGAACGGTGTGAAAAATAGAGACGGTGGAATTCAAACACTATGATCACCTTCAAACCTCATCAAGTGCTGCTACTTTGTGAAGGAGAATGAGAAAAGAAGGTGAGCTGAGGCCGGCGGTGGTCACGGCAGTGCACGACGGTGTCGATAGGTAAGTACACGTGAACGTTCTGTTTCGAATTCGAAAATGGTAAGCCTACTTGTAAGGAGTTTTGATCATTTCTATGGATTGAAACCTGATTCTGAGGGTCAGACGAGGCTGAGGAGCTAGGAAGGGAGGCCTTCCGTCGACGGTGGCCGGGAAACCGAGCAAGGGTGAGTTTTGAAATCAAAAATGGTAAGTCACGTTCTGTTGTTTGTTGCTGGACTGTGTTAATTGAAGTAGTTTTCTGATGGTTCCAGTGATCAATTACGATTGAAACCAAGGGTTTAAGTGGCCGGAACTACGACAACTGGATGCTGGTCAGTGCACGGTTTTTCCTTCATTTTAGGAGGTAAGTTCGAGTTTGTAACATCATGTTTTGAGTAGAGGAATCAATTAGAAATGAAAAGGTGAACCTAATGGGATTAAATTGGGTGGAAAATGAGGTGGAATGAACAGAAACCGTGAACGCCGGTTCACAGCTGGACCAGATTTACAGAACCGGTTCAGACCGGGTTTCTTGAGGACAGGGACGATGAACAGTAACCGGGCGTGGTTTCACGCACAGGGTGATTGGGCAGCACGTGAGGGCGCGTGGGCAGTCTTTTCGAGGCACAGTCAACACGACCTTTAAAGTATTTGATGTAACGAACATTTTGGGATTGGTTTCGAGTCGATTGGACATCGTCTCGATATGTTTCGGGATATCTGAATGTTTTAAGGCTCGGTTAAAAATAGTTAAAAATTACGGGGCTTTCGTAGAAGCTCTATGAAGTAGTTAGTAACGTTAATATGGGATTTGGACAGGTTTAGGAAAGACGGTGATAGTGGATTGGCCGGGAACGGCGTAAGTGCACGTGTATCGAGGTAGCGACGTAATAGTCTATGAGTGGACTTTGCTTTCAAACTTATGATGCATGCATATATGTTTTCTATACGTGATTCTATGATTCAGATTATGATCTTGATGATTTACGATTTTGCACGTATTTTGAGATTATTACGTATTTGCACATTTTACGAGGTTTCGATTTATGTTGAGATTTGTTCGTGGTTTCGATGATTTGATTTTGGGCTTTGAAAAATGAATTGATTTCGGAAAAGTGATTTCGGGCTTGGAGCCCTGTTCATGTGATTTCGGTAAACGAGATTTCGATTTTGGAACTGGATTTCAGAAACGATATTTCGGATTTGGTTTTGAAACTTGAAAGGAAATTCTGGATTTGTGTTCGGGTTCGGGATGATGGTTCCGGATGCCAGCTTACGGAATCATTATTGCGAATTCGGATATGGATTTTCTATGGTTTTCACTTGATTGAAAAATGGTTTTGGGTTTAATGACCCGGAAAAAGAAAAGAAAAACCGTGGATCTGGTTTTGAGGTTAAAGACTCGGTTGATTGATGGGGGAGGGCCCTGGATTGATATGTTTTGAGTGTAAAGACTCGGTTATGATATCCTCCGAAGTCTATTGATTGTGTTTTGAGTTTAAAGACTCGTTGATATCCCGAGAAGGCCTGATTATGCGCATGATTTTGAGTTTGAAGACTCGAGCGCACTTGAGATCCAGGAACTCGCAAGATTGATGTTTTTCACTGATTTTCAGATGTTTTGTGCAATGGCATGGATGATTTGGTTTTGATAAGTTTTGGGCTGAGTTCCCATACTGGATGAGGATTTGTGATTTTGGGCTGAGGCCCTGGATTGGAATTACAGATTTGAGGAAAGGAAATGATTCTTCTTTTCAATGATGGTTTTGTATATGAAATGGTTTCGTGAATTAGTTGTATATGCATGCATTGGTTTTTAAATGGAGGGTATAAATTTCTTTTTGATAACTTTTTTCTGAAATTACTAGTTATTTTTGAACACTCACAGTCTTTTTTATGTTTTCCATACCCTCCAGGTTGTTGCAGGTGCGTGCTGTTGAGCGAAAGTAACGGAGACATCACATACGCGATCCACAGTAGATTATGGGCGCTCTGGGAAGTCCGGAAGTATTGAACGGTTCGTTTGGAAATCCCTTGTCCAACTTACGTATCACATGGAGGTTGGACGTCGGTTTAGCCTCGTGTCGTATTAATCTCGTGGGATTGAGGGTGGGTCCTATAAAATTGGTATCATAGTAGGTTTTGTGTGCCCTGCGCATGGTTTGATTCCCAGAGTCGTTGATTCGTCGACTTGGGTGTGGTGATGCTACTATGGATGTGATGTCTCGACGCAGAACTGCCTGTCATCAACCTGAACGCGATAGTGATAATACGTTTGCTAGTAGTTAGTTAGCGGCAATTGTTAGTGCATAGGTGATAGTAGCTCGATACGCGGTGTTAAGTTTAAGCGACGGGGTGATATGTTTCCCGATACGCGGGGTGTGGTGAGAGATATGTGGCCTTAGGGCTGGAATAGTTAGCGGGTTTGGCGTTGGATTTGCTCAATGGTTGGACCATAGGGTTGGAGATATGCCAGCGGGACTAATTTGGATGGTAGCCAGTGAGCTACGATTGAGTAGGCTGGTCGGCTTATGGGGCCCGATAGTAGCTTGTTGTGCTGGTGGTACACGTGGGCCTAGGAGGCCAGTTGACAGTGGCTGCTTGGCCGGATGATCCTTTGGTGACCTTTTGGTCAGTTTGGTTAAAGTTGGCTTTGTACGACTATGGGCAGCCGGATGCCTCGAGTGGCGGGGTATAGGAAACAACGTTGTGGATTTGATGGAATCCCCCGAGTATTGGTTGATGTTGATGTGTAGAGTTACGATAAAGGGATAGTCTTAGACGGGTGTGACGACCTGAGTGGTAAGGTTGTAGTGAACTAGTGGCTATTGCAGGTTTGGATAAACCGTAGGACGGGGAGGATTTGAGAAACCCCATGGGATGACTAGTTTGGACTGTGAATTCCTCGGAGAGAAACCCAGAGGAAGTGCTTAGTTGGGAAACCTGAGTTGGTGGTAGTGGTTTGGGCCGATTTACGGCCAGATTAGATTTTTCACTATGAGGGTGACGGGTACACTATGATGTTGTTGGTTGGACTTTGGATATCGTAGTACGTGGCTGATGCCACTATGGTTGATTAGTGGACGTACCATAAAGATGACGTTGGAAGTACGTGAGGATATACTCCATGAGCTATGTTGAGGTATTCTAAAAGATCTTTTTTTTTATTTAAGTTCTTAGGGTTGTCCTTGCGTGTGTATAGTGGTATGCACCGTGGTTCTGGTTGGTGGAGATTGGTGTATGTACTTGAAATGTGTACCTACTGATCCAGCAGTGGTTGGCACCATGCCGGTGTTCTTGGACGTGCAACGTGATGTTCTGATATAAAAGTGTTGGTGATCGGCTTAGTGCCGAGGGATGTTGTGGAGAGACGGCTTATCGGCATAGTTCCGATATGACGGATTTTGGACGGAGCTTGTGGACTGGATCCGGAGGATCCAGAATGACCTGTTGATTATTGCAGATGAGCTGGATGCTCAGAGCCACGATTGACTGGTGGGACCCTGATGTTGAGATAGGTGATTCAGCGACGTGGGATTACAAGGAACAAAAATTGGTAGGGTCCAGCTGCAGACAGGTAGTATGGGACGTGGATGGTGTTCCCACATGTTGATTGTGTTGGTGGTTAGTGGACCACTGGTGAGATGATTGGTGGAATTAGGGGCATAGACGAGTAGGTTATGACCCCGGTATGGTCGGAGCGGATCGCTGATGGTAATAGTTCGGATTATGGTACGGATATTGAAGAATAGAAGTACCAAGACCGGTAGATGCAGTCTTGTATTTGACATTTATGTTGTTAACGGCAGACTCACATGAGGTACTGGGACGTTGGTACGAAGTACGCTCGACTCGAGAAGGAGTCGGAGGTGTTGAAACGGGTAGCAAGGGTGTTGTGGCATACTTAGTGTTGATTGAGCCGTGAGTGACACCTCGGGCACGAGTTGGAAATATGTTGACCCCGATGGGGAAGAGATGATCCGCCAGATGGACTGAACCTTGATAGATGGTTCGTTTGGCCGAGTTGGGGTGACAATTTAGGAACTGTCAAGATAAGTTGGATTGGTAGGCGTTGGACACCGGGTAGGAGACCCAGGTGTGAGATTAATCGGATTTCCCCCAGTTAGTTACGGAAGTACGAGATTCAAAATTTCGGGGACGAAATTCTTTAAGGGGGCTAGATTGTAACAGCCCGTCCCGGAAATTGAGATTTGCTTAGTGGTTATTGATAGATTAGTAAAGTTAATCGGTGATTAGTTGGGTGCTTTAGGAAGGACAGTGCAAAATGACAATTTTGCCCTTGGAATTGGCAAAAATGTTGACTTTTTGTTCGGGCGGTCAAATGGACTTTGACGATGACCGTGACATAGTTCGAGACGTCACGAGTTCATAGATAGGTGTCACGTCCGATTCCGACATCCGAGGAGGAAGTTATGACGTTCGAAAATTTGGGGGTGTTTTGGTAATTTGGTTAAAATTGGCAATTTGTTGACTTTTCACATGACATGAATTTTTTGCGTAACTCGAGGATCGTTAGGAAGGTCACGATGCCCTGAGTACAACGACAGGCGGCACGTGGTAATCAGAGTTTGGACGGCTCCGTTATGAGGCTAATTAGGTGAGGGGCAAATGGTAATTTTGTAAGGCAAGGGTATTTTGGTCATTGTGATGCCTTGGGATCTGTGCCCAGTAAAGTTGGGACACTTGGCTGCCGCAGGGAGGGTTGCCACACGAATTTGGACACATGGCCCCCTCTAGAAGGCCGTGGAATACTCACTCACTGCCTTATACGTTTTATAAAAATGGTGAACTATGGTTGAACGGTGTGAAAAACAGAGACGGTGGAATTCAAACACTAGGATCACCTTCAACCCTCATCAAGTGCTGCTACTTTGTGAAGGGGAATGAGAAAAGAAGGTGAGCTGAGGCTGGTGGTGGTCACGGTAGTGCACTACGGCGTCGATAGGTAAGTACCCGTGAACGTTCTGTTTCGAATTCGAAAATGGTGAGCGTACCTGTAAGGAGTTTTGATCATTTCTATGGATTGGAACCTGATTCTGAGGGTTAGATGAGCCTGAGGAGCTAGGAAGGGAGGCCTTCCGTGGACGGTGGCCGGGAAACCAAGCAGGTTTGAGTTTTGAAATCAAAAATGGTAAATCACATTCTGTTGTCTGTTGCTTGACTGCGTCAATTGAAACAGTTTTCTGATGGTTCCAGTGATCAATTACGATTGAAACCAAGGGTTTAAGTGGCCGGAACTACGGCAACTGGATGCTGGTCAGTGCACGGTTTTTCCTTCATTTTAGGAGGTAACTTTGAGTATGTAACTTCATGTTTTGAGTAGAGAAATAAATTAGAAATGAAAAGGTGAACCTAATGGGATTAAATTGGGGGGAAAACGAGGTGGAATGAATAGAAACCGTGAATTCCGCTTCACGGCTAGACCGTTTTTGCAGAACCAGTTCAGACCGGGTTTCTTGAGGACAGTGACGATGAATAGTAATTGCGCGTTGTTTCACGCGCAGGGTGATTGGGCAGCGCGTGAGGGATCGTGGACCCTCTTTTTGAGGCACAGTCAACATGACTTTTAAAGTATTTGATGTAACGAACATTTTGGGATTGGTTTCGAGTCAATCGGACATCGTCTAGATATGTTTTGGGATATCTGAAGGTTTTAAGGCTACGTTAAAAATAGTTAAAAATTTGAGAAAATTACGGGGCTTTCGTAGAATCTTTATGAAGTAGTTAGTAACGTTATTATGGGATTTGGACAGGTTCGGGAAATCCGGTGATAGTGGATTGGCCGGGAACGGGGTAACTGCACGCGTATCGAGGCAGCGGTGTAATAGTCTGTGAGTGGACTTTGCTTTCAAACTTATGATGCATGCATATATTTTTTTTATATGTTTTCTATACATGATTCTGTGATTCAGATTATGATCTTGATGATTTATGATTTTGCACGTGTTTCGAGATTATTACGTATTTGCACGTTTTACGAGGTTTCGATTTATGTTGAGATTTGATCGTGGTTTTGATGATTTGATTTTGGGCTTTGAAAAATGAATTGATTTCGGAAAAGTGATTTCGGGCTAGGAGCCCTGTTCATGTGATTTCGATAAACGAGCTTTCGGTTTTGGAACTGGATTTCAGAAACGATGTTTCGGATTTGGTTTTGAAACTCGAAAGGAAATTCTTGATTTGGGTTCGGGATGATGGTTACGGATGACGGCTTACGGAATCATTATTGCGAATTCGGATATGGATTTTCTATGGTTTTCACTTGATTGAAAAATGGTTTTGGGCTTTACCCAGAAAAAGAAAAGAAAAACCGCTGGATCTGGTTTTGGGTTTAAAGACTCGGTTGATTGATGGGGGAGGGCCCTAGATTGATATGTTTTGAGTTTGAAGACTTGGTTATGATATCCCCTGAGGTCTGTTGATTGTTTTTTGAGTTTAAAGACTCATTGATATCCCGGGATGACCTGATTATATGCATGGTTTTGAGTTTAAAGACTCGGGCGCACTTGAGAACCAGCAACTAGATTAATGTTTTTCACTGGTTTTCAAATGTTTTGGGTAATTGCCAGATGATTTGGTTTTGATAAGTTTTGGGCTGAGTTCCCGTACTGGATGAGGATTTGTGATTTTGGGCTGAGGCCCTGGATTTGAATTGCATATTTGAGGAAAGGAAATGATTCTGCTTTTCAATGATGGTTTTGGATATGAAATGGTTTCGTGAATTAGTTGTATATACATGCATTGGTTTTTAAATGGAGGGTATAAATTTCTTTTTGATAACTGTTTTCTGAAATTACTAGTTATTTTTGTCCACTCACGGTCTTTTTTATGTTTTTCATACCCTCCAGGTTGTTGCAGCTGCGGGCTGTTGGGCGAGAGTGACGGAGACATCACTTACGCGATCCACAGTAGATTCTGCGCGCTCTAGGAAGTCCGAAAGTATTGAACGGTTCGTTTGGAAATCCCTTGTCCAACTTACGTAACACATGGAGGTTGGATGTCGGTTTAGCCTCGTGTCGTACGTAAGTTAGATGGGAGCAGGCCTTAGCCCTTAATCACGGGGGATTGAAGGTGGATCCTGTCACTAAACCTTGCAAAGAGGCATCACTGTATACCTCGAATTCCCCACTATCATCCAGAAGGGCCAACACAGGAGCAGACGTCAAATGCCTTTTCAACTCCTGAAAACTCTGTTCACAACTCCCATCCCAGACAAATCGGACTCCCTTCCTAGTCAGCCGTGGCAATGGAGCAGCAAGAATAGAAAATCCCTCAATGAAACACCGGTAATAACCAGCTAACCCCAAGAAGCTTCTGACCTCGGTCACTGTCTTAGGCTACTCCCAGTTCGCTACTACCTCAACCTTCTGAGGATCCACGCTAATATCTTCGGCTGAAATCACATGACCCAAGAAACCAACACTATTCAACCAGAACTGACATTTTCTCAACTTCGCATACAGTTGATTCTTCCTCAAGGTGTTAAGCACCATCCTCAAGTGCTTCTCGTGCGCCTTCGCACTCTTCGAATACACCAAAATATCATTAATGAACACAATAACAAAACGATCCAGGTATGACCGAAACACTAAGTTCATCAAGTCCATAAATGCCACTGGAGCGTTAGTTAAACCAAATGGCATTACAACAAACTCATAATGGCCATACCTGGTCCGAAAAGCCGTCTTGGGTATGTCCTCATCTCTAACTCGCAACTGGTGATATCTAGAGCGAAGATCGATCTTAGAAAAGTATCGTTCTCCCTTCAACTGATCAAACAAGTCATCGATCCGGGGCAGGGGGTATTTATTCCTGATGGTCACCTTGTTCAGTTGCCTATAATAAATACAAAGTCTCAAGCTTCCATCCTTCTTCCTAACAAATAAAACTAGAGCTCCCCAAGGAGACACACTCGGTCAAATAAATCTCATATCTGTAACGACCCGTCCCGAATATCGGGATTCAATAATATTTAATTGTGATTTACTAATATGGGATTAGTTGGGTGATTTCGGACGAACTGTGCAAAATGACCGTTTTTCCCCTGGGCGTGGGCAAAACGTTGACTTTTAATTCGGATGGTCAAATGGACTTTGACCGATGACCGTGACGTAGTTCGGGACGTCACGAGTTCATAGACAGGTGGCACGTTCCATTCCGATGTCCGTGGTGAAAGTTATGATGTACGGAAGTTCAAGGGCATTTTCGTAATTTGGACGAAATAAGGGAAAATGTTGACTTTTTGACCAGGGTGTCCGATGGCCGAGGGCCAAGGACCGTTACGTAGGTCTCGTCGATACGAATCCAATGACAGGCGGCATGCCGAAATCGGTGATTTGACGACGAAGTTATGGGTCACAGAAGTTTGGTCTGAATCGTGAAATTGGGGAAGTTACGTCTCGGTAACTGTGTTGATTATTTTATTCTGAAATGGTTGTTGGAGGACACTTGGATGAGTGACAAGTGTCACTCATCCGACGGCTATATTGGATCTTGTTCCACTAATCATAATTTATATGCTAAAGTTCCACTATATAATTATTTAGGATTAAATCCCTGCTTTTGATCTGAGCCATCCATCTCACTCCCCTGATTGCATCACAGCCGTCCATATCACCTCTCCCTTCTATTTCTGATCAGTCCTCACTCCCTCACCAGTGAACAAGCAAAAAACTGAGGGGTGAGAATTGGATTCTGGCCATTGTCAATCTCCCTTCCACAATTGATTGCACAAATGGAAATTTAGTGATTTGGGGAAGGATTTAGCTGAGGGAGAGCACGGGGGACTGAGAGGGGAGGTGTAATTCGGGAATCGGAATTTCAGAGAATTGGAGGGAATTTCGAATTGGAATAATTGGGCCGTGACGATCAAAATGGACTTTAGTTTGAGTCTTCTGAGATCAAAACGATCATTTTTGCTGCAAGAACGAAGAGAAACCGTGGCGGATTGAGGAAGAACTGAGCTTCCATGGCAGCTCAAAATCGAGCTTGGGTTCAATGGGTTAGAGGTAAGTAATTCTCAAATTGATCTTGTAGAAATGTTCCTCACACTCTCACGATGCTAACTGAATGAATTAATTTGAAAACCAGGGACGAAATCGTGAAACCCGAATTGAAAAACCCGTCGAGGATCGATCGTGAGTCGTGGAGATATATACCCTAATTTGTGTAATTCGATTTACAGAACTTAAATGGAGATGGATTAGAAGGGATCAGTTTAAAGAACGGATTGATTTGAGGTCGAATCGAGTAAGATTGAGTCGGGTCTGTTCGCGGGTTTTTCAACCCGTTTAACAGACAAACGGGCGAAGGGGATGACTGTGCGGGTACTGTAGCAGGCGCGTGGCTTTCACGCGCAGCCACTCACGGCGGCGTGTGACGGCGCATGGGCACGAATCTCGAGGTACGACCAACATGACTTTTGTCCTATACAATGTAACGAACATTTTGGGATTGGTTTCGTGTCGATCGGACACCGTTTCGATATTGTTCGGGATGTCCGAAGGTTTTAAATCCAGTTTAAAAATACTTAAAAATTCGGGAAAATTACGGGACTTGAATAGGATGTTAATGATGAGGTTAGTAATCCTCTAATGTGATTTGAACAGGATGGGGAGTCCCGGTGATAGTGGTGTGGCCCGGGAAGGCCTATGGCACGCGTATCGAGGTGCTCAGTTAAACGGTCTGTGAGTGGACATTGGTTTTATAAATTCGATGCATGCATAATTGTTTCATGATTGTTATAATTGTGATTAAATGATTTATTTTGGATATCGGTGGATTTAAAATGATTTCACGCATTTCGAGGTGATTTACGTATTTGCACGTAAACTGAGGTTTTCTGGATTTGCACCGATTTCCATAAATATGGTTGGATATGATTTCATGAAACGGTTATGGACTTGATAAAGTAAAATCGGGCCAGGGGCCCAGTTAACTTATAAATCGGGCTAGGGGCCCAGTTAACTTATGAATCGGGCCAGGGGCCCAGTTAACTTATGAATCGGGCCAGGGGCCCAGTTAATTTATGAATTGGGCCAGGGGCCCCGTGGACTTATGAATTCAGGCCAGGGGCCAGTTAACTTATGAATCGGGCCAGGGGCCCAGTTAACTTATGAATCGGGCCAGAGGCCCAGTGGACTTATGAATTCAGGCCAGGGGCCAGTTAACTTATGAAATCGGGCCAGGGGCCCAGTTGATTTATACATGTGATTCGGGTCGGGGACCCTAAAATGGAATCGAATAAATGATTTTGGATTTAAATCAACTATTTGGACTTATAATAGTTTTGATGATATTGAAATTATGGTTATGGCACGTTTCACGGTATTTGGGCTTGAGACCCGTCTGATGAAACTTAAAGATTGGTTTGGATTTTATCTATGTATATATTTATGCTTTGCATTTGGATATCAATAAAATGTATTTGATACTGCACTGTATAGATCCTTCCATATTATATTGTCTCCTCCGGATGAGGTACCCTGGAGAGGTCACGGACGTCTAGTACGTCCAGCGTCTATGACGCTAAGCCTCGGGGATGCTGTACCCGAACGGGGTTCGGGGATTGAACTCGAAAATTGAGACCCGAGTGGCACGCGTAGCCTTGTGATTGTGACCTTATTGACGTCAGGGACGTCAGACATCAGGGATGTCGGATTGGAGTGTATGGTGCAGTGGCTAAAATTATGTTTATGGTTCATATTATATGATATATGATTTTAAATGATGGTGCATGCATATGGTTTTACTGAGGGGCATAAATGTCTTATAAATGTTTTAAACAGACTTGTTTATTTTCGTCCACTCACAGCTTTTGTTTTAATGCCCTTCGGGTTGATTCCGGATGCGACTACAGCAGAGACTTGAGCATCGTACAGCTCCTCCATCGATCCTTACGCACTCTGGAAGCCCGGTTGGGCAGTGGCAACAGGTTATCCCTTATCTGACACCTCTTGTCAGATGGGAGCTTGACACATTCCATTGTAATCCCGGGGGGATTAGGATGGGTCGTGTCAAGTGGTATCAGAGCAGGTTTTGCTCTTTTGTACGCGAAGGTCGAGGGTGTGATGTCTCTTTGGGCTGCAGATCCGTTGTCAACCTGATAGATAATTTTGGGTGTGTATGGTGGATTGGGTGTGTTTGGCCCGATACGCCGTGCAATGACGCGATTCAACCCAAGTGGGGTTGTATACGATTTACTGGTAATGCGGGACCGTCGGTTCGGTCAGGTGATGATGGATGGTTGTGCCATTGGGCACAGCCGGGTTCAGGGAACCCCATTGGAATAATGTTATGGAAATACGAAACTCAGTTGAGTAATGGTCTAAATTATGGACCCTGGTAGTGTTGGCTAGTGTACGGGGTGTTGGTGCATCGGAGTTAGCCGATGACCTTCGTGGTGGAACCCACGCTGAGTTGATGATTGGATTGGGTTTGACGTCTATATGATGTCAGGACCGCGGAGTCGGTCAGGTTGTGGATTTTACGGCAGAAGGCAGTTGGGTTCGGTGGAACCCTAGGGTGTGATTTTGGAACCCTAATTTATAATTGATGGACCGGAAGGTGAACTTTAAATGAGAACTTGTGCTACGGTGAGCGGCTGAGGTCGTGGATGACCATGTGGATGAATCAAGTGAGTCTAGTCAGGATTATGGGATTCGATCCACGGATGCGGTTACGAGATATGATGTGGATTTCCGTGTGTGATCGAATGGTAGTGTGATGTGTGGATACGGATCTTGACAACGATGACTGTTGGTCGTCAGTTGTGTCGAGATAACTGGCCATCGAGGGTATTTAGTGTGGTTTTAATACTTGGGGATCAGGGGACATTCAGGGAACGTTCATTATCCTGATGTGTGGATGGCCAAATTGGGGGTACCCATAGTTGTGGGGTACGAGTGCTGTTACGGGATCGTCGTTCGGAATGAACGGAGATCCAGGGTAACAAATTTGCACACTCTGTGCTAGCATGGATGTTCGTGTGCTATGTATGGATGTTGGTATGTTGGTGCCTTTATGCCAATACTAGTATGGATGCTTGTGTGCTGATACTAGTGTTGATGATGGTGCGTTGGTGCTGGTACTAACGCTGGTGCTGGTGTCAATAATTGTGATGACGATGAGCCACCAGTTGGGGTGTGACTCTGTCATGATGGACATATGATCGGTATCTTCGACTCAGTGGTGGTTGAGTCTTGGACTGGATGGGATCCAGTAGAGGTTGTGTCGTGTTGGGATAAGTCCCAACAGATTTATGATGACAAGTGATGAACGGATAAAATGGTATGATTGAAACTTGAGGAATCTAGGGATGATGTCCACTACGTCATAAGAATCAGTGGATTTGGGGAGTTGTTGTCAACTCCGAGATTGGTAAGATTGTTTACCTCTAATATCCTCAGAGGGTGCAAGGAAGTATTAAAATTGGAAAAGTCGAGGAAAACCATTCGTGGTATTGATGTGGGATTTTGTGATTGTGAATCACTTGGAACCTGAGGATTGAACCTGTAAAGGTTGAGATGTGAGACGAAGGCAGTTGGGTATGCACATCTAGGCAGAGTTGAGGAAATCCCGTTCGGAATCGGGGTGTGTGCATACATGAGTATTGGCGAACGTGAGGTCCGAGTAATGAATTGATTTTGGACACGTGGTGGCCCAAGTGAGGTATGGACGTGGGCAGTCCTGTGGTTGGACTTGACATCTCATTGGGAGCATGTCTGTTTCCAACATGGTTGGAACTCCCGATTAGGGGAGAGTTGTGATTGGGAGACGAGAGGAGTGCTCGTTTCCGCATCGGTGATTGGTATTCCAAAGTCATTGGAGTTGACTTGTTATTTCCTGTCGTGGCAGATGATGATTGTTGCTACCAGTACGTTGAGCGTGTATTGGTGGGTGAACCCATGTTTGGCTTGGGGTCATTGGACACTAGAAGTTGTGTATGATTTTTTTGGATTTGGTGGTGAAATGCGGGATCACCATTCCACCAAGGGAAATTTGACGAAGGATTCAATTGAGGGTGTAAGACCCTACGATCAGCTTTCAGATGGATTGTTAGCTATGCGAGCATGTGTGGATCCTAGGTGGATCTGATTTGTGATGTTGTCGACATTGGACGATATGACGATATAGGATCATGATATTAATTGTCGGGTGACATAGTGATGGATCTGGATCGTGATCGTGATGATCCAGATTGGATGAGAGTTTATCACTCTTACCTTGGAATGCGAGTCGTAAATGACGGGACTGAACTTCTTTTCGGAGTGGAGTCCATATGGTTGTTACTCGGTTGAGTAGGTTTCCGAAGTGGTCCGATTTTTTCAACCTTTGACGTGTGAATATTGGGATTGGCTTCCCTATGAAGTCAATCGGGTGTTTTGGACAGGCAACCGATAGGTTCGGTTTTGTTACGTCTTGGTGGACGTAAACGAGATTTTGGGTTTTGGAATTGAATTTCTGGGTGACGATTCAGGATTCGATTGTGAAGCTCGAAAATGGATTACTGGATTTGGGTGCGGAATGATTATTCCAATGCTAGCTTACGGAATAATGATTTCAGATTCGGATTTGGACATGGAATAAAAAATATGATGTTGGGTTCGGATTCGGGATTTCTTACGAAATTGCGGATTCGGATTCGGAATTGGAACTAGATGACGGGTGGAGTTCGTTCTGTCTCATGTTGGTTTGGGCAAATGTACTCCGTTACTAGAACGTGTTTGGCTATGACCTGGGTGGTTGTAGGCGGATTGATGGATTGATGTACGTACAGGGTACGTTGTATGAGGATTGATACTGGTTAGGCTGAGTGGTGCCTAATGGCGGTACATGGGATGTACCCGTGATGTGTGATTAAACGTGTTGGTAATCGGCTTGGTTCCGATATCATTTATTTGGCTGTGTTGTGGACTGGACATTGGATACTGTGCGCTGTGCAGAGTGATTTTGTCGGGTTCAGTGATTGTACAGGCAGGTGCTCTTAGCCATGGTTGGCTAGTGGAACCCTAGTATTGAGATGTGTGATCACTGCTGGGCTGGCATTCAATGTGTTCCAGTTACACCACATGATTGTGTAAGTTGACGGTATACGTACACCCAGGATGAGTGAGTTGGTGGTCTGAGTAACCACGAGTAGCCTTTCGTGATGCTACTACCCCGTGATATTTTCTGCGTCAGGGTTCGCTGATGGAGTCGGCGGTTACAGACATTGAGATTAATTTGTGTCGCAGGTTTGGGCTTGCCCTGCGAATTGAGATCATGTGGTTGATCTTACGCTACATTGAGAGTGTTGTAGTACGAGGTGTTGTCACTGACTGGCTGATGGTTGGGGCTTTATCAGGGTGGTAAAGCTTAGTGGTGACAGTTTGACTGGTGGAGTCAGCATGGACTGACAAATGAGATTTGGTGACTCCCAATGGGAGCAAATGTAAGGATATATTGGCAATGGAAAGGAACCATCTAGCTGAAGGAGTCAGCTTAATGGTTAAGCGATTTTATCGCGGATCAGGTGATTATGTCCACTCGAGGTGGTCGAGTGTTGTTGTTGTGACGTACGACTGTGATGGGATGTCTGGGTACAGACGAGACTGGTGTTGTTCCATTAAGTGGGTGTACAGGTGTACATAGATGTGAGGCCGAAATGTTTTCCACAAGGTGGTTGTGGAATAAGGTTGTTGGTAATTTCGAGGACGAAATTCTTTAAGGAGGGAAGGTTGTAACGACCCGTCCCGAATATCGGGATTCAATAATATTTAATTGTGATTTACTAATCTGAGATTAGTTGGGTGATTTCGGACGAATTGTGCAAAATGACCGTTTTTCCCCTAGGCGTGGGCAAAACGATGACTTTTAATTCGGATGGTCAAATGGACTTTGACCGATGACCGTGACGTAGTTCGGGACGTCACAAGTTCATAGACAGGTGGCACGTTCGATTCCGATGTCCGTGGTGAAAGTTATGATGTACGGAAGTTCAAGGGCATTTTCGTAATTTGAACGAAATAAGGGAAAATGTTGACTTTTTGACCAGGGTGTCCGATGGCCGAGGGCCAAGGACCGTTACGTAGGTCTCGTCAATACGAATCCAATGACAGGCGGCATGCCGAAATCGGTGATTCGACGATGAAGTTATGGGTCACGGAAGTTTGGTCTGAATCGTGAAATCGGGGAAGTTACGTCTCGGTAACTGTGTTGATTATTTTATTCTGAAATGGTTGTTGGAGGACACTTGGATGAGTGACAAGTGTCACTCATCCGACGGCTAGATTGGATCTTGTTCCACTAATCATAATTTATATGCTAAAGTTCCACTATATAATTATTTAGGATTAAATCCCTGCTTTTGATCTGAGCCATCCATCTCACTCCCCAGATTGCATCACAGCCGTCCATATCACCTCTCCCTTCTATTTCTGATCAGTCCTCACTCCCTCACCCGTGAACAAGCAAAAAACTGAGGGGTGAGAATTGAATTCTGGCCATTGTCAATCTCCCTTCCACAATTGATTGCACAAATGGAAATTTAGTGATTCGGGGAAGGATTTGGCTGAGGGAGAGCACGGGGGACTGAGAGGGGAGGTGTAATTCGGGAATCGGAATTTCGGAGAATTGGAGGGAATTTCGAATTGGAATAATTGGGCCGTGACGATCAAAATGGACTTTAGTTTGAGTCTTCTGAGATCAAAACGATCATTTTTGCTGCAAGAACGAAGAGAAACCGTGGCGGATTGAGGAAGAACTGAACTTCCATGGCAGCTCAAAATCGAGCTTGGGTTCAATGGGTTAGAGGTAAGTAATTCTCAAATTGATCTTGTAGAAATGTTCCTCACACTCTCACGATGTTAACTGAATGAATTAATTTGAAAACCAGGGACGAAATCGTGAAACCCGAATTGAAAACCCGTCGAGGATCGATCGTGAATCGTGGAGATATATACCCTAATTTGTGTAATTCGATTTACAGAACTTAAATGGAGATGGATTAGAAGGGATCAGTTTAAAGAACGGATCGATTTGAGGTCGAATCGAGTAAGATTGAGTCGGGTCTGTTCGCGGGTTTTTCAACCCGTTTACTAGACAAACGGGCGAAGGGGATGACTGTGCGGGTACTGTAGCAGGCGCGTGGATTTCACGCGCAGCCACTCACGGTGGCACGTGAGGTCGCATGGGCACGAATCTCGAGGTACGACCAACATGACTTTTGTCCTATATAATGTAACGAACATTTTGGGATTGGTTTCGTGTCGATCGGACACCGTTTCGATAATGTTCGGGGTGTCAGAAGGTTTTAAATCCAGTTTAAAAATACTTAAAAATTCGGGAAAATTACGGGACTTGAATAGGATGTTAATGATGAGGTTAGTAATCCTCTAATGTGATTTGAACAGGATTGGGAGTCCCGGTGATAGTGGTGTGGCCCGGGAAGGCCTATGGCACGCGTATCGAGGCGCTCGGTTAAACGGTCTGTGAGTGGACATTGGTTTTATAAATTCGATGCATGCATAACTGTTTCATGATTGTTATAATTGTGATTAAATGATTTATTTTGGATATCGGTGGATTTAAAATGATTTCACGCATTTCGAGGTGATTTACGTATTTGCACGTAAACCGAGATTTTCTGGATTTGCACCGATTTCCATAAATGTGGTTGGATATGATTTCATGAAACGGTTACGGACTTGATAAAGTAAAATCGGGCCAGAGGCCCAGTTAACTTATGAATCGGGCCAGGGGCCCAGTCAACTTATGAATCGGGCTAGGGGCCCAGTTAATTTATGAATCGGGCCAGGAGCCCAGTGGACTTATGAATTCAGGCCAGGGGCCAGTTAACTTATGAATCGGGCCAGGGGCCTAGTTAACTTATGAATCGGGCCAGGGGCCCAGTGGACTTATGAATTCAGGCCAGGGGCCAGTTAGCTTATGAAATCGGGCCAGGGGCCAAGTTGATTTATACATGTGATTCGGGTCGGGGACCCTAAAATGGAATCGAATAAATGATTTTGGATTTAAATCAACTATTTGGACTTATAATGGTTTTGATGATATTGAAATTATGGTTATGGCACGTTTCACGGTATTTGGGCTTGAGACCCGTCTGATGAAACTTAAAGATTGGTTTGGATTTTATCTATGTATATATTTATGCTTTGCATTTGGATATCAATAAAATGTATTTGGTACTGCACTGTATAGATCCTTCCATATTATATTGTCTCCTCCGGATGAGGTACCCCGGAAAGGTCACATACGTCTAGTATGTCCAGCGTCTATGACGCTAAGCATCGGGGATGCAGTACCCGAACGGGGTTCGGGGATTGAACTCGGAAATTGAGACCCGAGTGGCACGCGTAGCCTTGTGATTGTGACCTTATTGACGTCAGGGACGTCAGACATCAGGGATGTCGGATTGGAGTGTATGGTGCAGTGGCTAAAATTATGTTTATGGTTCATATTATATGATATATGATTTTAAATGATGGTGCATGCATATGGTTTTACTGAGGGGCATAAATGTCTTATAAATGTTTTAAACAGACTTGTTTATTTTCGTCCACTCACAGCTTTTGTTTTAATGCCCTTCAGGTTGATTCCGGATGCGACTGCTGCAGAGACTTGAGCATCGCACACCTCCTCCATCGATCCTTACGCACTCTGGAAGCCCGGTTGGGCAGTGGCAACAGGTTATCCCTTGTCTGACACCTCTTGTCAGACGGGAGCATGACACATTCCATGGTAATCCCGGGGGGATTTGGATGGGTCGTGTCAATATCGACCAACTCTTGCAACTGCGCCTTCAATTCCCTCAACTCAGCTAGCGCCATACGATAAGGAGTCTGAGAAATAGGTTGCGTACTTGGAATAAGGTCGATGGTAAACTCAATGTCTCGGTGGGGTGGCAATCTCGAAAAATCCTCCGGAAAGAAATCTGGAAACTCCCGCACTATCAGAATGATCTCGGCCCTCAATGGTGCAACACGTGTGTCCACCACGTGAGCCAAGTAGCCCTGGCATCCCTTCCTTAACAACTTGCTCGCCTCCAGAGCCAAAATAACACCAGTAGGTAGCTCTCGCTGATCTCCGTGAAAAGTGTTCTCCGGTAACCCCGGACTCCGAAAGGTCACCCTTCTATCAAAACATTCGATAAAAGCATGATGCATGGTCAACCAGTCCATTCCTAAAATAATATTAAAATCTTGTAAATCCAATAGTATCAAATCCGCCACTAAGTGAACATCGCCTACCAATACTGGACACTCTCTCAAGAACTGATTCACCACATACACCTCCCCTGTAGGCGTACTCACACCCATATCATAACCTAGTGCGGACACCTCTCTATCGGCTACCAATCCACAACTCCGTAATATAAAAGAATGGGTAGCCCCGGGATCAATCAAAGCATGTACATCACGACCAAGGATGGTAAGCGTACTTGTCACCACGCTAGGTGCTGATCGAGCCTCCTGCTGCATCATCGCAAAAACTCGGGCCTGGGGTCCTGAAGATCGACCGCTTCCCCTCAAAGCACTAGTAGCACCACCACCTCCTCTAGTGTCTGCTGCCCCTGAAGCTGAAGCGGTACTCCGACCCTGCTCCATCGTGCCACCCTTCTGGGGTAAAGACGGACACTCACGCCGGAAGTGACCTCGCTCTCCGCAGTAATAGCAAACATCCCGACTGGGTCCACCACTACGTGTCCCAGTGGAAGTAATTGAGGTCGCACTCGCCTGTAGGGTAGGCTGTACTCTAGATCCTCGGAATCTGGAACCCTGGAAACTACCCGGTCGACAACAGGACTACCACCCGCAGATGAAGCTCCATTATAACTGCCCCTCTTCGGGGTCCTCAGGCTCGATGCTCCAGAAAACGGACGCTCTTGGCGTCGTCCACCACTCGAGAACTGTGGTCGTGCCAGCAAATTAGCCTTCACCCTCACTGCAGCGGTTGATAACTCTATGAGGGTAGCAAAAAATCCAGCCGTCACAATAGCTCGAATCTCGCCTCGCAGGCCAAGCTCAAACCTGCGGCACTTCTCAGCCTCCGTAGCAACAAAAGCAGGAGCAAAACGGGATAACATCTGAAACCTCTGCTCATACTCGGCCACAGACATGTTCCCCTATTTGAGCTGTAGGAACTCCGCCTCCTTGGCATCGCGGAACGAGCGGGGATAATACTGATCAAGGAACCGCTCACGAAATGTCTCCCAAGTCACTGTGTGGGCATCCCAACCTAACAACTCAAGGGTATACCACCACTCATATGTGGCACCGTCCAGTAAAAAAAGTGGCCAATAACACTCGATCCTCAAGGGGGCATCGAATCACCGCAAAAATCCGCTCAAGCCGAGTAATCCACATGTGGGCTTCCTCAGGGTCTGCCCCACCGCTAAACGTAGTAGCCCCAAGATACTGGGCTCGCTCAATCGTAGCACTCTCAGCATTTCTCGCAACGTCTTCTGCAGGTCGTGGAGGGGGCTCACGCCCCGGAGGCATGGTCGATCATTCTCTGAAAGAGGCATAAAGTTAGTATAACAACCTAAGCACATCCACGTGTCAGACACAAACCGTCAACCTATGCTCTGATACCAATTGACAAGACCCACCCCGATTATCACGTGGATAACCGGGACAAACCCTGCTCCCGTCTGATAACCAAACTTAAAAAGACCAAAATAACCGCAATAACCACAAAACATACATTGTCAGATCAGGGAGAAGTTACAATACAACCAGACAACAGTAGCACAGAGCATAATAACAGTACAAGATAAGACAAAAATCATACTGTGAGCTGACTACACGCGCAACGAGAAAACTTTATGCCTCTGCCTCTGCCTCAACGTTAGCCCCAACGCTTGCACCACGACCGGGAGGGTATTTAAAACCATAAAAGTGTGAGTGGACTAAAAGTAACAGTTTCAAAAACAGTTTTAAAAATGAACCAGGATTTTACCCTCTGTTTTAAAACATGCATGCATAACTAAGTATCTAAAAACAACCGTATAATCCATATAACAATCATTATGGAAATATCATCATAAAAACATGAAATACAAAATATATCATCATCCAATCGAACCTGCTGGATCTATACGAGTTTTTAAACTCCCGAGTCTTTAAACTCAATCCAGGCCTCAATATAATCCGAGTCTTTAAACTCAATAGGCCTACGGGGGAAAATTATAATATCCGAGTCTTTAAACTCAATCCAGGTCTTTAAACCCAATCCGGTCCCGCCCCCGTCATGTATCATATCCGGGTCTTTAAATCCAATAACCAGATCCAGCAAATCCAATGCAAAACCGTTTGAAAACCATTTTCAAATCCATGTCCAAATCCGAATCCGAAATCACCATTCTGAAGCCATGCTGGCGTCCAGAATCATCATTCCGAATCCAAATCCTGAAATCCTCTTTTTAAGATTTAAAACCAAATCTCGATTTCCGAAATTCGATTCTAAAACCCAAAATCTTGGTTATCGAAATCACTTTTCAAAACCCATTTTTAATCATTGAAAACAAGTCATATATTTAAATCCCAAAACCATAGCATCGGAATCATGATCAAATCATAGCATAAATCCATATCTCGTAAAACGTGTCGCAATACGTATACATTAAGAAACATCTCGAAAACCGGGTAATTATGTAAAACAGATATATAGTAATCCAAAACATAAAACCATATTTAAAAACATAGAATAAGTAGATAAAAACAGTTATGCATGCTCGGTTAGAAAAATAAAAGTCCACTCACAAAGTTCGAATGCGTCAATCGGGTCCTTTATGCTCCTCGGATGCCTCAGGAATATCCCGACCTATCAAATGTCATAATTTCGGGTCACAAACACTTCGATTAAGCTCACACTAATTTCCCCAATTTTTCCGGGATTTTTAAACGTAATTAAATTAACCCCTAAACCTTCGCACACTCAAAACTACCCCGAGACGGTGTCCAATCGACTCGAAACTTGTCCCAAAATGTTCGTTACATCGATTAGAATGAAAATCATGTTGAACACTTCCCCAAAAGAGGCCCCACGCGCCCTCACGGGCAGTCCAAAGGGGCGGTGGGTGGGAGCGCGGCACTGCTCATCATCGTCTACCTCCCGCCAACCCGGTTCAGACCGGTCCAGACCGGCCAAGTCCAACTGAGATGGTGAGGCCGGTTTTCACCCATTTTCAAACCATTTTCGATCCTTTTTTCATCCTAAGCTTCGTCCTTCAATTTAGAATTGATTCAACTATCTAAAAAATAAAATAAAACCCTATTCCATACCTCCCAGGTTTAAACAGAAAACCAGAGATTTTCAGCTTCCTGTTTCCGGCCACCACGAGCCTCTCCGATCACGGTTTCGAGTCCCTGGGTTCAATAGTAGTCTCCTAAGATGATAAACATCAACATAGTGGTTTGACAACACGCCAAAACCATCGATTTTCATTCAAACCATTTCTGGAAAAACAGGGGACCCAAAATCACATACCTGATCTCTATCCTCCACCGTGGTTACTCACGCCGTAGGTTCTCCTCTGCTCCCTGAACACCACCACAAACCAGGTTTAGGATGGTTTGATCGATTGAGGTCCACTGCCGTTCTCGGTTTCCCTCACTGTTTTTTAGTGTTTTTCTCACCTCTCACACACTTCCTTCACCAGTCCTTCACTCAGACTCACTCACAATGGTTACAAATAAACCACTGATCTCTCACTCAGACACAATGAACTCACACCCACGACTCACATTGAACATGGACGATTTTTCTCTCTGTCTCTGTCTCTCACTTTTGATCGATTAGCCCAATTTTAAAATATAACCGTGTGAGACAAACTTGGCTAGAAGCCACTGGAGAGTGGACAGGTGTCCTCATATCTGTGGTTCCCAGCCATAAATATCCAATCCATCTAGCCCCAGGTCTCCTCATCTGATTGCTCACATAATTCAAGTTGCCAAAAGACCATTTTGCCCCTTAATGTCCAAATTACCATTTTATCCCTCACGTAATTAGACTCGTAACTAAACCGTCCGACGTCCGATGACAGCATGCCGCCTGTCATTGTACACAAGACATCGAGACCTACCTAACGGTCCTCGAATTACATGAAGAATACTTGTCGGGTAAAAAGTCAATAAAATTCCCCTTTTTAACCAAATTACCAAAATACCCTCAACCTTTCGAACATCATAACTTCTTCCTCGATTTTCGGAATCGGACGTGTCACCTGTCTACGGACTCGTGACGCCCTGAACTACGTCACAATCATCGGCCAACGTCCGTTCGACCTGCCAAACAAAAAGTCAACATTTGACCATACTATTCACAAGGGTAAAATTGTCATTTTTATACAAATCTTTTCCGAATTTACATTTTTGCCCTTTTTGAAGTTCCGGGTCGTTACACGTAACCACAATAATAGATTAATTTGTGTTTTAAGAATCACTAACCGTGAAGCGCGACGGAAAAATCCACTTCCCCATGTCATCTGCATCGAGCATATGTAATTCGGTATCCATTACCTGCATGTTCACCTAGTTCGTTCACTCACAACCAACTTGGACTAGTTTTTATCGTAATCATTCCTGAATAAATTGAAAATACTGAAATAAGAAACCGTTGGTTTCCATCATACCTCAGTCGACAAGCAGGAGGGCTAAAGGAGGGATTGTAGCTTGTTGCGGTCTACGTATTCCTATCCCATTCAAACTAATATCTCACTGTATTAAATATAATCGCATTAATGCGTTGTAGGATGCATGACACCATTACAGTTTTAAATTGGAAATGTAAAGTATGCAACCAATGTATCTCAATTACCTCCCATCGAGGTGCTCAACGACTAAATATGATATTAAATCAACACGCTGGCATACAATTGCTCCCTTGGAAAAATCGGAGTCACTCCAATCGATGCATTATGTTTCCTTACCTTCTTCATCCACCGCCTCACCCATCTTTCCCACCAACGCTCCGGGGATGTGCTCCTGCAATTGAAACAAATCTTTTTTGTGTGACCGGAGCCTTTTTGGTGGGTTGGCCATATCCCCCAAGCCTCACTGCGAATACTACAAGTGGCACCGTGGGTGGACATCACGGTTTTTCCCTTCGCACGTCCCTGCCAAGAAATAAGCACCTACGCAGCATAATCATATACTTATGGACATGGATGCATTAATTTAGTAAACCAACTTGCTTTCTCACCGGGCTGTCAACCAACGTGACCCCCTCTGCCTTATTCACCCCAATTGTACTTTTTAGTCATATGTATTGTTCATTGGCTTGTGCCACACTCTCCCTCAACTGCTCAATGTCATTCTACAGTCCACGCATCTCCTGCATTACCTATCCCATGCAACCCCGGTCTTGTGGTCCCTCCTCAACTGGGTCACCAAAGTTTAGTTCTAATTTGGGTGAGTCTGTCCTTTTTACTAGCTCGATTGTTTCGGCTACCTCAGACCACATCCTCTCATCCCATTTCGTTATAAGATACACTAGTTTTCTCCATTTCATTGCTGCCTCCCCCACAACATGTATATAGAATAGTTCTATAAATATTGTGCAACCAGCTAGAGACTCTACCTGCTTTGTACCCAATGCCTTTACGTTTGACATCAGGAAGCCGAAGCAAATGTTGGGCCAATATACAGACCCCAGGGTCCCAGCATTGCACAACAACTCCAACATACGAGGTGGCACTTTGATGTAATCACTTGGGAATAGGATCGTGCCCATTGCAAACAACAGAAATCCAATAACAAATTCTTCACATACGCCCTGACTATTTTCAATAACTACCTTTACGTCATCAATATCTATCCAACCGAATTTGGTTGAATGCACCCTAACAAAGTTTTTTATATGCCTCTGTGTAATGCAAGCGCCCCAGTGGTTCTCAGTTCCAATGTTATGAACCCCCATTATCATCTCAAACTCCTTCGGTCCCCACTTAAATTCCCTCCCATGGAAACTAATTGATGGTTTGCTGATATCTATCCTATTAACTAATGAAGTCAGAATTTGAGGGTCCAACCGTGTCCAGGCCATTTCACACAAAGCCCTAAACCCCAATTCATCAATTGCTTTTGCCTTCTCCTAACTTAACCCCCTAACAATTTCCCTAAAGAACTCAGGAACACAATATGTTATAACTCTCCTACAACCCTTATTCGCATGCTCAACTTTGCCTACAGTATGTCTGCGGGATGAAGATCCACCAATGGTAGGTCCATCATCCCTGTTTTCGTTTCGTCGGAGGACTTAATAAACATTCCTATTTGATATCAGCATCACAAACATTTAAAGTGTCCACATACAACATACTAAACAGCTATATTTCAGTTGTTCGTCAAATAACAAACTTAATTTTACATTAAAAACACAGGCAGTGAAAATTTTGTATCTAACATATGCAACAGATACTTATTCATTTGGGACATCATGCAAGGAACTCATTCAATCCCAAGGCCAGTTAAAATAATAGGTCGAGCCCTCATTTTTACCTCATAAACAGAGTCCTACGTCCTCCACTCAGAATACAACGACGACAAACCCTAAAATGTACACATATTTCTTCCATATTTATGAGCATGCAGGTGCAGCTCTTCTGGATTCAAATACTAATAACTAATAACCCATTTTCTACATGACAATCACTAACAAATTAAACAACCTTCCACTGGAATCACCCTTACCTTCGAGAATAACCTCCTCGTTTGCTAACACCACGGAATGCCATCGGTCCCAGTCGTCAACTAAGACTCCCCTTTGACCAGAGTTCCCTACGCTCGCTATACGCATCTTACAAGCTTTGCCTTCGTCCTCTTCTTCAGCGTGATGGATTTCCCCAAATGATAAGTTTTTAGTTTCCTTATTTTGTTTTTTCAAGGAGATTTTTATTATTCCTTCTACTGGAGTGCACTAAACAATTTCGGCCGTCTCTGCAGTTTCATTAATGTGATTTAACATTTGTTCATGATTTAATCCTACTGCCACTCTTGGGGATTTGACGGTTGCACTGCCCCTCCCATTTGTCATCAGTAGCCTTCCATGGTAACCTTCCATCTGTTTTTTTTTTTGGCATTTTTTTCCATGCTTCCATCTGTTTACTAACCCCTAGAGTTGAGAAATATACAAATGAAACCATCCCATTTTGTTCTATTCAAAATACTTCCAATAAACCAAGAAGAAAATAGCCACCCCCTAAAAACTACCATATAATAATGATATAACGAATAATTGAACAATAAATTAAATTCTATTCGACTAATTTGTAGCAAACCAACATAAGTTCATAACAATAGCAAATTAAGTACTAAATCGACCCATTTTCACATCCACAACCAATAATTACTTTATATTAAACTTTTGTTTAAGTTTTTCTATTTTTTCCTACCATTTACGTATCAATAAACATAAATAATTAAATAAATTCTACTCTATATATGGCTCTGTCCAACTTCAATTATAAAGATCGTCCAAGCTTTTTTTAAATAAGATTCACACCTTTTAGGTAGCCCTCACCATTTGGCCCAAAAGCGCAAGCGTTTATGGGGGCCATTAGGCCCCGTGGACAAAAGCATAGCCCGGTCGGAGAGCTATCAGGCTGTACTTGAGTTAGGGTGTTCAAATTTGATAGGCACAGGCCCAAGCCCGGTAAGCCCAATCCGGCCCGCCCATATATGTCCGGCCTGTAAGCCCGAATATATAGCCCAAATAACCTAAAGGCACTAAACCCACCCATCCCATTTTTTATAATAGACCAAATAACCTAAAAGAGCTAAACCCACCCAAGACCAATACAACCCAAACCCCAACCCAATATAACCCTCTCAGCCCAAAGATGGTAAAAACTCTAACCTATCTATACAAATTATACAATACAACCCTCTCACAAACACAAACTAACCATCCTCGTAGCTCACACACCTCTCTGACTTTCTCTCTCTCAGCTTTAAGTCTCACTCTCACCCACTGCTAATATTAGACTCTATTTTCGATCTCTCTCAAATCTCAACCCATGAAAATGTAACTTTTAACCTTGTACCTTTTATCCATGAAGTTGTTACTTATGCAACCTTTCAAAAGTTTGAACATTCATTTTACCATTTACCAAACAATCATTTCACCCTCTATTATCATTTCATTCCATAGCCTAATATTTTTCTTTCATATTCATATATTTTTTTCCAACATTAATATTTGAAAAATAATTTATTTCTAAAAGCTCACTCGAGCCCGGACCGAATGGCCTTATTAGGTTCAACCCGAAAAATCCGAAAAACCCCAGCCTGATAAAGAGGTTGGGCTCTTATATATATAAGTAAGCCTCCCAGCCCGGCTCAACATTTTAAAAACTATTTAATAAGTCCGGCCATCCTAAGCCCAAACAATTTGGGCCAGACTTGCCCGGCCCGACCCAATCCCTAGGCCTACTTTTAGGTGCATGATAAGGCATATACATGTATTTATATGTGGTAAGGTTCTTTTTAGTACATTTATTAAGGTAAATTCTCAATTAAATAGAAACCTTTTTCAATTAATTAAAAAGGTTAATTCCTGTTGAATCAAATATCGAACCCGCCGCGAAAAGTCCTCACAATTCCTGCAAACAGTAAACAATTAGTTATCGTTGTCTCGATCGATTACTCGGGGGTTGTTCGACTAAGAACACTCTGATGTCTAAGTTAGCTTTGAGAGAGGAAAAAGATATACTTCGAAGCGAAGAATCGACGTACCTGGAAATGAAATGCGCTCCACTATTTATATGAAAATTTTGGGAGCCTCGGAGCGTTCTGATTGGTCAGTTGAATTTGTAATTAATAAATAATATATTATTAATTAAATATATTATTTAATAATTGTAATAATAGATCATTATGATAATAATGATCATTATTGTGTTTTAATATTAATATTGATTTTCCTTTACTAAGAATAATGACAATTAACTTTCGGGAGAATATTAATATTACGGAGATTTTAACCCGATTAAATAACGTACTTAGCTGGTAAATAGATTATTTAATGTGTGGGCGTTTTCAAATGATTAGTGTTATTTTCAGGGTCAATTTGGTCATTTTGGAAATTATGGGCCACGTGGCAGATCCATAATTTTCGAATGATTTTGAGTTCCATGATTTTCAATTAAATAAAGTTGTAATCATATATAATAGTGGGAGGCAACCAAAACAAACATGCACTGTGCCAGAAATCCCCTACAATGATTAGCACAATAATCATAACATTTGAACCAAATTCGCTGCACTGCATCAATTGGTTGTTGTGGGCCTCTAGCGTAGGTTGAGCCCATCGGGTTGACTAAAGCAACCCCTTGCCCATAATAGCCCTGATCATCAATGTGGCCTTGAAGCCCAATCCAACTAGGGCCTTTGTGCAATCACGGCCCAAATTCATGCTCTAGGCCCAGGGATAAATCCGAATGCTTATACCCAGCCGAAACCGATGTCCAACCTGGGTGGGACTACAGTCTTCTTCCCGTCAACAGGGAACTCTGCATTTGCGAAGAGAAAAAAATGGTGGAAATAAGAGTAATTGTATGAATCAGTTGGGCAGCATAGTCATTGAACTAGATAACAGCGAATGTCAATTAAAATTAATATTGGTGGAATCGAATCAATACTTCTCAGTCGCAGAATTGGAATACGCCTTGAAAGTGTTCTTCCCATTTTGTCAAAAAAGTTCATGTACTTACCAGCCTCGATAACACTCTCCCGGATCTTAACATACCCTCTGAATGGCTTCAGAGTATTCCACAACCATCGAAGTACAAGGAGACGAGTGTAGTATTTAATCATATGCCGATGACCATGGAGTGACCGAGCGGCTAGCTCCTTGGGACAAGGAGGGGAACCAGAGAGACACATGAATATCGGGATGCTGGTGATTTATGGGACTGTAATTTAGTGGCCACCTTGCAAACCCTTGACTACCGTGATTTTTGTTCATCGGTTTCATAACCACCGCGTCCTCGTCGGAGGGTAAGGAGATTCTGATAGGGCTGCTGGAGACCTTGGAGGTTGGTGCTGGTCCGCTTTTACTTTTAGTTTAGTGAATTGGCCAAAAACCCGGAAATACCCTCTAAGAAAACTTGAGTTACTGTGTCATATTTTTTTTGTTGGGCAACAAAAATAATATTTTAATCACTTGTTTTTGTTTGAACACCAAAATGCCCAAAAAAACACGAATGTTATATTCAATGATTGAAATATCGATATCGACGGATATATCGCTAGTCAAATTTACGGATATCTCGCCCTAAATATCGATATCGTTTACGGTCAACAAAAATGACGGAAATTCGGTTTAAAAATTGGAAATTTGGAATAAAACTTTGGGAAAACCTTAAGTACCCAATGATGGTTATATAGGACTAATGAAAACTATAAAATGACTTTGATATAATAAATATATGATGAATCATATGATAGAATATAGGTCCGACGATAACTAACAGTATAAAACCTTAAAGATAAACTTAAAGTAAAACATAATTTTATTGATAATGTTACACTAAGAATACTTTACACATTGACAAATAATAATAATAATAAACATACAAATAATAATAAATTAATAAATAATAATATTTCTAAATTATAATCACATTATTTAAATTATTTCAATTACAACATATATTCCTAAATTAAAACATATATTCTAAATTAAAGCATATATCACCAAATATGTGAATGAAGCCATTTTTTACATTAAACTTTAACATGTATTCTAAAATAAAACATATATTACCAAATATATGAGTAAAAATATATTACTAAAATATATTTTACCAAATAATAAATTTTGAATTTTGAAACAAAAAGATATTTAAGGCTTAACCTTTTTTTTTTAATATTTGGTAATATATGTTTGATATTTGATATTTACCAAATACTAAAACATATTTTATCAAATAATATATGTTTTATTTTTTTGATATCGATACGGATACAGAACCAATTTTAGAG
The DNA here is from genome assembly GCA_032719365.1 of Prinsepia uniflora. Taxonomy (NCBI): domain Eukaryota; kingdom Viridiplantae; phylum Streptophyta; class Magnoliopsida; order Rosales; family Rosaceae; genus Prinsepia; species Prinsepia uniflora. Next base: position 34,330,001 of record CM064866.1, read on the forward strand.
CAGTTCAAATATTATAACAAATTTGATTATTATAACCAATTTTAGAGTAATTTAGAGCAGTTCAAATATTATAACCAAACATATACCAAATTACTAGATCTTTATGATCATTATTATAATATATGGAACCAATATCTAGTAATATTTGAACTGTTCAAATATTATAACAAATTTATGATCATTAAATTGACCTCAATCTCTAGTAATTTCATGTGGGTGGGATGTTTGATTATTATAATATTTGAACTGCTCTAAAATTGGTTCCAAGTATGGTTTCTTAAAGAGTGCATAGAACATAAACGATTTATGATTATTATAACATATTTATGATTATTATAATATATGTTTGATATTTGATATTTACCAAATACTAAAACATATTTTATCAAATAATATATGTTTTATTTTTTTGATATTTGGTAATATATAGTAAAAACAAGGTAAAGGATTAACTGTTAAGTAAACATAAAAATCTTTAAAATTTACTAATATATGTTTAAGTATAAATGGTAAAAATAATAATCTAGATTTAAGAATTAAAAAAGGGGTTAAAAAAAGTAAAAAAAAAAAAAACCATTGAAATGAAACGGTGTGTTTCATTTGGGTTATTTAACCCAACCAAACCTCTCTCTCTCGATCGTTCTTTGTTTGAGTGTGTTTGGAAAGGAAATGGTGAACGGCCGTGCAGAGGGGGCGAGACTGAGAGATCAGAGGTGGCGGAAGTGACCGTGAGGGCGAGACGGCGCGTGGTGATGAGATGGGTGGAGCCGCCGACGAGGGTAGAGCCGTCGATCGAGGAGTAGGCAGCTGAGAGAAGCGGAGAAACAGAGGATTCGAGTGGTGCGTGGTGCTGTGCTTCAGCCGTCGATCGACATATCAGAATCAGAAGTGCTTCGAGGTTTGCCGTTTGCCCCATATTTATGTTTTCCAGATTTCGGTTCCTTCCTTGGTTTCGAACTTCCATCAATTGTTCGATGGGTTAGGGATTTCGGTCCAAAATCGAAGATTTCGGCCAATATCGGCGATTATCGCCGATATCTGCCGATATTGGCTGAAATCTTCGATTTTGGGGGAAGATTTTCCTTCCCCCCATCCTTAGGTGCCGGTGGTCGGAATTTCCGATATATCTTCCGATATATCGGCGATAGTACCGAAATTTTCATCAGTGGTTATATTTATATAAAACCTGTTGTATGCGGTCCAACGCCGGATCAAAGGCGTTCCAGAGAGAGAGAGTGTGTGTGGAGTGTGAGATGTTGAAAGTATAGTGGTCCTTAAGCATGTCTAGTGGGAATGTTGAAAGTATAATAATAATAATAATAATAATAATAATAATAATAATAATAATAATAATAATAAAGGCACTACTCCTACGGTTCAATCAGATTTTTTTGAATTTTAGAGGGAAAGTAATAGATGGAAATTTGAACGCAATGCCAAGTGGCACTCTCCTATTGGCCAATTAAGTAGCCATTGCGAGTCCACCCAAGCTTCATGTGGGCTGCAAAAAAATGAAGGCTGCGGCGGTCTGCCATTGAGGTAAGCCTAACCTCAAGGTTTGTCAAAGTCTAATGCAAAGTAGATGTGCTACAAACAAAAAGGCAAAAACAAAAGGCAATATCAAGTCTTGCCGAGTCCACTTTTGATACATTAGATTTGCTATTATGTTGGAAAGAAAATGAAGTATGGGATTAAAAATGACAAACGTTGGTAGAGGCAATTGAATAATTACGTTCATAGGGGCAATTTGGTAATTTCATATTTCTAAGATTCTAATTTGGAGATGGGATGTAAAATTAGAACTTAGATTGACATTTTAGTAACATTATAGTGTTTGTGTGTTTTATGCAATTTATGATACAATATTTTGGGCAATTCACTTTATTTTAGGCAATTCACTTTATTAATTGAATGTGCAATTCACTTTAGTCACTTAGATTTATGCTGATGTTTTGAAATTCTAAGTTGGATTTTAATAAGGTTTTTCAAATAAAATGCATTGCGAACTTGACGATAAATCTGATTTGATATTCTATTTCGAAATTTGTTTTAAGTAATTGTATCACTTAAGCAACTTTTCCGCTTCCTCTATGAAATGCCATCATTTTAAGCTGTCATATGCTAAGAAGAGCTAATTACTGAATAAGTATTAGCTTAAATCTGGTTTAATTTAGTCATACTAAATAAAACTTCAGGCTAATGATAAACGAGACCAACAAATATAAAAGGCATACAAAGAGTTATAGAATTAACCATGAGGAAGTTGATTTGAACTGACCTTTGGCCTTTTTATTGGCTTTCTTATGGTTCATGATGCTTAAAATATACCGCTCAAAATAGGCACCGGTTGATTTTTGCGTTCGAAATGAGTTTGGTTCAAAAATTACTATTATCCCATATATTCGCTACGTATATATCACGTCATTAAATTGACGAACTTTGATGGAGGAAATAAAAAATGTGCTAACCGGAATGCTTATGTCATGAAAATAATTTGATTGAATAATTTACGAAAAAAGTTTACGATGTTACAATGGAAAATCTAACAGAAAGCCTTTTATATAATGATATAAAATATAATAATAATCCGACTCTACAAATAATTGCAACCTTTTTTGTTGTTTAATCCAACAATGGACCTAATGAGAAGTGGTCTTGACAGACTCTAAAGACCTTCTTCTATTTGCTAGGATGAGCTACGAGTCAAGAAGAGCACCTGATGTTGGTGGGGTAATGGCCTAATGGACTCCGATGCTTAGGTCAATAAGCAGAAGGAGATCACACACAGTTTCCGCAGCACAAAGCTTAGTGAATAGTGAATGACCTTTTTATTGGGAAATGTGCTTCTTACTTATAGTGGTAGTATACGTGGAGGTTGGAACCCTAGCGAAGTAAGGCTCAAGAAATCGTTTGGATGCTGCCACATGTCCTGAAGTATTGAATGGAGGATAGGGGATATATCTAGAGAATAAAGTTGTATTGTTACTGTTGGGAAGGCTGACTCACTCGATGGTGTCTACCACAACATTCGGTGGTGCGCATGGCAGTCAATTAAGGGGAACTTGATCGGTAATGCCTTATCATCGTCAGCATTGACGAGTCGATAGTTCGTCGACGGTGATCTGACTGTAATGCTCTGGAAATTTGAGAAAAGTTGAAATGACAATTTTTCCCTTGAAAGTCAAAGAATTGACTTTTGACCAAAAGTCAAAGTGTTTACTTTTTTATCTGGACATCTTGTGGATAATTCAAAAAGACCGTTACAAATGTCTCGGCCTCCTAAGTACATAAACAGATGGCATGTCGAGAATAGAGATCGGATAAGTACGTTATGGGTCACAGAGGAATAAGAGCATTTTGGTAATATTTCCCATGAAGGGTGATTTGGTAAATTTGCTATTATGACATGTGAATCATATGGGTTGTCTAGAAAACTCTTGAATTTTCCAACCGACCTAATACGTGTATGTGTGTGTGTTGGGGGGAGTGTGCCTGAAAGGAAATGTGAGGTCTAACCAATAGAGAAAACAAAGAAGTGAGGGAGAGAAACATGGAGGGAAGAAAAAGAAGATGAAACAAGGGAGAAGACTCGTGATCCAATAGGGAAGCTGAGACCAAAAAATCTTGCCCATGAAGTGAAGTCATGTTCTAGTCTTGGAATTTTGAAACCAAGTCTTCTAAAAGGTTTTACACACCCATGCGACTTGAAAGAGTGGTTAGCACGAAGGTTTGGGCGCTAGAATTGCTCTAGCAGGGAGGTTCGATAGTGGTTGTATCTAATGAACTTGAACAGAGATTTTGGAGGTAAGTTTCCTTACTTTTGGTTATATGGACCCCTTCCTAAGTTAGTGTAGAGAGGATTAAACGAAAAAGAATTGAAAAGGCTTGAGAAGGGTTTTACGACCGGGTCGGGTCGCCAGGTCGGGCGACCCGAGAACTAGTGAAAGGGTGAAAGAGATGAACAGTGGTGGCGTATGGCCACCATGCGCAGAGGGAAGGCACGGCGCATGAGGGCGCATCCAACCTTATCTCTCGAGGTGTTCAACGCGAAAGTTATTCCTTATAAAATTTGGAGTTTGATGGTTCAAGTTTGGGATTAATTGGACATTATATGAGACAGTTATGATTGTTCAAAGTTTTTGTGTTAGTTAAACCTTATTAATTAAATCTTAAAAACAATTGGGGTAAATTAATATGGTCTTTGGGTGTCATGTGAGTATATTAATGAATATTTACATATTAAAATTTTGGATATATGATGGATTAATAGATTATTTATGATTAATTTTGTGTTGTGGTTGATTATGGGTTATTGACCAACTATGAATAACCTTCCTCTAAAATTTTATGTAAATTATTAATGGTAAAATGAGGATATTTTGATAATGAATACCATGGAAATTGAGTATATAAGTAAGGCTAAATGCCCTTATGTGTCTAATATGAATGGTATTACTACATGATTTTTTTTATGGATTGCATGATGATAATTTGTTTCAGTTTCCTACAAAATTTGGGTGAAGTTATAGTAGTAAAGGATAGGGAAATAAGTGAAGGGTTTGTGAGTGTGTGAAAGTAGTGTTAGCTTAAAGATTTATAAGTAGTCATCCATGAATAATAGTTGGTATTCAATTATGTTAATTGTAACGACCCGAACCGAGAATAATAATAATTTAATGTAAAAAGACTATTTTGCCTCTGAAGGGGGGAAACTTTGACTTTTGACCCGGGAAACAATTTGGACTTTGACCCATGACTATGACGTAGGTCGGGACGTCACGAATCCGTAGACAGGCGGCACGCCGAAATCGGAGTTCGTATGAAGAAGTTATGGTCAAGGAAGCGTTTTAGCGGAATTTACGAACCGAGAACAACGGAATAAAATATTAATTTATTACGGGAATCCGTGCCAACCTCATATTTAAATCAAACCGGTGGATTGGTGACAAGTGTCACCCATCCAAGCCTACACTATTCCCATAAAGCAACTTACACTATTTGATCCATTTTTATATTAATTATTTTTCCCTCCATTTGATTTCAGCCATTGGATCTCCTGTCCAATTGAATCCTGGCCCTTCATTCTCATCTGCTTCCCTTATTCATGCACGATCTCTGCCTTTTCTTACAAACATACACAAACACACATACATCCCCCCCCCAACCCGTGCTTCTTCTTCCATTTTCTCTCGACCAAGGCGATCAAACCAGCCATCCTTATCACACCAGACGACCACCCACATCACCACCATTATCTGGTACCGTGCAACGCCGGCAACAACCAGCCCGTTTTTCCCGTCCGAAATCCCGTCCAAAAAGCACGACCTGAAACACGACGGAAACGGGTCCAAGAAGCAAACCGTGACAACCACACCACCTCGACGCGGGGGAAGCTCCAGTCTGCACCGTGAGGACCCCAGGAGCTTAACTGGACGACGGCGCGGCCTGCGGCGGCGACACGGCGGCGGTAAGGTCGAAAACCCGAGAACCCATTTTGATCCTCTGTTTCGAACCAACGTGTTTTAGTGCTAGGAAATTGATTGTGTGATGATAGAAATGTTCTAGGGTGAGAGACGAGTTGATCAGGACCGGTTTGGACGACGGAGACGGCGTGGATCACCGGAGAAGACGATCGGACTTTGGCCGTGAGTTTCAACGACGAACTGGTGAGTTTTCTCCCGTTTTCTTTCCCTTTTGAGGTTGTAGAACCATAGAACAGACCTAGACGACCCTATAGGGATGAACCCCGTCGAAAATGGTGGCCGGAATTGTACGGTTGAATCGGGTCAAGCCGTGGGTCGACGGCGACCCGGTTCCAATCAAACGGGTCTGACCCGGTACTGTAGCATGATGACATCATCATGCTGACGTCACTTCTGACATCCTGTCAGATATTGACAGACCAGGGACCAATCAGAACATGCCACGTGTCATCTGACAAGTGTCAGTGATGACGTCATGCTGACGTCAGCATGACGCCACTGCTGACGTCAGCAGTACTGTAGCAGCGTTGACCAGGCGCGTGGGGGCGCGTGTGAACAATGATTTTGGTGGGGCCGGTACCATTTTCAAGGTTTCGACGATACGGATCCAATGGAGGTGGTTTCGTGTCGATCGGAGATCGTTATATTAGTCAAAATGGGGTTTGAAGCACCGGGAATAGTGCCCGGGATGCGATTTTGAGGCGGATCTGTTCTAGGGTCTTGGTATTGATATTATAGGGTCCTTAAGTAACCCTCAAGAATAATAATACAGGTTTATAGAGATCGTTGAGCAGCAAGGACCGAGTGTGAGTGGGCTGTTTGATTTATAAAAGGCTTGCATGCATAAACTGTTTTACTATTTCCACTGATGAGTCTTATGAACTGTTTATATTTGCTATGTTTTGGGCATGAGACCCGTCTGGATTATATGTGGATTTTGTTGGGATGTCCGGGGGACATAGGGTAAACTATACTGTTATTGTACTGTACTTTCCTACCTGTGTATATTGTCTCCTCCAGGGAGGGTCGTTGGCCTGGGTGGACCCTGGAGTAGTCACGGGGTTCTGACTGAGTGGAGTTGACCCCCGTTGGGCTGCTTACTCTCAGGAAGGCATGTTCATATACCTCGGGCAGTGACCGGGATACCGGGAGCTGATGTACCTAGAGAGTCTCGGGTGTGAGACCCTGAGTGGCAACGCGTAGCCTTAGAACCGTGACATCATTTGGGTTGGGTTTTACAGTGCACTGATATGTTAGTTTCACCTTTCGATTATTATTGTGGTTTACTTGTTATGATTTCATTATAATATGATATTTTCACTGCATGCAAGATTTGGAAAACGGAGGGGTAAAACCTTATGATTATTTTATTATTAAATTGATTTCTCAACTGTTATTTTTGGCCCACTCACCCTTGTTTTACTGACCCCTCCAGACCTTGACACGGAAATAGAGGAGGAGGACCCGGAGGAGGAGGCAGAGGTTTAGTTCGCCTAGCTGTGCACCTGTACACCCACTTGTGGGTAGGTTGAGCACCGAATAAATGTACTCTGACTAGTGTGCTCACATGTTGTATTTTACTTTCCCTTGTCTGACAGTATCACTTTAAACACTGTGTTTGTACGTTATCTATCTATTTGAGTCTTCGGTTTTTATTTAAGGGTAATTTTGGTATGTTTATAGTCCTTGTCAGACGGGAGCGGGGCACGTCCCCGGGTGGTCCCAGTGGGATTAGGACGGGTCCTGTCATTATGCACATTTTTTACATATGATATACAACACATAATTGTCCGCCTAAGTAAAATACGAACGGGGTGTGTCAATGAGGATAATTACGTTTTTCGATTGCTAACAATTTGATTGTATAATTAATGTTACCATTGTGACGAGAGTAATAGTAAAAACTCGATTATAGATGAATTATTAAGAATTTACCTCTTGATTGGTAAGTGGGTTGGACGTGGGCGGTAACCTCGTAAGAATGGATTTTATTTGGTTAAATAAATATCATATTAATTATGGTTGGGAATTAAGAAAATTCCTTGTCAGACAGAACGTATTAGACATGAGTAGGACCGGTCTGGTTTTCACGAATTTGGGGACGGGTTCTGTCACTAACGCTGCCTGATTGGCATCAAAATCTCTCTCTCTCGTCGATAATTGACCTATTGTTAGTGGTTTTGGTCACCTAACAAACCTCGAAATCAGATGACAGATCAACCCTTTGAAGTTACGTGTAACGACCCATCCCGGGAGTCCGGATTAGCAAAGTAATTAGTGACGGATTAGTTAGATTAATCGGTGGTTAGTTGGTTACGTTTGGACTTTTAGCGCAGAATGACGATTTTGCCCCTGGTTTGGGTAAAGTGTTGCCTTTTAGTTCGGACGGTCAATTGGGCATTGACCGATGACCGTGATGTAGTTTGGGACGTCACGAGTCCGTAGACAGGTGGCACGCCCAATTCCGACATCCGAGGAGGAAGTTTTGATGTTCGGAAGGTTGAGGACACTTTCGTAATTTGGTTAAAAGAAGGGAAAAAGTTGACTTTTCACACGACAAGGTTTTACACATAGACCGAGGACCGTTAGGTAGATCTCGTCGTCTTGAGTACAACGACAGGCGGCATGCCTTCATCGGACGTAGGACGAGTGAGATACGGGTCTAGAATGGCGAAGGGTAAAATTGTAAATTGGACAATTAGGGGTATTTTGGTCTTTTGCACATTGGGAATTGTGCAAATCTGATGAGGACAAGTGTACAGAGCCAGTTGGATATTTTGAGTTTGGGACCACAGGTTTTGGACACGTGGGCTGTGTCTAGTGGGTTCTAGGTAGTGCACAGTTGTGTTTAAACGGTTTCACCGTGCAATCGAAGAGAACAGAGACTGAGCAGAGAGGGAGAAATCGATCGAGTGTAGGGAGGTGTGAGGCTTTGTGACCTGGTGAGAGTGAGCAGAGACTAAGTGAGAGCTGGTGAGTGAGTTTTGAGTGAGAATTGTGTGAGGAAAACCTGTGTGTGTGAGTGTGAGTTTCTCAGGAAAACATAGAGGTGTCGAGGGTGTGGTATAGCCATAAGTGATCACGTTGATCCAATTAGGTTCGAGGGAAGGCTAGGACGGCTCTGTGAACCCAGCAGAACGCGGCGGCGAGCACGGTGGCGGTCTGAAAGCAGGTAATTCCTCAGTTTTCCCTATTTGCTCTGTTTTGCCGTTTTGTTTCAAACTGAAAGTAGTGGAGTTTGAGGTCGTTTCGAAGGGTTCTGTGAGTTCTTTTAGACTCAGTAGGTCCCTAGGAATCGTTAGAAGTCGAAGCCGTGATGGGGGGAAGGACGGTTGGCCGAGAACTGAAACAGGGGTTTTGGACGGGTTTCTGTTTCGAGTTTGGGAGACGGGTTAGAGGCCGTGATGTCTAGTTTTTAGGATTGGAATTATTTACTAGGATGAGGACGAAGCTGTTGGTGGAAAAAGGAACGGAAATGGTTGAGGGATGGCGAAGAACCGGTCACGCCGGTTCAGACCGATCGACGGCCTGAAGAAGACGATGAACAGTGCCACTGTGCAGGCGCTTGAGGCCCACGCGCAGCCCCTTTGGGCGGCGCGTGAGGTCGCGTGGGGGCTGTTCTGGGGAAACTTCCAACATAGTTTTTGGTCTAATCGTTGTAACGAATCTGTTGGGACAAGTTTCGGGACAATCGGACATCGTCTCGGGTTAGTTCTACGGGATCGAAGGTTTAGGATTTTCGTTTAATTACGTTTAGAGTTCGGGAAGAATTGGGGGAAAATAGGATAAGCTTAATTGAAGTGTTAGTGACCCATTTTGGTGACTCTGGACAGGTTCGGGAAAGCCGAGGATAGTGGAATGGTCGAAAACGGTGGAAATGCGCGCGTATCGAGGCGACATCGGAATGGTCTGTGATTGGACTTTGTTTTCGAACTCTTGATGCATGTATATATGTTTTTATATCTTTTCTATACGTGATTCTATGATTTGATTTCTGATCTTGATAGTTTACGGTTTTGTACGTTTTTCGAGGTAATTACGGAATTTCACGTTTTATGAGAATTCGATGGATATTGTGATTTGAACCTGGTTTTAATGATTTGATTTCAGGATTTGAAATACGATTTAATTTTAAGGAAAGTAAAAGTATTTTGGAAAGTGATTTCGGGCTTCGAGGCCCAGTTCAAAAAGTGGTTTTGAGAAACGTGATTTCGAGTTTTGGAATCAGATTTCCAGATGACGATTCAGAATTCGGTTTGGAACTTGAAATGGATTTTCGGGTTTGGATTCAGAATGGTGATTCCGGATGCTAGATTATGGAATGATGGTTGCGGACTCGGATCTGGAAAGGAGATGGATATGAGTTCTGGGTTTGGATTCGGGATCCTGATGAGATTGCGAATTCGGATTCGGAAATGGAAAAAGGTTTTCAAACGGTTTTGGAATGGATTTGCTGGATCTGATTATTGGGTTTAAAGACCCGAATTATGTTTGACGGGAGACGGGCCCAGATTGGGTTTAAAGACCCGGATTGAGTTTAAAGACTCGGGAGTTTAAAGACTCGGATATTATGATTTTTCCCCGTAGGCCTATTGAGTTTAAAGACTCGGGAGTTTAAAGACTCGGATTATATTGAGGCCTGGATTGAGTTTAAAGACTCGGCAGTTTAAATACTCGGATAGATCCAACAGGTTCGATGAATGGAATTGTGGTATGGTTTCCAATAAAGGTTTTCCAATGTTTTGGGCTATGCCCAGATGAAATGATTTTTGATGGTTTTGGGCTGAGGCTCGGGAATTGGAAAAAGAAAATGTTTTTGGTTTCCTCACATGGTTATATGATTTGACTTGATATGCATGCATTGGTTTTTGCGTGGAGGGTAAAAATGTAATTGTTTTATGAACTGTTTTTAAACTTAATACTTTATTTTTGTCCACTCACAGTCTTTTCGTGTTTTCGATACCCTCCAGGTTGTTACGGCGCGGGCTGTCGGTCGAGAGAGAAGGAGACATCACACGTGCGATCCACAGTAGCTCGGCACACTCTGAGAAGTCCGGAAGCTTCGGTACGATTGGTTCAAGAATCCCTTGTCCGACTTACGTGTCACGGGGAGGTTGGACGTCAGTTTAGCCTTCGTGTCATGCGTAAGTTAGATGGGAGCGGGATTTAGCCCTTAATCCCATGGGATTAGGGGTGGGTCCTAACAATTTGGTATCAGAGCGAGTTTTTGTGTGTTCTGCTCGAGGTGTGGCTCCCAGAGTCGTTGGTTCGTCGACTTGAGTGGTGTGATGCTACTGTGGATGTGATGTCTCGACGCGGAACAGCCCGACGACACGGAACAGCCCGACAGTAACCTGGATACGATAGTGATAGTAAGTTCGTTATGGTTAGTTAGCAGTGGTGGTTAGTGTAAGGAGGTTAGTCGCTCGATACACAGTACGAGGTGTGACGTACATCGACTTAGAGCTGGAACGGTTAGTGTGTTGGCACTGGTTTTTGATTGATGGATGGACCATAAGGGTCAGAGGTACACTAGCAGGATTAACCTGGATGGTAGCCGGTGAGCTACAGATGAGTAGGTTGGTCGGCCTGAGGGGCCTGAGAGTAGCTCGTTGAGTTAGTGAGATACGTAGACTGAGGAGGCCGATTGATGGTGGACGGTTGGACCAGATGGTGTTTGGATGTTGATCATATGGATTGGTGACCTTTGGTTAGTTGGGTTAAGTTTGGAATTGTGCGGCTACGAGTAGCCAGATGCCTTGAGTGGCAGGGTTTAGGAACTACTGTGAGACGTGAGGGATTTTTCCCCCTAGTGATGGTCTTAGTCAGGTGTGACGACCCGAGTGGTAAGGCTGTAGTGAACCAGTGGCAGTTGAGGGTTAGGATAACCCGGACGACGGGGATGATTTAAGAAACCCCGTGGGATTATTGGAGTGTAGTGAGAAGGACCTGAGGGAAACCGTGAATTGGGGTTGGTGGTATCATAATCCTTGTGGTTTGGGCCAACTTCCGGCCAGATTGAAGATGGTGCTGCTAGGTGCAGCCGAGGTTATGGGTGCCTGGTGGATGACTCTGGACCAAGGTTCGTACTCAGAGCGAGGTAGGGATGATCATGGGTAGGTCATGTATCAGGACGAACGGTCAGGATGATGTTGGTTGATCAGAGTAGCGCAACGGAAGCCCAGTGGACCTAGGCTTCGTGTTGGGTCAGGCTAAGGTGGTATGGACAGGTTGACCATCAGTGGGATTTCATGGACTCGTCTTGATGTGTTAAATGCCGAGGTTGGCATTTGGGTGATGCCGAGGCTCGTGCTTGGAATTCCGAGGTTCGTAAACATTGATTGTGTAGTTTAGTGGTGGTACTGGGCATGGGGTACGTGGATGGCACCAGATTGTTGTTCTGGACGTGCAGGTTGGGTAGAAGTCTTGGTGTTTGGCTTAGTGCAAGGGTAGACGGATGAGTGGTGTCGTTCCCACAAGTTGGATGTTGTTGATGGGAAGGTGTCAGAAGTGTCGAATTGGTAGTCGGGGAGGCTTGATTTCAGGTGATAAGGTTCATCTGGCCAAGTTGTGATGGTATGGTTGGGAACTATCAGGAGGAGATGGACAACGGGTAGGAGACCCAGGTGTGGGTACTAGATGTGGAATTTCGGGACGAAATTTTTTTAAGGAGGGTAGATTGTAACGACCCATCTCGGGAGTCCGGATTAGCAAAGTAATTAGTGACGGATTAGTTAGATTAATCGGTGGTTAGTTGGTTACGTTTGGACTTTTAGCACAGAATGACGATTTTGCCCCTAGTTTGGGCAAAATGTTGACTTTTAGTTCGGACGGTCAATTGGGCATTGACCGATGACCGTGATGTAGTTTGGGACGTCACGAGTCCGTAGACATATGGCACGCCCAATTCCGACATCCAAGAAGGAAGTTATGATGTTCGGAAGGTTGAGGGCACTTTCGTAATTTGGTTAAAAGAAGGCAAAAAGTTGACTTTTCGCACGACAAGGTTTTTACACGTAGAGCGAGGACCGTTAGATAGATCTCGTCGTCCTGAGTATAACGACAGTCGGCATGCCTTCATCGGACGTAGGACGAGTGAGATACGGGTCTAGAACGGCGAAGGGTAAAATCGTAAATTGGACAATTAGGGCTATTTTGGTCTTTTTGAACATTGGGAATTGTGCAAATCTGATGAGGACAAGTGTACAGAGCCAGTTGGATATTTTGAGTTTCGGACCACAGGTTTTGGACACGTGGGATGTGTCTAGTGGGTTCTAGGTAGTGCACGACTGTGTTTAAACGGTTTCATTGTGCAATCGAAGAGAATAGAGACTGAGCAGAGAGGGAGAAATCGATCGAGTGCAGGGAGGTGTGAGGCTTTTTGACCCGGTGAGAGTGAGCAGAGACTAAGTGAGAGCTGGTGAGTGAGTTTTGAGTGAGAATTGTGTGAGGAAAACCTGTGTGTGTGAGTGTGAGTTTCTCAAGCAAACAGAGAGGTATCGAGGGTGTGGTACATCCACAAGTGATCACGTTGATCCAATTAGGTTCGAGGGAAGGCTAGGACGGCTCTGTGAACCCAGCAGAACGCGGCGGCGAGCACGGTGGCAGTCTGAAAGCAGGTAATTCCTTAGTTTTCCATGTTTGCTCTGTTTTGCCGTTTTGTTTCAAACTGAAAGTCGTGAAGTTTGAGGTCGAGTCGAAGGGTTCTGTGAGTTCTATTAGACTCAGTAGGTCCCTAGGAATCGTTAGAAGTCGAAGCCATGACAGGGGGAAGGACGGTTGGCCAGGAACTGAAACAGGGGTTTTGGACGGGTTTCTGTTTCGAGTTTGGGAGACGGGTTAGAGGCCGTGATGTCTAGTTTTTAGGATTGGAATTAGTTGCTAGGATGAGGACGAAGTTGTTGGTGGAAAAAGGAACGAAAATGGTTGAGGGACGGCGGAGAACCGGTCACGCCGGTTCAGACCGATCGACGGCCTGAGGAAGACGATGAATAGCGCCACTTTGCAGGCGCGTGCGGCCCACGCGCAGCCCCTTTGGACGGCGCATGAGGGCGCGTGGGGGCTGTTCTGGGGAAACTTCCAACATAGTTTTTGGTCTAATTGTTGTAACGAATCTGTTGAGACAAGTTTCGGGACAATCAGACATCATCTCAGGTTAGTTCTACGGGATCAAAGGTTTAGGATTTCTGTTTAATTACTTTTAGAGTTCAGGAAAAATTGCGGGAAATAGGATAAGCTTAATTGAAGTGTTAGTGACCCGTTTTGGTGACTTTTGATAGGTTCGGGAAAGCCGAGGATAGTGGAATGGTCGAAAACGGTGGAAATGCGCGCGTATCGAGGCGACGTCGGAATGGTCTGTGAGTGGACTTTGTTATCGAACTCTTGATGCATGCATATATGTTTTTATATCTTTTCTATACGTGATTCTATGATTTGATTTCTGATCTTGATGGTTTACGGTTTTGTACGTTTTTCGAGGTAATTACGGAATTTCACGTTTTATGAGAATTCGATGGATATTGTGATTTGAACCTGGTTTTAATGATTTGATTTCAGGATTTGAAATACGATTTAATTTTAAGGAAAGTAAAAGTATTTTGGAAAGTGATTTCAGGCTTCGAGGCCCAGTTCAAAAAATGGTTTTGAGAAACGTGATTTCAATTTTTGGAATCGGATTTTCGGATGACGATTCAGAATTCGGTTTGGAACTTGAAATGGATTTTCGGGTTTGGATTCAGAATGGTTATTCCGGATGCTAGCTTATGGAATGATGGTTACGGACTCGGATCTGGAAAGGAGATGGATATGAGTTCTGGGTTTGGATTCGGGATCCTGATGAGATTGCGAATTAGGATTCGGAAATGGAAAAAGGTTTTCAAACGGTTTTGGAATGGATTTGCTGGATCTGATTATTGGGTTTAAAGACCCGGATTATGTTTGACGGGGGACGGGCTGAGATTGGGTTTAAAGACCCGGATTGAGTTTAATGACTCGGATATTATGATTTTCCCCCGTAGGCCTATTGAGTTTAAAGACTCGGTAGTTTAAAGACTTGGATTATATTGAGGCCTAGATTGAGTTTAAAGACTCAGGAGTTTAAATACTCGGATAGATCCAGCAGCTTCGATGAATAGAATTGTGGTATGGTTTCCAATAAAAGTTTTCCGATGTTTTGGGCTATGCCCGGATGAAATGGTTTTTGATGGTTTTGGGCTGAGGCCCGGGAATTGGAAAAATAAAATGTGTTTGGTTTCCTCACATGGTTATATGATTTGACTTGATATGCATGCATTGGTTTTTGCGTGGAGGGTAAAAATGTAATTGTTTTATGAACTGTTTTTAAACTTATAACTTTATTTTTGTCCACTCAAAGTCTTTTCGTGTTTTCGGTACCCTCTAGGTTGTTACGGCGCGGGCTGTCGGTCTCGAGAGATTGAGACATCACACGCGCGATCCACAGTAGCTCGGCACACTCTGGGAAGTCCGGAAGCTTCGGTACGGTTGGTTCAAGAATCCCTTGTCCGACTTACGTGTCACAGGGAGGTTGGACGTCAGTTTAGCCTTCGTGTCATGCGCAAGTTAGACGGGAGCGGGATTTAACCCTTAATCCAGGGGGATTAGGGGTGGGTCCTGACATTACGCCTATTTGTGGAAGTCCCCTTAGTGACCTCGAAATGAGACGACATATCGACCTTCTGAAGGTGTGCTGATTCGTGGAAGTCCCATGAGAATCTCAGAATGAGACGATAGATCGGCCCTTTGAAGGTGTGCAGTTCTATGTGTACTTGGGTTTATTTTTGTACAAATAGGCTGACCACGTGGTGTGGTTTGTGGAGCCTTAATGTCAAGTTAGTGGGCGCACGAATCGAGGGTCGCATTAAATGTGTCTGAGGGGCCTATCTAAAGAGGGTCGACATTCATTTTACCCCACTTTAGAAAGAGCTCTCAAACTACCAACCATAAAACTTCCAAACACTTAGGACGAGCAGCCTAGTATCTAACCAGAGCAGAAGAGCCAACATTCGTTCGAACAAATAGGTAATTGTTTTCTTGCTTTCTACTCTTTTCTTTTGTAATAAGTAGTAGGTTTCTTAGTGTAGTCTGTAGTGTTAATTGTAGATGTCAGAGTCAGAGTCATGATCAACATTCGACTCCGATGATGGATCCCCAAACTTTTGGAGGTGTAGTATTGTCATGTTCGACAGATAATGCCACAAACAGGTCGAGTGGCTCCACGTCTATAGGTCAATAGAGATTCTTTATCGGCAACAGATAGCGAGTTTGAATTTTTAAAGGACATAACGCTATGTGATATCAATGAGAATCTCACTCAAGCATCACCATCTCAGCCTCCCATATCCAAAAAAAATATAGAGGCCAATTGGATAGAGGGGATTTTTGGGAATGCCAATGGGGATGATGTGCATATGCATGTTAACATGGAAGAGCTAGTCAATGATAAGGGGGGTTGATGATGATGACCCTGATAAGGATGATGTCAATGAGGATGAGGAGGAAGATAATGAGGAGGGACTTGATGTTAGTATGGTATGCGTGACTATTCTGATTAGCAGGTGACCATATTTTATGGATCATGGACCAACCACATTGGAGCAGGCTATGATGAGATTTAGGGAAAAGTACAACATTTCAGGCCAGATTTTGATGACCATTCTTTGGCTACTAATAGGCCAAGCCAACCTCCTGAGGGGTCGGCACTCTTTTACGTAGACGCATTCGAACATGACATTCATTTTCCCTCACATCCTTAATTGTAGAACATAGTTGCTTGGGCTAGGATATCCCTCGACCATATGAATGTGAATAGCTGAATCACATTGGTCAGGTTTTATACTTCCTTCATACTACGCGTGAAGGGAGGGTTGAGTTGGGGCCAATTGTATTACCACTACAAATTCTATCGGCAGATGTACGGGCCAGGTTGGTTCCAAATTGAATGTGTAGGGAAGGGGAAGAAGAGGGCCTTAATCGCAGACATCTCGTCGTCCTAGAAGAATTGACAACATAGGTATTTATAGATATCTGGCCCATGGGAGGAGGAGCCAAGTATGTTGATGCATTGGATTCAGCCTCCAGTCAGAAGGTTGTGATTGTCGACCATAGAATAAGGCATTTTCTTTGTTTCTTTATTTTTTTTTCTGCAAATTTGTTTTGTTCTTCTAATGGTAGAATAATTGGTACCTTTATTTTATTTTTTATTTATTATTTATATATATTTTTTGAACTATAATTGAACTAAATTTCCTTTTAAAGTTCCCACCATTATCCAACTTGGATAAAATTCTTTCTTTCAAGATTTTCAATTTTGAACTATCTTTAGCACAAAGCAAAGTTATAGGGCAAGGCCAAAACATAGGGCAAGTGTTTAGGGTAGATTATGATTTAGGTGATGAAAGAAAAGGTTTAACTGTTTGGCTTGAAAGTTGGTTAACAGAGCACACAAAAGAGTAGGATAAAGGCTTAATTAGGGTTAAAACATGCATAGCCTACATCATCTCTTATGATAAATCAAACTTAGAGTTTAGAGCACCTACATAAGAGACTAGTTCTTTAATAATCAATGCAAATAATAATAATGAGATCAACATTTATGAACAAAAATTGAATAGTGTTTAGGAGTATAAACAAAATAAATCCCTCTCAAAAATGGCGATAGGCTTAAAAACTCACTAGTGTAGTCTCCACTAATTTTCTAAAAGTTACTTAAACATAAGCATTTTGTCTACTTAATCACATAAAGTATGGCATTGGAAGTGTAAGACCCATATCTTGGGAAGAATGGTAAGCATTCACATCACTCTTAGAAACAAAGTCGTGAGGGTGTGGGCCCAAAGCTGACAATATCGTACTAGGGGAGTCGGGTCGACACATGAAGTGCATAATTATGATACAAAATAAATATGGCATAACTTTAGTAAAGCATTAATGATCAACTTAACATATACATCCTTATTAATGATCAAAAAGTAATGAATTTAAGAAAAATAATTTTTTTAATTAATTTTATTTTTTTCACAATTTTTAAAATTTTAATTTTTTTTTTCAAAATTAAGGGAAAAAATATTATTTTTTTTGTATTTTTATTTGTCAAAATTTCTCTTTCCAAAGAAGTTTTCCAATTTTTAAATGAAAGTCCATACTACTAAACTTAAACTGAACATTGTCCTCAATGTGATAAAGTAAAGATTAAATGAAAATAGAAAAGTTAATGCATTGCATCAAACAAAAATAAGAAGAACAAAAAGAGAAGGAAAGAGCTAACCAGGTTAGGTTAACTCCCAATGAGCACTTGCCTTAAAAAAAAAACTGAGTGAATCAAACAATCTAAGATATGCATACATCGTTAAGGGACATAATCCCCAACAATATCGCCAAAAACTTATTGGATAAAATAGAGAACATAAGTAAATATGAAAGCTATTCTATTTAGTTTAACCTTACAAGTGGACAAATCGTGAATATAGTATAGCAAATAAGTAACAGTCGAATCCTACAAGGACTTTTCTTAACATTTAATCCACATTATTGTTTAGATTGATAAATTAACTCAAAATTTTTAATAGAATATAAAAAAAAAATAGATAAACATGATGGAGGTTTAATAAAATAACAAATAAATAAAGATAAGTAATAAAAAAATAAAAAAAAATAATAAGCTAGAGCATTTAATCCACCACTAATTATTTGCGTCTCTAATGTATTTCCAAGATTATGTTATTAATGAATGTATGAATCCAATGCCCATGCAAGGGTCTTGATGTTGTGTCACCGTACACATTTATTCATCCCAACTCAGCATATCCTAAGCATGATGTTTACTTTAGGATGTCTATTCAATTTTTGCAATTAAACGCATTATGAAAGAGGAATTTCATGATATTACACTATCCGTTGAAATTTGATAAGCAACCCAAGGGGGTCACGGATTAAATTATAGGAAAGATGTAAGCCACTACCTACGGTCCTAACAATTACACAAATCAATTAATATGCAACCATTCACCAATAACTCATTGAATCAAGTAACCACTTAAAAATAATGAAATACATAAATATAGTAATCAAAATCACATCCATAACATGCATAATAACATAAATCAAGAATAAAAACACATCAAAGAAGCCCTAACCTAAAAACGAACTACAAAATAAAAGACATGTGTATTTCGCTCTTTATTATTTCTAAATATAATCTCCAATTTAACTCTTCGATTCTTCCCCCTCTCCCTTTTACGTAACCCTAGGACCTCTATTTATAGGAGAAATATTAATCCACATAAAAATAGAAGTTTACGATAAATTCTATAAGCAAAATGTTTTCTACATATTTAAGAAATCAAATTAAAAACCTTTCTTACAAGTAAAAGGAGTGAAAATAATAATACGAAAGGAAATAAGATTGAGATCCTTATATAATATGGAGATAAAGTGTGAATGCAAGTTGAAATTATCCCAAAATATGCCTAAATCTCAGAATAACACTTTAGAAAGAATTTTGGTGGTCAACCACCAAAAATAGGTAGTCAAACGGCATGGTCAAACATTGGTCAATGACACAAGGCTACTGGGAGGATTTGCAGTGCACGCTCATGGAATCGGTATAGAAGCCTTCAAGAAACTCGATCCAAGATCAGCAGAGAGGTTCGACGGGTATTTACGAAAATTGGAGGTTAGAGATAGTCAACGCACAAGGACTCTTGGGTTTGATTCGGTAGATGTCTACTGAAATTCCTGGGCAATGTTCTTTCCTTCATAAGTTCTTCATTACAACTCTAATTTAGATGATTATTTCTCTCAAATTCTCATAATTCCAAGCCCTATTTAATTCTGCACATTTCTCACAAAATTGATTATTATCCAATTACATAGAACAAAATATTAACAAAACATAAGTAAAAAGGTATTAAATCAATGATAAAACATGCATAAATTATGACCTAACAGTGTTCAAAGGAGGGAGTTATACTGTTGAGGAGGAGGAATGCGAGGAGATTCATGATTGTTTTCCCCCACTCGAGCGTATCAAAGCACCCGGTAAGTGTTGTACTTTGATTGGTTAATATTTTAGATGCTGAGTGGTTTGACTTGATGTTTGATTTTGCAGTGCACAAGAAGGTTCTTAATCTTCCTGAGTAGAAGATGGCTGCTGTGAAGGCTAATCATGGTGCTACTAAAGAGAAGAGGAAGGCTAAGCAACTAGCAGCCAATAAGAGGACAGGGAAGGCTAAGTGTTTTGAGCTAAAGAATTTTAGGTAGAAACATGTTGTTCAGAAGAACAAAAAGCCTATTCTTCCTCGAAAGGAACTAAGGCAACCTGAGTCAGTCCCCTTCCTTAGGGGAGGTAGTGGTGCCACGCCCCAGAAACGCTCGGTTGTTGAGGTAGGCCTAGATCCAGCTGAGATTCGTTGCCAGAAAGTCGAGTTCTTCCTAGCTTAGAAAGGCAGTGGTGGAGATACAATGAAAATAAGCGTCTAAAGAAACGACAGGTCAAGTTGGAGACCCTTGAGCAAACTCAGCAAATGATGACGAACTTTCCGCCCTTGGACTAGCCTCCTCGGACGCTTGTCAATTAATTGACTGGGACGATTTTTGGCGATTCTGAAAACACCATTAGAAAGGCCTCGATCTATCGAGTACGTTGACAGGAAGCATGCCGAAAACAAAGTAATTCTTTCTTGGTCTAAGTTACCTAGGGGAATTTTAGTAATTTTTTGTGAAAGGGTATTTTGGTAATTTTCTTATGGGATATTTTATTTGATGGATGAATTGAATGATGTCAAGTGTCCTTATCTCATTTATATTAGTGCCACTAACCTGGATTTTGTGTGTGTGTTGTAAAAAAATGGTGATCAGCTAAGAGGAAACCAAAGAGAAAAATGAAGGAAAAAAAACAGAGAAGAGAAGAGAAGCAAGAAGGGAGAAGGATTAGAGGAGAAACATGAGAGAAAAGTGAGACCTGAGGTAGGGAGAGAAGCATGAAAAAGAGATTGGGTGAAGGTGAACTGTGAAGGGTTTCCCTTTCAGGTTTGAACACCAAGTTGGTATTTGGATGGAGGAGGTTGAAACTGGATCTACTAGTCAATTTTGAGGGGCCAGATGACTCCAACAAGCTAGAAACTTAGAAGTTTCTTCATGGGACTGAGCTGGAAACCAAACTGGAGTGCATGATGTGAGTTAAGCTCGAACATCGCGATTTTGATTTAAGTTTTTTAGGTTTTGGATTCATAGATTTTTTAATGGGTTAGTTTAGAGTAGAACAGACGAAACAGATGTGAAAAAAGGTTAAAAATAAAAGAGAAGAGGTCGGGGTCGGGTCACCGAGTCGGGCGACCCTAATTACAAGAAATCGGGTTGGATAGAGAAAGAAGATGATCAACAGTACACTGGCACGTGGCAACCACACGCAGCCACCTTGAGTGGCATGTGAGGGCGCGTGAGTGTGGTTTCGAGGTGACCTCAACATGAAAGTTTGATATTCGATGTAACGAACATTTTAGCACAGGTTTCAAGTCAATCAGACACCGTTTCGGGGTAGTTTTGAGTGTCTGAAGGTTTAGGGTTCGTTTTAAATACATTTAAAAATTCCAAAAAATTATGGAATTAAGTTAGGAGTTATTTAAGATGATATGTGACCTCTAGATGTGAATTTTGGCAGGAAGCAACATTTTCGAAATTTATGGAAGTGCGTACAAAGGTGAATTTGACAATTTGGAGGTTTATGAGTGGACTTTCTTTCCCTAAAATCTTATGCATGTATACTTACATGATTAAATGTGTTTTATGTGATTTTGGTGATATTGAAGTGATTGAGATTTTATATGGATTTTCAGTGATTTTATGAATATTTTTACATGTTTTTTCAGGATTTCCGTAAATTCTATTTTTGGAATGAAATGTGATTTGAAAGTCTACGATGTTGGTCTGTCAGTGGTTTGATGTGATTTAGATGGTTTTTACGAAAGTTACTCGAGGGTTAGTTTTACGAGGTTTTCCTCGAGCATATGTTCCAAACTTTGGTTTTAAGTGTAGATTTGGGCTAAACAAGGTTTGAACTACAGAAATAAGTGGTTTTACTATATTTATGAATTCCATATGATTTTTGGATAGTTTTTATGAAAATAGCCTTAATGACACGTTTTACGAGAATTGGCATTGAATTGTATTTGGGGCTTGGGCCCAAGGTTCCGATTGTGATTTGATTTGTAATACTTGATGGGATGTATGTGCTGTTGGTATTGATGGTGTAAACTGTAGTTTCTCAGTATTCGTGATGAGATATGTTGTGATGAGGTGTGATATTGAGTTGTGATATGAGCATGTGTTTCTCGAAACTTGTGATATATGAATTGTGTGGTGACTGTGTGGGTTGGTTGTGAGTCTCAGACGTTGAGCCCAAGGCTTTGAATCCTTAGACTGTATTGTGATAGCGACTCAGTCGTCAAATTAGAGGCTCCGAATCTTGAGTCGGATCTCACTCGGATGTCGAGCTAGGGGCTCTAAATCCTGAGTGAGTGTGTGATTACCTACTGGTAGTGCCTTGCAATGTGATGATTAATGTTGTGCATATGTATTGATGATGAGTTGACTATATGTGAGTTCTGTGCAGATGTTGGTTATGGATTGATTGTGTGAATTGATGTGATGACTTGGACGTAGAGCTGGGCTCCGAATCCTGAGTGAGTTTGTGGCGTACCTGTCAATGGGGCAGTGGTTTCATGTGTGACATTGTGATGTTGGTGAGTTGGCTATTTGTGATTGATGTACTATTCTTGTGGTGATGGTTATATCGACTTACCGAGGTTTAGATGGTTTAATGACTGCTGATTTGAGAATTATTTTCATGTATTTCGAGATGATAAATGTGTTTTGTTTTATTCGAAGTGGAACAGTTTTGAAATGGTTTTTCGTATGTATGCATGGTTTTGGAAAACGGAGGCTAAAAGATGGATGTTTTCAAATTATGATTTTAAACTATTTCTTTTCGTCCACTCACACCTTTTTTTTTTGGTTTTGTAACCCTCCAGGACCGCTGGATGAAGATCGAGGCTCGGGAGGCGGAGACATGAATTAGCAGAATTCACGTTTATCCCTTGTCTGACAACGTTTCTGTCAGACGGGAGTATGACCCAAGTGTACTATTCTATGCCAACCCCTTGAAGAGTTTCTATGCCAACCCTTAGGATTTTTCCGATGTTGTTTGGACCACAAAGATTGACGGGAGCTGGGGGTGACAAGACCCCTCTTGACAAAACTAGATAATCATACATCTGGGCCCAAATTTCGTCTGACAAGTAACTCGAAATACCGAAATTACTCACAAACATGCCAGACAAGGGATATTACCATTCATGCCTCCACCTCTCATTTAGACCTTAATATCGTGTCACGGCCTTGTAGGGTTACACAACCAAGAAAATGTGTGAATGGACAAAAAGAAATAGTTTAAAATATAGTTTGAAAACAACCAGTACTTACCCTCTATTAATAAAACTATGCATGCATACGGAGAATCATTTTAATTAGATTAAAACCAAACACAACTCATGTTCTTGAAATATGTGAAAAGAATTATCATGTCAAAAACATCATTTACTCGTTAAAAGAAACAATAACCCAATGCAATCATCATAGAAATCACCAAGGTAGTCAACACTAAGCCAACACAACAATCATACACACCCAATCCATATCCAACATAAAAATCACACACAGTCAATCCATCATCGATACACAATATTAATCATCAAACTACTGCAGTACTGGTGGGCAAGCACACCACATATGAATGGAACTCAGCTCGATGTCCGAGTGGGGACCTGACTCGAGAAAGGAGCTTAGCTCGACGTCTAAGTCGTGTCGGTTTCAAGAAAGGAGCCATGCTCAACCTTAGAGACTAACCAACCAATATAGTGTTTTCCACAATATACAACATACATCATGAATCATCACATCATTAACACACAATCAATCCATATTCAACCCATCCTCGATGCACAATATCAGTCAATACAACAACTGCACTATCGATAGACATAACACTCACTCACTCGGGAACTAGAACCCAGCTCAACGTCTGAGTCATCACAATACTAGTCCTAGGAATCGGAGCCCTACTCGACATCTGAGACCTCTTACCGCCAACAAACATCTCGAGGAGGGTTATCCACAATAATCAAAACCATCACAACATATCACACGTCACAATATTTCATATACCACGAATATCGAGAAACATACTTTCATGACACATAGATAACATTTTAAAACTGAATCTACAATTTGAACCACATACCAAGAAATCACATAGTTGTATCACATATCAAGTTAATAAATCAATTCCATCATTCAAAACTCGGGCCTATGCCCAACATAATATATACTAAAAACTCGTAGAATGTGTATATAACCATTTAGTAAAACCATCCAAAAATCATATGAAATTCACTGAAACTTCAACATCACAATATTTCATTTCATTAATCAACTCAACCCAAGCTCGTAATATGAAAACGTTGCTCACACGATCTCCAATTCCAATGTTTTACCTGTCTACGGATTCGGAACATTGAGATCTACGAGACGGTATTCTTGAAATACTCAAAAGTTGCTCGAGTCAAAAAGTCAACTTGTTTTCTTACTAGGGGCAAAATCATCATTTACCCCAATTTCTATAAGTTCTTATTTTCTTGAAGATCCGGGGTGTTACAAGTGGTATGACCATCGAACTTGTGATATTAACAGTAGAGGTTAGAATGAGTTGGTGGTCGATGGTCTGGTGGTTGGTTTTATGACCATGATTGTCAATATGGTGTGTGCCCTTCTTCCCCTTATAGACTTTTTCGCTTGAGCCCTTCCTCTTACTCGAGTAAGATTTGTGCTCATAAGCTTGGTTCGTCTAGTCAAACTCATAGTGGGGTTTACTCGGCTGGGATATCTGAGAGGCAGGGTAGACTATGACGACCCGAAAATTCGAAAAAGGAAATTTCGGAAGTTTGAAAGTAAAATGAAGTTTTTCCCGTATATTGAATGTGGTCAAAAGTTGATTTTTTTTTTGTTTGGAATACTTTTTGGACTTTCTGTAAAAACCGTTGCATAGGTTTCAAAACCCTAAGTCTGAAGACAGGTGGCACGTCAAAATTGAAAATCGGGTGAGCTAGTTATGGGTCTAAGAAGGCCATGGGAATTTTGGCAATATGTGTTTAAAATGACAATTTGACATTTTACGTGCCTTGATGACTCACCGCAGGTTTTATGGACTGTTGACACCTGTTATGATTTGGCTGAGGTTAGTGCCAATTGGTGGTGTGTGTTGTACTCGTGCAAATTTACCAAAAGAAAAACAAAAATTGATTTAGTTTGATTGATCACACCAGCCACTCAAAAGGGATAACACAAAATAGAGAGTGAAACGAAGAGAAAATAGAAAGAAGAATAAAGAATTAGAAAGAAAAAGGGAGGAGAAAGATGAAGAACTCGAAAACAAAACTCAAGAAAATTCGAATATTTTAGATTTCGAATTTGAACCTTTAGGTTGTTATCAATGAAATTAAGCTTCGTTGAAGCTTTCTAGGATCCCAATGAGTTGAACCATTACCAATTGAAGGGATTTGAGTAGGGATTGAACCTAGAATGGACCCGCGACCCTTTCGTATTTTGGAGTTGGAAATTAAATCATTTGAGGTAAGGATTCGTGTAATTAAACATACTGATCTTTAATTGCTCGATTAGATGGATTTGGGTGAAAGAATTGTGGAAATTGGTGTATAATTGGACGAAAATGAACCGGGTCAAGCCGCGGATCAAGCGACCCATTTTACATGAGTGATGTCACATGACGTATGGGTCGGTTGGTCAGATATGGTAGTACGCAGAGATTTGGCTTCAGATCACAATAGACCTTGCGATCTGTTTAGCCTACCGACCGATGCCAGTGGATTCCGACCAATTCTGTGAGTCAGAGTCGGATCAAGTTAATTAAAGGTACGAGATACGAGTGTTGGAGGCCGTTTATGCACATCTGTGAATAGTATACAAGGTTTATCCTTGAGTCACGTGAATTCCACTCGAAATGAGTGTACCAACATAAATGGTATTCACGAACGTGTGGATGGTGTCCGGTTGAGTTGAGGACTTGAAAGTCCATTGTGGATTGGTTTTGGTTGGCTACGCTTGACCATACCTCCTGAGTTGGAGACTTGGAAATTGTTTGCCTATAGGATGCAGAAATGCTCGTGTAATGAGTGAGCTCAGTAATTGGAAAAGAAGCATGTTTCCAACGTGATTGGAACTTTGGAATCAAGAGAAGTTATGACTGAGACGTTGAGATGATTGCTTGATTCCGCATTGGTGATGAGTATTCCGAGGTCACTGGGTGTGACTCTTTGGCAGATAGTACTGGGTGCCAGAGGATGACGTAGGATGAAATTTGATGTCATCATCTTGGATTCTCCTTGATTCTTCCCTAGGTGGGACGAGGAGGAGTGATATGACACCTAAGGGGTTCAAAGAGGGTGTAAGAACCGAACACCTAGGCTGTGGGTCAAATTTGATTGACTTGACGAGTAGATGGTATTTAGAGTCACAGGATGTGACGAGTGAGTGTCCGAGGTGATGGATTGATGTTCGCCTGGTGACGGACGGTTGGGGTCCGGACCATGGTTGGAACGCGGGCAGTAGTATGTGGTTGGACATTGCGAGAGTGCAGTCCGTGAGCAAGTCGAGTAGGGCCTTGATGATTGTTGTGATGTGGGTGCACATGTGTGTTGTGCGCGTTGGACGATGTGATTGACCATGGTCAATCGGTATGTCGGACTTGTGTTGTAGATTGGAAAGAGTCCTAGATAGACATGAGTGGCGATCGGTTTAGATCTGATAGTGACATTTTGGAGACTCGAGGTGAGTCTAGATGTCAGCGTAGATCGCAGAGTAATGCCAGATACGATACGAGGACTCGAGAACGAGTCGAGATCAGAGTAGAGCAGAGAAGCACAGTGGAGCCGGGAATTGTCGGCTAGTCATGAAGTCGTGACATATAGTGATAATGGATTGATCGGTATCCGATGCTTTCAGATTGATGTGGATTGATGGGACTCTAAGGAGAGTCAGTATGGACATAGGTTTGAGTATGGTCTGCAAGGTGGGATTCATGCCATTGTGATGGCAAGACCCGGAGGATGTTGACCGATTGGATGCTGCGCTGGATGTCAGCTTAGATGTGATAGCCCTTAGTGGGAATACGTAATTCAACCTGAAGACTGTAGGATGGAACGTGTTAGAATTAAATTGAAAAGCCATTGGAATTTCAGTTTGTGACCTGTCAAAGTGGGTGACAGGCAAGATTGACGAGTGTCGACGTTCTGTCTCGAGTGAGACTTACGAGCCGAAGCGTGGCTGTGTCAGACGTGCAGTTCTCGAAAATGACTTGGAGCTTTGGAGGCTCCAGTGACGGTACGACATGTGTGTCGGACGTGTACTATTACTCGGGTATTCTCGTATGGGTACAATATCCGAGTCGAGGAACAAGGTTGGATTCCACAGTTTGGTTATGGAATTGGGTCGATTTGAATTTCGAGGATGAAATTCTTTAAGAGGATTGTAACGACCCGTCCTGAATTATTGGGATTAATTAGGGATTAATGACGGATTAGTGAGACTAATCGGAGATTAGACGAGGATTAACGGACGATCAGGGTGAAATGACGATTTTTCTCATAGAATGGACGAAATGTTGACTTTTCGTTCAGGCGGTCAAATGGACTTTGGCCAATGAGTGTGATGTATTTCGGGACGTCATGAGTTCATAGACAGGTGGCACGCCCGATTCCGACGTTCGAGGAAGAAGTTATGATTTTCGGAAGTTCGGGGGCATTTTGGTAATTTGATTGAAAAGGGGAAAATAGTTGACTTTTGACCGGGAGGTCCGATGGCCGAGGGTAGAGGACCATTACGTAGATCGAGGCGATCGAATCCGTAGACAAGTGGCACGTCGAATTTGGACATTCGACGGAAAAGTTACGGTTCACGGAAGTTCGAGGGAACTATTGCACGAAGTTCAAGACGGAAGTTATTTGTCAGCAAGTGGGGCCCATATATTATTAGACAAGCCCAATGGATGAGTGACAAGTGTCACCCATCCTTTGACCATCCAAACCAACTCACGCATATCAGTTCACCTTCTTTGTTTTTCTTCTTTCAAACCCGATCAACCATTCCCAATCCAATCCAAACCCTCTAACCCCTATGACCATGACTGAGAGACCAAGAGGATGAAGTGAGGACCAGCGGATGTGGTGGTTAGCCGGGCAGCGGCCGCCGTGGACGGCAGAGGTGCAAAGGTAAGCCGATTTCTTAGTTTTATTCAATGCCCATTGTTTTTGGATTAGGACATTAGGGATGCTTTTGGATGATTAGAGGATGATTTTTGGGTTGTTAGGAAGGTTGTAAGATGATTTTGATGGTGGTTTGATGGTTGAGGAGCAGTGGGATGAAGATGGAAAACATGGACCGTGGGAAGAAATTCGAACCATGGATTTTAGGGCGTTTTGTTAGTTCTTTTTATAGGAATAGATAGGAATTGAGGAACTAGGAAGAATGGAATTAAAATGGAAGCAAACGGACCAAAAATAAGGGAGGAAAGTGGCTGAACCGGCCACACCGGTTTGGCTGGACCGACTACACAGGACCGGTCGGTTCGGACCGGCCACTAGAGCTTGAAGACGATCCACAATGTTCTAGCACGTGAGGCCCACGCGTAGGGCCGTCTTGGGGCGCGTGAGGGTGCGTGAGCCCTCCTTTAGGGAAAGTTCCAACATGTAATTTTATCTATTCGATGTAACGAACATTTTGGGACTGGTTTCGTGTCAATCGAACATCGTTTTGATATAGTTCGAGACGGCCGAAGGTTTAGGTTCGCGTTTAAAAATAGTTAGAAATTCTGGAAAATTACGGGACATTAGTGAAGGGTTATTTAAGTAGTTAGTAACCCTCTAAATTAATTTGGACAGGTTCGGGAGTCCCAGAGGAGACGATTGGCCTGAAAGAGGCGTATGGCAGGTATATCGAGGCACGGCTTCGGACGGTCTGTGAGTGGACCTTTCTTTCTAAATTGATGCATGCATAAATATTTTATAATTTTTTTAGAACATGTTTTGTGATGCCATGAGTGCATTTGTTTGTGGTAGCTTAGGATCAACATATTTGCACGATTTTTGAGGTTTTTGACTTTATGTCGTACCTTTCGTACTGTGTTTTCAATGACGATTTAATGAATGGATTTTGGACTTGGAATTATGAAATCGGGCACCAGACCCATTTGATTTACAAACTCTCAGACTTGGAGTCCATTTGATTTGACGAGGAATCAGACCGAGGGTCCATTTGAGTTATACGATCGGACTGAGGGCCCCGTTAATTTATAATCTGGGCTTGAGGCCCATTGGATTGTATTATCGAGCTTGAGGCCCCGTTGACTGTAGTATCGAGCTTGAGGCCCCGTTGACTGTAGTATCGAGCTTGAGGCCCTATTGAATTATGGTTTTGGGCTTGAGGCCTAGTTATTCGTGATATCGGGCGAGAGGCCCAGTTGATTGTGAAATCGGGCTTGAGTCCCAGTTCAGTTTATGAAATGAGAATTCGGGCATGATACCCTGTTGAACTGAGGACTTAGGCCGAGGCCTGTGGAAATGGATTTGAATCGGATTCACGGAATCCTATTGAGATGAATCGGGTATGAAACCCAATTGAAATATGTTTTGAGAAAGAAAGAAAGTATTTGAAAATGTATGATACCCTCCATATGATTTATATGGTCTCCTCCAGACGTCGACCTGGAGAGTCATGATCCACAAACCAAAATGGGTATCCCCATAGGGATCCCGTTCCAGGAGTGGAAGTTATGATGTAGTCCCGGACCAGATTCCGGAGAGATGTGTGGACTAGATCTTAAGATAGAGCTCGGACTAGATCCAGAGATAGAGCCTCCCAGATGGAGAATTCTTGGGGGAAGACTCGAAGTGAGACCCCGAGTAGTGTGCACACTAGTATAGAGATGAAATCATGACATATATCGGGGATGTGTTCCCTAGGGGTTGTGTGCCCCGAGTTGGCATCTTCTCGGAAGTACCGCGGATGTGTTATACGTATGAGTACGTATGTGGTTCTTACAGAAAGTGATTTGGGGGCGGAGACCCCGTGTTCCATGTTTTATATTTTAGAAAGTGATTTGGGGCGGAGACCCCGTATTCAATATTTTGGAAATGTTTTGGGGCGGAGACCCCGTATTGTATGTTTTGGTATTTCCCTGAGAATGGATTTTGGGCTGAGACCCACGTATGTTGATTTGGGCAGAGTTCCCACATGTATTGATTTACAGTTTTATTGTGATTTCGGGTCAGGGACCCATAAATGGGTTTATGGGTCATGACGGTTTATGGGGACCGGGCATGAACCCTTGAAAGGTTTTGAGAATGTTTTCAAGTGGTTTTATGAACGTTTTGATAAACGATTTTTGAATGCATGCATATGTTTTTAGTGAAGGGCATAAATGTCTTTATGTAAAATATTTTTATTAAAATATTATTTTTTCCACTCAAGACTTTTGATGTTTTTAATGCCCTTCAGGTTGATCGCGGATGCGGGCTATAGCAGAGACGAGACATCACACTCCTCCTCCTACGAACTTGGCGTACTCTGGAAGCCCCGGTGAGGGCTAGAGACGGAATTTTCCCTAGTCTGACACTTTGTGTCAGACGAGATCAGGCGCGTCCCACTTTAATCCCGGGGGATTTGGGACGAGTCCTGACACAAAGATCGGGGTTGATCGAGAGACGAAGGCATGAGTGGGAATCAATACGGTTATCCCTTGTATAGTAAGTGTTGATGGTGTTTCGGAACTTCAGTTGACTTGGCACGGCTATCAAAGTCCATTTGGGATAGGCCCTATCAAATTGGTACCTGAGCAATGGGTACTGATTTTTGTTGCCATGTCATCCATCCAAGATGCGAGCCCCGTGCACAGCCTCATAAGGAGATGAATAAACGAGGGCATAATAGACTTCGAGATGGAATTGGCCCTAGATTGGGGGCCAGACATGGAAAATTACACTCTGTTAACGGAGGACCTATGTGGGTCCCGAGAGTGAATGAGCCGAGAGGCGAGAAATGTAGGATGAATGGGCGAGTTGGACCCGGATAAGACAGTTGAGTGAATTTCTCGGCTGGTGCGAGTATTTGAATTTTTTATGTATGATGGGAAATCCTCGATAAGATATGGTACACCTAGCGGTGTTTTTCTAGGTAAGTAGACATGCGAGTGGTGGCATGAATGGTGAATGGTTAAATTGGACTCGAAAGGAGTCAAGATGTTGGTTTAGGACTCGAGACGAGTCATCGTGTTGCATTAGGGCTTGGGAAAAGCCAGAATGTTGATATAAAGATTACGGTTTTGCATAGAAAATGAAGGTTAAGGTGGGAACCCGAGGTACTAATGTATACATAATCTCCATGGTTGTTGGAGGGATACATTTGAATTTCAAGGACGAAATTATTTAAGGGGCGTAGATTGTGACGACCCGAAAATTCAAAAAATGAAATTTCAAAAGTTTGAAAGTAAAATGACGTTTTTGCCCCTGTATTGATTGTGGTCAAAAGTTGATATTTTTTTTTGTTTGGAATACTTTTTGGACTTTCTGTAAATACTGTTGCGTAGGTCTCAGAACCTTGAGTCTGTAGACAGGTGGCACATCAAAATTGGAATTCAGGTGGGCTAGTTATGGGTCTAAGAAGGTTAAGGGCATTTTGTTAATCTGTGTTTAAAAGAGCAATTTGGTCTTTTACGTGCCTTGATTACTCACCACAGGCTTTATGGACTGCTGACACCTGTCATGATTTGGCTGAAGTTAGTGGCAGCTAGTGGTGTGTGTTGTACTCATGCAAATAAACCGAAAGAAAAACCAAAATCGATTTAGTTTGATTGATCTCTAATACGTAAAAACTAAGCATAGAAATAAACACAAAATCACATTCAATACTTAAGGAAACATATGCAATTAAAACCTTTTTTTATGTAGATTGTAGCATTGGTAAATAGGCATCGTTTTGGACCGGGGATTGAGGGTACTTAGGCATGATTATTGTTTGATTGGTTAATTGGGGGTAAAGATTAATTTTAAAGTCCTAAGTAATTAAACTAAACTTAAACTAACATAATCTATTATTTATACGTGGTCAACTCATTCTTATACCTAACTCATTCATGATTAATATCAACTTCAAACCTACAAAATTCTATAACCTTAGTTCTACGAGATGATTACATATTCTTAAGTACGTGCAGGGAGACACTCATACCGCACTTTTAGTGATATGGATTTGGAGACAATTCTCTATCTAATCAAGCATTAAGTACCAAAATACAAGCATAACAAAAACTAAAATATTATAACACATAGAAGATTATTGAAATTAATACAAAGCATGAAACCAAGGTAACATTAATAATCAGTTCATAAACCAAGATATTCAAGCACAGAAGATAACTACAAGGTAAAGAGGTCGTGTTACACTTTTTCTCTTTAAGACACCCTATGGATACGAAGTGATTGCACACTCTTTGGTGAGACTCTTGGAGATAGCCACAGATGAAATGTAGAAGGTGAGATATGGTATAATTAGTTTTGCACAATAAATTTTTAATTTATTAAAAAAGGAAATTTGTTTGAGTAGAGTTTTGGTGTAGAAAATTGGTGACTCCTAACTAATAAGAAAACTAAAGTATTTATAGGCATAGGACAAGTCCTTAGCCCAATTCCTAATAAAATAAGTAATTCAAATTCTAATGAAAAAGGAAAAAAAAAATTTAATTAAAAAGGTAAAATAAATACTAATTAAAAAGGTAAAACAAATCTAAGCCTAATCCTAATTAATAACTGAAATATTATTTCCTTTTTTTGCTTGGAAATCTTAAGTGGCTTGCTGGAATTTGGAGAAGAGGAAGTCTGGGCACGATGGAATTGTGGAATGGAGCAGCTGGGCTTCGCTGGAAATACATGGGTCGGTGGATGTTTGGCAAAGTGGGCTAAAAATATGGGTCTGGGTGTGCGAGAAACTTGGACGCAGGCTGGACGCATGCTGGGCTTTGGTGGAAATCATAGGCTAGAGACAGGCGAACTAACTCGCGTCATGGGCTTACGCAGAAGCTTGGATGCAACGAGCAGCCGGGTTGTGATAACCCTATTCGGTGATTGGTTGGATGAGTGACCAGGAGAGTGGTACTTGTCGATCGGAGTCCGAGGTGGACCGATCGGTGGATGTTGTTGCTGAGCGATTAGTACCGGCGGTGATGCGGTGAGTTAACGAGAGTAGACGACGAGCCACGAGCTGAGGATAGCTCAATCGTGATGTGCTCATGGTAAGGTTCTACCATTACGCGACGAGAAGGATTCGTCGGATAATATAGATTTGTCTAGGCAATTGGTGTTGGCTACGGTCGACCATACCTCCTGAGTGTCGGGTACACAGTTCGCGGAGAATTTTATGGTGAGAAATAGAATGGGTTACTACAATAGTTATCGACAGTTGCCATGGGTCGGAAGGATTGGACAACGTAAGGGCTCCTGTTGTGACTCGTTAGTTGGGTGGCACATCGGATTAGGATGAATTGACATCCTTTTGGATATGCATAAACGGTCATAAACGGATAGGCGAATTGGATGATGTGCGGACCTGCGGATGATGTCCGAGTGAGTTGTGTGACCAAGCTGGTAGTCGTGCCATAGCGTAGTAGCCGTGTGAGTTCAGTGGGCACTGAGCGGGATAGAGAGGATCCAGAGTGGCTCAGTGCGAGGTATACCCAATACCTGGTTTGGCGAGGTATGGGTCGTACCTAACTTCAGGGTACCTATACTGTGATCATTGTGGACGGACGGTACGAGTGTTAGGTGCTGGATATGGATCCCATACGGATTGGGAAGTGCGACTTAGGTTACAGATGTGAACGACAAAGGGAGAAGCCGGAAGTGTTTAGTCCTGAAGGAAAAGATTAACCATTATAGTAATTATCAGAGTATGCTCTTAGTCGAGAAGAAGGACTTTTAGCTCAGGAAAATAACTGTTGGAAAAGTTAGGTATGCTTCCAACATGGTTGCAACTACTCTCGACTTAGATACCGGTGAAGCAGACTTTTCATTTTCTGCTCTTTAGAAGATCGTGTTGGTTGCTGGAGGATGGCTTGGATGAACCAAAACGGTTGTTGGTTCTTGGGTTTATTGGATTTTTCATTTTCAAGTGATAAATTGGATGAAAGGTTGAATCTTTAGGTCATTTATGAGTCAAACATCCAGGTTGTGGGACAAATTGTTGGAGTTGAGGAAGAATGACGACAGTGATGTCGATTGGATTGATTTGGAAATCAAATGATTCGTGGTGTCACGCCCAGTGATGTGACAGGCGAGTACCTAAGATGAGGCAGAGTGAGTAACGTGAGGATGATCAAGATGAAGGAAGTGATTGTGACGACCTTGAAGTGTTCAGACCGAGGTCAGGTCGTCATTGGAATGAATTGCCTTGCTGATTATGCTAAGCTAGGAGCAGAAGAGAACTTTTGGGGATTCCTTAGCATAGTTGGTGAGATGACAAGACAAAGATTGGATATGGCAATAAGTTGAGATGAGGACGATACGTAGGTATCAATCAGGAAAAGATGAATAGCCGATGCCTCGAGATGGATTGAGAATAGAGATTGTATTGGAATGAGGCTGGCTCGTGACGTGTGATTGAACATCAGACCGATGAGAACTATGAGCCGAGAGCTCAGGGCCGTGTGGGCCAGTGGAACCCTAGTGTCTGTTTGTGCTTTCTACTGAGACAAGTATTCATTTGGTTTCCATGTACACCCAGATGGGTGAGACATCGATTGTGTATCGACATGACGAGTAGTCCGATGATTGGGACTTGAGGTGAGTCTAGACGGCAGCGGATACCGCTGAGTGATGTGAGATACGATACGGTACGAGGACTCGAGAGCGAGTTGAGATCAGAGTGTGCAGCGGGAGCACAGTGGAGCCAAGCGTACTCGTGGACTCAGTGGCAGTGACGGAAGTTGGGTGTCGCTCCGTGGGAGCAGTGAGGATAGTTGTCGGATCGGATTGCTGATTAGGATT
Source organism: Prinsepia uniflora (assembly GCA_032719365.1). Classification (NCBI taxonomy): domain Eukaryota; kingdom Viridiplantae; phylum Streptophyta; class Magnoliopsida; order Rosales; family Rosaceae; genus Prinsepia; species Prinsepia uniflora. The sequence continues at coordinate 34,364,661 of CM064866.1, forward strand.
TCAGTTCCGATTGTCAGATGAGAAGAACCATCAGACTGAAAAGTCAACTTGATGACTCTTGCAAGCCAACGATCGGAGCGCAGCTAATGAGAATTGAGATGAAGCTTGGGAGCTTCGGTGACAATGCGTACCGACGAGTACGGCGTAGCGACAGACGTGTACTTGTACACGAGAGTGGCAGTGTGCGGTGACACGATTGTATTTCCACAATTGGTTGTGGAAATTGGGTCCATTTGAATTTCGAGGATGAAATTCTTTAAGGTGGGAAGATTGTAACGACCCGTCCCAAATTAACAGGATTAATTAAGGGTTAATGACGAATTAGCAAGGCTAATCGGAGATTAGACGAGGATTATCGGACGTTCAGTGCAAAATGACGATTTTGCCCCTAGAACGGGCAAAACGTTGACTTTTCGTTTGGGCGGTCAAATGGACTTTGACCGATGACCGTGACATAGTTCGGGACGTCACGAGTTCATAGACAGGTGGCACGTTCGATTTTGACATTCGTGGAAGAAGTTATGACGATCGGAAGATTAGGGGCGTTTTGGTAATTTTGACGAAAAGGGGCCAACGGTTGACTTTTGACCCTGGCGGTCCGATGACCGAGGGCCGAGCACTGTTACGTAGATCACGACGATACGAATCCGTAGACAGGCGGCACGTCGAATTCGGACGTTCGACGGCGAAGTTACGGTTCACGGAAATTCGAACATACTATTGCACATTCTTCAACATGTCAAATCACCTATTCGATGTAACGAACATTTTGGGACTGGTTTCGAGGCAATCGGACATCGTCTCGATATAGTTCGGGCTGTCCGAGGTTTCGGTGCGCGTTTAAAAATAGTTAAAAATCCCAGAAAATTAGGGGGCTTTAGTGAGGGGTTAATTAACTAGTTAGTAACCCTCTAAAGTGAATTGGACAGGTTTGGGAATCCCGGAGACGACGGTTGACCCAGAAAGGCTTACGGTGCGCATATCAAGGTAGCAGCGCGGACAGTCTGTGAGTGGACTTTATTTCTGAAATCGATGCATGCATAAATGTTTTATATATGTTTTAATATGTGTTTTGAGATGACTTGAGTGCATTTTGGTGTGTGTTTACATATGGGCACGTACTTCGAGGTTTTCAGGTTTTATACGTGCTTATACGCGCTTACGCTTTCGGTTTTCATGAAATAGTTTTGAAAAGTAAAACGACCCATTTGGATTTGGTTTGACTCGGGCATGAGACCCTATTGACGACCCGTAGGTCGAAGTCGTGGTCGCGACGGGTGCTGTGTGCACGGCGACATATGATGTGACGCTCGCCTCCGGATTGGGATGCGTTCCTTCCGGAGAGGTCACGATGCACGTCCCGTTGTTGAGCAGCCACTGGAGGCTCGACTTCGGAGTTCTGTCGGTTTAGAGGATCGATTGGCGACGTGTGCACCATGGTCTTGAGAGGGTCGCGATAGTGATGTGTTCATGGCGACATACTAGGATTGAGAGCGGTCCTGGATTGATGGTTGCACGCATCGCTACAATCGAGATCGTGACTGACTCTGAGATATTGGGCTCGATGCCCAGTTGATTTGAGTCTGGGCTCGAGGCCCAATTATTGTGAAATCGGGCGAGAGGCCCTGTTGAGTCGTATGTTCGGGCTGGAGGCCCAGTTGCTTTATGTTATCGAGCGTGAGTCCCGTTTTTATGGGTTTTGATATACTGGTATGCATATACCCTCCTTACGAGATGATTGATTGGTCTCCTCCAGCGTCGACCTGGAGAGTCATGATCCACAGACCAGAATGGGTATCCCCATAGGGATCCCATTCCATGAGTGGAGGTTACTTATTATGTTGTGGTCCCGGACCAGATTCCGAAGGGATATGTGGACTAGATCCAGAGAGTGAGCTCGGACTAGATCTAGAGACTGAGCCTCCCAGATGGAGATTTCTGGGAGAAGACTCGGAGTGAGACCCCGAGTAGTGTGCACACTAGTATAGATATGATATCGTGACTATATCGGGGATGTGTTCCCTAGGGGCTGTGTGCCCCGAGATGACATCTTCTCCGGAAGTGCCTAGGATGGGTTATATATGTATATATGTATATGTGGATGAGTTTTCACTGAGATGGCGTTGGGTTAAGACCCTCGCGTATTGGTTTGGGGCTGAGACCCATATGAGATGATTTTGGGACGAGTTACCACGTGTTTTGGTTTGGACGGAGGTCCCATGTGCTATTTGATTGATTTCGGGCTATGGCCCAAACGTTTGATGGTTCATGGCGGTTTATGGGAACCGGGCATGAACCCTAGAAATAGTTTTCAAATGCATGCATATGTTTTTAATGAAGGGCATAAAGGTCTTTTATGAAATGTTTTAATAAAATATTTGTTTTGTCCACTCACATATTTTATGTTTTGAATGCCCTTCAGGTTGATCGCGGATGCGGCTGTAGCAGAGACGAGACATCGCATTCCTCCTTCGGATCCTGGCGTACTCAGATAGCCCCGGTTGGGCAAAAGATGAAAATATCCCTGGTCTGACACTTCGTGTCAGACGGGAGCAGGTACGTCCCATGCTAATCCCGAGGGATTTGGGGCGGGTCCTGTCATGGTGAGATGACAAGATAGAGGTTAGATATGTGGATGAGTATGCATCGTGGATTTACTCATTCTGACTGGAAGTGTCAAAGACTGTCAGGCGGAGGCTATCTCCGTAAGTGAGGTGTATTACTGGGATTGGCTTCCTTTCGAAGTCGATCTGGTCGATATGGGAATTGAATGAGCAGGTATCTGGTAGGATCAGAGTGGTACATATTGGATGACGTGATTGGAGTAGACGTTTTGATGCTGGTCGGGTGACCAGGAGACTCGAAATGGACACAGAATTGGAGTGTATGGTTTGTCTCATACGGTATTGGACGGATAAACTCCAGAATTGACGCATGAAGCGAGTACTCTGTGACTCTCACTAGAGTCAGCGTGGATCACTGAGGGAGTTGACGGATGAGTATCGAAGCCGATAAATGTCGCAGCTTGAGTATGGCCTGCGAGGTGAGATTTGTACCATTGTGACGGCAGGATCTATCGGATGTTTGCCTGATCGGACGCTGAGCAGGATGGCAGCTTCGATTATAGGATGAGAAGGGTTGTTAGGCTGAAAAGCCGATTTGATGTCAACTTAATATAGCTGACCTGTCAGAGTGGGTGATAGGCGAGATCGACGAGTGTCTGTAACTCAAATAAGGCTTACGAGCCGACATGTGGTTATGTTGGACGTGTACGGGTGTCCACGAGGGTACTCTTAGTGGGAGACAGGATTGGATTTTCCACGATTTAGTTGTGGAATTGAATCAGTTTGAATTTCGAGGATGAAATTCTTTAAGGAGGGAAGGTTGTAACGATCTGTCTCGATTTTCGGGATTAATTTATTAATTAAATTAGGATTATCGTGACTAATCCCTGATTAGTCGAGAGAATTCAGACGGACTGTGTAAAATGACCGTTTTGCCCTTGGAATTTGGTAAAGTGTTAATTTTTTACCCGGGAGGTCCAATGCAAGAAGACCGATGACCGTTACGTAGATCGAGTCGATGCAAGTTCGTAAACAGGAGGCACGTCGGAATCGAACTCCGTACGAGGAAGGTATGGTTCAGGAAAGGAATTAGAACTATTCACATAAACTGAGGAAGTGTATAGTTGGCTTAATTGGATTGGTTTAAATACCTGGGAGGACCAATTGATGAGTGACAAGTGTCACTCATCTGATTGGCCCATTACCCCAAACATTGAGATTCTTATTTCACCTTCATCTTCATTTAGTATTTCGATCCCTTAGCTGTGAACCCAAACCCGTACACTAAATCCCACACCCACAACCCTCAATCCTCATATGCTGCTTCTGGGCCATGAAAGAATGTTGGAGAGGAGACTAAGACAATGAGGACGGTGGCCACGGCGGAGCAACAACAGCGAGGTAAGCCCCAAACCCGTGAGCCCTATTTTTGGGTAAAAAATGGTGCAAGTGGTTTTATTGGTTGCTGATCGATTTGGTGATTAGGATGATGTTCCTGAGGTCGAGATGAGTCAGTTAGGACCGATTTCGAGGATTGAGGTGGCTGGAGTTGACGGCAGAACGGGGTTGCAAGGGCCGTCACTGTTCATTGATAGGGAAGGTAATTTCGAGCCATTGTTTTAGATTTGTTGGTTGATGGATCCCTTGGGAAGGATGAGACAAATCTGTAAGAGGAAACAGGGAGAAGTCTAGTGGTTGGACTGGGGAGAATCGGCAAGGTCAGGCCGTGGGTCTGCACGACCCGATTGCAGGTCCCATCGAAGGTTAGAGATGACATGATGACGTCAGTGATGACATCATCCTGATGACGTCAGTGATGACATCATCCTGATGACGTCATCATGTCATAGATGAAAATGTCATACTGACATGTCAAACATGGGCCAATAGGAACTCAACACGTGGCACTGTCAGGGTTGTTAGTGCTGACGTCATACTGATGTCAGCATGACGTCAGCGTTGACTTTTTAGTGTTGACTTTTGCATTGACCAGGCACGTGGGGCACGTGAGCTCGAATGTCGAGATGGGGCCAGTGTCATTTTAAAGGTTTCGACGATACATATCCAATAGTGGTGATTTCAGGTAGATCGGAGATCGTTAAGTTGGTCAAATAAAAGTTTTTCACCTAGGAAAACGTGTTCGGGCCATGTTGACTTTTCTAGGAGTTTTGGGGGTTTATCCTATAGACTTGTATTATTGATTAGTGACCTTCGAGTATGATTTGGACAGGTCCGAGAGTTTCAGAGATAATGATTTAGTTAGGGAGGCTTATGACATGCGTATCGAGGCGGCAGCTAGGACGATCTGTGAGTGGACATTTATTTCTAAATTGATGCATGCATAACTGTTTTATATGTTTTAAATATGTGATTTATGATGAACATGATTGTGGTATTGATGATTTACGTATTTGCACGTATTTCGAGATTTATGGTTTTATACTGTGCTTATACGTGCTGGTATTTCTATGATGGTTTGATGGAATGGTTATGGATTTGGAAATATGGAATCGGGCATGAGACCTATTTGATTTGGAAACTATCGGACTTGGAGTCCTTTTGATTTAATGAGATATCGGGCTGGAGGCCCATTTGATTTGCATGATCGGGCTAGAGGTCCAGTTGGTTATGATATCGGGCATGAGGCCCAGTTGGTTTATGAAATGGAATTTCGGGCTAAGTCCTTTGGATTTGGAAATTGGATTTTTGGAAATGATTTATGAATGTTATACTTCGGGAACGAGACCCAATTGTGGATTTACGATGGTTTTATGGAAATCCCGAGCATAGGTCCCTTTGAATGGTTTTGAGATGATTTATGAAATGGTTTTCCATATACCATCCTCATGAGTGGTTGCCTTCCAGACGTCCTGTAGTATCCTAGAGTAGTTGGTTGTCTCCTCTGGACGTCTCGTTGTAACGACCCATCCCGAATCCCAGGATTAGATTAGTGACTAATGGAGGATTAGTGAGACTAATCGGTGATTAGTTGAGCGAAATCGGACGAACGGTGTAAAATGACCATTTTACCCCTAGTCTTGGGTAAAATATTGACTTTTGACTCGGGGAGTCAAACGTATGAGGACCGATGACCGTGACGTTGATCGGGACGTCACGAGTCCGTAGACAACTATCACGTCGAAATCGGACGTCGAACGGAGAAGTTATGGCCACGAATCGAAATTAGGAATTTCGCATCTAGGGATTCGAATAAAATAATCCTAAAATCTGATTGGGCAGATATTTTATATGGGACCCTTGGATGAGTGACAAGTGTCACTCATCCCATTGGTGACTTTTTCCCTAAAAAGGGGATCTTAGATCTGATTGGGCCATTTAATTAATTAATTAATTAATCTAAACACTCATTTCTCTCTCTCATTGCCGCGATCATCTTCTTCATTTTTTTTCTGCAAAACCCGTACCCCCAACCCAGCCATAACCCCTCCAAAACTCATCCATTGCTTCTGGAATGTAAATGAAAGTGAGAGAGTGAGGGGAGACGAGTCGAACGGTGGAAACGGTGTAGGTCGTCGTGGACGGTGGCCGGAGAACCCAAAAACGGTGAGTTTTGATTTGAATTTTGGAAACTTGGTTTTTGATGTTGTTGATCGATTCTGACGATTGGGGCTCGTTTCTGGTGATCATACGAGTCGATTGGGACCGGTTTTATAGACTAAGGTGACCGGAGACGACGGGAAGGGGCAGTTGCAGGTGGCGGCTGCTGTTCCTCCATGAACAGGTATGATATCGATCCTTTTTCTCGATTTTAAAACCATAGATCTGTAGGGATGGATGAGACGAGGACAAAGGAAGAAACTGAGAGGAGAACGATGGTCGGAGTTGTGAGAACAGGCCGGGTTGGTTCGCCGGTTCGACTGAACCAAACTGAACCAGAGAACCGAGTTCGATAGAGGTTAGGGGTGACACTGTTCTCGGCGCGTGGGCTTCACGCGCAGTCGCTTGAGGTGGCGCTTGGGGGAACGTGGGGAAGTTTTGGGACATGTGTTCAACATATGAAATCATCTATTCGATGTAACGAACATTTTGGGACTGGTTTCATGTCGATCGGACATCGTTTCGATATAGTTCGGAGTGTCTGAAGGTTTAGGATCGAGTTTTAAAATGTTTAAAAATTTTAGAAAGTTATGGGGCTTCAATGAGAAGTTAATAAGGTAGTTAGTAACCCTCTAGTATGATTTGGACAAGTTTGGGAGTCCGAGTGACAGTGATTAGCCTGAGAAGGCTTATGGCAAGCATATCGAGGCGGCAGCATAAGACGGTCTGTGAGTGGACCTTGATTTCTAAACTATGATGCATGCATAAATGTTTGTATATTTTATATATATGATTTCCATCATGATGATTATGGTATTGGTGATTTACATGATTATACATATTTCGAGGCGATTTACGTATTTGCATGTATATCGAGATTTATGGTTTTACACTGATTATCTGTGCTTGTGGTTTCGGTGATGGTTTGATGAAATGGTTTTGGATTTGAAAAGGTAAAATCGGGCATGATACCCATTTATTTTGGAAACCCTCGGACTGAAGTCCATATTAGTTACATTATCGGGCCAGGGACCCAATTGTTTCATGGATTGATGGATTGATTTCGGATTTGGAAATATGGAATCAGGCATGAGACCCATTTGATTTACGAACTCTCAGACTTGAAGTCCATTTTATTTAATAAGGCATCGGGCCAGAGGCCCATTTGGTTTACAAGATCGGGCCTGGGGACCAGTTGGTTTACGAAATCGGGCATGAGGCCCAATTGTGTTTTGTGAATGTTATTTCGGGTCGGGGACCCATAAATGGATATGGATAAATGGATTTGGATTTGGAAAGAATGAATTTTTGGATTCATGACGGTTTTATGGGAAACCGGGCATGAACCCTTTGAAAGATTTGAAAGGTTTTGAGAATGATTGCGAAATGGTTTTTCATATACCATCCTTTATTTATGGATTGTCTCCTCCGGGGAGGGTCGTTGGCCTGAGTGGACCCCGGAGTAGTCACATATCACTAACTGAGTGGAGTCGCCTCGTGGGGTGCCTTACTCTCCAGAAGGAAATTATGGATTATAACCCTAAGGGAGGGTCATTGATCTGTGGACATTGACCTGGGAGAACCCTGGGGAGACTTGGGATTTGAGACCCCAAGTAGCACGCGTAGCTTTGTAAATCGTGACAGGATTGGTTATATGGTAAATGGTAAACATGAATTATTGGATTTCAGAAATGGCATTTCTGTGTTTTATGGATTTGGGCAGTGGCCCATTTGGATGTAGATTTACGGTTTTTGGTATTCTATGGTTTTGGGCTGTGTTCCCACATATGACTTGGATTTACGGAATTTGGGCTGAGATCCTATAATGGTTTAATTAAAGTAAATGGTTTGATAAATGGTTTTCTTATACATGCATGCTTTTTAGTGAAGGTCATAAATGTCTTTTTGAGATAAATGAGTTTTTAGTAAATTATTGATTTTCGTTCACTCACAGCTTTTGTTATTTTAATACCCTTCAGGTTGATCACGAATGCGGGCTGTAATAGAGACTAAGACATCACACTCCTTCTCCGGGTCCTGTGCACTCTGAAAGCCCTGTTCGGGCTGAGGTTTCGGGTTATCCTTTGTCTGACACTTCGTGTCAGACGGGAGCATAACACATCCCGTGTAACGACCCGGAAATTCGAAAAAAGGAAAATTTGGAAAATTTGAAGAAAATGACGATTTTGCCTTTGGAATTGGGCGAATAGTTGACTTTTGGCTCAAGTAGTCAAACAGACTTTGACCGATGACTGTGACGTAGTTCGGGACACCACGAGTTCATAGATAGATGGCACGTCCGATTTCGACATTCGAGGAGAAAGTTATGATGTTCGGAAGTTCAAGGGTAATTTGGTAATTTGAGTAAAAAAGGGCAATTTGTTGACTTTTTAAACGACATGGAATTTTCACGTAATACGAAGACCGTTGGGTAGGTCTCGAGACGTTGAATCCGTAGACAGGCGGCACGCGTCAATCGGAGTTCGGACGACCAAGTTATGGGTCTAGGAGTGTGAAGGGGATTTTGGTAATTTGTAAGGAGAAGGGAAAAATGGTAATTGGTTAATTAAATGAGAAATGGGACAGTGATTGGGCTGATTCAGCCATGGTTATACCAGACAGTGACATCTGTCACTTTGATGAAGCAATTAGTGGCAAAAGAAAATGTGTGTAGCGGTGGGAAACTTTAAACCATGTGTAGGTGTGTTTGAAGTGAAAAACAGAGACCAAGCTTGCTTGATCGACCTCCCCAACAACCGATTGAGAGAAAAGAAGAACTGAAGAAGGATTTAGAGAGGGAGAACAGAGAATTGAGATTGAGAGAGGAAGAAAAGTGATGAAAATTGTGAAAGGAAAATCAAAAACCCGAAACCTGTTCTTGAACAATTGAAATTCAATTTGGAGTTGTATACCAGCCCAAGTCAAATTAAGGTTTGATTAAGACTTCTGGGACCTTGAGTAGTCGAACACGATAAAAAACGAAAGTAATCGAGGAGGTATTGGCCAAAGACTGGACCCGCGACGGTTTGGAATTTTCACGATTGAGTTCGATCATACAAAAGTATGTTCAAGTCAAATTGAACTTGAATTCATGGTTAGAACGGGTCTAGGATGCTTCCTAACCAATCAATTTAAAGAAATCGATGAAAATTGAAAGGATTGAATGATGAACAGTCATCAAAAATTTGAATTGAGTTGGGTAGTTGGAAGTAACTATAATTGAAATTGATATGACAGACCTTTAATTCAGGTGTTTACGATGCTATTGGACAATTGAATTGCAGAAAACACGTTGGAATTGAACAGGATTGAAACGGGTCAACACGCGGGTTGCAGATCCGTTTGACGGACGAAATGGGTGAGAATGATGAACAGTGTTTGCACTGTAGCAGGCGCGTGGCACCCACGCGCAGCCACTCACGGCGGTGTGTGGAGGCGCATGGGACTGAATCTCGAGGTGAGTTCAACATGAAACTTGCTCCTTTTGATGTAACGAACATTTTAGCACTAGTTTCGGGGAAATCGAATATCGTTTCGATAGTGTTTAGAGTATCCGAAGTTTTCATATACGTTTAAAATACGTATTTAAATCCCGAAAAAATTGGGGAAAATTATATGAGGTACATTGAAGTGTTAGTGACCCTCAATATTGGTTTTGGACAGGAATTGTGATTTCCGAAATTTACGGAAAAACGTGCAGTTTGGAAGCGAGCCGTTTGGACGGTGTGTGAGTGAACTTTGCTTTCTAAATTTCAATGCATGAATAATTGTTTTTTCTGCTTTCTATTGATGATTTCTATGATTATGATTATGGTTTATGGTAATTACGATTTCCGTATTTACACGTATTTCGATATGCAATACGTAATTGCACGTATTTCGAGACTATGGTTTCTCCTATGCTTTGATGATGGTTTAGTGGATAATTTTATTTAATTTGTGCGTATCATGTTTTGATGATGTTTTGATTTTGATTGTGAGTATGATTTACGATTTTGGCACGTATTTCAAGATTATTACGGATTTGTACGTTTTACGAGAATTCGAGTATGTTGTGATTTGACCATGGTTTTGATGATTTGAATTTGGGATTTGAAATATGATTTGATTTCAAAGATTTAAAACAGATTTTGGAAAAAGTGATTTCGGGTTGATGCCCAGTTCATAAAAGTGGTTTTGATGAATGAGATTTCGGGTGTCGGAAACTTGAAAGTGGATTTCCGGATTTGGGTTCGGAATGGTTATTCCAAATGCCGGCTTACAGAATGATGCTTCCGGATTCAGATTTGGAAATTGATGGTGAGTATGATTTGGGATTTGAACGTGAAATTTGGATATGAATTCCATTTCGATAAAGTGTGATTTCGGATTTGGTTTTGGAAATTGGATTACGATGGATTCTGGATTTGTTATGATTTACACATGGTTTTGGGTTTAAAGACCCAGTACTATTGCTGGATCATGTTTTGGGTTTAAAGACCCGGTTGATTGATGACGGGGGAAGACCCTTGATTGATATGTTTTGAGTTTAAAGACTCGGTTATTGTCATATCCCCCGAGGCCTATTGATTGTGTTTTGAGTTTAAAGACTCGTTGATATCCCGGGAAGGCCTGATATATGTGAGTTTAAAGACTCGGTGATTGAGATCCAGCAGAGTGATTGACTTGTGATTTACTATTAATTTCCGATGTTTTCGGATGTGTTGGGCAAGGACCCAGTTTAGATGGCTTGCTGGATTTTTGGGTTATGTTATGTTTTGATTCATGATTTTGGGCTGAGGCCCCGTGTTTATGGTTTCGGGCTAAGGCCCGAGGTTTGAGCAAAAGAAATGATTTTGGTTTTCACACACGGTTTTCTTATATTGGAAATGAAATGGATTATGAAATGATTTTTGAATGCATGCATTGGTTTTACGTGGAGGGTAGGAATGTCTTTTATGTAACATGTTTTATAACTGATTTATTTTCGTCCACTCACACCTTTTGTGTTTTTATTGACCCTCCAGGTGGTGGTGCGATGATCAAGGCTGATCGAGAGGTAGAGGCATGAGTGGGCACATGTGCGGCTATCCCTTGTTTGACAAGTGCTGTGGGTAATTTGGGAACTTCAGTTGACTTGTCAGACGGGAGCAGGACCGGGCACGGTGATGAATGTTTCTCAGGGGACGGTCATGTGATCCCGCGTTAATCCTGGGAGGATTGGGATGGGTCGTGTCAGTTGTAGTATCCCAGAGTAGTCACGGCGCACTACCTGAGAGGGGCCGCCCCGAGGCGCAGCTCATGATCAGGAGTGCATATATGTTTGATACCTCTGGGGAGGGTCATTTATCAGCGGGTCATTGACCTGGGTGGACCTTGGAGGGACTCGGGATTGAGACCCCGAGTAGCACGCGTAGCTTGGAAACCGTGACAGTGGTATTGATTAAGCATCACACAGATGCTGAGGATTGGTTTTGGGCTGAGTTCCAATATAATTGGCTTTGGGTTGAGTTCCCATATAATTGGTTTTGGGTTGAGTTCCCATATATTTGGTTTTGGGCTGAGTTCCTATATACTTGGTTTTGGGCTGAGTTCCCACATGGTTGGATTTATGATGTTGGGCTAAGACCCTAATGATTTAATTAAAGTAAATGGTTTGATTACTGGATTTCTAATGCATGCATGCTTTTTAGTGAAGGGCATAAATGTCTTCTTATGAAATGTGTTTTTATTAAATTATTTTTTTAGTCCACTCACAACTTTTAATGGTTTTAATGTCCTTCAGGTTGATCACGGATGAGGGCTGTAGTAGAGATTGAGACATCACACTCCTCCATTGATCTTGGCGCACTCTGAAAGTCCCGAATGGGCGGAAGTTTTAGGTTGTATCTTGTCTGGCCCTTCATGTCACACGTGGGTTAGACGGGAGCATGGCACATCCCTTGTTAATCCCGGGGGGATTGGGATGGGTCGTATTAGACCAGTCCTGGAGCGACATGTGTCACATGTCAGTGCCCAGTCAGCATTAACATGTTAGTGACGTGGCCCAATCACGGGCTACCATGTGTCACTGACATGCCAGTGACGTGGACCAGTGGCAGGCTGACACTTGGCACTGCCATAAACGTTGACCGTAGGTTGACACGAGGCCCAATCACAGTCGTTGACTGTTGACCGCTGACGCACGTATTGACTTTGCTGACACCAACATCGTTGACTTTTCCAACATTGACTTTTGCATTGACCACGCGCGTGGGGGCGTGCAAGCGCGAGTTTTGAGATGGGACCAATGTCATTTTTAAAGTTTTGACGATTCGGATCCAATGGTGGTGGTTTCAGGTCGATCAGAGATCGTTAGGTTGGTTAAATCGAGGTTTTTCACCTCGGGAAACATGCCTGGGACACGTTGACTTTTTCGGGAGTTTTGGGGTTTTATCCTATAGACTTGCATAGATAGTTATTGATCTTCGAGTATGATTTGGACATGTTTGGAAGTCCCAGAGATGGCAGATTGACCTTGGAGAGGCTTATGGTAGGCGTATCGAGACGGCAGCTAGGACGGTTTGTGAGTGGACTTTGTTTTCTAAAATATGATGCATGCATAACTATTTTATATGTTTTATATATTTGATTTCTATGATTATGATTGTTGTATTTACGATTTACGTATTTGCATGTCTTTCGAGGTTTATGGTTTTATACTGTGTTATGCTTGGGTTTTTTATGATGGTTTAATGGAATGGTTTTAGATTTGGAAATATGGAATCGGGCATGATACCCATTTGATTTGGAAACTATCAGACTTAGATTCCATTTGATTTACATGATCGGGCTGGAGGCCCAGTTGAGTATGATATCGAGCATGAGTCCCAATTGTGGTTTATAAATGTAATTTAGCGTTTGGAGACCCTAAAACGGATTTGGATTTGAGAAATCGAATTTTCTGGATTTTTCTGGTTTTATGGAAATTTCTGGCATGGCCCCTTTGAGATGTTTTGGAAATGTTTTTATAAAGATGTTTCCCATATACCATCCTTATATGAGGATATGTGGGTGTTCTCCTCCAGATGTCTGGGACACTGGGGAAGTCACAGCGCATTTCCTGCGAGGGGTTATTGCACGGAGCAACCAGACCGTATAATGACACAGGAGCAGGATTGCTATGATTAGACGTCTGGGACGTTAGACATCCGAGATGTCAGAGATTGACCCGGAGAGACCCCGGGTAGCATGCATTACATAGACCGTGAGATATGACGACTGGGACGTCAAGTGTCAAGACCCGTCCCTCCTCGGTCAAGATCCGACTCTTGCACAATATTGTTCGCTTTGGGCCTCTTCACCGTCACGGTTTTATTTTCGGGAGCTAACGGTGCAACTTCCCAGGGGGTCACCCATCATGGAATTGCACCAACCTCAGCTCGCTTAACTTTGGAGTTCCAATCGAACCCAAAGCCACAGAGCTCCCAAAAGGCCTCGTGTTAGATAGGTGTGTGCCTACACCTTTAAGGCACACCACCATTCCTATCCCAGACCATTCCCTTATCGCAGGAATGTGAGATCGTTCATTGTTCCTTCCAGGACACAGATCTTACAGCCCACCCCCTTTAGAGCCCAGCGTCCTCGCTGGCACACTTCCCGACGGGGTCTGGATCTGATACCATTATGTCAGGACTCGTCCCTTCTCGTCCAGGACCTGACTCTAGCACGATATTGTCCACTTTTGGCCTTCTCGCCCTCACGATTTTGTTTTCGGAAGCTCACGGTGCAACTTCCCAGGGGGTCACCCATCATGGAATTGCACTAGCCTCAACTCTCTTAACTTTGGAGTTCCAATCGAACCCAAAGCCACTGAGCTCCCAAAAGCATCGTGCTAGATAGGTGTGTGCCTACGCCTTTAAGGCACAACACCATTCCATTCCCAAACCATTCCCCCATCGTAGGAATGTAGGATCGTTCATCATTCCCACCAGGACACTGGTCTTAAAATCCACCCCCCTTAGGGCCCAGCGTCCTCGCTGGCACACTTCCCACTCGGGGTCTAGCTCTGATACCATTCTGTCAGGACCCATCCCTCCTCAGTCAGTACCCGACTCTAGCACGATATTGTCCACTTTGAGCCTCCCCGCCCTCACAGTTTTGTTTTTAGGAGCTCACGGTGCAACTTCCCAAGGGGTCACCCATCATGGAATTGCACCATCCTCAACTCGCTTAAGTTTGGAGTTCCAATCGAACCCAAAGCCACTGAGCTCCCAAAAGGCCTTGTCATAGATAGGTGTGTGCCTACAGCTTTAAGGCACACCACTATTCCCCTCCCAGATCATTCCCCCTTCGTAGGAATGTGGGATCGTTCACCATTCCTTCTAGGACACGGGTCTTACATCAAGCGTTTGGGACGCTAGGCGTTTGGGATGTCGAGGATGGGTATTTGGTAAACATGATTTATTGAATTTATGAAATGGTATTTCTGTGTTTATGGATTTGAGCAGTGGCCTACATGGATTTGGATTTACGGATTTCGGTGTTCTGCGGTTTTGGGCTAAGTTCCCACACTTGGTTGATTTTATGGTTTTGGGCTAAGGCCATAATGGTTTGGGGAAGGAAATGGTTTTGGTTTTATAAACAGTTTTTATTATATTTGAATTAACTGGTTTTCGTATGCATGCATGTTTTTAAGTAAAGGGCATAAATGTCTTTTATGAAATGAGCTTTTATTAAATTATTTATTTTCGTCCACTCACAGGTTTTATGGGTTTTAATGCCTTTCAGGTTGATCGCGGATGTGGACGGTAGCTGAGATCAAGACATCACACTCCTCCACTGATTCTGGCGCGCTCTGGAAACCCCGTCTGGGCTGTTGACCTGGGTTATCCCTTGTCTGGCTTTCGCGTTACATGGGGGTTAGACGGGTGTCTGGCCTTGGTGTCACACAGGGGTTATACGGGAGCATGGCTCATCCCATGTAATCCTAGGGGGATTGGGATGGGTCGTGTCAGGTGGTATCATAGCGAGGATTACATATGGTACTCTGATACCAGAGTGGTGCCAGAGTAAAGTTTTCGGCTTCCAACCAGAGTGTTGGTGCGCAAGTGCTGTAGATGTGATGTCTCTACGAGGATCAACCCGTCATCAACCTAAAAGTGAGGGTAATACTATGAGAGTCTAGTGGAAATGAATAGTGGATGGGCTGCGATTTTCCCGATACACCGTGAACTGGTGTGGTGGACCGAGTAGGGTCGGATTGATGAGAGTACAGTTCGGGACCGTTAGTTGGTCATGTCAGGATAGTGGTGCTATAAAGAGCATCAGAGTTGTGGAGGCTAGTTGGGACTGTTAGACGTTGATGGACGTTCCCCATTCTCTTTTTCTGGTATGGTTTGTCAAAGTGGTTGTACCCAGAGTTGTGGGGTACGAGGGAGGCAGCTTCCTCCAACACGAGTATAGATTAAGGGTTTTAGCTTAGTATGAGCAGAGATTCAAGGTTGGTGTGATGCGAGCACTAAATAGGAGATGATGAGCCACGAGCTGAGGATGTGACCCTGTGGTGATGTGCTCATGTTCGATGTGGACTGAATGAGGACATCCAATAAAGTCGGAACATTTCCTTTTCGTGTATGCTTTGTCATGGTGGTTTTATCAGAGTGGTGCAGCGGAAGCGTGGTGGACCCAGGCTTGGTTTTGGGTCATTATTAGTGAATACTCTTAGTCGGAGGAAGTGACTTCTCTTTTTCCGCTTGCTTGGTTGGAGCTTTGGGCTTGGTTGTCACTAGGATGGTGAGACTTGAGATTCCACAGCGGGATCTTGGATAGATGGGGGTTGGATGGAACATAGTAGTGGTTGAGATGTGTTGGGACTCTTCCCAACAGTGATTGAGAGGACAGACGTGATGAGATGATTAAGTAGTGATTGGACGAAATAGTATAAAGGACGATGCAGGTACTGTCATGGGGATTAGTGATCAATTTGTCAAATCTGGTGGTATGCAGAGATTTGGCTTCAGATCGCAACAGGAGCCTATTGTGACTCTTTAGTCGAGCGGTACATCAGGTTAGGATGAAGTGACATCCTTTTGGATGTGCATAAACGTACATTGAGGGAGTTGGTAAGAGGTACCCTTAATATGACTCCAGTGTGGATTGAGGTTGGTGTCCTGCCTCAAGTAGTGGATTGTCAGGGTGGCGTTAGTGATTAGATGCCAGTTGGAGACAACAGTTGGAGCTCTGATACCAAGGCGGTATTGTCAAGCGGTGACAATTTGATGGAGGTATCCGTATAATAACAGAAATGTCAGGTGGTGTACAATAAATGGGAAGTCCAGGTGTGAGGCAGGTTTGATTTCCACGAGTTCGAGGTAGAAATGGGAACCTTTGATAATGTCGTTTGAGTCAGCATTGTCAGGTGGTATTAGCTTAAAAGGTGTGGTTAATTTGTGGACTCCTAGTTGGAATTTCGAGGACAAAATTATTTAAGGGGGGAGGCTTGTAACGACCCGTCCCGAATTTCAAGATCAGTTTAGTGAGTAAACACGAATTAGCGTGAATAATCGGGGATTAGTCGAGAAATCACGGACAGACGGTGCAAAATGATGATTTTGCCCTTGAGAATGGGCAAAAAGTTGACTTTTGACCTGGGTGGTCCAATCGACTTGGACCGATGACCGTGACGTAGATCGGGACGTTACGAGTCCATAGAAAGGTGGCACGTCGAAATCGGACGTTCGACGGGAAAATTACGGGTCTAAAACGAAAATTGACATTATTCATGTAACCGAAAAAGGACGACACGTGGTATGGAGGAATTGTGGAAGAATTTGGAAGGACCCACCAGATGAGTGACAAGTGTCACCCATTTGATAGGCCCAGACCCCAATATTTTGGGTTTATCCTCATCGTCATCAGCCATCATCTTCATTGTTTTCCATCCCCCCTAGCCGTGAAAACCATAACCCATGAACCCAATCCCTCACAAGTACCCTCAAACCTCACCTAATGCGGTAGGACCGTGAACGGAAGTTGGAGAGGATGTCGAGACGATTCGGACGGTGACCACGACGAAGCAACGACGACAAAAGTGAGAGAAACCCGAAAATCCTATTTTTGGTTCCAAAATGGAAAGGCATGTTTTGATGGCTGTTGACCGTTTTGGAGGTTTGGACGAGGTACCTGAGGATGAGACGAGTTGATTGGGCTTGGAATCGAGGGTTGCGGTGGTCTGAGGTGGCTGGAAAACCCGCAAAGGTGAGTTATGTTCAAAATTTGGAAATTGGGTTTTAGTGTTTGTTGATGGGTTTTAACGATTGGAACTGGTTCCTAGTGATCATACGAGTTGATTGGGATCGAAATCGGGGTTGGAGGAGGCCGGAGTCAACGGAAAATCGGAGTTGCAGGTCCCCCGTCACTGTTCAGGTGATCACAGGTAATTTCTGGGCTTGATTTCAGGGTTTTAGGTAGGTAGATCGATTGGGAATGGTTAGACGAAGCCATAGGAAGAAGAACAAAAGGAAATGGTGCAGGAATAAGGGTTTTAGGACCAGGTCGGGTCGTGGGTACGGGCGACCCGTTACAGAGGACCCGTCGAGAGGTTGAATACGAGATGACATCATCATCTGATAGCTGTTAAATAGGGACCAGTCTTGGAGCGACACGTGTTACATGTCAGTGCCCAGTCATCACTGAATATCAGTGACGTGGACCTATCACGGGCTACCACGTGTCACTGACAAGTTAGTGACGTGGACTAGTGGCAGGCTAACACGTGGCACTATCTCCTTCTTTCCCTGCGTCCTTTTCTTCCCAAACAGGGACCAGTCTTGGAGCGACACGTGTCACATGTCAGTCTCCATGCTTTCCCTGCGTCCTTTTCTTCCCATTCTCATTCTTTTTCTTCTCTTTCTTTCCTCTTATTTTCCCTACCTTTCTTCTTCCTTCACGTTCACTCTTTCTCGGTTAACTTTGTTTTTTTTGTTCTCTTCGGCCAACCTCTACCGAACACATCTTACACACACACACACACACAAGTGTGTCGGTGTATGTCGATGGGAGAATAAGAGGGTACATTAAAGAATCTTCTAGAAAATCCTGGATTTCTCTAGAAATTGGCAAAATACCCTTTTGTCTAAAAATTACCAAAATGCCCCTACATTATTTAGACAAAAAATGGAATTATCTGAACTTCATTCTCGACATATTATCTGTCTATGAACTGAAGAATCTGAGACCTTCGTAATGGTTTTTCAAAACGTTCAAAAAGTATTCAGGTTAAAAAGTAAACATTTGACCTTACAGGGGAAAAATAAGCATTTCCACTTTTTCTTAAATTTTTGGGTCATTACATTAGTGGTTAAATTAGGGTCATTATTAAAAAAATTCAATTATGTAGTTACGAGTATTCTTGTTAGGTCAGCTTGGTGCTCAATAAGTTGGGTATAATTTGGTCAGATTAGTAGTTAGATTTAGGGTAAATTACACTTTATTACCTTGTAGTTTACACCCTATAACAGATTCATACCTAAATTTTCAAACGTTACAATTTCCACCCTTAACTCTTCAAATCGTTACACTTTAACTCCATTGTTAAATTTTTGTCAAATTTAAATGGGACCACAATTTTTAAAAATAAAATATTAATTAAAATTTATAAAATGATTTTTTTCAAAAAAATTAAAAAATTTACTTTCAGATAATAAAAATTAAATAATATAAAAAATTTAGAAAAATTATTTATATATGAAAGTAATTTGTTTCTCTCCATAAATAATTTTTTTTAACTTTTAATTTTATTTTTGTGAAATAACGCCTTAGTAAAAAATAAATAAAGATGATGGATAAAGACAAATTACTTTGATACATAAATAATTTTTTTAGATTTTTTTTTAATTTTTAATTTTTATACATTTTTTAATTTTTTAATTTTTATTATTTGAAAGTAATTTTTTTGAATTTTTTAAAAATAAATAATTTTTATAATTTTAAATTAATATTTTATTATTTAAAATTATTGCCCCATTTCAAAGTATAGTAATTTGAAGAGTGCAGTGTGGTAAGTCTAATATTTAAAAATTTAAGTATGAATCTGTTATAAATTGTAAATTATAAGATAGTAAAGTGTAGTTTACCCTTAAATTTATTTATCAAAATATTCCTTGAATCATACATGAAATTTTAATTTGCTTTCCTAACGTAAAATTGTAACAATATATTCCCGAACCCCTATTATGTTAAATCAGTTGTACCAAAACTTGGCCTTCATTACTAACAACGTTCAGAATACTGGTGTGGCACTATTTTATTAATTTTTTAAAATTAAAAATAATTTTTAAAACTCTCTCACTCTCTTTCATCGTCCCCAAGAACTCTCTCTGCAATGACTCCAACACCTTCAACTTCCAATTCCAATCATAGCCCCACAAATGATTTTGGTTCTGATACTGATTTCGGGTCGGAAGAGCTGGGTCTTAAAATGTTTTTTGTTTTGTTTTGTTTTTGTTTTGGGGATTGGAGCAGGTGATTGGGCTTGAGTTGGCTTTAGAAAAGCTATAGAAGGCTGAAGAAATTAGGTTTGAGAAGCCACGTAGGAATTGGGGATGACGTTCCTACAACCCAATCCCAATTTTACCAATTTTATCAATTCTAAGGATCCAACAACCTAATCACATCTAAAATCCTAGGGAGTTCGAATCTGCTGGCATGGTTGTTCGAGATTCTATCTGCATCTAACGAAAGTGACAGGGAAGCTTTGAACTTTGCTGGTCAACATCCCTTTAATTTTGGCTGAGACTGGTCAAGTGGTATGTACTCGTCGCTGCAGAGAAGAAGATGAAGGTGAGAACGATGAGATAGGGCTAGGAAGAAGGTCCACATGGTAGATGGATTCTAAAAATCGCGCCGGTGGTTTTTTGCCGAGGTCTATCCGCCTCGAATTTTTACCAATTTCAACATTGAAATAGTATAAAAGCATCTAAACAACCTAAGGAATCTATTATGAACGAATTCATGGTTTAATGTTGCCTAAAACGATATGAATTGAACTTCTACTAGCCTCTTCTTTCATTGAGGCTTCGGCCATGGTGGTTGATGGAGCGCGAAGATACCATGGTGGCTTTCGTCTCGTTGAGGCGAGCAAGGTCATGGTGATACTGAGGGTTAGGTGGCCGTGAGTCAAAGGATGTGATAGTGATCAATATTTGTGGTGGTCTTCGATCGTATGAGTTTTGAGAGGGAGAAAAGGCGTTGAGAGCAAGGAGAATGGAGAGTGGTCGAAGATCACCGATTTAACGGAGAGGGCGAGTGGTTCCCCTACTAGCCTCTCGTGTGTCTCAGTTATGAGAGAGGGCCGCGATCGAGAGGAAGGGAGGCGTCGAGCGTGAAGAAGAAAGGAAGAAGATAATTAATTCTAGGCAAAGTTTTTATAAATAATTTTAATATAAACTTTGTTGGCGCGACATCTGACCAAGAAACGGCCTTGCTAAAATACTAAACTGGACTACGGGACAAACCCACCAGAAGATCTTAAAGATCACACAAGACCCATACCTCAAAGCCCATCACTATTACCTTAACCTAAACGCTAAACAAATTCTATAAATAGGGAGCCACTCTCCCATTAAAATGGGTCTCTCTCATTACACTCATCCTCTCATTTCTCTCTACATATGCTACTTTCTCTCTCTAAACATTTAAGACCTCCTATACTTATACAAATCACATTATATTATTAATGAGAGTGAGGCAACACCATGGACGTAGCCCGATTTGGGTGAACCACGTACTTTCATGTGTCTTGGTGTGCGTGAGTGTCTTTATAGTCTCGTTGGTACAATTTTTGCATCAATAGTTTGGCGCCGTCTGTGAGAATCGATACAAAAAGTTATGTCGGTTCTTTTCAATTTTTCTTACCTGCTGAAATACCATAACCACTCAAGCACCAAGACAATCCAAATCGGCGTTCTGTCGAAACAACCCAGAAAAATCTCCCCCACTCGGTTGGTCCAAATGGGCTTTCTGCCAAATTAGCTCCTGCAACTTCTGCCCACCACATAATATTTGTGGTTTAGATCCTGCAGACTCTGCCCACCACAAAAACTCCAACAAATATCTTACCTAGCCTACAAACGGCTTAGCTGTTTGTAGGCTCTGCCAACTTGGTAACCTGCCCCTGCCACTTGATCCCACAAAAATATCACCTCTATTTATAGAAGTCCTCAGACCTCACCTTGATTTTTCCCCCACACCTACACTGGGAATCCACCGAGAAGCCCAATATGATCTCACTGAGCGGTCCCCAACGAAATCTCACTCAGGGAGGGCCCAACAACCCTTCATGCAACACCTTTGTCGTTATCGCTGGAGCAGGCAGCAGAGGAACAAATGGCAACTGCAGGCTTCTACCTACAAGCATCCTCTAACCGGAACACCGATGCAAGGCCAGGATTGCAGACTCCCAGGACCGATCGGCGAGAGCCCACGCACCGACCCACAGCAACCCCATTTGATCTCACTAAGCCCTTCATGCATGCAACAAACTGCTCTCAGTCAGTCGATGCTTAGTCACCTTTCAGTTGGAGCAGACTTTGTGCTTCGTCCACCGACTAGGCCAGTTGCTTGCATCCTCACCGAGCGAAGCCAGCGAGTCCCCATTGCTCGGCGACCCACTCGCCATCATCGGTCCACCGACTGGCCTCGTTGCTCATCCTCGACGTCAACCTAGTTACTCCCACTCGTAGGGAGGGGCTCAATCTTGTGACCCGAGCTCGGTACGACGCCCATGATGCATCATTGCTCGGTCCGACGTCCCCCCACGTCAGACCCTCTGGTGATCCATTGCTCGGTGTCACGGCAGCTTGCCGACCCGTAAGGAGCTACCTATAAACTCGTATCTGCCACAATCAAAGGGAAACAAAGCATCCATGGGGAATAGAGCTACCTATGAACCGAGTGATGAAGAAAGATCGAACAACCACGTCAACCATTGACGATCGAAGGCACCGCTACCCTAGCCGTCATCGTGGACGAACGACAACCTGCCAACCAGTTGCAGATACCACTGCCATCACACGCGATCGTGGCGTTGGACTAACGAACATATCCAAATCGACGACTGTCGGTCGTGTTCCTCAACTCCTCCTATCCCGTTTGGCTCGCGGTGTTTCGCCTTCGAGGCTCAGATAGCTCCAACCCGCAATACCAACTCAGTCGTGTGCTGCTGCTCTGCCCTCGAGTTTCTCTGACGAACATGGCATCCCAGGAGGAGGAAGATAAGTTCTTTCTCTCTTATTTGTAATTTTGCCATTAAAATTCCAGTTTGGGTTAGATTATTAGGCTCACACCTAGATAGATGGGCAAGTCATTTGGGCTAAAAAACTAGGGACCATTTAGGCTTAAAGCCTTACTCTCGGCTGAAAAATATCAAACAATCCAAAAACTATTTGGGCTACCCAAATAAACCTAGACCTCATTTGGGCTCCATGATTTCCATCTTTGGGCTACAAAAATGTTTTGGGCCAAAACCTTTCCACATTTGGGCTGTGATGTTCAAACACCAAATCACATTTGGGTTGTTCTTTACCAAAACAAAAAACACCTTTGGACTGTACTTTTTAACCCAAACGACACATTTGAACCGTAATTCCTTAAACCCAGAAACACACATTGGGCTCCAAATTCTTACATGCTTAAATTCATGCGCTACACGTATTACTCATACATATTAAGCATGCTTACTCTATCACTATTTACACAATTATTTCTATTTATTTGTGAAACACAAATATATTTTACATCCTATGAATTTACGGATCAGAAAATTAATTCCTATTCTCAGGAATTGTCGAATGACTCCATTATTGATCAACATAACCACTACACCCAGTCGGTCAAGCATGCCCCCTGTGTCGACTTCTTCTTCAACCTGCTCGACGCCCCACCGGTGGATCTTCTCAGCATCCACTTGTGTATGGGTCTGCCTCCCACATTTATTTTCTCGCATCGAGCTATTCATCTTCATACACTTGAATACAACCAAGTAACACTTCCACTCAGAAACCCCTTCTGACCATCATTACTGACATACATACATGTCACACATACATGCCCTCGCGTATTCAGACATACATGCCACTCATACATGACATACATACATGCCTTCGCGCATACCGACATACATGTTACTCATACATGGCATACATACATGTCACACATACATGCCCTTGTGCATACTGACATACATGTCGCACATACATGGCCTCGCGCATTCAGACATACATGCCACTCATACATGCCATACATAGATGTCACACATACATGCCCTTGCGCATACCGACATACATGTCATTCATACATGACATACATACATGTCACACATACATGCCCTCATGCATACTAACATATATGTCACATATACATGCCCTTGTGCATGCTAACGTACATAAACACTTCTCCATGTTAAGCATACATGAACTCATACATACGCTCAACACATACCAAGCCGCTCGACACACTACCGAGCACCCACATACGCTCGACACATTATCGAGCTGCTTGACACACTACCGAGCACCCACATACGCTCGACACATTATCGAGCCGCTCGACACACTACCGAGCACCCACATACGCTCAACACATTACCGAGCAGCTCGACAACTATCAAGCACCCACATCGGCACAACACATACCGAGCCGCTCGACACACTACTGAGCACCCCCATACACTTGACACATTACCGAGCACCCACATCAGCTTAACACATACCGAGCTGTTCATCTGCCGAGCCTACTTTCAACGCTACACCTAGCTCACATGCCGACTAACACACATGTTGACAGGACCCAACCCAATCCCCCTGGGATTACCGTGGAATGTGCCCTGCTCCCGTCCAACAAGGAGTGTCAGACAAGGGATAACCAAGAGCCACTGCCCAACCGGGGCATCCAGAGTGCGCAAGGATCGATAGAGGAGGTGTGCAATGTCCCAGTCTCTGCTGCAATCGCATCCGTAATCAACCTGAAGGGCATTAAAACCAAAAGCTGTGAGTGGACAAAAACCAATAAGTTTACCAAATACATTTATAAGACATTTATGCCCTCCAATAAAAACGTATGCATGCCACCAAAAACCAGTAACCAAAACGTTTGCTCAACCGAGCCATTAGGGCCTTAGCCCAAAAACCGTTAACCAAAAACCAAGTGTGGGAACTCAGCCCAAAACAGTGGAATACCATCACCATACATATACAACCATGTGGGTCACCGCCCACGACCATAAATGAACATCAATTCAAAAATCCAAAACCATTTAGGGTCCCCGACCCGACATACCATTTCATAACCAATAATCCATTTTTACCAAATAACACATATCCAACCGAAAAGCCATTTCATATATCCATTAATCCATATTTTACCATTACCATCACCAGCATCCCAGATGCTTAGCGTCCCAGACGCTAGACGTCCCTGACGTCATATCTCATGGTTTCATAAGCTACGCGTGCTGCCCGGGGTCTCTCTGGGTCCATATATCTGACATCCCTGATGTCTGACGTCCCTGACGTCAATCATAGCAATCCTGCTCCTGAGTCATCATACGGTCCGGCTGCTCCGTATAATGACCCCTCGCAGGCAATGCACCGTGACTTCCCCAGTGTCCCAGACATCTGGAGGAGACCATCATATATCCTTGTGTCCAGATGGTATATGGAAAACAGTTTTATTAAATCCTTTTATCACATCATTACAATGGGCCCTGCCCGAAATTTCCATAAAACCACGTAATTCCATTTAGGGTCCTTGACCCAAAATCACAATTATTAAATATAGGGTCCCTGGCCCGAAATCACAATTATTATCCAACTGGGCCTCATGCTCGATTTTATGAACCACTGGGCCCACGGCCCGATTTGTAAACCAACTGGGCCCGCAGCTCGACTTATAAACCCACTGGGCCCACGGCCCAAATTCGTAAATCAACTGGGCCCCTAGCCCGATAACATAACTCAAATGGGTCTCAGCCCGATTTCATATCAACTGGGCCCCTGGCCCGATTTCATTAACCAACTGGGCCCCCGGCCCGATTCTCAAATGGACTCCAAGTCCGAAATTTCCAACATAATTGGGCCTCAAGCCCGAGTTCATATTTCCAATTTCAAAACCATTTCATCATATTATATCCAAGTCATAATTATGGAAAAACCATGTAAAACCGGAAAACCTCGATTTACGTGCAAGCACGTAAATCGTCTCGAAATATGTGAAACCGTACAATTTACCAGCAACCAAACCAACATCATACAATCACAACCATAATCCATATAAAACATTTAAGCATGCATAGAATTTATAAAACCAAAGTCCACTCACAGACCGTTTTAACGGTATGCCTCGATACGCGTGCCACCGGCCCTCCCGGGCCTCACCACTATCACCGGGACTCCCAATCCTATCCAAATCACATTAGAGGGTCACTAACCTCATCATTAAAATCCTATCAAAGTCCCGTAATTTTCCCGAATTTTTAACTATTTTTAAACTTGTTTTAAAACCTTCGGACATCCCGAACACTATCGAGACGGTGTCCGATCGACACGAAACCAATTCCAAAATGTCCGTTACATCGAATAGATTAAAAGTCATGTTGGAATTTCCCCAAAATACCCTTCACGCGCCCCCACGTGCCAGGTCAACACTCAGGTCAACCCTGATGACGTCATGCTACAGTAACCGGGTTCTGAAACCGGGTCTGTAACCTGGTCGCCGTTGACCCGCGGCTTGACCCGATCACAGATCGAGTTCCAGACCACCATTTTTGATGCGGTTTGATCCTATGGACTCGTCATAACCTCCTCTACGGTTCTATGACATCCAAACTCATTTTTAGGTTGATTAAACTACCTGAAATCTGACAGGAAAATCGGCTGAGAACTCAGGTCATCCTCTCCGGCTACTCGTCGAGATTCCGGCCGCGGTTCATGGTCCAAAATGGTCGTCTAGGTTCCTAGGACATGTTTCAGAAGTAAGCAAACAATCTTAACGTCAAAAACCAGTGTTTCGAAACAGGGAAGAAATCAAACCTTCTCGGGTTTCCGAGCATATCGCCGCCGTGCCACCGCCGTACACCGTCCAGTCGTGGTCTGAGTCGTCCTAAGGTTCCAGTGGTCCTATCCCTACGTTGGTTCGAGTCCAGATGTCAAGGTTTGGACGGTTGGATGGTTTTGGGCCGATCGGGTTCCTCTCGGGTCTGGGGGGTTTTCTAGGTTGCGCCGCCGTCCGTGGTGGTGGTGGCCGTGCCAGGTGAAGGCGGTGGGTGGTGGTCGTCCTTTGGAGATTACCTGGGTGTGGAGTGATGTTGTGGGGTGATGATGTGCACGATCAAGGAGGGAAACCGTGCTCACGGTTTTGAGAGAAATGAAAGTGAGAGGTGAGTAGTCTGATGGTTTAAGAAATAAAAGAAGAGGAGATCAAGGGCTGGGATCAGTTTGAGTTTTAAAATCAATGGTGAGGATTTGAGGGGAGAAAATTAATTAATTAAATCAATGGCCAACCAAGATCCATGATTTAAGGATTGAAGGGGATGATGACATGTGTCACTCATCAAGGGTCCAGAATGGTTTGGTTAAAGTAATCAGATTCTATTATTATATTATTATTTTATTCCGAGACTCGGTTAATCGCGTTTCATGTCCTTGACCATAACTTCGTCGTCGAATCTCCGATTTCGGCATGCCGCCTGTCGTTGGATTCGTATCGACGATACCTACGTAACGGTCCTTGGCCCTCGTCCATCGGACCTCCCGGTCAAAAAGTCAACATTTGGCCCCTAATAAACCAAATTACCAAAATACCCCTCAACTTCCGAACATCATAACTTTCTCTACGAATGTCGGAATCGAACGTGCCACCTGTCTATGAACTCGTGACGTCCCGAACTACGTCACGGTCATCAGTCAAAGTCCGTTTGACCGCCCGATCAAAAAGTCAACATTTTGCCCACGACTAGGGGCAAAATGGTCATTTTGCACAATTTGTCCGATTCCGCCCTACTAACCACCGTTCAACCTCACTAAATGAGATTAGTGACTAATCTAATCCCGGAATTCGGGACGGGTCGTTACACATGTACATCAAAGACTCACTCACAATCAGTCAGATTCATACATGAAGTCATACTCACTAGGGGACTACCAGAGCGCAATCACTACAACGTCAATCCACTCAGACATACAACACACTACCGTGCCTCTTCTCTTTTGCATCCTACCTCGACCGAGGACTTGGGGGACTAATGATACACCGAGCGGAGCAGTGCAAAGTGAGGAGTTGCTCGGTCAGTGTACTTTACTTGAAAGTCCTCAACCGAGGTAGTCCGCCTCAGTTAAGAACTGGGGGACTTGTTGACGTGACATCTAACCAAGTAACGGGCCTGCCAAAATACTAGACTGGACTACGGGACAAGCCCACCAGAAGACCTTAAGGATCACACAAGGCCCATGCCTTAAAGCCCATCACTATTACCCTAACCTAAACGTTAGACAAATTCTATAAATAGGGAGCCATTCTCATTAAAAGGGGCCTCTCTCATTACACTCATCCTCTCCCTTCTCTCTACATATGCTACTTTCTCTCTCTAAAGGTTCAAAACCTCATATACTTGTACAAACCACATTATATTATTAATGAGAGTGAGGCAACACCGTGGACGTTGTAACAACCCGTCCCGAGAATTGGGATTACTAGAGTGATTAAGGTGTGATTAGTAAGGTTAATCAAGGGTTAGGTGGTCCCGAGGGGTCCGGGAACTTGGAATGACGATTTTGCCCCTGGGTCGGGCAGAAATGTTGACTTTTATTTCGGGTGGTCAAATGGGAGTTGACCAGTGACCAGGACGTAGTTGAGGACGTCACGAATCCGTAGGCAGGTGGCACGCCCGATTCCGACATCCGAGGAGGAAGTTGTGATGTTCGGAAGATTGAGGGCATAACCGTAATTTGGCGAAATTAGGGGGGAAACGTTGAATTTTTATACGAACGGGTTTTGGTAAGTTAACCTAAGACCGTTAGATAGATCTCGTCGTCCCGAGTTCGATGACAGGCGGCACGTATTCATCGGACGTACGATGTGGGAGTTACAGGTCTAGAAAGGTAGTGGCAAAGTTGTAATTTTGGGTAAAACAGAAGGGCATTTTGGTCTTTTGTGCTCTGGGATGTGTACAACAGATAAGGACAGATGAAGGGTTGAGATTGAGCCACATGTGAGATGAAGGGTAGGATTGGACGAAGAGGATGGTGAAGAGAGGGAGGAAAATGGTGCAGGCACGGCGGTGAACCGCTCTCGCCGGTTCAAACAGCAGGCACTGTATCGAGCCCGGTCTACGCGAGGTAGACGGTGACACTGTAGCAGGCGCGTGAGGGCCACGCGCAGCCACTTTGGGCGGCGCGTGGAGGCGCGTGCGGCGGTTCTGGGAGAAACGGTCAACATAGTTCTTGGTCTAGGAGTTGTTGTGAGTTCAATGGAGTTGGTTTCGGGTTAATCGAAAGTCGTTTGAGTGTAGTTCCGCGAGGGAGGAAGTTTAGGGTCCCGGGTTCTTACGTTTAAGATTCGGGGAATTTTGAAGGAATTTAGGTGAACCTTCGTAGACGTGTTAGTGACGTATTTTGGCGGTGTTTGACAGGATCGGGATTTCCCGAGGAAGCCGAGGAACGGGCTGGACGTTCGGGACGCGAGTAGGGCTCAGTACTGTGAGTGGACCTCTTCTCTAAACTCGAGCATGCATAACTGTTTTCTAAAATTGTCTTATGGTTTTTCAATCATGATTTTGTGTTTATTGAATATGTTTGGTCGGTTTTGCATTATTACACGTTTTTCGAGGAAAGTGGTTTTTAGCACGTTTTACGAGAAAGTGGTTTGTTTCTGAAATGGATGCAATGGTTTTGGAATTTCAATTGATAAGTGGTTTTCATTGGTTATAAAGGGATTTTGGAACATGAGTTCGATAATAAAAGTTTTCGGGTTTAGAAACAGATTTCGGAAACGGAATTTGGTTTTAAGATTGGAAAGTGGACTCCGGATTTGGGTTCGGAATGACGGTTCTAGATGCCGGGAGAGCACCGGACCAGTGATTTCGGATTCGGGTTTGGATGTGGATTGGTGAATGGTTTTTAAATGGTTTTGGGATTGGATTTGCTGGATCTGGATATTGGGTTTAAAGACCCGGATATATGTGACGGGGGACCGGCCGGATTGGGTTTAAAGACCCGGATTGAGTTTAAAGACTCGGGAGTTTAAAGACTCGGATATATATTGATTTTCCCCCGTAGGCCTTGAGTTTAAAGACTCGGGAGTTTAAAGACTCGGATATGATTAAGGCCTGGATTGAGTTTAAAGACTCGGGAGTATAAAGACTCGGATAGGTCCAGCAGGTTTGATCGAGAAAATGATGATTTGGTGGTTATGGTTTTGATACGGTTTCTGATACTCATGTTATGGTTTCTTATGGTATTTTATAGTGTTTCTGTTTCTTATGATGTTAAGAATGATTCTTTTGTTAATGTGTTTATAACTGTTGGTTATGCATGTGGTTTTAAAACGGAGGGTTAAACTCGGTTTTCTTATAAAATGGTTTTTGAACTTTTGTACTTTCTGGTCCACTCACATTTTCTGTTTTATTGCCCTCCAGGTTGTGGAGCTAGCGCGGGGTCTTGACGTCGAGGCAGTGTCCGAGGCATAGAAGTGACGTGAGGGTTCCCAGAGTAGAGTAAAGGCTTCCGTGTGCGTGTAGTTATCGGTTTTATTTTCTTTGTATGTTCGTACTATGTTCTGTAAATGCTACCTTCGGGACATTGTGTCTAATTACTCCTGCGTTTGACTGGATTTGAGTGAGTTTTATTTGAGTTTTGCGTCGGGGAGTCAGACGGGAGCGGGATTTACCTCGGGTTTCGGGGTGAAACCGGGGTGGGTCCTGACAATTGGTATCAGAGCATAGGTTTGTCGAGTTTGTTGGGTCTGTCGGTTTGTGAGGTTGTGTTTTAGTTGTTTGACTACTTCTATGCCTCTTTCAGCGTGCGGTTGACGATGCCTCCGAGACGTAGACCCTCTCCACAACCTGAAGAAGTAGCCAGAGAGACGGAGAGTGCCACGATTGAGCGAGCCCAGCGGCTCGGGGCTACTACTTTTAGTGGTGGGGCTGATCCTGAGGAAGCCCAGAGGTGGATTACTAGACTGGAGCGGATTTTTGCGGTGATGCATTGTCCGCCGGAGGAGCGAGTATTGTTGGCTGCATTTTTACTAGATGGTGCGGCGTACGAGTGGTGGTATACCCTCGAGTTGTCCGGTTGGGATGTTCACAGTGTGACCTGGGAGACGTTTAGGGAACGGTTTCTGGAGCAGTATTATCCTCGTTCTTTCCGGGATGCCAAGGAGGCGGAGTTTTTGCAGCTCCAGCAGGGGAATATGACCGTGGCAGAGTATGAACGGAAGTTCCAGATGTTGTCTCGGTTTGCTCCTGCTTTTGTGGCCACTGAAGCCGAGAAGTGCCGTAGGTTTGAGTTGGGTTTGCGAGGTGAGATTCGAGCCGTAGTGACAGCTGGATCTTTTGCTACCCTCCGAGACTTGTCGGATGCTGCGGTGCGAGTTGAGGCTAGTTTGCCGGTGCGACGCCGGGAACCTTCTATTCCTGGAGCTTCGAGCCAGCGGACACCGAAAAGAGGTAACTTCGGTGGATCGTCCTCGTCGGGCGATGATCGTTTTGGTAGGCCTGGTAGTGCCCAGAGTTCAGGATTTTGGGGTTATCGAGTACCGCCGACTCCGCAAGCGAGTGCGACGTCGGTAGCGTCCACAGGGAGACCGAGTAGTGGACCAGGCTGGAATGTGTGTTTCTACTGCGGGGAGCGAGGTCATTTTCGACGTGAGTGTCCACTGTTGCCACAGGAAGGTGGTGTAGGCAGAGGAGTTGCGGAGTCCGGACAGAGTACAGCCTCAGGGACAGCGGGCACTAGAGGAGGTGGTGGCACAGCCACGAGTAGTTCGAGGGGTCGTGGTAGAGCGTCAGGATCTCAGGCCCGGGTGTTCTCGATGACTCAGCAGGAGGATCAGTCGACACCAGATACGGAGACAGGTACTTGTTTTACTTTTGGTTGTCCTGTTGGTTTGGTGTTTGGATTTCGGGGTAGAGTCTAGGAGTTAAGTTCCGTAGGAGGGTGACGGAAGGTATAGGAAAGGTGTGACTATAACTGATCGATTGGAGACTGTGGAAGGAGAGAACCCACAAGCTAGAGTTTTCCTTTAGGACTTTTTGGAGTTAGTCCGACCGTGGCCGGAATGGTAGCCGAGGGAGATGGGTGGTTGTATACGAGGAGGTACTCTATGACTTCTGTCGGGTACTGTGACATGAGGTATTTTATAATATCTTTGTTTTCTGTTCATAGACTTTCCCTTGCGTACACCATGTAGTTGTTACATAGCTAGGGTTGGCTGTGGTAACAGTAGCTGGGGATGGAGTGAAATACCCAAGGTGGAGATGATAGACAGGAAACCTAGGAGAGGTTGTTCTTTACCGGGTAGGAGACCCTAGGTGTTGGGAACTAGCTGTGGAATTTCGGGGACGAAATTCTTTTTAGGTGGGTAGATTGTAACAACCCGTCCCGAGAATTGGGATTACTAGAGTGATTAAGGTGTGATTAGTAAGGTTAATCAAGGGTTAGGTGGTCCCGAGGGGTCCGGGAACTTGGAATGACGATTTTGCCCCTGGGTCGGGCAGAAATGTTGACTTTTATTTCGGGTGGTCAAATGGGAGTTGACCAGTGACCAGGACGTAGTTGAGGACGTCACGAATCCGTAGGCAGGTGGCACGCCCGATTCCGACATCCGAGGAGGAAGTTGTGATGTTCGGAAGATTGAGGGCATAACCGTAATTTGGCGAAATTAGGGGGAAACGTTGACTTTTTATACGAACGGGTTTTGGTAAGTTGACCTAAGACCGTTAGATAGATCTCGTCGTCCCGAGTTCGATGACAGGCGGCACGTATTCATCGGACGTACGATGTGGGAGTTACAGGTCTAGAAAGGTAGTGGCAAAGTTGTAATTTTGGGTAAAACAGAAGGGCATTTTGGTCTTTTGTGCTCTGGGATGTGTGCAACAGATAAGGACAGATGAAGGGTTGAGATTGAGCCACATGTGAGATGAAGGGTAGGATTGGACGAAGAGGATGGTGAAGAGAGGGAGGAAAATGGTGCAGGCACGGCGGTGAACCGCTCTCGCCGGTTCAAACAGCAGGCACTGTATCGAGCCCGGTCTACGCGAGGTAGACGGTGACACTGTAGCAGGCGCGTGAGGGCCACGCGCAGCCACTTTGGGCGGCGCGTGGAGGCGCGTGCGGCGGTTCTGGGAGAAACGGTCAACATAGTTCTTGGTCTAGGAGTTGTTGTGAGTTCAATGGAGTTGGTTTCGGGTTAATCGGAAGTCGTTTGAGTGTAGTTCCGCGAGGGAGGAAGTTTAGGGTCCCGGGTTCTTACGTTTAAGATTCGGGGAATTTTGAAGGAATTTAGGTGAACCTTCGTAGACGTGTTAGTGACGTATTTTGGCGGTGTTTGACAGGATCGGGATTTCCCGAGGAAGCCGAGGAACGGGCTGGACGTTCGGGACGCGAGTAGGGCTCAGTACTGTGAGTGGACCTCTTCTCTAAACTCGAGCATGCATAACTGTTTTCTAAAATTGTCTTATGGTTTTTCAATCATGATTTTGTGTTTATTGAATATGTTTGGTCGGTTTTGCATTATTACACGTTTTTCGAGGAAAGTGGTTTTTAGCACGTTTTACGAGAAAGTGGTTTGTTTCTGAAATGGATGCAATGGTTTTGGAATTTCAATTGATAAGTGGTTTTCATTGGTTATAAAGGGATTTTGGAACATGAGTTCGATAATAAAAGTTTTCGGGTTTAGAAACAGATTTCGGAAACGGAATTTGGTTTTAAGATTGGAAAGTGGACTCCGGATTTGGGTTCGGAATGACGGTTCTAGATGCCGGGAGAGCACCGGACCAGTGATTTCGGATTCGGGTTTGGATGTGGATTGGTGAATGGTTTTTAAATGGTTTTGGGATTGGATTTGCTGGATCTGGATATTGGGTTTAAAGACCCGGATATATGTGACGGGGGACCGGCCGGATTGGGTTTAAAGACCCGGATTGAGTTTAAAGACTCGGGAGTTTAAAGACTCGGATATATATTGATTTTCCCCCGTAGGCCTTGAGTTTAAAGACTCGGGAGTTTAAAGACTCGGATATGATTAAGGCCTGGATTGAGTTTAAAGACTCGGGAGTTTAAAGACTCGGATAGGTCCAGCAGGTTTGATCGAGAAAATGATGATTTGGTGGTTATGGTTTTGATACGGTTTCTGATACTCATGTTATGGGTTCTTATGGTATTTTATAGTGTTTCTGTTTCTTATGATGTTAAGAATGATTCTTTTGTTAATGTGTTTATAACTGTTGGTTATGCATGTGGTTTTAAAACGGAGGGTTAAACTCGGTTTTCTTATAAAATGGTTTTTGAACTTTTGTACTTTCTGGTCCACTCACATTTTCTGTTTTATTGCCCTCCAGGTTGTGGAGCTAGCGCGGGGTCTTGACGTCGAGGCAGTGTCCGAGGCATAGAAGTGACGTGAGGGTTCCCAGAGTAGAGTAAAGGCTTCCGTGTGCGTGTAGTTATCGGTTTTATTTTCTTTGTATGTTCGTACTATGTTCTGTAAATGCTACCTTCGGGACATTGTGTCTAATTACTCCTGTGTTTGACTGGATTTGAGTGAGTTTTATTTGAGTTTTGCGTCGGGGAGTCAGACGGGAGCGGGATTTACCTCGGGTTTCGGGGTGAAACCGGGGTGGGTCCTGACAGACGTAGCCCGATTTGGATGAACCACGTACTTTCTTGTGTCTTGGTGTGCGTGCGTGTCTTTACAGTCTCGTTGGTATATTTTTTGCATCAACAAACTAAATAAAATAATGCTATATCAAGATTCTTAACGCGCTTAGTAACAAAAATTAACTTTTAGTGCAAGGACTTGAAAAAATGATGGCTTAGAGAATACATGGTTATAATTTGGCATTGTATGAACAAATTGAGATTTAATATCTAATTCGAGGAGCATTTTTAATAAGACTAATCACTCTCTCTAGGTGCTGAGTTAGGCATGAGTGGACTTTAGAATAGCCTTCAGCATTAAG
Organism: Prinsepia uniflora; assembly: GCA_032719365.1. Taxonomy (NCBI): domain Eukaryota; kingdom Viridiplantae; phylum Streptophyta; class Magnoliopsida; order Rosales; family Rosaceae; genus Prinsepia; species Prinsepia uniflora. The sequence continues at coordinate 34,398,969 of CM064866.1, forward strand.
CCGGGTCGGGCAAGCTCAGTCCAAATTTTTTGGGCTTGGGCTGGATTTATTAAATAATTTTTAAAATTTTGGGTCGGGCCGGGTGGGTTTACTTACATATATAAGAGTCTAAGCTCTTTATCGGGCCAGACTTTTATCTGACTTTTTAGGTTGGGCCTATAAGCCCATTCGGGGGCGGGCTTGAGTGAGCTTTTAAAAATAAACTATTTTTCAAATTTTAAAGTTGCAAAAAAAATATATGAATATGAAAGAAAAATATTAGGCTATGGATGTAACGACCCGTCCCGAATTCCGGGATTAGATTAGTCACTAATCTTGATTAGCGAGGTTGAACGGTGGTTAGTAGGGCGGAATCGGACAAAATGTGCAAAATGACCGTTTTGCCCCTGGTCGTGGGCAAAATGTTGACTTTTTGTTCGGGCGGTCAAATGGACTTTGACCGATGACCATGACGTAGTTCGGGACGTCACGAGTTCATAGACAGGTGGCACGTTCGATTCCGACATTCGTAGAGAAAGTTTTGGTGTTCGGAAGTTGAGGGGTATTTTGGTAATTTGGCTTATTAGGGGCCAAATGTTGACTTTTTGATCGGGAGGTCCGATGGGCGAAGGCCAAGGACCGTTACGTAGGTATCGTCGATATGAATCCAACGACAGGCGGCATGCCGAAATCGGAGATCTGACGACAACGTTATGGTCAAGGAAACGAACTAACGAACCGAGGCCGGGATTAAAATAATAATATAATAATGAATAGTGACCGTTGACCCTACACACCTAGATGAGTGACAAGTGTCACCCATCCCTTGTTTCCAGCTCCTTGTTTCCCTCCAAACATCATCATTACTACATCATCATCATCTAATCCACCATTTCCCCTAATTTTCTCCTCTTTGTTCCTAAACCGTGCACAAAAATGTGGGATTCGGATTAGGGAGAATTGGCTCCCTTCTTCTGCTGTTTTTGTGAGAAAATGGGAGACTAAGATGAGGGAATTAACGGGGAAACACGAGGGATTGTGAGAGTGTTGAATTTTGGATTTTTGATTTCGGGAAAATGAGAGGGAAAATTCGAATTGAAGGAATTGGGCTGTGATGATCGAATTGGAGGTTACAAACATCTTGCTGAGGTTGTGACGAGTCGATCCACATCAAAAACGAGAAGGATTGGTGCCGTTTTGGCTCTGATCGAGCTTGGTGACAGAGGAAGAAATCGAGGCTGAGTCGTGGAGTTTGGGGCTGTGATTGACTCAATTGTTATGGGGAAATGATTTCTCATGATCCCACGATGCTTCTGGGATCATCAATTGAAGGAAACCGGCTGAGATCGATGAAACTCCATGGTTGCACAGTGGACGGTGTTCGTACTTGAGTCGTGATCATTTACTGATCAAACGACGAAATTGATGTGGGGGAATTGTTCCTCGTGGTCCACTGATGCTTCTGGTTGAACCAATTTAGGGAAATCAATCGAGATTGAAGGAATCCCATGATTGAACAGTGACCGGAGTGTTCTTCGTGTTCATCGTGGAATCGATGGAATTTGGGTAAGTTATCGTGTAATTGATGTTAGAGACTTATAATTGGACTTAAAACGAAGCTAATGGAATGATTAATTGAAGGAATTAGGATCGAATTGACAGGATTGGAACCGGGTAGTGTCGCGGGTGAATTGGACCCGTTTACCAGACAAACGGGTTGGGCTGGTGACACTGTAGCAGGCGCGTGGGTTTCACGCGCAGCCACTCACGGCGGCGCGTGGCGGCGCGTGGGCACGAATCTCGAGGTGAGGTCAACATGACTTCTGTCCTATTTAATGTAACGAACATTTTGGGATTGGTTTCGGGTCGATCGGACACCGTCTCGATAGTGTTCGGGATGTCCGAAGGTTTTAAATTTAGTTTAAAAATAAGTAAAAATGCGGGAAAATTACGGGACTTTGATAGGATGTTAATGATGAGGTTAGTGATCCTCTAATGTGATTTGGACAGGATTGGGAGTCCCGGTGATAGTGGTGTGGCCCGGGAGGGCCGGTGGCACGCGTATCGAGGCACACGGTTAAAACGGTCTGTGAGTGGACTTTGGTTTTATAAATTCTATGCATGCTTAAATGTTTTATATGGATTATGGTTGTGATTGTGTGATGTTGATTTGGTTGTTGGTAAATTGTACGGTTTCACGTATTTCGAGGCGATTTACGTGCTTGCACGTAAATCGAGGTTTCCGGTTTTACATGGATTTTCCATATTTATGACTTGGATATAATGTGATGAAATGGTTTTGAAATTGGAAATATGAACTCGGGCTTGAGGCCCAATTATGTTGGAAATTTCGGACTTGGAGTCCATTTGAAAATCGGGCCGGGGGCCCAGTTGGTTAATGAAATCGGTCCAGGGGCCCAGTTGGTATGAAATCGGGCTGAGACCCATTTGAGTTATGTTATCGGGCCAGGGGCCCAGTTGATTTACGAATTCGGGCCGTGGGCCCAGTGGGTTTATAAGTCGAGCTGCGGGCCCAGTTGGTTTACAAATCGGGTCGTGGGCCCAGTGGTTCATAAAATCGGGTATGAGGCCCAGTTGGATAATAAATGTGGTTTTATGGAAATTTCGGGCAGGTCCCAACGGTAATAATGTGATAAAAGGATTTAATAAAACTGTTTTCCATATACCATCTGGACACAAGGATATATAATGGTCTCCTCCAGATGTCTGGGACACTAGGGAAGTCACGGTGCATTGCCTGCGAGGGGTCATTATACGGAGCAGCCGGACCGTATGATGACTCAGGAGCAGGATTGCTATGATTGACGTCAGGGACGTCAGACATCAGGGATGTCAGATATATGGACCCGGAGAGACCCCGGGCAGCACGCGTAGCTTATGAAACCGTGAGATATGACGTCAGGGACGTCTAGCGTCTGGGACGCTAAGCATCTGGGATGCTGGTGATGGTAATGGTAAAATATGGATTAATGAATAAAATGGCTTATTGGTTGGATATGTGTTATGTGGTAAAAATGGATTATTGGTTATGAAATGGTATGTAGGGTCGGGGACCCTAAATGGTTTTGGATTTTGAATTGATGTTCATTTATGGTCGTGGGTGGTGACCCACATGGTTTTAATATGTATGGTGGTGGTATTCCACAGTTTTGGGCTGAGTTCCCACACTTGGTTTTTGGCTAACGGTTTTTGGGCTAAGGCCCTAATGGCTCGGTTGAGCAAACGTTTTGGTTACTGGTTTTTGTGGCATGCATACGTTTTTATTGGAGGGCATAAATTTCTTATAAATGTATTTGGGTAAACTTATTGGTTTTTGTCCACTCACAGCTTTTGGTTTTAATGCCCTTCAGGTTGATCACGGATGCGATTGCAGCAGAGACTGGGGCATTGCACACCTCCTCCATCGATCCTTGCGCACTCTGGATGCCCCGTTTGGGCAGTGGCTCTTGGTCATCCCTTGTCTGACACCCCTGGTTGGACGGGAGCAGGGCACATTCCATGGTAATCCCGGGGGGATTGGGATGGGTCCTGTCAACTTGGTATCAGAGCACGGTTGCTCTTTTGTGTGCGCAGGTCGAGGGTGTGATGTCTCTTTGGGCTGCAATTCGTTATCAACCTGATAGATAGTGTTTGGGTTTGGATAGTGGATGGAGTGCGATTGGCCCGATACGCCGTGCGTTAATATGATTCGACCCAAGTGGGGTTGATTGTGATGAACTGGTATTGTGGGACCGACGGTTCGGTCATGTAATATTAAACTTTGTGCTGCTAGGTGCAGCTAGGTTCGGGGAACCTCATTTGAGTAATGGTTTAAAAATGTGAACCCTAGTGGTGGTTGTTGGTGTGAGAGATGTTGGTTCATCGGAGTTGGCCGATGACCTAGTGGTGGAAGCCACGTTGATGGGATGGTAGGATTGGATTTGACGTCTATTCGATGTCAGGACCGCGGGGTCGGTCAGGTTGTGGATTTTATATTACGGAAAACTGTTTGGTTCGGTTGACCCATAGGGTGTGATTGTGGAACTCTAGTATTAAAAAGGTAAACCTTAATTGTGGTTAGTGGATGAGAACTTGTGCTGCGACGAGCGGTTGAGGTCATGGATGACCATGTGGATGGTTCTGGTGAGTCTAGGCAGAACTATGGGATCCGATTTACGGATACGGTTCTGAGATAAATTGTGGAATCCCGTGTTGGATCGGGTATTGGTGTGATGTGTGGATGCGGATCTCGATAGCAATGACAGTTAGTCGGTAGTCATATGGAGATGACTGGCTATCGAGGGTAATTGATATGGTTCTGATACTTGGGGATCAGGGGACGTTCAGGGAACGTTCATTTTCCTGATGTGGATTGTCAGTGGTGGTACCCATAGTCGTGAGGTACGGGATCGTCGTTCGGTATGAACGGAGATCCAGGATTGTCGTATTTGCACACGGTGTGCAAGTATGGATGTTTGTGGGTTGGTTTGTGGGTTGGTACTTTTGTGCTGATGCTAGTATGGATGCATGTGTGCTGATACTAGTGTTGTTGATAGTGTGTTGGTGCTGGTACTAGCGCTGGTGCTAGTGTCGGTAATGGTGTTGACGATGAGCCACAAATTGGGGTGTGACTCCGTCATGATGAACATATGTTCGGTCTTTGAGATTCGGTAGTGGTTGAGGGATGGACTGGATGGGATCCAGTTAAGATTGTGCTGTGTTGGGATAAGTTCCAATAGTGGTGAGATAACCAGTAAGGAGTGGATTAAAAAGGGTATAATTGAGACTTGAGTAATCTTGGGATGACGTCCCCTACGTCATGATAATTGGTGGATTTGGGGGAGTTGTTGGCAACTCCAAAATTTGTGCGATTTTATGTTTTTAAATATCCCTAAAATGTACATGGAAATGATTAAAACTGGAAAAGACGAGGAAAACCATTAGTGGTATAAAGGTAGGAATTTGTAATTGAGAACTTGGAAAACCGAGTGTTGAACCTGTAAAGGTCGGGATGTGCGAACGGAACAATAACGGATTGATTGTGGACACAGGGTTGTCCAAGTGAATTGAGGAGGTAGGAAGTCTAGTGGTTAGACTTGACGTCTTGTTGGGAGCATATCTGTTTCCAACATGGTTGGAACCTTAGTGTCGAGGAGAGTTGTGATTGGGGAACGAGAGTGGTGCTCGTTTTTGGTGATTGGTATTCCGAAGTCATTGGGGTTGACTTCTTGCTTTCTGCCCTGGCAGACATTGACTGTAGTTACCAGTACGTTGAGCGTGTATTGGTTGGTGAGCTCTTGTGTGTTTGTGAGTCATTAGGAGGAGCTACGTATTCGAAATTAGGTAAACGAGATTTCTCATTTTCTGCTTGGTGGCAGACGATGTGGTGTCACATGGCGTGGCGAGTGCAGTGAGTTTTGTTGCATCCACGTAGGATGAGTTTTGACGTCATCATTTTGGATCATCCTTGGTTTTCCTAGGTGGAATGACAAGGATCGATACGAACTTGGGTGTGTGAGTCGTAAATGACAAGATTGAACTTCTTTTCGAAGTGGGGCCCGTATGGTATTCTACTCGGGTGAGTAGGTTTTCAAGGTAGTTGAATTTTGTCAACCTTAGACGTGTGGAGGTTGGATTGGCTTCCCTATGAAGTCAATCAAGTGTATTGAACGGGTAACCGATAGGTTCGGTTTTGGTGTGTCTTGGTAAATGTGAACGAGATTTCGGGATTTGGAATCGAATTTCTGGGTGACGATTCAGGATTCGATTTTGGAACTTGAAAGTATATTTCTGGGTTTGGGTACGGAATGATTATTCCAAATGCTAGCTTACGGAATAATGATTTCGGATTCGGATTTGGATAAGAATTAAAACTTGATGTCTGGGCTTGGATCTGGGATTTCTTACGAAATTGCGGATTCAGATTCGGAATTGGAACTAGATGTTGGGTGGAGTTTCGATTTGTCTCATGCTGGATTGGGCAAACGTACTCCATTATTGGAACGCGTTCGGCTATGACCTAGGTGGTTGTAGTCTGGTTATTAGGTAGATGTGTGTACTTCGTACATGGTTCGAGGTACAATACCTTGTAGACTTGTGATGTCTAGTTACGGTATACGGGATATACCCAAGGTGTGTTGGTGAACGTGTTAGTAGTCGGATTGGTTCCGATACCATGGGATTGGTTGTGGACTGGACATTACTATGCAATGGGTCATGGTAATTCCGATGTGTTTAATTACACACAGGTCGTGTGAAATGTCGGTAAGGGTATTGGTGAGTCGAGTACGTTGGTGGCATGTGTAGCCACGAGTGAGTCTAGTGTCAGTTTTCGACTGACAACAACTGTGTGGAGACAGATTGTCAGGATGTGTCAACATAGATCGTTGAGTGGGGTCAACTGACTCCTAGTGGGAGTGGGAAAGGAACCGTCGAGTTGTTGCGTCAACGAGAGGGTTGATTTGACAAGTGGTGTCAAATTCGAAACAAGTAGTTTCAGTCATTCGATGGGGTCGAATGTAGTCGTTGCGTTTTGAGTATTAGTGGTACGTTTGGGTGTAGACAAGTTTTGTCTAAGTAGTTGGTGTACGGGTGTACACGTGTTGCGTGGTCGATTCCACTTTCCGCGGGGTGTTTGTGGAATCAGGATAGTCGAGTTTCGAGAGCGAAACTTATTAAGGAGGGAAGTACGTTGAGATTAGAGCGGTTGGAATTTCGAGGACGAAATTTATTAAGGAGGGAAGATTGTAACGACCCGTCCCGAATTCCGGGATTAGATTAGTCACTAATCTTGATTAGCGAGGTTGAACGGTGGTTAGTAGGGCGGAATCGGACAAAATGTGCAAAATGACCGTTTTGCCCCTGGTCGTGGGCAAAATGTTGACTTTTTGTTCGGGCGGTCAAATGGACTTTGACCGATGACCGTGACGTAGTTCGGGACGTCACGAGTTCATAGACAGGTGGCACGTTCGATTCCGACATTCGTAGAGAAAGTTTTGGTGTTCGGAAGTTGAGGGGTATTTTGGTAATTTGGCTTATTAGGGGCCAAATGTTGACTTTTTGATCGGGAGGTCCGATGGGCGCGGGCCAAGGACCGTTACGTAGGTATCGTCGATATGAATCCAACGACAGGCGGCATGCCGAAATCGGAGATCCGACGACGACGTTATGGTCAAGGAAACGAACTAATGAACCGAGGCCGGGATTAAAATAATAATATAATAATGAATAGTGACCGTTGACCCTACACACCTGGATGAGTGACAAGTGTCACCCATCCCTTGTTTCCAGCTCCTTGTTTCCCTCCAAACATCATCATTACTACATCATCATCATCTAATCCACCATTTCCCCTAATTTTCTCCTCTTTGTTCCTAAACCGTGCACAAAAATGTGGGATTCGGATTAGGGAGAATTGGCTCCCTTCTTCTGCTGTTTTTGTGAGAAAATGGGAGACTAAGATGAGGGAATTAACGGGGAAACACGAGGGATTGTGAGAGTGTTGAATTTTGGATTTTTGATTTCGGGAAAATGAGAGGGAAAATTCGAATTGAAGGAATTGGGCTGTGATGATCGAATTGGAGGTTACAAACATCTTCCTGAGGTTGTGACGAGTCGATCCACATAAAAAACGAGAAGGATTGGTGCCGTTTTGGCTATGATCGAGCTTGGTGACAGAGGAAGAAATCGAGGCTGAGTCGTGGAGTTTGGGGCTGTGATTGACTCAATTGTTATGGGGAAATGATTTCTCATGATCCCACGATGCTTCTGGGATCATCAATTGAAGGAAACCGGCTGAGATCGATGAAACTCCATGGTTGCACAGTGGACGGTGTTCGTACTTGAGTCGTGATCATTTACTGATCAAACGACGAAATTGATGTGGGGGAATTGTTCCTTGTGGTCCACTGATGCTTCTTGTAACACCCCGGAAATTCGAGGATTCCCATATTGTACTTTAATGTGTGATTTGACGATTTTACCCTTGTGAATGGTATGGTCAATTGATGACTTTTTGATTGGTGAACTAAATGAACTTTGACCTATGACCGTGACGTAGTTCGGGACGTCACGAGTTCATAGACAGGTGGCACGTCCAATTCGGACGATCAGGGTAAAAGTTATGACTATCGGAAGTTCAGGGGCATTACCGTAATTTGGACTCTCGGGGGAAAATGTTGACTTTTCTTTGGACAACTAATTTTCAGTTGACTCAAGGACCGTTGGGTAGGCCTCGACGTCCTGAGTCCGTAGACAGGCGGCACGCCGAAATCGGACTTCGTACGAGGAAGTTATGGTTAGAAACGTGAATGCGGGAAGTTCGTGTCTCGGTTTTCGTGTCGAATATTAAATTCAGGAAATCTGATTGGAGGACACCTGGTGAGTGACAAGTGTCACTCACCCATTGGCTAGATTGGATCAGATCCACTATTGGATTAAATAGCAATAGAATCAGCTTTAAATTCCAGCCCTTGATCTGAAAACCTCCAGATCTGATCTCAGCCCTTGATCTCATTCTGAGATTCAATCTGGGCCGTTCATTTCATTGTGCAGCTTTCCCTCCATTTCTATATATTTCTCACCCGAACCCACACACTGCCCATTTCATCCATCACACCCGCACTACTCCCTGTCCCTGTGTCTGTGTGTTGCTGGACTCACGGGGAAGGACGGAGGCACGGCGGTGGACGGCGGCAGACGGCGGCGAGGTGAGCCGGCTTCAAAACCCGAAACGGGTTCAAAAACTCAGAAATGGAAGCTTGTTGTTCAACGTTTGTTGGCATTTCTTTTTGACTCTATTCACTTCTATGGACTGTTAGGAACCTCTAGGACTCAATTGTGTGGCCGGAGGTGACCTGAACGGAGTATAAACGGCGACGGGAACCGGGTCTGTTCATCGAGGTAAGCCTTCGAACCTGTCTGTGTTTGTCAATTTTGATTAGCTAGAACCCTTTCTGGGATTGAGACGAGCATCTAGGAACAAACTAGGACTGAAATGGTTGAGAAATGAAGAAATGGCAACCGGGTCATGATCGCGGGTCTGATCGACCCGAGTTGCAGGTTTTCGGGTCAACCCGTCTGAGGACAGCGGTGATGACGTGGCACCCTGTCAGTCTGTCAGATGACGTGGACCAACCGTGAGCCGACACGTGTCACATGTCAGTGCACAGTCAGCACTGACATGTCAGTGACGTGGACCAGTCAGGGACTGCCACGTGTCACTGACATGTCAGTGACGTGGACCAGTGCCGTGCTGACACGTGGCACATGTCAGATCTGACACGTGGTCTGACAGATCAGTGAGGTGGACCAATCGGATGTTGACACGTGGCACCTGTCAGAGTCTGACACGGTAGACCTGACAGCTGTCAGATGACGTCAGCATGACGTCATGCTGACGTCAGCATTGACGTCAGCGATGACGTCAGCAGGAACTGTTCCTACGTTGACCGACGCGTTGACCGGCGCGTGGGGGCGCGTGTGAACAGTGTTTCTGGTGGGACCACCACCATCCTTTAGGTTTCGACGATCCGGATCCAATGGCGGTGGTTTCGGGTCGATCGGAGATCATTAAGTTGGTCAAATTAAGGTTTATTTCCTTGGGAAGCGCGTTCGGGCGGCTTTCCCGGGCCGGTTTCGGCCTAGGCTTTCATGGCTGAATGTTAGGGGTTTGTATTGATCTTTACGAATACTTTGGACTTGACAGGGATTGTACATTTGTACCAGGACGAGGGTATACGTTCGGTTTCTAGCAGGATTGTACTATGAGTGGACCATTTTCTTAAACCCTTGCGTGCATAAATGTTTTCTGGTTATTTATACTTATTCACATGCTAAAACAATAATGGTTTTGAGGATATGGAAAATATGGTTATGGCATGTTTCACGGTATTTGGGCTTGAGACCCGTCTGATGAAACTTAATGATTGGTTCGGATTTTATCTATGTATATATATGCCTTACATGTGGATATCAACAAAATGCATTTGTTACTGCATTGTATAGATCCTTCCATATTATATTGTCTCCTCCGGCGAGGTACCCCGGAGAGGTCACGGGCGTCTAGTACGTCCAGTGTCTATGACGCTAAGCATCAGGTGATGCTGTACCCGAACGGGGTTCGGGGATTTAACTCGGAAAATTGAGACCCGAGTGGCACGCGTAGCCTTGTGATTGTGACCTTATTGGACGTCAGGGACGTCAGACATCAGGGATGTCGGGATTGGAGTGTATAGTGCAGCAACTAAAATTATACTTATGATTTTATTATATGCCTTATGGTTCATATTATATGGTTTATGATTTTGAATTATGTTGCACGCATGTTTGGAAAACGGAGGGGTAAATTATATGTTTTACTTATCAAACGATTTTATAAACTTGAGTTTCGGTCCACTCACCCTTAATGTTTTGATAACCCCTCCAGGTCGGGAAACTGAGGTAGAGGAGGAACCAGAGGCCGAGGCATAGATCTACTTCTGCGTACCTGATCCCCTGTTGGGCGGTGTACCCGCAGGTTTACTTTAGAGTCGTGCTCGCAAATTTGTAATTTTGGATTTCATTCCCTTGTCTGACATTCGTTTAATTCGGATTTGATGTATGACTTTAATTTGGTTATTTATGCATTTAAATGTTTTGAGGTTAAAATTGGTATAAATTATTGGGTGTCAGACGGGAGCAGGGCACGTCCCCTTGTGGTCCCTGTGGGATCGGGGCGGGTCCTGTCACTTCTGGTTGAACCAATTTAGGGAAATCAATCGAGATTGAAGGAATCCCATGATTGAATAGTGACCGGAGTGTTCTTCGTGTTCATCGTGGAATCGATGGAATTTGGGTAAGTTATCGTGTAATTGATGTTACAGACTTATAATTGGACTTAAAACGAAGCTAATGGAATGATTAATTGAAGGAATTAGGATCGAATTGACAGGATTGGAACCGGGTAGTGTCGCGGGTGAATTGGACCCGTTTACCAGACAAACGGGTTGGGCTGGTGACACTGTAGCAGGCGCGTGGGTTTCACGCGCAGCCACTCACGGCGGCGCGTGGCGGCGCGTGGGCACGAATCTCGAGGTGAGGTCAACATGACTTCTGTCCTATTTAATGTAACGAACATTTTGGGATTGGTTTCGGGTCGATCGGACACCGTCTCGATAGTGTTCGGGATGTCCGAAGGTTTTAAATTTAGTTTAAAAATAAGTAAAAATGCGGGAAAATTACGGGACTTTGATAGGATGTTAATGATGAGGTTAGTGATCCTCTAATGTGATTTGGACAGGATTGGGAGTCCCGGTGATAGTGGTGTGGCCCGGGAGGGCCGGTGGCACGCGTATCGAGGCACACGGTTAAAACGGTCTGTGAGTGGACTTTGGTTTTATAAATTCTATGCATGCTTAAATGTTTTATATGGATTATGGTTGTGATTGTGTGATGTTGATTTGGTTGTTGGTAAATTGTACGGTTTCACGTATTTCGAGGCGATTTACGTGCTTGCACGTAAATCGAGGTTTCCGGTTTTACATGGATTTTCCATATTTATGACTTGGATATAATGTGATGAAATGGTTTTGAAATTGGAAATATGAACTCGGGCTTGAGGCCCAATTATGTTGGAAATTTCGGACTTGGTGTCCATTTGAAAATCGGGCCGGGGGCCCAGTTGGTTAATGAAATCGGGCCAGGGGCCCAGTTGGTATGAAATCGGGCTGAGACCCATTTGAGTTATGTTATCGGACCAGGGGCCCAGTTGATTTACGAATTCGGGCCGTGGGCCCAGTGGGTTTATAAGTCGGGCTGCGGGCCCAGTTGGTTTACAAATCGGGCCGTGGGCCCAGTGGTTCATAAAATCGGGTATGAGGCCCAGTTGGATAATAAATGTGGTTTTATGGAAATTTCGGGCAGGGCCCAACGGTAATAATGTGATAAAAGGATTTAATAAAACTGTTTTCCATATACCATCTGGACACAAGGATATATGATGGTCTCCTCCAGATGTCTGGGACACTAGGGAAGTCACGGTGCATTGCCTGCGAGGGGTCATTATACGGAGCAGCCGGACCGTATGATGACTCAGGAGCAGGATTGCTATGATTGACGTCAGGGACGTCAGACATCAGGGATGTCAGATATATGGACCCGGAGAGACCCCGGGCAGCACGCGTAGCTTATGAAACCGTGAGATATGACGTCAGGGACGTCTAGCGTCTGGGACGCTAAGCATCTGGGATGCTGGTGATGGTAATGGTAAAATATGGATTAATGAATAAAATGGCTTATTGGTTGGATATGTGTTATGTGGTAAAAATGGATTATTGGTTATGAAATGGTATGTAGGGTCGGGGACCCTAAATGGTTTTGGATTTTGAATTGATGTTCATTTATGGTCGTGGGTGGTGACCCACATGGTTTTAATATGTATGGTGGTGGTATTCCACAGTTTTGGGCTGAGTTCCCACACTTGGTTTTTGGCTAACGGTTTTTGGGCTAAGGCCCTAATGGCTCGGTTGAGCAAACGTTTTGGTTACTGGTTTTTGTGGCATGCATACGTTTTTATTGGAGGGCATAAATTTCTTATAAATGTATTTGGGTAAACTTATTGGTTTTTGTCCACTCACAGCTTTTGGTTTTAATGCCCTTCAGGTTGATCACGGATGCGATTGCAGCAGAGACTGGGGCATTGCACACCTCCTCCATCGATCCTTGCGCACTCTGGATGCCCCGTTTGGGCAGTGGCTCTTGGTCATCCCTTGTCTGACACCCCTGGTTGGACGGGAGCAGGGCACATTCCATGGTAATCCCGGGGGGATTGGGATGGGTCCTGTCAATGGAAGGAAATGTTGGCAGAAAATAAAATATTGTTAAGAGAGAGAAGTTCCACTTCTTAAGCTGTTCAACATGCAAATTTTGCTTGTGAAGTTATAAATTTACAAAATCTCATCCTTGTCAACACCGAAATCTTTCAAATTTATTTAGGTTAATATTACATTAATTCATTTAGGTTCACTTAGGGTATCTGTTAGTAATACGAAATGCAGGTGTGTGGTGTCGTCTTTATGGTGCATCTATACTTTTGAAAAGTTTTTTGCACACAGCTTGTCAAGTCACTGTGATGTTACGCCAATTTTTTTCTCTAGTTACATACATCATTCTTTCACTTGATTTAGATTATAGAATCTTTTTTTTCTTCGAAATAGAATGATTTAGAATCCTTGTTTTGCATTCTTCATTTGTGCTTTTGTTTTTCTTTCAATTGTTAATGACATCATGATGCATGTGCAAGGTGTCTGATCATGTATCTTGTTGTAGGCTACTTCTTACAATCAAACAAGACTCCATGCATTTAAGTTTCATTCAACTCGAACTAGTCCCTCTTAATGCTGGAATCTTGTTTGGTAAATGGTAAAATAAACATTCAAATTCTTGAAACGTTGCATAAGTAACAACTTCATGGGGTAAAAGGTGAAAGGTAAAAAGTTCTCTTTTCATGAGTTGAGATTTGAGAGAGATTGAAAATGAAGTCTAAGATTAGCGGCGGGTGAGAGTGAAACTGAGAGTCGAGAGCGAGAGAGCTAGAAAAGTGTGTGAGCGGCGATGATGGTTAGTTTGTGTTTGTGAGAAAGTTGTATTTTATAATTTGTATAGGTAGGTTAGGGTTTCTACCATATTTGGGGCAAGAGGGTTGTATTGGGTTGGGGTTGGGCTTTGGGTTGTATTGGTCTTGGGTGGGTTTAGCTCCTTTAGGTTATTTGAGCTATTATAAAAAAATGTGCTTGAGTGTGTTTAATGCCTTTAGGTTATTTAAGTTATATTCAGGTTTACGAGTTAGACTTATATGGGCAGGCCAGGTTGAACTAATCGGGTTCGGGCGTATCGGGTTTTAACACCCTAAACTCAAGTCTAACCGGCTAACTCACGGGCAGGGCCGACCCACGGTACATAGCAGATCGGATCAGGCTTTTGTCCATCGGACTTGGATCCCCATAAGTCCATGGTTTTTTGGGCCAAATAGGGAGGGCTACTTTAAAAGATCTCTTTTGCGTCGGCCCTAAGGGGATTCTACTATTTTGGTAGATTAGGGCTGGGCTCCGCGAATTAGCAACTGTTCTCAATTTTTCATGAATGCAATTTTTTATTTCGTTTTTGATAGGATTTCAAGAATGCAATTTAGGGTTCAACAAGCAAAGAACGAACGGTGTCGTTCAAGGTAAAAGACTAAAAGAAAAGAGGCGCGATTCATAGGAGCTCTCCCTGTCTCCTTCCCGTGAACAAAATGACAACTCTGTTATCTATAGCAGCTCTTCCTTCAACCACAAAGCTGAGCTTGAACCTTCTCAACAATGGCAGCTTACATGATATCCCAATTCCAAAAGCTTACCTCTCAGCAGGTAAGATCTCTCTCATTCTCAATTTCCCTTCACTTTTCTCTTATGTAGCTAAAACTGCAAGTTACATTTAATGACACTGTTTTCTTTATTTGGTTTCTTAGGCTTTAGTTTAGGCAGAAACAAACCTAACAGAAAAGTTTCTTTCAGAACGTTTACTGTAAATAGTCAACAAAACATTGAAACGGCCCAGAAAGTTCACGGGAAGATTGCACCTAGAAAAGGTGGTGGAATTGGTAGCCCATTTTTGAGTGAGGGAAGAGATGAGGATGAACGAAATGGGCCATTTTGCACTGGTTGTGGGGTTTTTATGCAAGATAAGGACCCAAACCTTCCTGGGTATTATAAGAAAAGGAAGCTTGCTGTATCAGATTTGTCGAAGGTTGAGGAGGATAGTGAGGATGAATTTGAAGAGTTAGATGAAGAAGAAGAGGAGTTTGTGGATGAAATTGAGGGTAGATATGAAGAAATTGGTGATGAAGAGTGTGGTGATGAAGAGTGTGGTGATGAAGAAAGTGGGGGTGAAGAATGTGGGAATGAAGTGAATGATGAAGAAGAGAGTAAAATCGAAATAGGGGATGAGTTTGATTGGGATGCAGATGACTTGGAAGCTAGGTTGTTGGGAAAGGAAGAAAATGATTTTGATTTGGATGGTTTTACTCCGGCAGGGGTTGGGTACGGTAACATTAAAGAGGAGACTATAGAGAAGATGAAGAAGAAGAAGGTGCCAAAAGCAGAAAAAAAGAGAATGGCTAGAGAGGCTCAGAAAGAGAAAGAAGAGGTGACAGTGTGTGCCCGTTGTCATTCGCTAAGAAATTATGGGCAGGTGAAGAACCAGGCAGCTGAAAACTTAATGCCTGATTTTGATTTTGATAGGTTGATTGCTACCCGGTTGATTAAACCTGCTACGAGTGCCAATCCTGTTGTGGTTATGGTTGTTGATTGTGTTGATTTTGATGGTTCATTCCCTAAACGGGCAAAGTCATTGTTTGCAGCATTAAGAGGAACAGAAAATGATCCCAAGCTTAGAAGAAGACTGCCAAAGGTTGTTCTTGTGGCCACAAAGGTGGACCTTCTTCCATCACAAGTTTCACCTGCTAGATTGGATAGATGGGTTCGCCATCGTGCTAAGGTTGGAGGGGGACCCAAGCTAAGTGGGGTTTATTTGGTTAGTTCTTATAAGGATTTGGGTGTCAGGAATTTATTGTCCTTCCTCAAAGAATTGGCTGGTCCTCGTGGAAATGTATGGGTTATTGGGGCTCAAAATGCGGGAAAATCGACTCTAATAAATGCAATGGCAAAGAAAGAAGGGGCAAAGGTTACAAAGCTCACAGAAGCTCCAGTTCCTGGGACAACTTTAGGGATCCTGAGAGTTGGAGGGATTTTGTCAGCTAAGGCAAAGTTGTTTGACACTCCAGGACTTCTACATCCATATTTGGTGTCGATGAGATTGAATAGGGATGAACAGAAAATGGTTGAAATACGGAAGGAGCTCCGTCCTCGGACTTATAGGATAAAGGCAAGTTATATGTTACCATTTTGCTACATTTCCCTATCTTTTCTTTTAAATATGTAAGTATGCAATTGTGACGTGCCTTTATTCGTATTATTTGTACTTTATTTATATTTCTACTAAAGCCAGACTAGCAGTATTGGAGTGATTTTTGTGACTTCTTCAAGTTTTACAATTGATTTCTATGATAGATCTTGCTGAAATTCTAATAATTGATATATCTGATAACTTAATATTCAATAATCTGAGAACATATTGCAACTTTTGTGAAGTGTAAACTTGACCTTATTCATAAGCAATTAGTCCTTCTGCTTTCTTATTTTAAGTTGCAGCTAAGGAATGTGTTTTTAAGCATCATTTGATTTATTGTAGAGTTTGATCTCTACGAACATGCTCTGGCTCAGATGTTATGACACTTCTGTCTTTTTCAGTGGAAAAAAAGGCTTTTTATAATTGTTTTAACTTTTCAAGGGCTACTGCTTCTAGTGTTTCAAGTTTTTTCTGTTTTTGTTTCAATTGCTTTAACTTTTCAAGGGCCTGTTTGATAACATATTTCGTTTATGGTTTTTATTTTAAATTAAAATAGAAACGGAAAATTGAGGGAATAATGGGGAGGGAGGCATAAATGCGAGGGAGGAAGGATAAAGTGCACATTAAAATGAAATGATACATTTGCCTAAAAAAAAAAAAAATTGAAATGCTTCATGAATTAAAACTGAAAACCAATGATGAATTTCTGTAGTTTAGTTTTTTATTTATATTTAATGCATTCTCCTTCATTTTGTCCTCACATTCCATCTCCTCCCTCCTTTCACCCATATGTTCTCCTGCTATCTCTATAATTGAAAGGAAAAAAAAAGGAAAAAAAAAAGGAAAGCTTGGGACCATTGGATAATCCTTTGGTTTTAATTTCTACTTTTTGTGCTTGACATACGGAGAAAATAGATAAGGAGGGAAGGAGGGATGAAGAAGAATGGTGGTAGGTAGGGGAAGAAATAAAGAAGGAAGAATGAAAACTAAATCTAGAAAGTGATGACAACTTAAATTATTTTGTGTTTTGGTGGTTTTCATTTGTGCACCTTTCCTTGTAGATCTTTTTCAATATCTCTTACTATCTTTCCTCCAGTCTTCTTCATCCCTCTTTTCTCCCTTCTCAAGCACAAATAGTGAAAACCAGAAACCAGAGTTTTCAATTCAATTGATATATTTAGATTCTACTTTGAATTGTGAATGTAAAGGTTTGGCTCGACGAAAGTTTTGTTGGATCTCGTAACTCATATGTTTGATATCCGCAGGCAGGACAAACTATACATGTTGGTGGTTTAGTGAGACTAGACCTCAATCAAGCTTCGGTAGAAACAATTTATTTGACAGTTTGGGCTTCACCAAATATTTCTTTACATATGGGAAAGATAGAGAATGCTGAAGAGACTTGGAGGAAACACGTTGGTGTTAGGCTGCAGGTAATTCTTTATCCAAGTTGAATTACATGTCCACTATTTTTATGCATTATTTAGTTTTGGATCTAAACTCATAATTTTACATATGGA
This sequence comes from Prinsepia uniflora, assembly GCA_032719365.1. NCBI lineage: Eukaryota > Viridiplantae > Streptophyta > Magnoliopsida > Rosales > Rosaceae > Prinsepia > Prinsepia uniflora. The sequence goes on from CM064866.1 coordinate 34,416,392, forward strand.
GACATTATAGTCCTGAAATGTGCAGGTAATACAAAATGATTCCATCAAAAATCTCATCTGGTTTATATATATTTTACGTTGTTAACACCAAAATTGAGTGAACTCATCATTTAAAACTTAATAAGCAATTAGAAGTTGGTCATTGTAGAAAAGGCTTTCCAAACGTTTGACTGGATTCTTTGGATTTTCTCTAGCTTGTCTTTTGTTTTTTGTTTTTTGTTTTTGTTTTTCCATTTAATAGCCTGTTGCTCCCCAATACACTGAATATTCCAGCTTATCCAATAGTCATCAAGGATAAAAGCTCTTTAAAAAAATATGCGTTGTTGACAATTAATCTGATTATTTGTTGGAAAATTTTCACTGCCTTTGCAATTTAAGATGAAGGGGGCTCCTCAAGCGTCCTGTGTAGCACAGACCAGAATCACAATAGGAAGTGCTATTGATAGGTTAGAAGATATAAATAAGAAAAATGGAAAATGAAGATGGAAAAACAAATTATGAAGTAAAATCAATGATATGGCCCAACCGAATCATAACAAATGTGAATTAAACTGAATATGAACACTAATAGAAAAGAGAAGATATAAAACCAATGATTACCATGAGACGATTTAACAATGAAAGTGGATGAGACTGTTGAAACCCAATGTCGTCCCAGACCTCGTACTTTCTTAATCATGAAATAATGAACATAAAGGCTAACAAAGTGTTCTTACATATTCTGACTTAAATTTATGTCCTTTCCTAAGAATCCAATCTTAACTTACATTCATTAGGTTATTAGGTTCTGCCAAATCATGTAAATTATGTGATTAATTTTATCAACTCCAAACGTCTCCTACGATTGTGGAGTAGTGTCCTATTGGCTGCCCAAATCATTAGACTATGAATGGCCTGACATTGCTTTGGATGCCTTCCAGAACTAGTAATGCTGACTCTTTGGTTATAGACTTGCTCACTGATGAAGTTTATTCGGTTGGATCCTAAGCTATCTACTACTTGAGTGCACTAAGTACAACAATGAGGTGTCTTAGTGTAGGACAATGTGAGTGTGATCCGTGAGCTGTAAAATGCAGTTAGGATCTAAGAAATTGAATGTGAGTGAGGTGGATTACTTGAAAGGCAAGTAGTACTAGTTTGTTATAGGCTTCTAGACTAAGTGCGGTGTCCTTATGTAATTGGATGTTTGTTGAGTGTAACAAACTATTCTAACGTTTTGTAATCACACTATATGCAAGAGAATTCAATAAATAAAATTAGAACGGATTGGTGAGAAGAAGAATTACTAGATTCTCTCTCAAATTGCTCATTGACATTTCATCAAATACTTAGAGTGCATGAACTGTTTTGAATCATAGCTAACCAATGAACTGGAAAATTTATCCAGAAATTCCTAATCAAACAAGATCGACATTCTACTAATCAATACAAATCATCCTAATTCGACCGATTCAGCTAGTGTGTGCTGAGTGAAGTAGTGGAAGATTACCTACAGTCGAAGAAACCTCCATGCTGGTCGCCAATATGGTATCAGAGCAAGGCGATCTCTAATCTTGTTTTTGGGATGTGATCTGTGAAGGACAGCTAACATGGTTGCTACTGGAGCTGTTGGAGCTGAGCTATGGGCTCTTGTCTTTGATGGCAGCAACTATGGGTTCTTGAGCATCAAAATGAGGACGATCCATAGAGCACAAGATCGCTGGGAATACGTCGATGTAGGCTTGAATGAAGAAAGAAATGAAGCCGGTGAAGTTGTCAACCTGCCAACGCGAGTTGATTACATCAGGGATGCAAGAGCCCTGGGATTGATGCAAACGTCAGTAGTTGATATGATCTTCTCTAAGATTAGAAATGAAGAGAATGCTAAAGCAACATGGGATCTACTGAGAAGAGAATACAGAGGTGATATATGAAAGTAAGGGCTATCAAACTCTAGTCCTTAAGGAGAGATTTCGAATACACTAGGATGAAGGATAATGAGTCATCGAGTGTTTACCTGTCTAGACTATATGATATAGTGAATCAAATGAAAACTTATGGGGAGGATATCCTTGAAAAACATCTAGCACATAAAATCTTAATCAGTTTGGAAAAATCCTATGATTCGATTGTTTCCATCATTGAGGAAACTAGAGACCTTGTTACTATTATAAGGATTTGAATATTTGTTGTATTGAATTAATTCTAAATTACAGCAGTAGCTATCTTTATATAGGCTGTAGAGAGACCTAACTAGGTATGTACAATTTAGGAAAGAATCAAACAGTTGACTATCTATACAAGGGAGGAATCAATGGTGATTCCGTTTGACATATCTCAGCAGATCAAGGAGATTTAGTCAATCTCCTGTGATCGGCTGGAGTGAAGGGGAATCCTTATTACACCCCCGCAAGACGGTGGAGCCATCGGAGACACCGATCTTGGAACGGAGGAGCTGAAACCGTGGGCGAGGCAGCGGTTTGGTGAGGGCATCAGCCAGCTGATCGTCAGTGGAGACATGAGACACCTGGAGGTGGCCTTTGGTGACATGATCACGAACAAAGTGATAGTCAATATCCACATGTTTCATGCGTGTGTGAAAGACCGGGTTTGAGCAATAGAAGGTAGTCCCAATGTTGTCGCAGGAGATAGTGGGTGTGCCTGAAAGAGGAAGGCCGAGCTCACGGATTAGGGACTGTACCCAGAGCAGTTCAGCAGTGGTGGAAGCCACGGCTCTGTATTCAGCTTCAGTGGATGATCTGGAAACCGCACGCTGCTTGCGGGAACTCCAGGATATAAGATTGTGGCCAAGGTAAACCAGATAGGCGGTGGTTGATTTGCGATCATCCCGGTCCCCAGCCCAATCCGCATCCGAGTATGCATGTAGGGAATGAGTGACAGCATGGAGAGTGGAGGTAGTGTGGCGATGGAGATGGAGACCGTAGAACAAGGTACCTTTCAAATAGCGAAGTAGACGCTTGAGGGCCTGCCAGTGGAGGTCAGTTGGAGCATGCATAAACTGGGAGAGTTTATTGACAGCAAAGGATACGTCGGGTCTGGTCAGACTGAGGTACTGCAGACTCCCGACAAGGCGGCGGAAGCTAGTGGCATCTGCTGGTGGGGAGCCATCGTGCAGGTGAAGAGAGGGAGAAACAGCCAGAGGAGTGGCCACAGGCTTGGCACCATCCATGCGAGCTAAGGTGAGCAGGTCATGGATATATTTGTGCTGAGACAGGAAGATGCCGGTTGCGGTTGGAAGGACCTCCACACCAAGGAAATAACTGAGGGAACCAAGGTCCTTAACCGAGAAGCGGGTGGCCAGAGTTTGGATGAAGCGGGAGATAACGGCTGGAGTATTCCCTGTCACAATCAAATCATCAACATAAACCAGAAAATACAGAGTAGTCGAACCTTGCCTTAGGAGGAACAGCGAGGCATCAGAATTGGCCTGGACAAAACCGTGGGATAGGAGGAAGGTCTGAAGTTCCGTGTACCAGGCCCGGGGGGCTTGTTTGAGTCCATATATAGCCTTGCGGAGCTTGCAAACATAAGAAGGGTTCTGTGGATCCACAAAGCCAGCTGGCTGGGCCATGTACACGTCCTCATGAAGAGTGCCTTGAAGGAAGGCATTATTGACATCCAACTGGCGAATGGGCCAGCCATTAGTTACAGCCAGGTGAAGCACAACACGGATTGTGGTGGGCTTGACTACGGGACTGAATGTATCCGTGAAATCCACCCCAGGACGTTGATGGTACCCCTTGGCAACAAGGCGGGCCTTAAATCTGTCAACAGCTCCAGTAGGTGTCCGTTTGATGCGGAACACCCACTTGTTTCCCACAACGTTCTGGTTTGGAAGAGGGGGGACCAACTCCCAAGTTCCATTCCGGATGAGAGCATTGATCTCACTTGACATGGCAGCACGCCATTGAGGGTCTTTCTTGGCTTGAGAGACACAGGTGGGCTCGGCTATGGAAGGTAGTTGGTGTTTGGTGGCAGTGAGGGCATAGCTGGGTACGGTTTTGACAGTACCCGTTTGAGTTCGGGTGAGCATAGGGTGGGTTTTTGTGGGGTTTTGGGGAGGGGGACCTGAAGGGGGGAGAGGTGGTGGAGGTTGGCGCCTGGTGTAGGTACGGAGAGGTGGAGGTTGGGAGTCACCAGGAGGAGGATGAAGAGCTGTGGGAGCAGGAGCAGAGGCGGGAGCAGCAGGAAGGCTGCTGGAAACCGGGGGCAGGGGTGTTGGCGGCAGAATCTGAGCAGGGGGCGAGTCAGCTGCAAGGACCTGCAAGGACGGTGTGTCAAGGGAGGCCCCGGTGATGGAAGAGGACTGCACAGGCGCTGCTGGTGGCGTGACAGTAGGGGAAAAGGGAACTGTGGTGACTGGGGGAACGGTGGACAACCAGGTTGTGAAGGTGTCTGCAGAGACGGTGAGGGTGGGGAGGAGGGAGGAGACGGAAGGAAAGGTGGTTTCATCAAACTGAACATGGCGAGAGGTGTAGAGTTTGTTGGCAGTGGGATCAAAACAGAGGTAGGCACTTTGGCTAAGGGAGTAGCCAAGGAAGATGCAGGGCTGAGAACGAGGCTGCATTTTGTTGGTGGTATAGGGCCGTAGCCAAGGAAAGCAGAGACAGCCAAAGGTTCGCAGTTTGGCATAATGGGGAGTGGCACGGAAGAGGGCAGTGTACGGACATTTGTTTTGGAGGAGGGATGTAGGAAGGCGGTTGATGAGATAGACAGCGGTCTTGAAAGCATAGGACCAGTAGGAGAGAGGGAGTTGGGCTTGGTGAAGTAAGGTGAGGCCGGTGTCAACAAGGTGGCGATGACGCCTTTCGGCTGTACCATTGTGTTGGGGAGTATGTGGAGGTGTGAGGAGGTGATTAATTCCATGCTCAGCAAGAAAAGGTTTCAGTTTAATGAATTCGCCACCTCCATCAGTGTAAAGGGAAATGATAGGAGTATTGAAGTATTTTTCAACCAAGGTTTTAAAATCTTTGAAGGTAGAATAGACGTCTGATTTTTTTCGAAGAGGGTAAAGCCAAGTGTACTTGGTGAAATGATCAACAAAGATTACATAGTAGGAAAATCCATCAATAGAGAGATAAGGAGCCGGTCCCCAGACATCACTGTAGATTAAGTCTAAGGGACGGTGGCTGGTTAAAGTTGAAATGCCAAAGGGTTGGCGATGACTTTTATTGCAAGCGCAGGAATTACAGAGTGGTTCTGGAATTTGAGAAGAGAAACGAACATTAAACAGACTTAAGACATTCTTTAGGGTTTTGGATTGAGGGTGACCAAGGCGACGGTGCCAAAGACTAGGGGAGACTGTCACGGCCACCATGGCCTGCGGTTTTTGGAGAAGGGCAGGGGTCCACTCGTACACATCGTCCTTACTCGGGCCTTGAAGGAGAACCACCCCCGTGCTGAGATCCTTCACATGAAAGCAACCAGGAAATAATTCAATAGAGGTATTGTTTTGTTTATTAAACTGGGAAATTGAAATTAAATTTCTGGTCATGGAAGGGGCACATAAAACATTGTGGAGTTTGAAGGGAGGGGAGTTGGGAGAAGAGAGAAAGGAAGAGCCTGTATGGGTGATGGAAAGACCTGTACCATTGCCAATGAGTATCTCATCAGGGCCGCTGTAATGGATTGCATCAGAGAGGTGTTGGGGGCTGGTGGCCACGTGATGAGAGGCCCCAGAGTCTAGAAGCCAGCCAGGGGAGGGGGCCTGAATTGTAGGATTGGCCACGGGTGGTGGTGGGTTGGACTGCTGGAGATGAGGACAGCGTTTGGCGCTGTGACCCTGAATGCCGCACCATTGACAGTAGCCACGGTAACCAGTGGGCTGAGAGTATTGACGACGAGAGACGTCGCTGGAGTGTTGATTTGACCGGTGACCAGAGGGACGGTGGCTGTCTGGGGAATGAGTGGGGTGCCGCTGACCAGAGGAACTCCTGCTGGAGCGATGGGAAGAGTTGCCGCGAGGGGCCTGAGTGAAATGGACAGTGACGGGTGAGGGGACAGCAGTGTGGGCTGCACGGCTGGAAGCAGCCTCATGTTGGACCAGAAGGTCATGTAGATTCTCAAAGGGAACAGCAGTATCCCTGGATCGTACAGCGGCGGCGATTTCCTTAAACTCAGGTCCGACTCCATTAAGGACATGGAGAAGGAGATCATCATCGGACAGAGGTTGGTCAATGGAAGCCAGCTCATCAGCAAGTGTCCGAACTTCCTGAAGATATTCGGAGATGGGACGGGAATGCTGGCGAAGAAGAGTTAGGCGTTCCTTGAGACCAAGGACGCGCGCTCTGGCTTTGCTGGCATAGAGATGAGTGAGCCGAGCCCAAGCAGCGGCAGAAGTGGGGGCGGCAGCAATGAGTTGGATCACCTGAGGGGATACGGACGCCAGAATGGCATGCAGCAACAGTTGGTCCTGTCGGACCCAGAAATCATGGAGAGCAGTCTCTGTTTGGGGGGGGCAGGGTCGAGAGCCATCGACATAGCCCATGAGGTCATACCCTCGAAGAAGAGCATTGAACTGAGCTCGCCACGGAAAGAATGTCGTGGCAGTGAGCTTAACAGGGAGCTGAGCTGCGGTGTTTATGGTGATAAGGGTGGGAAGAGTAGGATTTGGTTCAGCAAAGGGTGAAGAGATGGGGGCGGCAGGGACGGTGGTCTGGGCAGCCATAGAGCTTAGGGTTTACTCGGTGGAGCAGTTAAAGCTCTGATACCATATAAGGATTTGAATATTTGTTGTATTGAATTAATTCTAAATTACAGCAGTAGCTATCTTTATATAGGCTGTAGAGAGACCTAACTAGGTATGTACAATTTAGGAAAGAATCAAACAGTTGACTATCTATACAAGGGAGGAATCAATGGTGATTCCGTTTGACATATCTCAGCAGATCAAGGAGATTTAGTCAATCTCCTGTGATCGGCTGGAGTGAAGGGGAATCCTTATTAACTATCACATTAGAAGACATGGTGGTTTCTATTAGGGCATTCAATTAAAGAATGGAGATGCATGATGATGAGAATGTAAATGTGGATAAGGCATTTTCTGTATTGTGTGAATTCAAAGGGATAGCAGAGTGCTAATCAAGGAAAATGGAAGGAAAATTACAAGAACAATAGGAACTAGAAATCTAATTCTGGAAAGTCAAACAACCAGTGCAGTGAGGCAAGTAAGTTTGATTCCAGTATTCCTAAGTGCAAGATATATGAGAAGAATCACAGGGCTATTGTTGGTACAAAGGAAGTAAGTGCTTTCAATGCAACAGGTTAGGGCACCCAGCAAGGGACTGTCCTACGAAGCCATCAGAGACTAATCCTAAATTAGTAGTTAATTTAGCAAGGAATGTAGAAGAGAATGATGCAGTGATGTTCTATGCATGCAATGCAGCTACTATGCCCAAAGAGATGGGTGCTTGGTATGTAGATAATGCATGCATCAATCACATGACTTCACTTGAGTCATTACTGATTAATGTGGACAGAACCTTGACAACCAACGTTAAGATGGGAACAGGTGAATTGGTATAAGCTACAGGGAAGGGTACCTTGGTGATCAACACCAATAATGACAAGAAGCAGATTCATGAAGTAATGTTAGTTCCTCGATTAGATGCTAACCTGCTTAGTGTTGGCCAAATGGTTGAGCACGGGAACTACTTAACTCTTGGAAATAGAAGAGTGAAAATCTATGAAGATGAAGAGTTCACATAAAAGATTGCTTCTATTCCAATGTTGGGAAATAGATGTTTCTCACTATCCCTGGAGCATGTAAATGCAGTAGTAAGGAAGCCAAGATGACATCAAAAGTATCTCAGGATAGCAGAAGTAGAGTAGGTGAGTGCTAGTGCGGCAACTACTCATGCTAAATGGCTCAGATTTGTCTTGGAAGATTTTGGGTAGCAACAGACATGTTCTACTCCTATTCTATGTGATAATACCTCAACAATTTCTATGTCTAAGAATTCAGTGTTTCACCAGAAGACTAAGCATATCAATCAAAGGTTTCACTTCATAAGGGATGCAATCCAGGCAAGTGAAATGGATCTGTTCTATTGTAGAACAGAAGAGCAACTTGTAGATGTCTTTACTAAGGCATTGACCAAGGGCAGTTTATCTATCTACGGTCGATGTTAGGAGTCAAGTCAGTACATAGTTTAGAGGGGGGTGTTGGATCCTAAGCTATCTACTAATTGAGTGCACTACGTACAACAATGAAGTGTCTTAGTGTAGGACAATGTGAGTGTGATCCTGTTGAAAAAAAATGGCTCGGCAAAATACCAAGAATTAGGGTTTGACTAGGAATCCTAGTTCCTAGTTTGATTAGGATTCTAAGTGTTGAACTAGGAAATCTGAGTTTTTTCTAGTGTTTCCATATAAGATTAGGAACAGTATTCCATAACCCTTTACGGATTAGGAAATAAGCTATCTTTCCATCTCTAATGAGGAATAGTAATTGTAATATGCTAAGGAGTGTAACCTTCTTATACATTATAAATAGGTCTCTTAGGAGTCCTTACATATATTAAGGATCCAATCGAATCAGAAGAGATTGAGAATCAACCTCAATCTCCATGATCGGCTGGCCCAAGGTCAACCGAGAATCTGTACAGATTCCTTCCTTTTGTACATACTTAGCTAGTTTCTTTCCTTCCTCGTTGGCCTAGTTTAGCTAGTTTATTTTCTTCCTAGTTAGGCCTAGTTCAGACCTGTATAAATCTCTTCCACTACTGTACATCTAATTTTAGCAAATACAGAAGTATTTTCCAATACCTTTTATGGTATCAGAGCTCTAAAAGCTTCATTGAGCAAAACCCTAGGAAAAAAAAACCCCAGAAACAAACCCTAATCCATGGCCGCCCAACCCACCGCCGCTGTTGCTCAAACCACTGCCGCCCCTTTCAATCCTACCCTCCCACCAACCATCGGTGACCCAAACCCTAATCTTCCCACCCTCATCACCATTAACACTGCCGCACAACTTCTAGTCAAGCTCACGGCCAACAATTTTTTCCCTTGGCATGCCCAGTTCCATGCCCTCCTTCACAAGTATGATTTAATGGGTTTTGTGGATGGCTCTCATCCTTGCCCCCCAGAAATAGAACCTGCGCTCTGCGCCTTCTGGTTCCGCCAGGACCAGCTTTTTCTTCACTCAATCTTGGCTTCAGTTTCCCCTCAAGTCATCACTCTCATTGTTGCAGCCAGAACCTCTGCCGCTGCATGGCAGTGCCTCACCCGTCTCTATGCAAGCAAGGCCCGTGGCCGTGTGCTTGGCCTCAAGGAGAGACTTACTCTTCTTCTCCGTGGCGACCGCCCAGTTTCTGACTACCTACAAGAGGTTCGTCTCCTCTCCGACGAGCTTGTTTCCATTGATACACCTCTCTCTGATGACGATTTGCTCCTCCATGTCCTCAATGGCGTGGGCCCCCAATTCAAGGACATTACAACTGTTGTCCGCTCCAGGGACACCCCTGTGTCCTTTGAAAACCTGCATGACATGCTGGTTCAGCATGAGGAAGCCACCAACCGAGAAGCCCCTTCAGCCCCTCGTCCTTCCATTACAGCTCAAGTGTCCCAGGCTCACCGTGGCCACACTCCTAACCGCTATTCTCAGCACTCTTCCAGCAACCACCAATCATACCACCAACAGGACAACCACCGCCCCTCTGGCCAACGCAACTCCACCACTCGCCACTCCAACCAGCCTGGTACTGGCTATCATGGTTTCTGCCAGTTGTGTGGTGTTCAGGGCCACACTGCCAAGCATTGTCCCCAGCTTCCCACTCCTTTGGCTCCTCCTCCCGTGGCCAACCTAGCCACCCAAGCTAACTCCAGCAGTTGGCTTCTGGACTCTGGTGCCTCGCATCATGTCACCAACACCATTGGTAACAGTAAGGGTCTTGGTATCTCCCACACAGGTTCAACCATCTTACCCTCTCTCGCTTCCCCTCCCTTCACTCTCAAAGATGTTTTATGTGTTCCCTCCATGACTACGAATGTAATTTCCATTGCTAAATTCAATCAACAAAATTGTATGTCTATTGAACTTTTTCCCCATTCTTTTCATGTGAAGGATCTCAGCACGGGGGCGGTTCTCCTATTAGGCCGGAGTAGGAATGATGTCTACGAGTGGTCCTCTACCTCTATTCAACGGCCTCAAGCTATGGTGGGTGTGGTGGTCTCCCCTAATCTTTGGCATCGCCGTCTTGGCCACCCAAGTCCTAAAGTCCTCCAATCTGTCCTCCGTCAGTCTTCCATTAATGTAACTCCTAAGCATCTAGAAACTGTCTGTAATTCATGCCTTTGTAATAAAAGCAAAAGACTACCATTTGGTGTCTCTTCCCTAACCTCCTCTCGTCCCCTAGAACTCATTTACAGTGATGTATGGGGCCTTGCCCCTTACTTTTCCATGGACAAAAACTCATATTATGTCATCTTTGTGGACGATTTTACAAAATATACATGGCTCTATCCCCTAAAGAAAAAAATTAGATGTCTTCTCCACCTTTGTGGATTTCAAAACACTTGTTGAAAAATATTTCCAGCAACCCATCTTGTCTGTCTATACTGATGGAGGAGGTGAATTCATCAAACTAAAGCCATTCCTTGCTTCCCACGTCATCAATCACCTCCTCACCCCTCCCCACACCCCTCAACACAATGGGGTTGCAGAAAGGCGACACTGCCACATTGTCAAAACAGGCTTTACCCTCCTTCATCAGGCCTCTCTTCTATTGTCCTACTGGTCATATGCCTTCAGGGCTACCGTGTACCTCATAAACCGACTGCCCACCTCCTTCCTCCACCAGAAAAGTTCCTATGAAACACTCTTCCACCCCCCCCCCCCCCCCCCCTTCCCCTTTCCCCGAGTGCCTATCTCTGTTATGATCCATCCATCCACAAACTCTGTCTCTCGTCATGTGCAGTTTGATGAGTCCTCCTTTCCTGGTTCCCCTTTTTCCCAGAACCCTCACATCACTCCTCCCCTCACCCAAACCTGGCTCTCCACCCTTGATCCTGTGTCTCTGGTTCCTGTTCACACTGCCACCTCACCACCAGCAGCGGTCTCACCACCCACCACTCCAGCAGACACACCTGAGACATCCTTCCTGCACGGTCTTGCATCAGAACCCTCTCATGCTCTACTTATGCCGCCTCCCTCCACCAGACAGCCCACGGACCAAACCTCACCCCCGCAGCCCAATCCTATTGCCCCGCAACACCCACCTCATAGCCCAGCCCCTGCTCCAGCCCCTCCACCCGACAGCACCCCTGCACCCAGCAGCCTTCCTTACTTACAGCCGTCGCCCTCCTCGCACCCACCAACCTCCACCACCACAAAGACCAGTGTCGACTCACCCCATGCTAACCCTCACCCAAACTGGCACAGTAAAACCCGTCCTCAGTTATGCCCTCATTGCCACCCAACTTTAGCCCCCCTTGGTTGAACCAACCTGTGTCTCTCAAGCCAAGAAGGACCCTAAGTGGCGGAGTGCCATGTCTGATAAGCTGAATGCACTCATCCGCAATGGCACTTGGGATCTTGTGCCTCCAGGCCCTCACCAAAACGTGGTAGGTAACAAATGGGTTTTCTGCATTAAACGCACTCCCACTGGTGAGGTGGACAGGTTTAAGGCCCGTTTAGTGGCTAAGGGGTATCATCAACGTCTTGGAGTTGATTTTCTGGACACTTTCAGCCCTGTAGTCAAGCCCACCACCATTCGGCTCATCCTCCATCTTGCTGTCACCAATGGCTGGCCGTTAAGGCAACTGGATGTTAACAATGCCTTCCTCCATGGCACTCTACAAGAAGACGTTTACATGGACCAGCCTACTGGCTTTGTTGACACCCTTCATCCTACCTACGTCTGCAAGCTACGCAAAGCACTTTATGGCCTTAAACAGGCTCCACAGGCTTGGTACAAGGAGCTCCACTCCTACCTTCTTACTCAGGGCTTTGTTAATGCCCTCTCGGATGCTTCACTGTTCCTACTCAGGCAAGGTCCTCGCACTTTGTTTTTTATGGTTTATGTGGATGATCTAATTGTCACAGGCAGCAGCTCTCAGCTCATCACCAAGTTCATTCAAGCTCTGGCTGCTCGCTTCTCTATCAAGGACCTCGGGACCCTTCACTACTTCCTAGGTGTCGAAGTCCTCACCACTCCCTTGGGTCTGTTCCTATCCCAGCATAAATATGTCCAGGATCTATTGCACTTTGCTCAGATGGACGGTGCCAAACCCGTCTCTGCTCCCCTAACTGTCTCGCCCTTTCTCACCCTAGTGGATGGTACTCCACCCGCAGATGCAACGATGTTCAAACGCCTTGTTGGCAGCCTGCAATACCTCCATCTCACAAGACCAGACCTATCCTATGTTGTCAATAAGCTATCCCAGTTCATGCATGCCCCTACGAACCTCCATTGGCAAGCACTCAAAGGAGTGTTGCGTTACCTCAAAGGGACCATGTTCTTTGGACTCCACCTCCAACGGGGGACCTCCAATCACCTCTATGCCATCTCTCACTCCTTCAACCATCTCCATGCCTTCTCCGATGTGGATTGGGCAGGAGACCCAGCAGACCGCAAGTCAACCACAGCTTATCTGGTCTACTTAGGTGGAAATCTCATCTCCTGGAGTTCCAGGAAGCAGAAAGCAGTTTCTCGATCCTCCTTGAGGCAGAATATCGCGCACTAGCCTCCACTACTGCGGAACTGATCTGGGTTCAGTCCTTCTTGCGTGAAATTGGCCTCCCAGTTGAAGGAATTCCGACCATCTCGTGTGACAACATTGGCACCACATTCTACTGTGCTAACGCTGCTCTCCACTCTCGTATGAAGCACGTGGAAATTGACTTTCAGTTTGTTCGTGACCATGTCACACGTGGCCTCCTCCAAGTATCTCATGTCACCACAGATGACCAGCTTGCAGATGCTCTCACCAAGCTGCTCCCCCGACCACGTTTCCAGCTTCTACGTACCAAGATTGGTGTCCCTGACGGCGCCACCATCTTGCGGGGGCGTATTAAGGATCCAACTGAATCAGAAGAGATTGAGAATCAACCTCAATCGCCATGATCGGCTGACCCAAGGTCAACTAGGAATCTGTACAGATTCCTTCCTTTTGTACATACTTAGCTAGTTTATTTCCTTCCTAGTTAGGCCTAGTTTAGCTAGTTTATTTCCTTCCTAATTAGGCCTAGTTCAGACTTGTATAAATCTCTTCCACTACTGTACATCTAATTTATCAAATACAAAAGTATTTTCCAATACCTTTTAACATACACACCGAAAATAAGACGGCAGTAAACAAAAGAAGTCATACACGAGTATAAGAGCAAAAGAGTGATTTGAGAGATCGTGAACTAGGGTTTGGGGATTAGGTCAGGATTCTACATAAGTATTTGTAATCTTGTTATCTTCATAGTGCTAGTGATCTCTCAAGGAGATCACACGAGGACGTAGGCAAAGATTAGCCGAACCTCGCTAAATTCTTGTGTTCGTGTGTGTGGTGTGTTTACTTTATTGTTCATCTATATTCCGCATTATCTTAGCATCATCCTATTGTTTGCATAATCACCTAAAGTCTATCAAGAAACAAGATCATTAAAGGGACTAAACTTACAACAGATCCATGAGCTGTAAAATGCGGTTAGGATCCAACAAATTGAATGTGAGTGAGGTGGATACTTGAGGGTCAAGTAGTACTAGTTTGTTATAGGCTTCTAGACTAAGTGAGGTGTCCTTTTGTAATTGGATGTTTGTTGAGAGTGTAACAATAATTGGATGTTTGTTGAGAGTGTAACAAACTATCCTAACCGTTTGTAATCACACTATATGCCAGAGAATTCAATCAATAAAATTAGAACGGATTGGTGAGAAAGAATTACTAGATTCTCTTTCAAATTGCTCATTGACATTTCATCAAACGCGTAGAGCGCATGAACTGTTTTGAATCATAGCAAACCAATCAACCAGAAAATTTCATCCAGAAATTCCTAATCAAACAAGATCGGCACTCTACTAATCAATACAAATCATTCTAATCCAATCGATTCAGCTAGTGTGTGCTGTGTGAAGTGGTAGAAGATTACCTATAGTCGAAGAAGCCTCCATTGCTGGTCGCCAATATATTCTAGTAGCCGTGCTTTTTTTGTTTTGTTTGAATAATAAATATTATTAAATAAAATGTTTTAAACATTCAAATTGCGAATTTTTAAACAAGTTTTTATTCATCAATTTGAAAGGTTTCCTAAAAAAAATATTGCATTGAATTAACCCTGCATTACAAGGTTGCTGTATGCATTTTCCTATTAGATTGCTCACTTTAAAGGTTGCTGCGTAATTATGAATTAAATTTTTTCTTAATGTAGGGAGTTCCCTTTTGCTTGAAGTTTGTTTACATAGTACGAGAAAGACAATTATAACGAATGGGACTACGTCTTGAGCAACGTTTTTAGATTATATTGTTTAATGTAGTCCTGATTTACTGCTTTTGAACATAATGACCTCTTAGTTCACTCTAGCTGACAAAGTACCACGGCTTTTTCGTTTTTTGTGTTTTTTTTAACTTCGTGTTTGTGGATCAACATTTTCGTGAAATTTCTGTGTTGCTACTTGCGTTTATTTTGCTTCCTTAGTATTTGAAAAACATTGACCTCATAATTTAGTAAGGTTAGTAAATGAATGTCACTTTAGGTTTTTATTTGTGTTATTTCATGTGCTTTCATCACGATTTTTCAAAAAGCTTGCGTTTATTTTGCTTCCTTAGTATTTGAAAAACGTTGACCTCTTAATTTAGTAAGGTTAGTAAATGAATGTCACTTTAGGTTTTTATTTGTGTTATTTCATGTGCTTTCATCACGGTTTGCCAAAAAGTTTCAATGTTGCCATTTGCTACTGTTTCTAATTTCTAACCCAGTTCTTCTCTAGTGAGTTTTTATTTTATTTAAATTTTTTTATAAGGAAATATGACATAAAATTAGTTTCATGTTCTTTCAATAATTAGTTTATTGGAAAAATTGTTGTTATAGTCTCTGAACTTTACACTAATGTTAGCTATAGTCGAAGAACTTCATTATTAGTAGCAGCCGTTCTTGAACTTCATTATTAATAGTAGATGTCTCTGAACTATGCCAAAATGTACATTAATCGTCCCTATGTTAAAATTCAACTTTTTCTGTTAAAAATAAGGGCAAGATTGTCTTTTCAAATATATATATATATATACAATTCCCTCAATTCAACCTAAATTATTTACTTCCCAACCTATGAATATGTTGGAATTTTCGAGGCCACAGATTTAATAATTGATTAAAATTAAAAGAAAGAACAAAAAAAATCTGGAGTTTCTGAAAAAAATCTGGAAAAAGTTTGAATGTATATGCATTCTTTACATCATCGAAAAAAGATGTTTTGGCGATGTTCATAAAAAAAATTCACCACTAATGGCGGTCTTCACCTTTAGTGATGAAAAATGCATATACATTCAAACTTTTTCCGTATTTGTTTTTGTTCTTTCTTTTAATTTTAATCAATTATTAGATTAATTAGTAGCCTTAAAAATTCTAAATATCCATGGATTGATGTCTCTGGGAAAATAGAAGTATTGGGGTTCATTTAGGTTGAATGGAGGGAATTGTATAAATATACTTGAAAAAACTATCTTACCCTATTTTTAACAGAGAAAATTAACAATTTTAACGGAAACACGATTGCTGCACATTTAGGCATAGTTCAGGATGTTTGCTACTAATAATGAAGTTAAGAGATTATAGCTAGCAATAGTGTAAAGTTTAGAGACCATAGCAACAGTTTTTCCTTAGTTTATTCCAACATGCACGACCGGACTTACTACCTTGTTTCCACGACTAAACATGAAGCTAAATGCTCAATAAACAAGCGATAATAGTTTGAGTTGTCTGTCTGATTGTCTTAGATTAGCATTGACATTGCGGCAAGTAAGAGCAGAAGAAACTTACAATACCTCTTAGCAGTTCCTTTATAAACGATTATACTTCGAACATAGTATTAATTGATGGTATACCGTGGCAACGCATCTTCAAAAGTTTTTATGTGTGCATTTACGACTTTGCTTTGCACTGAAAGTAAGCTATGTTAATATTTGATTCGTTTTATGATACTGTCTTCAAAGGAACGTTTCACTTTTCTACCATCATGGAAAAGTCAAATGGGCGGTAGTATCCTCGGCATCATGTCGATGAATCTGATTATTTTTATTATTATTGTTCTTATTATTATCATTATTACTATTAAGTCTTGTTTGCTCAAATTGATAGTCATTAATTGAGGAACACTATTAGTGCTATGCGTAGTTGCTCCCAATCTGCATGAAGACATGAAGTAGTTTCTTTTTCCCTTTTGAATGTCTCATGACACTCCATGAAATCTCTTTGTTTTCATGTTCTTTCAAATGCAACGGCTCGTTCAGTTAATATACTTTTTACTGACTGTACTTGGCATATAATTTTCCAGCCTCCAATTGGTGCCGACCGTGCTTCTGAGATGGATAAATGGGAAGAAAGAGAGATCAAAGTGACTGGAGCAAGTTGGGACGTAAACAGCATTGATATTGCAGTAGCAGGTTTAGGTTGGTTTTCTGTAGGCCTCAAAGGGGAAGCAACACTGGCATTGTGGACTTATGATGGCATTGAAATGACTTTGAGAGAACCATTGGTTCTTGATCGGGCTCCGTCTCTGGAGAGACCTGGGTTTTGGCTGCCGAAAGCAATATCCGAGGCCCTTGGAAACCAGAGTAAACTTGAAGCTCAAAGGAGAAAGCTTGAAATGGAGGGTGCAGATTCCCTTTCCGAGGCATCAATTTGAAGGATCAGCGAGGTCCTCTAGCTGTTTAATCCAACAAAAAGATGAACATACAGAATTAAGAACTATGGATGATTTTCAAAATAAGAATCAGGAGGTTCCCGCATCGGTTCTTTCAAAGTTGAAGAGAAGGCAACTTAATTCTGTTGCATACGGTAAATATGATTCGTATCGTTAGAAGTGGCTACGTCTGCACGGTTTTTGAGTCCTTTTTTACATAAATTTTATTTGAGGATAATTGGGTTCGCTATTTGGGCAAGATACACAAATTTTTCACCGTCATAATAGTTTTGTTAAATTACAAGTTTTTTCTTTTGCAAGTTTCTTGCCCCACGGGCATTTTTAGTAAACTGAACAGGGTGAACGGCGGAAGCAAGTGTTTCAACCTTGCTCTCTACAGAAATTACAGAGCCATAAACTACACATGGTTTGGTTTTGCCATTGGCGAAGCTACAAAAGCAAACAACAGATGGAGATTCAACGAGGCTGCTGGATGAAACGGGGGCTGCATTTTGGGCTCACATACTTGGCCGGCTTCTCAGCATACCTCCTTGGCTCCACCGGGGACTTGGGCTGCCTGTCCTCCAATGATTTCAGATTCTTCAAGGCCGCAGCGCTCTTGTCTAACCCTCCTGTAGTTCCGAAAACAATTTGTCAGCCCAACGATCTAACTCCGTATTTGGAAAGCACATCCAAGTTTGGAGTATATTTGGAAACTGAATCAAAGTAATTTTCACCTTCATTCTGAGACAACTTAAGGAACTCTTCAAACTGAGCTTCCAAACTGGAAAAGTCCTCGCCAGCATCGAGATCAAAGGTTTCTGGAAGCAAATCCGCTAAATTGTCAATATCATCCTGGGCATTATCATAGAAGCTGTCCTCACCCTGTTGACTTAGCCAGTAGTCGTGGTACCATGTGGAGGTTGTAACCAGTTGCCACCATTCGGGGGAGAAATCCTCCACCCGTCGAAGAGCAGCAGGGATAAAAAGAGGGGCATTTGGATTCAATGTTGATCCTCCTGAAACCAGTGCCATCCTTGGCTACAGCGCAAGTCAACTGTAAAAGAAAACAAGCAGTAAATGAGATACTAAAAATTCTCCTGAATTAGTCATTTCTATTTTCTACATAAGTATGTTTCAATTTAACCAAAATAAAAAATTGAGGACAACCGATAAATTTGCAAGACCAGCGCAGTACAAAAACTCTCTTCATAACCAATGCACTAAGGCATAGATGTACTGCAATAAGGCATAGAAGTATTCTTAATTTGATTATTGAATTACAACAACTCCAACACTGTATGGTTTGATCCAAATCAGTAAGGGTTTCCTTAAAGCCCGTACCAATGTTGATTTTATGTAAATCTAATAAATCATGCACCAACACATTGACCAGAATCTAACCTTCCACAAATCAATTCACCACCAACTATAAGGTAAGATTTTCAAGAGAGCAGAAAACAGAAAATCATTCAACTACATAACTACCAAAATTTCGCATTTGACTTCACCAGAATTTATGATTACCGAAAACTGTAAAGCATGTTGAAATTGAATGAAGAAAAATTAGTCATCTTGGAGCTTAAACTCACATCAATGTACTGATATGAAATCGATTGTGAATACTTCATCCAGAGTCAATCAAAGGAACTTACAATCATAGTACAGTAAGGCTTTCACAGTTCATATTAAAGGATATTATGATTTAAAAAAAAAAGGGAAAAGATAATCAATTTAATGAAGAAAACTTGGTTATCTTCACACAAGCCAAAAACCCCATCACAAAAACACCAAACAACTATTATCTTTTAATTAAACACAAAAAAAGTTGTTCAAAGAGTCATTAGTCATAAAAACTCGAAGGTATCAACCAAATAAAAAAATCCGATCATCAAACTCTTCATTTTTCTTAACCTTCAGCTTCCTGAAGGACCAAACAGAAACAGATCTACCAACCGGAAAAGCTAAATACAATCCTACACAGCTAAATCATTCCCTCAGCGACATCCTTTACCTAAAGACCAGAAGCTCCTGATCTTGATTTCGTTCAGACAACAAACTCTAGTCCCTATCGTTCAAAATTTCAACTTGCTTTCTTTGCTTTTTTCTTTTTCCTCAGTTTTCTCATCAAGCAAACAGAGAGCCATAATATTTCGTGATTGATCAGATCCATTAATTGACAGTAAATCAGAAAATGGCATAATAAATCAATCAAGGAATTGCGAAATGGTTTCATTACCTCCGATAGAGCTTTGAGCGAAGACGAAAATATCTGAGTGCGAAATACGAGGTAGAGGAATTGAGCAGAGCGCGAGAAATACGTGTGAAGGGAGATAGAGGGGAGAAGGCTTATATAGCGAAGGAAATACGGGTGAACCTCGGTCGTTGGGAGTTACGGACCTACGGTTCGGTAAATACCAAACCAATCCACTCATTGCTCGATGTACAGCGCCTACAGCCGCTGATTTGAGGGACGCGGTAACAAACTGTTGTTCATTGACTTTGACTCCTTTGTCTAGGACCGATAGGACCGTCCCACGTTGCCACAACTACAAAAAAAAAAAAAAATCATTTGAACCACCTCAGCTTTGTTTGAAAATAGTACTAGGGGAACTTTTTCCAAAACGACAAAATCTTACAAAGCAAAACCCATATTTTTCGTAAATTTGGGCATAAACTCTCTTAAGACATTTTTTCGTAACTTTTGTTTCGTTTCTCTCAGAAACAGGATTGAAGACTAATAATAAAAAAACAGAATAGAATAAAAAAAATTTATCAGATGAAATTAGAATAATTTTTTTTTTTGTTAGAGAAATTAGTTGCGTTTTCTCAATAGTACAGTAATCATATTCTCTTTCATTGTATAAAACAAGATCTTAAATTCGAAAAATGCAAGGATGGTAAGTTGACCCGTGTGGACATTTTGACCAATTGTAACATGAAAATAAGTATATCATTGTTAAAATAAATGACTTGTACAATAGACATTTTTGACACCTATATATATCATGAATATAATTTTATAGAAAAAAATAATTATCAGCGTTCTTAAATTTTATATTAATTATTGATATTATTTATGAATTTTATTATTAATAAGAGACGTCTTAAAATTATATTTAAAAGAAATGTCATTCCTTCCATTAATTTTTTCAACGAATTTTATTAAAGAAAAAAAAAGACAGTTGATAGTTTAACTTTAAAATGTCTAAACGCAATGATAGTTTTTCTATTAAATTTCTCAATGAATTTGTAACGATCCGTTCCGAATATCGGGATTAAATATTAATTAACTATGATTTAGAATGACTAATCTGGGATTAGTTGAGGGAAATAGGACGAAATGTGCAAAATGACCGTTTTGTGCCTAGGCGTGGGCAAAATATCAACTTTTAGTTCGGGCGGTCAAATGGACGTTGACCGATGGCTGTGACATAATTCGGGACGTCACAAATTCTTAGACAGGTGGCACGTCCGATTCCGACATTTGAGGAAGAAGTTATGACGTTTGGAAGTCGAGAGGTACTTTGGTCATTTGGTTGAAAAGTGGGTAAAATGTTGACTTTTGACCCGGGAGGTCCGATTGTAACGCCCCGGAAATTCGGAAAATGTAATATTGTAAAATATGGAATAAAATGACGTTTTTACCCCTGTGATTCGTTTGGTCAATTTGTTGACTTTTTGATTTGAGGGTCGAACGGACGTTGAGCGATGACCGTGACGTAGTTCGGGACGTCACGAGTTCATAGACAGGTGGCACGTCCGATTCGGACGAACAGGGTGAAAGTTATGACATTCGGAAGTTCAGGGGCATTATCATAATTTGGACGTTATAAGGGAAAAAGTTGACTTTTTGTTTGACAATTGGTTTTCACACGACTCGAAGACCGTTAGATTCGTCTCGAAGCCCTGAGTACAACGACAGGCGGCACGCGTGAAACGGATATCGGATGACCAAGTTATGGGTCACGGAAGTTGGAGGGCATTTTGGTAATTATTGCACTGAGGGGTATTTTGGTCTTTTTGCACGGCGGTTACTGTAGCACCACCGTGAAAAACAGAGTGCACGGCTATGCCGTGGTGTTTTTTGCGTGTAATTGTTTATGGCTTTAGTGGATTGAACAGAGGACTTGTTTATGGGATTTGAGGCAGTGGGAAGCACACATGGGTGACTGATCAGAGTCCAGAGCACGAGTTGGGTTAAAATAACGGCCATGGTTTCTGTGTTTGCGGGGAACCATTTTCAGAGACCTCAGTTGGTCTCCCACGGGTTGCTGGCCGTTTGAATCGATTAACCGTGAATGGGAGTGGAGAGAGGTTTCATTTGGGGTCATTTGTGCATCAGTTTGAGAGCTGAGTGGGGAGAGAAACAGACGAGAAGAAGAAAAGCCAGTTTGGAGGGAAATTCGAAGGTTGGGTTTTGAGGTGAGTTGAACCAAACTGAGGGTGGAATTAGTCTTCTGGGATCTTTGCTAACACGACCGTGCAAGAATTGAAGGGGAATGATCACTGTTTGCCCAGGAACCTGAGTTCCAGTTTCAGAGAAAAACCAGTGTTGAGGACGACGACTTCCAGGTGAGTTCTGGTCAAATTGGTTGTGCATTTGTGTTCGTCTAATTTCCCTTAAGCTATTGGTGAAGTTAATTTGGAAATGGGGCTAGGTTGGGTGAGTTCCAGACGTCGACCTGTTCGACTGTTCGAGTTTGGGTTTGATCGATCTAGGGACAGTCGAGGTTAATCATCAATACAGACCTAAAATTAATGGATTAGAGAAGAAGTTAGGATAAAAAACGAGAGGAATTGATGGAGAATTGAGGGTTAGCTGGTCGGGTTGAGTCGCGGGTAACATACCCGTTTAACAGGCTATTCGGGTGAGGGAGAAGACACTGTAGCTGGGCGCGTGGCCTTCACGCGCAGCCACTTTGGGCGACGCGTGACGGCGCGTGTAAAATCATCTCCGGTCACGGTCAACATGAAACTTATTCCCTTCAGTCTAATTAACATTTTACCTTTAGGGTTCGAGTCGATCGGGAGTCGTTCGGGATGATTTCGGGACTTCGGAAGTTTAGGTCCTTAAGGTTTATTTGGTCGAAAAATCCGAAAAAATTAGGGAAAATCATACGAGTTATTTGAGGATGATTGTAACCCTCCTTGTACGTTTTTACAGGCCCGGACATTTCCGAAGCTACGGAGGAGCGAATGGGGCGCGATTGACGCGTCCTAAAACCGTGAGTGGACTTTTGGTTTCCAAACTGTGCATGCATGACTATTTTACTTAATTATCTTGTGTTTTCACTCATGATTATATAATGATAAATATGCCATTTCGGTTTTACGTGGTTTCACGATTTTCGAGATAAATATCGTATTTCACGTATTTCGAGGTTACAGTTTTCGCCTATGCATGAATGATGTTTTGATGAAGTCATTGGATATGATTATGCATGTTACGTATTTATGACGTTTGATTATATCTGTGAAGTGATTTCGGGAATTTCATGTTTTGATATTGCATGTGAATTCGGACACAAGTCCTATTTTGACAAGTTATGATTTCGGAATGAATTTTTGAAAAATGGATCATGAAGAATTGTGTTATAAATGGTTTTGGGTTTAAAGACCCGGTTGATTGTTGGATGTGGTTTTGGGTTTAAAGACCCGGTTAATTGATGACGGGGGCGGGCCCGGTAAATTGATTTTAAAGACTCGTGAGTTTAAAGACTCGGTTATTGTGATACCCCCGAGGCCTATTGATTATGCTTTGAGTTTAAAGACTCGTTGATATCTCGAGAATGCCTGATATTGAGTTTAAAGACTCGGATGGTCTCGTTGATACCATCTTGATACGAGGATATGTGATGCTTTGAGTTTAAAGACTCGTTGATACCATCTTGATACGAGGATATGTGATGGTCTCCTCTAGGTGTCTGGGACACTGGGGAAGTCACGGTGCATTGTCTGCGAGGGGTCATTATACTGAGCTACCAGACCGTATAGTGACTCAGCAGCAGGATTGCTATGATTAGACGTCTAGGACATTAGACATCTGGGATGTCAGAGATATGGACCCAGTGAGACCCCGGGCAGCACGCGTTGCTTATTACTGTGAGATATGACGTCTGGGACGTCAAGCGTTTGGGACGCTAGGCATCTGGGATGCCGAAGATGGTTATGTGGTAAATATGGACTATTTGATCTATGAAATGGTTTTCTTTTGGATTTGTATTTATGGATTTGGGCAGTGGCCCACTTGGTTTTGGATTTATGGATTTTGGTATTCTACTGTTTGGGCTGAGTTCCCACACTTGATTTTGAGTTACGGTTTTTGGGCTAAGGCCCTAATGGCTTATTTGAGTAAATGTTTTGAATTACGGATTGTCGAGGCATGCATACTTTTTAGTGAAGGGCATAATGTCTTTATGAAATGTGTTTTTATGAACTCCTTTATTTTTGTCCACTCACAGCCTTTGTTGTTTTTAATGCCCTTCAGGTTGATCACAGATGCGGGCTGTAGCAGAGACCGAGACATCGCACTCCTCCACCGATCCTGGCGCGCTCTGAGAGCCCCGTATGGGCAGAGGTACGTATTATCCCTTGTTTGACACTTCGTGTCAGACGTGAGTATGACACATCCCACGTTAATCCCGGGGGGATTGTGATGGGTCGTGTTAGAATTTGTTTAATAAAAAAATAAAACACACATGAAAGTTTAACTTTGGAGATCGACCTCGACATAGCTCAAGTACATTGGGATTATATTTTATAAAAATTGGATATCAACCTCACCAGATAAGCGTCGAACTCGAAGCCTCCCATATAACAAATGAAGGGGAGCACCATTGGGCTATAGTACTAAGTAGCATATTTAAGGACTTATTATATATTAATTAATTTTTTTTTATTCAAGACGCCTCTTGAACATTGACTTTAGTCTCAGAATGCACCTTAAACTCGATTTTTTTTCCAAGATGCCATGAAACTCCATTTTTCCTTTCAAGTTACCCCATTTCTGTTATATTTACTAACTTACTGCCAAATTGGTGGGTAAATGGTCATATCAGAGTTATGATGAAGATGAACCTCATTTATTTCCTCCTCTGTATCTTCAACCATGGCTCACCTTTTGTAACGACCCGTCCCGAATTCCGGGATTTGATTAGTGACTAATCAAGGATTAGTGAGGTTAATCGGTGATTAGTTGGGCGAAATCGGACGGACAATGCAAAATGACCGTTTTGCCCCTAATCATGGGTAAAATGTTAAATTTTGACCCGGGAGATCCGATGGCTGAGGGCCGATGACCGTTACGTAGATCGGGTCGATACGAATCCGTAGACAGACGGCACGTTGAAATCGGACGTCGGACGGGAAAGTTTTGGTTCACGAAAGTTCGATTTCACTATGCACGCGTTACGAGACGGGGATGGTGTGGTGATATCTGATTGGGCAGATATTTAAGTGGGACCCATGGTTCCATTGGTCACTTCCCTAAAAAGTAGATCTAAACCATTAAAATATGATTATTTTATTATTTTATAATTTTACCCACTTTCCATTTCCACCCTTCATCTCATCTAATCTCTCAATCTATGCCGTCCAATTTTCCTTCTCTGTTACCATCATCAGCCTCCCATATCTTCTTCTTCAAACAACCCGAACCCCCCTCCATTTTCCATTTCCATTGAGCAAACAAGCACACACGACACACCACCACCACCACACTTGCATCTATACGGTTGTGTGAGGAATAATGAGAGACTGAAAGACGACGGGGAAACGGCGGTCCACGGCTGGGGGAAACCTGAAACTGTGGGTAAGGTGAGTTTGAAATTTTGAATACACGTTTCAAGGGTTTTCGATTGATTCTAAAGGTTGGGTCATGTTTCTGGGGACCTTAGGGGAAGTTTTAGATCGGTTTCGAGGGCTAGGACGGCCGGAAGCCACAGCGGTGGAGGTTTGCAGGTGGCTGGTTCATCCTTCAGTCATGGAGGTAAGATTTGGACCCGTTTTTCCTATTTTTAATGGCTGGATTGATTAGGTTTGTTGTTAGGAACATTTAGGAATAAAAATGGGAAGAAATGGATTAAAATCAAGTGAGAAATAGGGCTGGACCATGACCTTCGGTTCGGTTGGCCCGAACTGGTCTGAACCGGCCTGAACCCGGCCGGCTAGAGGTTAAGGACGATGAACAGTGCAGGCGCGTGGCTTTCACACGCAGCCCCTTTGGTCAGCTCGTGAGGGTGCGTGGTGGGCCTTTTAGGGTAGTGTTAAACATGTGAAATACTCTATTCGATGTAACGAACATTTTGGGATTGGTTTCGTGTCGATCGGACACAGTTTCGATATTGTTCGGGACGTCCAAAGGTTTAGAATCGAGTTTAAAAATAGTTAAAAATTCCAGAAAATTACAGGACTTTAGTGAGAGGTTAATAAGGTAGTTAGTAACCCTCTAAAGTGATTTGGACAGGTTTGGGAGTCCCGGTGACGGTGTTTGGCCCGGGAGAGCCTTATGTCACGCGTATCGAGGCGGCAACTCGGACGGTCTGTGAATGGACCTTGTTTTCTAAATTGATGCATGCATAAATGTTTATTATGTGTTTTAATACATGTTTTGTGATGCCATGAGTGCTTTTGTGTGTGTTCACGTATTGGCACGTATTTCGAGATTTCGGCCTTATACGGTGTTTATACGTACTATGATTTCTACGATGGTTTAAAGGAAATGGTTTCTTTTGGTTTTTAAAAGGATAAACTCGGGCATGAGAGCCATTGTCAGGACCCACCCCCAATCCCCCGGGATTAAGCGCTAAATCCTGCTCCCGTCTAACTTACGCATGACACGAAGGTTAAACCGACGTCCAACCTCCATGTGACACGTAAGTCGGACAAGGGATTCTCGATCCGACCATCCTAAAAGTATCCGGACTTCCCAGAGTGTGCTGAACCTACTGTGGATTTCGGGTGTGATGTCTCCGTCTCTCTCGACTAATAGCCCGCACCATAACAACCTGGAGGGTATCGAAAAACACAAAAGACAGTGAGTGGACAAAAATAAAGTATACATTTAAAAACTGTTCATAAAAGAAGTACATTTCTACCCTCCATGTAAAAACAAATGCATGCATATACTATTCATGTCAGAAAACCATTCATATTAAAACCATTAATGAAAACCATTATTGAAAACCCGAATCAAAGTCGTCATTCAAATCTAGGCCTCAGCCTCAAATCACAAATCAATCTCAAGGTACGGGAACTCAGTCCCAATACTCATTCATCCGGGCCACTGCCCAAAACATCTGAAAACCAGTAAAAATATCAATCATGCGAGTTTGCTGGATCTCAAGTGCGCCCGAGTCTTTAAACTCAAAACCATGCGCAAGAATCAGGCCTTCCTGGGATATCAACGAGTCTTTAAACTCAAAACACAATCACAGGCCTCGGGGTGGTGGGGGGTATCTTAATCACTGAGTCTTTAAACTCAAAACATATACCGAGTCTTTAAACTCAAAACGTATCAATCCAGGGCCCTCCCCCCCATCAATCAACCGAGTCTTTAAACTCAAAACCAAATCCAGCGGTTTTTTTTTCTGGTCTTTAAACCCAAAACTATTTTTCAATCAACAGTGAAAACATAGAAAATCCTTATCCAAAATCGCAACGATGATTCTGTAAGTTAGCATCTGGAACCATCATCCCGAACCCAAATCCAGATTTCCTTTCCAACATTTCCAAACCTCAAACCTCAAAACCAAATCCGAAATCTCATTTCCAAAATTCATTTCAAAACCTTGAAATCAAACCATATTTCAAATCCCGAAATCAAATCATTAAAACCATGATCAACTCACAAGCTCGTTCAAAATCTCGTAAAACGTGCAAATACGTTATTTCTCGAAATCCGTACAAAACCGTAAATCATCAAGCTCATAAATCAAATCATATAATTACATATAGAAAACATATAAAACATATATGCATGCATCATAAGTTAGAAAGCAAAGTCCACTCATAGACTGTTTTGTCGCTGCCTCGATACGCGTGCGTTTACGTCATTCCCGGCTAATCCGCTAACACCGGCTTTCCCGAACCTGTCCAAATCCCATAAGAAGGTCACTAACTACTTCATAATGATCATACTTAAGCCCTGTAATTTTTTCGTATTTTTAACTATTTTTAACCGAGGTCTAAAACCTTCGGATATCCCGAAACATATTGAGATGATGTCCGATCGACTCGAAACCAATCCCAAAATGTTCGTTACATCTAATACTTTAAAAGTCGTGTTGGAAGATTCCTGAAAATACCTTTCATGCGCCCCCACGCGCGTCTGGAAGCTTCTGCTCATGAAACCCACTCGCGTGAACAATGTCACCTTCAACCTCCCGCTAGCCCCGTTTAGGCCGGTTCGAACCGGCCCAGTTAGACCGAACCGGCGTAGGCCATTTTCTGCCATTTCCAACACGATTTCAATATGTTTTTCACTCATAGTTTCGTCCTTAAGTCTGGGATTGATTTAACTAATTAAAACATGAAACAAACCTCTAAATGATACCTTCCAAGTCGAACCAAAAACCCAGAAAATTTCAGGTTCTGTTCCTGGCCAGCACCAGCCTTCTCAAGTCACGAGTTCACATCCTTGGTTCAATAGGGACTCCCTACAATTGTAAGGACCATTAGAATGCCTCGACAGTTCCCCTCCGCCGTGACTTCCTTCGCAGTTCTCAAGGTCCAAGAAACAATCCTCAATCCTCTAAGCACCACCAGGGACTGGTTTTCGATTGGTTTGATTGCTTGAGGTTCCTGGCCGTTCACAGTTTCTCTCTGTTTCTATGTCTTTTTCTCACCTTCTCTCAGATGTCTCACTCAATCTCACTCACAACAAGTCTCTGATCTCAATCAAACACAAGACACTCACACTCATGATGCACATGCAGAGGATGGCTGATTGTTGTTCTCTGTCTTTGTTTTTGCCCTCAAAATCGTATAAAAAGTTAAACCCCTGTGTTCAAATTGTTAGACGGTCAAAAGATTCCACAGCCTTCCAGTAGAGGCCAAGTGTCCTCAATCTGATGGGCACACTCCCCCAAACAGCCAAGTGTCCCACACTAACTGGGCACAGATCCCTAGGCATAGAAATGACCAAAATGCCCTTTATTTCACAATTTACCATTTTGCCCCTCCGATTTCTAGACCCATAACTTCATCGTCCGAACTCCAATCGACATGTGCCACTTGTCATTGTACTCAGGGCATCGAGATCTTCCTAACGGTCCTCGAAGTTCATGAAAATTCCATGTCATTTTAAAAGTTAACGAATTTCCGCTTTTGTCACGAAATTACCAATATACCCTCAAATTTTCGAACGCCATAACTTCCTCCTCGGATGTTGGAATCAGACGTGCCACCTGTCTATGAACTCGTGACGTCCCGAACTACGTCACGGTCATCGGTCAAAGTCCTTTTGACCACCCGATCAAAAAGTCAACATTTTACCCAATTTCAGGGGCAAAATCGTCATTCTGCACCGTCCATCCGAATGCATCCAACTAATCACGGATTAACTTCACTAATCCGTCATTAACAACTAATCTAATCCCGAATTTCAGGATGGGTCGTTACACCCATTTGATTTTATCTTGGGCATGCAATCTTATTGATGACCTACATGTATGAGTCATGGTCGCGGCGAGTACTATGTGCACGGCGACGGACGATACGACGCTCGCCTCCAGACTGGGATGTGTTCCTTCCGGAGAGGTCACGATGCATGAATAGTTTTCGAGTAGCCACTGGAGGCTCAACTTTCGAAGTTCTGACGGTTCAGGATATCGATCGGTGATGAGTGTACCATGATCTAGTGGTGGTCGCGTCGGTTGATTCGTTTAGGAAGACATACTAGGATTGAGGGAGGTCTTGGACGGATAGTTACATACATCACTAGGATCGGAATCATGGCTGACCTTGAGATATCGGGCATAATTCCCAGTTGAGTCATGAGTTCGGGCTTGAGGCCTAGTTACTTTACGTTTATGATTTTGGGGTCGAGGACCCTAAATGGATTTCCAGATTCATGACGGTTTATAGGGACCGGGCATGAATCCCTTGAAAGGTTTTAAGAATGTTTTTGATATATATATATATATATTCATATACCTTCCTTATTTGGAATGTTTCCTTCGGGGAGGGTCGTTGGTCTGGATGGACCCCGGAGTAGTCATGGAGCATTAACTGAGTGGAGTCGCCCCCGTTGGGTACCTTACTCTCAGGAAGGCTTATGGATTATAACCCGCAAGGAGGGTCATTTATCTACGGACATTGACCTAGGTGGACCCTGGGGAGACTTGGGCTTTGAGACCCTTAGTAGCACATTCGTAGCTTTAGAAACCGTGACAGGATTGGTAGCATGATTTATATGTATATGTTATATAATATATGATGTACTGGTTTTGGGCTGAGTCCCACATGGATTTGGGCAGTGACCCGTATGATTAGTTTCATTTACGTTTTTGGGCCAAGACCCTAGTGGTTTGGTAAATGGTTTTCGAATGCATGCATGCTTTTTAGTGATGGGTACAAATGTCTTTATGAAAATGTTTCTATAAATGATTGTTTTTTCTACTCACAGCTTTTAAATGTTTTGACTGCCCTTAAAGTTGATCGCGGATGCGGGCTGTGTAGCAGAGACCGAGACATCACATACCTCCTCCTGATCCTGGCGTACTCTGAAGCCCTGAGCGAGCTAAAGTCGAAATTTCCCTTATTTGACACTCTGTGTCAGACGAGATCAGGAATGTCCCGCGTTAATCCCGGGGAGATTGGGACGGGTCCTGACAAGTGGTATCAGAGAAGGGTTGCTCATGTTACCTTGAGTTCCAGAGCAGGTTTTGCTCTCACAGTGATGCGCAAGTCGAGGATGTGATGTCTCTATGGGCTGCATTTCTTTATCAACTTTATGGTTAGAATATCGGTATGATAGTTAGTAAGATTGAACCGTGGATCGTTATGGTTCGACATTTGATGCTGGGGTTGCCATAGTTCTGTCGTGATTGGCAGTGTGGGACCCTACGGAGGGAAGAACGTAACGGTACTTTAGAGTTTTGACCGTGAGACGATTAGTTGCGATCGTCTTTCACGATACTGTAGGATTGGTTATGACGACTGGTTAAGGAGTGATGTGACTGACTAAGGAGTCATGAGGGTGTAAGATCCTATGAACAGATTTTAGGTGGATTGTTAGCTGAGTGAGCATGTGTGGATCCTAGATGGATCGGGATTTTGATGTTGAGAACTTTGGGCATTGTGACGATAGAGGATCGTGATATTGATGATCAAGTTAGGTGAAGAGTTTATTGCTCTGTCTTGGGTTTTTGGCTATGAAGATGATGGGACTGAACTTCTTTTCAAGGTAAATCCCATGTGTTATATAAATCGAACGAGTAGGTGTCCGACGGGGTCAGATTTGGTTAGCCTTAGATGTGTGAATGATGGGATTGGCTTCCCTATGAAGTCAATCAAACGTAACGTGGCAATCGTTTGAGCGGGTAATCGATAGGTTCAGAGTTGGTGCATCTTGGTAGACGTGGGTGAGATTGGATACCAGTTGGCATGCGAGGATATGCCTTGGGGTTGTGTTAGGGATGGGTATGTATTGGATTACGTGATTAAGAGTAGACTTATTTGATGCTGGTCGGGTGACTGTGGGACTCAAAATGGTTGATGGGTTGGAGTTTTTGATCTGTCTAGTACTAGATTCGACAGATGGACTCCAGAATAAAACGTGATTGGCTACGATCTAGGTTGTAGTGGACTGGTTGGTGGATGGATGTACGTACCTTGTACGTTGTTCGAGGAACAATACGGGACAGGCTTGTGGTGCTTGATGACGGTATATAGGATATACCAAGGGTACGTTGGTGAGCGTGTTGGTTCCGATACCCTTGGATTAGTCGAGGACGTGGACTGGACATTGGATACTGTGCACTGGGTCATAGTGTTTCTGATGGGCCCCGTCACATACAGGACGAGTGAGATGTTGGTGATTGTGTACTCAGGTTGAGTGAGTTGGTGGTTAGTGTAACCACAAGTGAGTATAGTGACAACATTCAGCTGGTGACTGCCAAGTGGTGATAGTTTGTCGGGGTGTGTTGACGGGGATCGATGAGTGAGGTCTAGTGACTCCCAGTGGGAGCAAACGTCAGGATAGATTGGTGATCGAGGAAGGAATTGTCGAGTTGTTTTTGTCGGCGAAATGGTAGAATTGTCGGGTGGTATCAACTCGGAACTTGAGATTACTGTCACTCGGCGTGGTCGAGTGTAGTCAATGCAACGTGAGTATTAGAGGAACGTCTGGGTGTAGACAAGTATCGTTCTAGTTATTGGGTGTACAAGTGTACATTTGATGTGAGGTCGATTGTGCTTTCCACGGGGTGGATGTGGAATCGGCATAGTTGGAATTTCGAGGACGAAATTAATTAAGGAGGGAAGGTTGTAACGACCCATCCCGAATTCCGGGATTTGATTAGTGACTAATCAAGGATTAGTGAGGTTAATCAGTGATTAGTTGGGTGAAATCGGGCGGACAACGCAAAATGACCATTTTGCCCCTACTCGTGAGCAAAATGTTGACTTTTGACCCGGGAGGTCTGATGGTCGAGGGCCGAGGATCGTTAGGTAGATCGGGTGATTAATGACTAATAAAGGATTAGTAAGGTTAATCAGTGATTAGTTGGGAAAAATCAAACGGACAATGCAAAATTACCGTTTTACCCCTAGTTGTGGGTAAAATGTTAACTTTTGACCTGGGAGGTTCGATGGCCGAGGGCCGACGACCGTTACATAGATCGGGTAGATACGAATCCGTCGACTTGCAGTACGCTGAAATCAGATGTCGAATGAGAAAGTTATGGTTCACGGAAGTTTGATTTCACTAGGCATGCATTACGAGACTGGGATGATGTGGTGATATCTGATTGGGTAGATATTTAAGTGGGACCCACTGTGACGACCCGTCCCGAATTAGCAGGATTAATTAAGAATTAATGACGGATTAGCGAGACTAATCAGAGATTAGACGTGGATTAGCGAACGTTCGGGAGAAATGACGATTTTGCCCTTGGAATGGGTAAATCATTGACTTTTCATTCGGACGGTCATTGGACTTTGTCCAATGACTGTGACGTAGTTCGTGACGTCACGAGTTCATAGACAGGTGGCACGCTCGATTCCGACGTTCGAGGAGGAAGTTATGACGTTCGGAAGTAAAAAGGGCATTTTGGTAATTTAGGCCAAAAGTTGACTTTTGACCCGGGATGTCTGATGGCCGAGGGCCAAGGACCGTTACGTAGATTGGGACGATACAAATCCGTAGACAGGCGGCACGTCAAATTTGGACATTCGACGACGAAGTTATGGTTCACGGAAATTTCGAGGAACTATTAACGGCGACACATTTTACGAGACGAAAAGTGAAGTTTTATCTTTAGTGGGGCCCAGTTGCTTTTCAGTGGACCAATGGATGAGTGACAAGTGTCATCCATCCACTGGCCATCTCCCTTCATTCATGCATCTCCCATCATCGATCGATCATTCATCTTCTTTGTCCCAAATAAACCCGATCACCATATCCACCCCAAATCCAAACCCTTGACCCTAGGACCATGACTGAGAGGCAGAGAGTGAGAAGAGGACCAGATGGAGGTGGTGGCCGACCAAGGGAGCACCGCCGTGGACGGCGGAGGACACCTTGAACCCAAGGTATCGGTTTAACCGATTTTAATCCATTTTCAATTTTAATGATTATGGATCGATTTGGATGGTTTTAATGTGTTAAATAGGTTATTAGGAATGTGTTAGGATGGTTTTGGAAAGCTTTGGATGGCTGGGAAGCCATGGATGAGTTTTGGAAACATTGAACCGTTTGGTTCAAAATCAAACCATGGATGTTCATGGTTTTAACTTAGGTTTAGGGATTGGTTTATATGGGAATTAAGAAAATAGGAAGTTTAGGATTGAAAAGGAAGAGATTGGACGAAAAAATGGAAGGATAGAGGCCTGGACCGGTCACGCCGGTCCAGTTGCAGAGGTTGGACCGAACAGGCCGGTCTGGACCGGTTCGATCGCTGAGGAAGACAAACAGTGCAGGGCGTATGAGCCACACGCGCAGCCCTTTGGCCGGTGCGTGACGACGCGTGACAGGGTTTTTGGGCAAGGTTCCAACATGTAATTTCATCTATTCGATGTAACGAACATTTTGGGAATGGTTTCGTGTCAATCGGACATCGTTTCAATATAGTTCGGGATGTCTGAAGGTTTAGGATCGATTTTAAAAATAGTTAGAAAATCCAGAAAATTATGGGACTTCAATGAGAGGTTAATGAGGCTATTAGTAACCCTATAAATGAATTTGGACAGGTTCGGGAATCCCGAAGGCGACGATTGACCCGGGAGACGATTATAGCACGCGTATCGAGGCACAGCTTCGGACGGTCTGTGAGTGGACCTTTCTTTCGAACTTGATGCATGCATAAATCTTTTATAAGTGTTTTAATGTATGCTTTGTGATGCCATGAGTGCATTTGATTGTGGTAGCTTAGGATCGACATATTTGCACGTTTTTCGAGGTTTTCAGCTTTATGTCGTACCTTTGCGTACTACGTTTTCAATGAGGATTTAATAAATGGGTTTCGGATTTGGAAATATGAAATCGGGCACGAGACCCATTTGATTTACGAACTATCAGACTTGGAGTCCATTTGAATTGACGAAGAATCGGACCGAGGGTCCATTTATGTGATACCGGGGGCCCAATTGGTTTACGATTCGGGTTTGAGGCCCAGTTAGTGGTACTATCAGGCTTGATGCCCCGTTGATTTATGAGATCGGGCCTGAGACCCATTTAGTTGAGATATCGGGCCTAAGGCCCCGTTGGTTGTGAAATCGGACATGAAGTCCTGTTGAGTTATGGTTTCGGGCTTAGGGCCCAGTTAGTCGTGATATCGGGCTTGAGTCCGAGTTCAGTTTATGAAATGAGTATGCGGGCATGAGACCCTATTGAACTGAGGATTTAGGCCGAGGCCTGTGAAATGAATTTGAATCAGATTCTAGGAATCCTATTGAGATGAATCGGGCAGGAGACCCAGTTGAGAAATGAGTTTTGAGAAAGAAAGAGAAAAAGAAAGAGAACAAGAAAGAAATTATTTGAAATGAATGAACCCTCTATATTGATTATATGGTCCCCTCCAGCGTCGACCTAGAGAGTCACGATCCACAGACCAGAGTGGGTATCCCCATAGGGATCCCGTTCCAGGAGTGGTGGTTACCTATTATGTTGTGGTCCCGGACCAGATTCCTGAGAGATATGTGGACTAGATCCAGAGAGAGAGCTTGGACTAGATCCAGAGATTGAGCCTCCCAGATGGAGATTCCTAGGAGAAGACTCGGAGTAAGATCCCTAGTAGTGTGCACACTAGATAGATATGATGACATCGTGACTATTTCGGGGATGTGTTCCCTAGGGGCTGTGTGCCCCGAGTTGGCATCTTCTCGGAAGAGCCGCGGATGGGTTATACGTATGCGTACGTATGAGGATTTATGAAAGTGATTTGGGGGCGGAGACCCCGTGTTTCATGTTTTATGATTTAGAAAGTGATTTGGGGCGGAGACCCCCGTATTTGAAGTTGTGAAAGTGATTTGGGGCGGAGACCCCCGTATTTGAAGTTGTGAAAGTGATTTGGGGCGGAGACCCCGTTTGTGATATTTTGAGAATGGTTTTGGACTGAGACCCACGTGATGTGATTTGGGTTGAGTCCCTATTGATTTGGCCTACGAGTTTTGAATTGTGATTACGGGTCAGGGACCCAAATGGATTTATGGGTCACGACGGTTTACGGGGTCGGGCATGAACCCTTGAAAGGTTTTGATATGTTTGACAAATGAATTTTATGAATATTTGATAAATGGTTTTGAATGCATGCGTATGTATTTATGAAGGGCATAAATGTCTTTATGCTAAAGTGTTTTTAAAGAAAAGTTTATTTTGTCCACTCACGACTTTTTGTGTTTTAATGCCCTCCAGGTTGATCGCGGATGCGGGCTGTAGCAGAGACGAGACATCACTCCCCTCCTTCTACGATCCTGACGCACTCTGATAGCCCCGGCGAGGGCTAGAGATGGAATTTTTTCTGGTCTGACACTTCGTGTCAGACGGAATCTGGCGGGTCCCACGTTAATCCCGGGAGATTTGGGACCGGTCCTGACACCCACGAATGAGTGACAAGTGTCACTCATCCCATTGGTCACTTCCCTAAAAAGTGGATCTAAACCATTAAAATATGATTATTTTATCATTTTATAATTTTACCCACTTTCCATCTCCACCCTTCTTCTCATCTAATCTCTCAATCTCTGCCATCCATTTTTCCTTCTCTATTACCATCATCAACCTCCCATATCTTCTTCTTCAAACTACCCGAACCCCCCATCCATTTTCCATTTCCATTGAGCAAACAAGTACACACGACACACCACCCCCACCACACTTGCATCTATACGGTTATGTGAGGAATAATGAGAGACTGAAAGACGACGGGGAGACGGTGGTCCACAGCTGGGGGAAACTCGAAACGGCCAGTAAGGTAAGTTTGAAATTTTGAATACACATTTTAAGGGTTTTCGATTGATTCTAAAGGTTGGGTCATGTTTCCGGGGAACTTAGGGGAAGTTTTGGATCAGTTTCGAGGGCTAGAATGGGCGGAGGCCATGACGGTGGAGGTTTGCAGGTGGTCGGTTCATCCTTCAGTCGTGGAGGTAAGATTTGGACCCGTTTTTCCTATTTTTAATGGTTGGATTGATTAGGTTTGTTGTTAGGAACATTTAGGAATAAAAATGGGAAGAAATAGATTAAAAACGAGTGAGAAATAGGGCTGGACCATGACTGCTAGTTAGGTTGGACTGAACTGGTCTAAACTTGTCTGAACCTGGTCGGCTAGAGGTTAGGGACGATGAACAGCACATGTGCATGGCTTTCACGCGCAGCCCCTTTGGGTAGCGCGTGAGGGCGCATGGTGGGTCTTTTGGGGTAGTGTTCAATATGTGAAATACTCTATTCGATGTAACGAACATTTTGGGACTGGTTTCGTGTCGATTGGATACCGTTTCGATATTGTTCGGGACGTCCGAAGGTTTAGGATAGAGTTTAAAAATAGACGTTCTGTGAGTGGACCTTATTTTCTAAATTGATGCATGCATAAATTTTTATTATGTGTTTTAATACATGTTTTGTGAGGCCATGAGTGCTTTTGTGTGTGTTCATGTGACGACCCGGAAATTCGAAAAAGGAAAAATTGGAAAGAAATGACGATTTTGCCCTTGGTTTTGATGGCCAAAAGTTGACCTTTTGATCGGGACCTTGTTTGGACTTTCCGGAAGGACTGTTGGATAGGTCTCGGGACGCTGGATCCGTAGACAGGCGGCATGCGTCAATCGGAGGTCGGATGTGAAAGTTATGGGTCTCGAACGGCGAGGGGCATTTTGGTCATTTGTGTATAGAAGGGTAAAATGGTAATTTTAATGGGCAGGCCAATTAGTCAGCCTAGGATGACTCTCTTGAGCTGTTGAGTGAGATCTGTCACTGAGAAATGGCGCTGGGTGGCAATTGTTGCCCCTTGAAATTGAAATGAGGACAAATATATCCATATTCATATACATGTCTGGTTATTAAGAGAAAACAAAAAGCAGAGAAAAAAACGTTTGTGTTTGATCTATTGTCCCAGTAACCAAATGAGAAAACTTAAGAAACTGATTGTGAAGAAATAGAGAAGAAAAGGGGAAGGAAAACCCAGAGAAACCGAAACCCAAAATCCATGAAATTCGAATTGCTTAAATTTCGAATTTGAAACCAGGGACCACAATTTCTGTAATTGACCTTGAATTCAGCCTTCTGGGATTAAGTTGAGTCGACCCACTGCAAAAACGAAAGAAATTGAGGTCGTTTTGGGCTAGAATAGAGGGGATGAAGACATTGAATTTTCGAGCTTGAGTCGAGTAATTGGAGACATGGAACGATGCATTTGACGTTGGAAACATGGTTAATAGAACCCCACGAAGCTTTCTGAGGCATCAATTGAAAGAAAACAATCGATGTTGAACGAAATTGGAGGATGAACAGTGCTTGCTTATTCGTCGAAAAGACGAGATCGAATGGAAGAATTGAGGTAAGGTTCCATGTAATTGAGTTTACAAATCCTTAATTAAGCCTATTTCCATGCAAATGGACATATGAATTGTTGAAAAAGATGTTGAATTGATGGAGAACTAAATGGGTCATGTCGCGGGTTGCAGGGATCCATTTGCAAGACAGTCGGGTGAGGACGATGCACTGTAGCATCACTGTGCACAACGTGTGGGTTTCACGTGCAGCCACTCACGACGGCGCGTGAAGGTGCGTGAGCACGATTCCCGAGGTGAGGTCAACATGAATTTTATTCTATGCAATGTAACGAAAATTTTAGCGTTGGTTTCGAGTCAATCAGACACCGTTTCGATATTATTTCGAGGGTCCGAAGTTTTATGTTATGTTTTAAATTAATATTTAATTCTCAAAAAATTATGGGGAATTAATATGATATTCATTGAGTCATTAGTGACCTTTAATGATGATTTTGGGCAGGACTTGGGATTCCTGGAAGGTACCGGAAATTAGGGAAACGCGTGCAGCTCTGAAAGCGAGCGGTTTGGACGGTGTGTGAGTGGACGTTTGTTTTATAAATTGATATGCATGCATAGTTAAATTTTTTACATGATTGAATGCATGATTTGATTTGCAATGGTTCCATGATGATTTGGCATGATTATTTGTGATTTAATGATTATTTTAATCTGTCTTTTGGGCACGTTTTACGAGAAATGTGCAAATGATGTTTTGGGTTAGGCCCGGAGTAAAAAAGGTTTCTAAATTGATATTTGACTTAGTTGGTGAGTCAAGGATGATTTCGGGATTATTTTAATGTTCTAAAATGAGATTTTACGGATTTGCGTGTAAATGGAATTTAGGCTTGAGACCCTGTCGGGAATGCTTTTGACTTGGTTTGAAGTCAAGGATATGATTGATATGTGTTTGTGGTATGGATTGTGTTTGTGATTGTGGATACTGGACCATGTCTGGATGGTGCAAGTGCAGTTCCTAGACGTGACTCGAATTTTGCGCGAGTGCACTTCCCGAGTATGTGGTACGTCTAGATGGTGCGTGTGCAGTTCCCAGACATGACTAACATGACTCGGTTGGTGCCTGAGTGCAGTTCCCGAGGTTGGCCTACGCGTAGTGTGGATGTGACTGTGTGATTGTTTGTGCACTTGTGAGTAGTGCAGATTGATTGATTGATTGATTGTGCAGTTATGAATAGTGCTATTTGATGTTTATTGTGATTGTGTACTGGTATTGAGTATGGGTTTTGGTCTTTGTGGCCAGGATAATGTTTTCATATGTTTGGCTTGAGAGCCGGGATTTGATACTTGTCGTGTGATTTGGCTAGAAAGTTGATGATTGTTATTCATATGTTTTTTCCTATGCATGCATGGTTTGATAAACTGGAGGGGTAAATGGTCTATTTGAAATGTATTTTCAAATGATATTATTTTTGTCCACTCACACCTTTTCTGTTTTGAGGACCCTCCAGGCCGTGGTACGACGTTTGGGGCTGATCTAGAGGCGGAGGCATGAGCGGAAATCAGTGCAGTTATCCCTTGTCTGACAGGTGCTGAAGGGTAGTTTCGGGACTTCAGTCGACTTGTCAGATTCCGACTTTAGCCCGCTCAGGGCTTCGGAGTAGGCTAGGATCCGGAGGAGGTATGTGATATCTCGGTCTCGGCTAGAGCCAGCATCCGTCATCAACCTGAAGGGCAGTCAAAACATTTAAAAGCTGTGAGTGGACAAAACAATAATTTATAAAAACATTTTCATAAAGACATTTGTACCCTTCACTAAAAAGCATGCAGGCATTCGAAAACCATTTACCAAACCACTAGGGCCTTGTCCAAAAAACGTAAATGAAACTAATCATATGGGCCATTGCCCAATTCCATGTGGGACTGAGCCCAAAACCAGTACATCATATATCATATAAAATATACATATAAATCATGCTACCAATCCTGTCACTGTTTCTAAAACTACGCGTGTGCTACCCGAGGTCTCAAAGCCCAAGTCTCCCTAGGGTCCACCCAGGTCAATGTCCGTAGATCAATGACCCTCCCTGGGGGTTATAATCCATAAGCCTTCTTGAGAGTAAGGTACCCAACGGGGGCTACTCCACTCAGTTAGTGCTCCGTGACTACTTCGGGGTCCATCCAGGCCAACGACCCTCCCCGAAGGAGACATTCCAAATAAGGAAGGTATATGAATATATATATATATATATATATATATAAAACATTCTTGGATGTGTGTAACCATCTGTCCAGGACCGCCCTCAATCTTGGTATGTCGTCGTGAACGAATCAACCGACGCGACCACCACTAGATCATGGTACACTCATCACCGATCGATATCCTGAACCGTCAGCACTCCGAAGTCGAGCCTCCAGTGGCTGCTCGACAATGATTCGTGCATCGTGACCTCTCCAGAAGGAACATATCCCAGTCCGGAGGCGAGCGTCGTATCGTCCGTCGCCGTGCACATAGCACTCGCCGCGACCACGACTCATACTCGTAGGTCATCAATAGGGTCACATTCTCGAGACAAAACCAAATAGGTCTCATACCCAAGTTTATCCTTTTTAATACCCAAAAAAACCATTTCATTTAAACCATCGTAGAAATCATAGTATGTATAAGCACCGTATAAAGCCGAAACCTCAAAATACGTGCAAATATGTGAATTGATAGGACCCATCTCAACTGGACTTTGATAACTGTGCTCGGCCCTACTCCAATTTTCCTTGTCTGACACTCTGTGTCAGACGGGATCAGGAACGTCCCGCGTTAATCCTGGGGGGTTGGGACGGGTCCTGACACCTATTCAGAGACCTCTCCTCACTCGACCACTCGAAGAGAGGGACCTCCACTGCCCCCACCACCACCACTACACCCCCATGTAACGACCCGTCCCAAATTCCTAGATTAGATTAGTGACTGATCACTATTAGTGAGGTTAATCGATGATTAGTTGGTCGAAATCGGGCGAACGATGCAAAATGACCGTTTTCCCCCTAGCCATGGCAAAATGTTGACTTTTCATTCAAATGGTCAAATGGACTTTGACCGATGATCGTGACGTAGTTTAGGACGCCACGAGTTCATAGACAGGTGGCACGTTCAATTCCGACATTCGAGGTAGAAGTTATGACGTTCGGAAGTTTAAGGGAATTTTGGTAATTTTGGTTAAAATGGGCAAATGTTGACTTTTTGACCAAAAGGTTCGATGGCCGAGGGTCGAGGACTGTTACGTAGATCGGGACGATACTAATCCATAGACAGGCGGCACGTCGGATTCGGACGTTCGACGGAGAAGTTACGGTTCAAGGAAGTTTCAGGGAACTATTGCGCAAATTACGAAACGATTGTGTTTTGGAGTTTA
This sequence comes from Prinsepia uniflora, assembly GCA_032719365.1. Taxonomy (NCBI): domain Eukaryota; kingdom Viridiplantae; phylum Streptophyta; class Magnoliopsida; order Rosales; family Rosaceae; genus Prinsepia; species Prinsepia uniflora. The sequence continues at coordinate 34,456,797 of CM064866.1, forward strand.
GTGGGGCCCATATATTTTATGGAGGCCCAATGTATGAGTGACACTTTTCATCCATCCACAGGCCACCCAAATTAACACATGCATCGACCATCTCCATTTTCTTCATTCAAACTCAAACCCCATCTCATTTCTCACCAAACCAATCCAACCCTTTCCTGTTTTATCATGCCTGAGGACCAAGAGAGTTGAGAAGGACTAAGAGGAGGTTGCTGGACGGCCAGAACTGCCACAGACGGCGGGAACCGTCACAGACGGCGGCGTGGAGGAGGGAAAACCGAGAGGTACCCGGTTACCCATTTTTCCATGTTAAATTTGGTTTTTCCATTATGGTTGCTTGTGGGTGATTAGGAAGTGTTCAATAGGTTGCTAGGGACATTTTAGGAAGGTTTTTAATGGGTTTAGCGGCTGAGACGCCGTGGAGGTTGATAGGGGGAAAAATGGACCGTATGGTTCAAAATCAAACCATAGGTTTTATGTGGTTTTGATTAGTTTTAATGATTAGAAATGATAGGGAATGAAGAAATAGGACGTCACGAGTGTACACGTGTTACGAGGTCGATTGTACCTTCCACGAGGTGTTTGTGGAATTAGGATAGTTGGAATTTTGAGAATGTAACTAATTAAGGAGGGAGGAACAGTTGAGATTAGATCGGTTGGAATTTTGATGACGAAATTCTAAAAGGTGGGATGGTTGTAACGACCCATCCCGAATTCCAGGATTAAATTAATAACTAGTCATGATTAGTGGGGTTAATCGGTGATTAGTTGGGCAACATCGGACGAATGATGCAAAATGAATGTTTTGCCCCTAATCGTGGGTAAACCATTGACTTTTAATTTGGGCGGTCAAATGGACTTTGACAGATGACCGTGACGTAGTTTGGGACGTCACGAGTTCATAGACAGGTGGCACGTTCGATTCTGACGTTCGAGGTGAAAGTTATGATGTTCGGAAGTTCAAGGGCATTTTCGTATTTCGGACGAAAAGGGGGAAAATGTTGACTTTTTGATTGACCACTAATTTTCACACAACTCGAGGACCGTTAGGTAGGTCTCGAGGCCCCGAGTCCGTAGACAGGCGGCACGCGACAATCGGAGTTCGGATGACCGAGTTACGGGTCTAGGAAGAGAAGGGAATTTTGGTAATTTTGTGCAGAAGGGCAAAATGGTAATTTTGCAAGGAGAGTACTGTTTGAAAACCGTGGGAAATAGGGCCTGCACCACCGTGCTTGGCGGTTCTGATCAAACAATTGTTTAACCGTGTGAGTGGCTGGACAGGGGATTAGTTTACTGCTTTGAGGCAGTGGGGGTGAAATGAAACAAACCAAGCACGGGCACCATTTTGTATTGAGTTTGGGTCTGTTTTACGGGAAACAATTTCCTGAGTGGGACTGAAGGTTCCCACGGGTGTTGGCTGCACGGTTCAATTAACAGAGAACTGGGGAGTGAGTGAGGATCATTCTGTTAAGGAAAGGCTGAGAATTTGAGAGAAAACAGAGATTGGAGAACTTGAGAGAAACAAAGATTGGAGCCCTTAGTGACACTAAAGAATGATTTCGGACAGGATTCGAGATTTCTGGAAAATGTCGAAAATTACGGGAACGCGTGTAGCGCGAAAACGAGCAATTATGGACAGTCTGTGAGTGGACTTTGGTTTTATAAATCTTATGCATGCATAATTGTTTTATATGGATTATGATTGTGATAATATGATGTTGATTTGGATATTGGTGAATTATAGGGTTTCACGCATTTCAAGGTGATTTACGTGTTTGCACGTAAACCGAGGTTTTTCCGATTTTACACTGATTTTCCATACTTATGGTTTTGGATATGATTTCATGAAATGGTTTTGAAATTGGAGTCCAATTGAGTTACGTAATCGGGCCGGGGGCACAATTGCTTTATGAAATCGGGCCAGGGGCCCAGTTATTTACGAAATCGGGCTGAGACCCATTTGAGCTATATAATCGGGCTAGGGGCCCAGTTGATTTACGAAATCGAGCCGTGGGCCCAGTTGATTTACAAAATCGCGCATGAGGACCAGTTGGTTATAAATGTGATTTCGGGTCTGGGACCCTATGATTCATAAATGTGATTTCGGGTCAGGGACCCTAAATGTAATTTTGATGTTTTATGGAGGTTTCGAGCAGGGCCCATTGAAATGTTGTGAAATGATTGATAAAACGGTTTTCCATATACCATCTTGATACGAGGATATGTGATGGTCTCCTCCAGGTGTCTGGGACACTGGGGAAGTCACGGTGCATTGCCTGTGCGGGGTCATTGTATGGAGCTACCAGACCGTATAGTGACTCAGGAGCAGGATTGCTATGATTAGACGTCTGGGATGTCAGACATCTGGGATGTCAGAGATAGGGACCCTGAGAGACCCCGGGCAGCAAGCGTTGCTTATTATACCGTGAGATATAACGTCTGGTACGTCGAGCGTCTGGGACGCTAGGCATCTGAGATGCCCAGGATAGTTTAAACATGTTTTTCTGAAAATGGTATTTATGGTTATGGTTTTGGGCGATGGCCACTTGGAATTGGAATTGGTATTCTGGATGTCAGATTTATATAATATATGTTTGGTTTTCGGTATTCATGGTTTTGGGTAGAAACCCACATGATTTGGTTTTACGGTTTCTGAGCTAAGGATCTAATGACATATTTGAGTAAATGTTTGAATTACGAATTTTCGATGCATGCATACATTTTAATGAAGGGCATAAATATCTTTGTGAAATGTATTTTATGAACTTATTTATTTTCGTCCACTCACAGCCTTTGTTGTTTTTATTATCTTTCAGGTTGATCACCGATGCGACTGCAGCAGAGACTGGGACATTGCATGCCTCCTCCATCGATCCTTGCGCACTCTGGAAGCTCGTTAGGGCAGTGACTTTAGGTTATCCCTTGTCTGACACTTCGTGTCAGACGGGAGCATGACACATCCCACGGTAATCCTGGGGGGATTGGGATGGGTCGTGTCAATGCCGGTCCAGACCGGTTCAGGTTGTAGTGGACCGGTTCACGCGGGTTGAAGATAAGCTACAGTGCCGCTATGACGCCCCGAAAATTCGAAAAAGGAAAATTTGGAAATTTTGAAGGAAAATGACAATTTTGCCCCTGGAATTGGGCGAAAAGTTGACTTTTAATTTGAGCAGTCAAACGGACTTTGATCAATGACCGTGAGGTAGTTCGGGACGTAACGAGTTCATAGACAGGTGGCACGCTCGATTCCGACATTCGAGGAAAAAGTTATGATGTGCGGAAGTTGGAGGGTAATTTGGTAAATGGGTCACAAGGGCCGAAAGTTGACTTTTTGATCGGTACAGTGTTTGGACTTTCCGGGAAGACCGTTGGATAGGTCTCGGGACGCTGAATCTGTAGACAGGCGGCATGCGTCAATCGGAGTCTGAACGAAGAAGTTATGGGTCTAGAATTAATTAATTAATTACTATCTTCATTTGCTGATTCAGCCCATCATATGAGTCATGTACCTTATCAAGTGACAAGTGTCACTTGTTCATGTAGATTAGTGGCATTTGATTGCCATTAGGATTAATTAATTCATTTAATGGATATTAACATATAATGAGCCTAGGTACTGTTCATATTAAACAGAAAAACAGAGAACAACAAACCGCCCCCTTGTGTATTTGAATTCGTCCAAATTGATTGATCATGAATTGAGATTAAACAGAGAGAAAAGAGAGTGGATTGTGCGAGGAAACCTGAGTGAAAAACAGAGAAGACTGAGACTGGAGCTACACTAAGAATATCTGAAAAATCTTACATAGACCTTAGACTCGAATTCGATCTTTTAGACGTTAAGGAGTGAAATTGATTGTGGATTGAGCCTTCTGGAACTGAGACGAGTTGAACCAACCTGGAATTCGAAAGAAATTGATGACGAAACACGAAGAACAGGCCCTGTGACATCCGTGGACTGTGGAAGCTGAGTTCAGGTAATTGGAGGTAAGAAATCATGAAATTGGTTTGGAATTTAAGTTCAGAATAAGTATAAGATACTTCCTGTGCAATCAATTGAACGAAACAGTATGATATCTGGTGGAACCCGATTTCAGACCCGTCGGATGTTCATCTTAAGTCGAGAGATTCTAGGGTTTAAATTATGAAATTGAAGCCACATATCGATTATAAACATGGAATAGATGGTAATAAGTGAAAGAAACGATAAAATTGAGTCAGAATTAGTAGAGAACGAACCGGGTCTGATCGCGGGTCGTAGGCTCCGTTTATCAGAGAAACGGGTAAGGAAGGAACTGTTCACGGTTACTGTAGCACGGCGTGTGGACTCACGCGCAGCCGCTTGCGGCGGCGCGTGAGGGCGCGTGGCAGGGAATCTGGTCATGGTTCCAACATACTTTTTGATGCTTTCGATGATACGGACATTTTAAAATTGGTTTCGAGTCGATCGGACACCGTCTCGATAATTTTTCGAGGGTCCGAAGGTTTAAGTTACGTATTTAATTAATATTAAATTCCCGGACAATTATGGGAAAATTATATGATGTAAATTGACTTGTTAGTAACCCTACATAATAATTTTGGACAGGATTCGAGGTTCCTGGAAAGTGTCGGAAATTACGGAAACGCGTGCAGCTCGAGAAGCGAGCGGTTTGGACGGTGTGTGAGTGGACGTTTGTTTTATAAATTGATATGCATGCATAGTTAAATGTTTTACATGATTGATTGCATGATTTTTTTTGCAATGATGTCATGATTTGTTTGGATGATTATTTATGATTTAATGATTATTTTAATCGGTATTTCGGGCACGTTTTTCGAGGAAATGCGTAAATGATATTTTGGGCTAGGGCCGGAGTCAAAATGATTTCAAACAGGATATTTTGATGAATTGATGAGTCAAGAATGATTTCTGGATTATTATACTATTTTCCCTGTGATTTTACGGATTTACGTGTAAAGGGTATTTGGGCTTGAGTCCCGGTTGGTAATGATTTAACTTGGATTGAGTCATGGAGCTGATTGACATGTTTTGGGATATGATCCCGGGATGATTTTCATTGTGATTGTGATTGTGACTACCCAGACGGTCAAATCTAGGGGTGTTCCCAGACGACTGGAGCTCGGGGATATGATTGTGATTGTTCCCAGCAGCCGAGGCTAGGGGCGTTCCCAGACGGCTGTTGCTCGGGGAGATATGTGTTCCCAGGTAGCCGAAGCTCGGGGTGTTCCTAGACAGCTAACACTCGGGGTGATGCGTGCCGGGACAGTCGGAGCTCGGGGTGACTTCCCAGACGATTGAGGCACGGGTTATGGCCTACGCGTAGTGCAGACGTGACAGTGTGATGGTTTGTGCACTTGTGAATAGTGCAGATTGATTGAGTAATGTATTGTGACCTTGTGCATGGTACTGTTTGATGTTGATTATGATTGCGTACTGGTATTGAGTACGGGTTTATGGTCTGTGTGGCCAGGTGACTATGTTTTCATGTGTTTGGCCTGAGAGCCGGGAATTTGACTTGTTATATAGTTTGGCTGAAATCCAATGTTTGTGTTTCATATGTTTTCCCTATGCATGCAGGTTTGATAAGCTGGAGGGTAAATGATGTCTTTTAAAATGTATTTTAACGAATATATTTTTGTCCACTCACTCCTTTATTTTTGATGGCCCTCCAGGCCGTGGCACAAGGTTCGGGGCTGATCTCGAGGCGGAGGCATGAACGGAAATCGGCATAGTTATCCCTTGTCTGATAGGTGCTGACGGATAGTTTCGGGACTTCAGTTGACTTGTCAGACGGGAGCAGGATCGGGCACAGTTATCGAGGTCCAGTTGGGACGGGTCCTATCAACCGCGCTTGAGGCCTACGCGCAGGCAGCTTCTAGGGGCGCGTGTGAGTGCGTGGTGATGATTTTGAGTGTGCTTCCAACATACGAAATCTTCTATTCGATGTAACGAACATTTTGGGACTAGTTTCGTGTCAATCGGACATCGTTTCGATAGGTTTCGGGGTGTCCGAAGTTTTAGGATCGGTTTTAAAAATAGTTAAAAATATCGGAAAATTACGGGTCTTTAGTGGGAGGTTAATAAGGTAGTTAGTAACCTTCTATTACGATTTGGACAGGTTCGGGAGTCCCGGTGATGGTGATTGGCTCGAAAGAGCCGTATGGCACGCAAATCGAGGCGGCAGCTCGGACGGTCTGTGAGTGGACCTTGGTTTTCTAAGTTGGTGCATGCATAAATGTTTATTATATGTTTTAATACATGTTTGGTAATGCCATGGGTGCATTTGTATGTGGTTACGTATAAGCACGTATTTCGAGGGTTCACCCTTATATGGTGCTTATACGGGTCTGTATTTCCTTAATAGTCTAAATGATTTGGAATTGGATTTCAAAAGGATAAACTCGGGTATGAGACCCATTTGGTTTTGTCTCGGGCATATGACCTCAGATATCGGGCAAGGTGCCCAGCTGATGTCATATGTTCGGGTACGAGACCCAGGTTACTTTACGATTTTGATTTCAGGTTAGGGAACTTTAAATGGATTTCCAGGTTCATGCCGGTTATGGGAACTGACATGAACCCTTGTTATGGTATCATGGTTCATGACGGGTTATGGGAACCGGCATGAACCCTGGTTATGTTATTATGGTACATGACGGTTTATGGGAACATGCATGAACCCTGGTTATGTTATTATGGTACATGACAGTTTATGGGAACCGGGAAAGGAGGATATTACCTATATGTATATATATGGATCATGAAGGTTCAGGGGAACCAGGCATGAATGTTTGTGTTATGTATATATATGTTCATATACCTTCCTTTACTTCTATTATCTCCTCTGGGGAGGGTCGTTGGCCTGGGTGGACCCCGGAGTAGTCATCGAGCACCGACTGAGTGGAGTCACCCCCCAGTTGGGTTCCTTACTCTCAGGAAGGCTATGGTTACTATAACCTCTGGTAGGATCAGTGGTTTGCGGACATTGACCTTGACTTTGAGAAGACTCGGATTGAGACCTGGGTAGCACGCGCGTAGCTGCGGAAACCGTGACAGGATTGGTTGTGTGAATTTTATGTATATATATGGATTATGATATGTGATATGTGGTGTGCACAGGTTAGCACAGGATTTGAGCAGTGGCTCGTGTATTTGGTTTCAGTATAGTTATGGTTTTGGGCTGAGTCCCTTATTGGTTTCTTATGGATTTGGGCAGTGGCCCGTATGGTCTATTTCATTATGGTTTTGGGCTTAGTCCCACATATGGTTTCTTTCGGATAAATGGTTTTCGAATGCATGCATGCTTTTTAGTGAAGGGTACAAATGTCTTTATGGAAATGTTTTTGTAAACTGCTTGTTTTGTCCACTCACAGCTTTTAATGTTTTAACTGCCCTTCAGGTTGACAGGCGATGTGGATTGTAGCAGAGACCGAGATATCACATACCTCCTCCGGATCCTGGCATACTCTTGTAGCTCGAGAGGGTAAAGGTCAGAAATATCCCTTGTCTGACACTTAGTGTGAGACGGGAGCAGGGTCATACCGCTTTAATCCCGGGGGGATTGGGATGGGTCCTGTCAGTGTGGTATGAGACCTCAGTTAGCTCATATCAGAGCGTGGTTGTCTCTATTCGAGCAACCGTGTAGCTCTTGGAGTCGTACACAGATCGAGGATGTGATATCTCAAGTGGCTACAGTTCGTTATCAACCTGATAGTTATGTTTTCGGTACGATAGTTAGTAGGATGGAATCGTGGAACGGTTTGGTTCGGCACTTGATGCTGGGGTTGCCATAGTTCTGTCGTGGTTGACATTGTGGGACCCTACAGAAGGATTAACGTAATAGTACATTAGATTGTGATCGTGAGACGGTTAGTTGGGATCGTCTTCACGATTTCATAGGATCGATTTCGACGACTGGTTGGGAATTATGACCATCCGATGATCGGATTTTGTTGAGTTAGATGGATTTACTGCAGTCGGCAGTTAGCAGTCGGTTTTGTGGAATCCTAGTTGTACTGACAGTAGGATTTGATTGACGTCTTTTCGATGTCAAGACCACGTGGATGGTCAGATTTTGGAATATACTACCTTATGCAGTTGGGTTCAGGGAAACCTTAGAGTGTGATTGTGGAACCCTACCTTATGGTGTATGGTTCGAAAAGGTGAGTTGGCGAATGATTAGACTTTGACGACCTTTCGAAGTCAAGTCCGTCGGTCATGTCAGGTCTAGTCGTGTCAGCTTGTGATGGGACTGCACTCTGCACAATGAGGTTGTGTAAATCGGTTAGACTTAGTTGGTTGTCGTACTACTTTAGCTGTGATAGATTGTTGGTGCAACTAAGGTCATGGGCGACCTAGTAGAAGACATTGGTTTAGTCGAGTTACTACAGGTTAGAGTTCGGTTGGACAGGTTACCAGGGTTGGTACTTGTCGATGGAATCCCAGAGCGGGGATACATAGTGGTTGGTACGAGCAGTTGATTCCATTGGATGCAGAGTTTAGATCGTGATGCCTGGTGGTTAGGTTAGCACGAGTCTGTGGCAGGCACTACTTCCGAGAATGGTTGTAGTTACCGTTGTTAGGAATCGGGGACGTTCGGGAAACGTTTTCTTTTCTCGTATGAGATGTCAGGGTGACTGTACCCAGAGTTGTTGGGTACGAGTGAGACAGAGTTTCTCCAATTTGAGCAGAGGTACGGGATTGTCGCTCGGTATGAGCGGAGATCCAGGGATTTTCAGTTTGCACACGAGGTGCTGATACTGATACTGATGTCTGTGTGCCGATGCTGATAATGATACGGGTGTTAGTGTGCTGGTACTGGTGCTGGTGCTGGTGCCAGTGATTATGATGACGTTGAGTCACATCCGTCGAGATGGGCTTATGTTCGGTATTTATGGTTCGGGAGTGGATCATGGATAATGATGGACTGGATAGGATCCAGTAGTAGTTGAGACTCGTGGTACGAGATACGAGTGTTGGACCTTATATACACATCCGTAAATAGTATACGAGGTTTAATCTTGAGTCGCGTGAATTCCACTCGGAATGAGTGTATCCACATAAACGGTGCGAATTGATAGGCGAGATGGTGTACCAAGTTCTCTTGGTTATGGACACGTGGCTGATGTCCGAGTATGTTGGTTCCAACATGGTTGGAGCTTCGGAATCGCGAGAGGTTGTGATTGAAGTGACGAGAGGAATGCGAGTTTTCCGCATTGGTAATGGGTATTTCGAAGTCATTTTGGGTGACTTCTCAGATTCTACCACGATTGATGATGGTAGATGATGTTGATGATGTAGATGTTGTTGGTTGCCACTAGTACACCGATCGTGTATTGGTTGGTGGACCTGGGATTTATTTTGGGTCATCAGGAGGAGTTGAGTATTTCGAAGTTAGGTGACTGAGATTTCTCATTTTCTGCTTGGTGGCAGATGATGTTGATTACGTGGTGTGGTGAGTGCAGTGAGTTTTGGTTGCATTCACGTTGGATGAGTTTTTGATGTTATTGTATTGGATCATTCATGATTTTTCTTCGGTGGAATGACAAGGATCGATACGGGGTAATCAGTGAGAACCCACAGTCTCGGCGTGTCTCGTCGTTGACTGATCTGTTTAGATGTGGGAATTGGTTGAGGACTTTGGTTGGCGTGATGAATCTGGATAGTGACGTTTATGGGTGGTTGACATAGTGATGAATTTGGATCGTGATCTTAATGATCCAGATAGGTGGATGTTGGGACTGAACTTCTTTTCGAGGTAAATCCCGTATGGTATATTACTCAGGCGAGTAAGTGTCCGACGAGGTTGCATTTTGTCAGCCTTGGAGTTGTGTTGATGTTGGGATTGGCTTCCCTATGAAGTCAATCGAATATAATGTGTAAGACGTTTAGGCGGGTAACCGAAAGGTTCGGTTTTGACGCGTCTCGGTAGACGAGAATGAGATTTCGGGTTTTGGAATCAGATTTCTGGATGACGATTCAGGATTTGATTTTGGAACTTGAAAGTGGATATCTGGATTTGGGTTTTGGAATCAGATTTCTAGATGACGATTCGGGATTTGAATTTTGGAACTTGAAAAAGGATTTCTGGATTTGGGTACAGAATGGTTATTCCAAATGCTAGCTTACGGAATAATGATTTCGGATTCGGATTTGGAAATGGATAATGGGTCGGAGTTTTAATCTGTCTGGTATAGGATTGGACGGATGGACTCCCTTATTGAAATGTGTTTGGGTACGACCTAGGTGGTTGTAGGCTAATTGATGGGTAGATGTACGTACCTTGTACATATTTCGAGGTACGATACTGGACAGGCTTGTGATGCCTGGTGACGGTATATAGGTTATACCAGAGGTACGTTGGTGAGCATGTTGGTAGTCGGCTTAATCCCGATACCATTGGGTTAGTTGAAGTTATGGACTGGACATTGGGTACTGTGCATTGGGACATTGGGTAAATGTAAACTCGAGTTGAGTGAGTTGGTGGTTAGTGTAACCACAAGTAAGTATAGTGTCAGTTTTGACTGGGGACTGTCAAGTGGTGACAGTTTGTCAAAGGTGTCAGCGTGGATTGGTTAGTGAGGTATGATGACTCCCAGTAGGAGCAGACGTCAGGATAGATTGAGATTGAGAACGAAACCGTCGAGTTGTTGTGTCAGCGAAAGGGTAGATGTGACAAGTGGTTAACTCATAGGATATTCAGGCTGCTCTGATACTGACAAGTGGTGTTAGTACGAAACTTGTGATTACTGTCATTCGACGTCGTCGAATGTAGTCGATAAGACGTGAGTGTTAGTGGTACGTCTGGTTGCAGACGAGTATTGTTCTGGTTAGTGGGTGTACTAGTGTACACGTGTTGTGAGGTAAGATCGAATTATTTCCACGAGGTGGATGTGGAATCAGGATAGTTGGAATTTCGAGAACGAAGCTAATTCAGGAGGGAAGAACGGTTAGAATTAGGTCGGTTGGAATTTCAAGGATGAAATTAATTAAGGAGGGAAGGTTGTAACGACTCGTCCCACATTCCTAGATTAGATTAGTGACTGATCACCATTAGTGAGGTTATCGGTGATTAGTTGGGCGAAATCGAACGAACGATGCAAAATGACCATTTTGCCCCTAGCCGTGGCAAAACGTAGACTTTTCATTTGGACGGTCAAATGGAATTTGACCGATGACCGTGACGTAGTTTAGGACGTCACGAGTTTATAGACAGGTGACGTTCAATTCCGACATTCGAGGTAGAAGTTATGACGTTCGGAAGTTTAAGGGCATTTTGGTAATTTTGGTTAAAATGGGCAAATGTTGACTTTTTGACCAAGAGGTCCGATGGTCGAGTTCCGAGGACTATTACGTAGATCGGGACGATACGAATCCATCGACAGGCGGCACATCAGATTCGGACGTTCGACGGCGAAGTTACGGTTCAATGAAGTTTCGGGGAACTATTGCGCAAATTACGAAACGATTGTGTTTTGGAGTTTAGTGGGGCCCAGATATTTTACGAATGCCCAATGGATGAGTGACACTTGTCACCCATCCACAGGCTACCCAAATTAACACATGCATCGACCATCTCCATTTTCTTCAATCAAACTCAAACCCAATCTCATTTCTCACCAAACCAATCCAACCCTTTCCTGTTTGATCATGCCTGAGGACCAAGAGAGTTGAGAGGGACTGAGAGGAGGTTGCTGGACGGCCAGAACTGCCGCAGACGGCTGAGTGGAGGAGGCAAAATCGAGAGGTACCTGGTTACCCATTTTCCATGTTTAATTTGGTTTTTCCATTATGGTTGCTTGTGGGTGATTAGGAAGTGTTCAATAGGTTGCTAGGGACATTTTAGGAAGGCTTTTAATGGGTTTAGCGGCTGAGACGCCGTGGAGGTTGATTGGGGAAAAATGGACCGTATGGTTCAAAATCAAACCATAGGTTTTATGTGGTTTTGATTAGTTTTAATGATTAGAAATGATAGGGAATGAAGAAATAGGAATTATAGGGTTAATTAGGGTTGGAATCGGACCGAAATGGAGGAGGAAAACCGCCGGACCGATCACGCCGGTCCAGACCGGTTCAGGTTGCAGTGGACGGGTTCACGCGGGTTGAAAATGAAGCTACAGTGCTGGGCATGAGGCCCACGCGCAGACAGCTTCTAGGGGCACGTGTGAGCGCGTGGTGAGGATTTTGAGGGTGTTTCCAATATACGAAATCTTCTATTCGATGTAACGAACATTTTGGGACTGGTTTTGTGTCAATCAGACATCGTTTCGATAGGTTTCGGGGTGTCCGAAGGTTTAGGATCGGTTTTAAAAATAGTTAAAAATATCAAAAAATTACTGAGCTTTAGTGGGAGGTTAATAAGGTAGTTAGTAACCTTCTATTACGATTTGGACAGGTTCGGGAGTCCTGGTAATGGTGATTGGCTCGGGAGAGCCGTATGACACGCAAACCGAGGCGGCAGCTCGGACGGTCTGTGAGTGGACCTTGGTTTTCTAAATTGGTGCATGCATAAATGTTTATTATATGTTTTAATACATGTTTGGTAATGCCATTGGTGCATTTGTATGTGGTTACGTATAAGCACGTATTTCAAGGGTTTGGCCTTATACGGTGCTTATACGGGTCTGTATTTCCTTAATGGTCTAAATGATTTGGAATTGGATTTCAAAAGGATAAACTCGGGTATGAGACCCATTTGGTTTTTTCTTGGGCATATGGCCTCAGATATCGGGCACGGTGACCAGTTGATGTCATACGTTCGGGCACGAGACCTAGGTTACTTTACAGTTTTGATATCAGGTCAGGGAACCTTAAATGGATTTCCAGGTTCATAACAGTTTATGGGAACCGACATGAACCCTTGTTATGGTATCGTGGTTCATGACGAGTTATGGGAACCGGCATGAACCCTGGTTATGTTATTATGGTAAATGACGGTTTATGGGAACCGGGCATGGAGGATATTTCCTATATGTATATATATGGATCATGACAGTTCAGGGGAACCGGGCATGAATGTTTGTGTTATGTATATATATGTTCATATACCTTCCTTTACTTCTATTATCTCCTCCGGGGAGGGTAGTTGGCCTGGGTGGACCCCGGAGTAGTCACGGAGCACCGACTGAGTGGAGTCACCCCCCAATTGGGTTCCTTACTCTCAGGAAGGCTATGGTTACTATAACCTCGGGTAGGATCAGTGGTCTGCGGACATTGACCTTGACTTTGAAAAGACTCGGATTGAGACCTAGGTAGCACGTGCGTAGCTGTGGAAACCATGACAATATTGGTTGTGTGAATTATATGTATATATATGGATTATGATATGTGATATGTGGTGTGCACAAGTATGCACAGGATTTGAGCAGTGGCTCGTGTATTTGGTTTCAGTATAGTTATGGTTTTGGGCTGAGTCCCTTATTGGTTTCTTATGGATTTGGGCGGTGGCCTGTATGGTCTATTTCATTATGGTTTTGGGCTTAGTCCCACATATGGTTTCTTTCAGATAAATGGTTTTCGAATGCATGCATGATTTTTAGTGAAGGGTACAAATGTCTTTATGGAAATGTTTTTATAAACTGCTTGTTTTGTCCACTCACAGCTTTTAATGTTTTGACTGCCCTTCAGGTTGACAGCGGATGAGGACTATAGCAGAGATCGAGATATCACATACCTCCTCCGGATCCTAGCGTACTCTGATAGCCCGAGAGGGCAAAAGTCGGAAATATCCCTTGCCTGACACTACATGTCAGACGGGAGCAGGGTCATCCCGCGTTAATCCCGGGGGGATTGGGATGGGTCCTGTCACCCCAAAAGTTTCAGTATAGCCACCATGCCCATCTCTACAATTTCCAATTCTATGTTTATAATCTTATTGAACATTTGTCTACACGCCTACACTGATCATAGATTGGTGCACCCATCAATATAATCACGTCATTTCTCAATGAAATCGAGCTTTTGAGATGGCAGTTGATATTTGAAAAGGATTTGGATGGCTAGCAAAAATTGAAATCGGTGCTTTTTGAAGGTTAGGGATGCAAAATTCTTGGATTTTGATTGTAAAATAAAGAAGCAATATACTTCACAAGAATGATTTTGTTAATCAGAAAGACAAAACTTTATACAAGAGAGTCCTTATACTAAATGTAGACTAGTCCTACAAATCAGTGCTAGAGCTAAACTAGAGTATTTACATTGTAAGTAGATTTATGATACAACTAAGACAAATAAGTATGGAATAAATATCCCCTACCTTCGGTAAATGATTTGTTGAAATAACTGAGGAAGACTAGATACTTTTTCGGAAATCGAACTGTGATCTGAACACCATAAGTTGAGTAAGGAAATGACTTTTCAGTTGAAATAAGGTCATTATGAGTCCCTAGTGATATTATTTAGATTAACTATACCCTAACAATGTTTATGGATTCATAAAGGTATTTTGATCGTTCTTGATTCAATTTGTGATAAAGATTAATACACTAATAGAGGATTAATTACATGCACATATAGTACGTGTTAGTCTGGGCTAACTAGTGGAATTCTTTGGGGGCATGTACTGCCAGTTGATGGAACCAAGATGGATCCCATGCAAAACTGAGATAGTGAATTGAGTTTAATCAAAGAGAGTGATAGAATTTTTTTTTTTAAAAGTTTTTCTTTGATTTCAGTTTTGTTGATTTGTCAACAAGGAGGATGAAAATGGGAATGAAGGAAAAGTTCTGGATTTGAGGAAATTTGAAGGAAACGAAACCCCGGAAATCAAATGGCTCACTGATCGGATATTAAGCCACAAAATGAATTGCGTTTTACTTTGAGGCCCGAGTACACTATTACTTGTGCTCTATTGGCTAGAGTGTGTGGAAGTTACTGAATGTGACCATGAGGTAAATGTTAGATTCCCTAATATTGAGGTCCATAGAGACTACTTAAGAGTGCGTTATGGTCGTGGTGGTCTCATGGTCAATGGCTTGTGATTTGAAACTTGATTGTCTATTTGTTTATGTTTCATTGTATGCTTATATGTCTATAAAATTATGGAGGATTTGAGATAAAAATTTGTTACGTATGTGAACATTAAAGCCTTGTGAGTTAGATTATTCCATATATGACTTGGAATTGGTAATAGTGGTTAAAGTTTTGAAGGTATGATTTTTTAGATAAAAGTACAAGACTTTATGAACTATAAGAGTTTAAAGTATTTCTTCACCTAGAGAGTCTCAAAGAACCTAAACCCGAGCCAACAAAGTTGGGTGAAACTGGTTAAGAATTGTGAGTATACTATCGAGTATCATCTAAAGAAAGATTATGTAGTGGTTAATACTTTGAGTAGAACACCTGCGAATTCAATGTTTCAACTTACGTGACGCTTTTTGGAGGAACTAAGGAGTATCATCACTCACGAGAAACGTTATTAGTAAGTTGCTCAGAATTGATAGACGACAAGGTTTATGGAGAAATATCATGATATTCTAGTAGGCAATGGACTAAGTGATGGAAATTATGTGAAATTTGGTTCTTGTTCTAATTTCAAAGTAGATCTTGGATTCACGTAACAATAGAATCTATATTTTAGTGTCTAAAAATCTAGAGAAGTTATGATAAGGTCTGATTGATTATAGATAGATGTATAAATTAGTCTTAACTCTTACCGGTAAGAGGAAATTTTTGCATGGAATAATATGCGAAACGGCTGATTGATAAAACTAAGAAACTGCATGAAATTGAAAAGTTGATGATGTTTGATTGAAATTCAAAGATTATATCTAGATTTTGGTAAAAATTGCAGGAGTTTTTTTCTAAATAGAATTACATTTTTGCATTGCTATTCACCCTCAGATGAATGATCAGTTTGAGAGGACCATCCAGATCTTGGAAAATGCTATGAAGGTATTATGTGGTTTAGTAGAAATGAAAAAGGGAAGGATAAAAATGAAGGGAATTCGGAGAAACTTTATGCTTTACTTCCGAGTGCTTAGTTATGAGCTTGAAATCGAGGAAACAAGTACTTTAGCACCTTCTAAAGACCTTGTGTTTAACTAAGGGGTGAATGATGACAATAAGCCTTATGTTTGACAAGGTCAGTGGTGTCAGGGGTTTGGATAGTGATTTAGGACTTAACTGTGAGTCAAGATATTGGGCTGAGATATGAGAAAAGTCGGAATTGAGAACTATAGTTTGGAACAAAGTTATAAGGTGAAATTGTTTCGAACACGGTTATGGATGTAAGCCCATGATTTAGTTATGCTTTAGCTCGATATTAAGTAAGGTAAGTGTATTAAACAAGTTTGTGTAGTTTTGAACACAGTTTTTTCGTGGTACCTATGAATGATATTTGGATTCAACTCTGTTTGCCAATGTATCGACTTGGAATATGAGTCAAGGAATTGTGTTCGAATGTAATGCTTGTGTAATTTAGTTCATAAAGTGTGTCACTATTAGGGTGATATTTTTTATCAAATGGTTGAGGTTAAGGATTTCCCCAGATGATTTATACTCAGGATACTGGCCTATGTGTAGTGTTATTATGCAGTATGATTGATGCTTGAATTAAGACTTGGTTTAGCTTGGTTATGGGGCTGATGTGATTTAACTTATGGGCTATGTTGTTACTATTGTGATATGTACTTTCTTGTGACTTGGACAATATTTAGTAGAGTTCCGAGGTGATTTATGCAGGTTGTTTATTACGATTAGTATATGAGTATCAAGGATTGGTTGAGTGAATTGTTGATTTGAATTTGGCATTTTTAATATTTGTGTCTAAATAATTTGTTTTGACCTAATACGTATGTATTTTAGGAAATATGGCCCCCAGCTTGGTCAAGGAAGCTTTATAATTGTTGTGGTCCCACGGTCTATGGTTAGGTGATCTAGAATGTGATTGTTTGTTGTTTACATTTCAACCTAGGTGATAACTAAATTATGGGGATCTTGACGGATGAGGTCCGGGGTACAAGTTCGTGTACAGTATTATTGTTTATCATGATTAGTGCTTGAATTGATGATCAGTTCTGTTCGGCTACCAGAGGCCAAGCCTGAAAGATGTAATGAGAATTTAGGCATGTCTAGAGGTGTAATTCTTGGAAATGGCTCAAGCGACCACAAGAAACCCTATTCCCCAAAATTTTGAGGATTTTTTTAAGGGAGGTAAATTGTAACAGCCAAGAACTTTGAGAAAAGTGGATTAAAAAAAATTAAATAGAAATGACGGTTTTGCCCTTATATGGTCAAATGTTGACCTTTTCACTTGAATACTTTTTGGACATTCCGCAAGGACTGATACATAGGACTCGTAATTCTGAGTCCATAGATAAGCGATATGCTAGAATCGGAGATTGGATGAATTCGTTATGGGTCTAAATGAGTTAGGGGTATTTTGGTAATTTTTGCATTAGGGATGAATTGGTAATTTCACAATGAGATATTTTGTGAAAGGGACATATGTCCAGACTTTTACCTCCCTTATCTCCTTGGCCACCGTTCACCGACCTTATGTATGTTAATTTTTTATCTTCATAGTTGTGCATGGAATGTTTTTTTTTTGTGTTAAGAACCGAAAGCTATGCTCAAATTGTGAGTGAAAGGCAAAGTGGAGACAGAAGGAAAAAAGAGTGAGGAGAAAAGAGAAAAATAGAAAGAGAAAAGAGAAGACACATGATTTGAAAAAACCCAAAACAAAAGGAAACTCGAAAGGTGTACCCGTGCCTCATGAAAGTGATTTGAAATTTCAGATTTTAATTGCTCAAATTAAGGTTAAAGATATCATTTTAGGATCTGTATGAGTCGAACCATGAAAGAATTAAAGGGAATTACACAAAAGGTGAGCTTAGAACAGTGTTCAAATGTGGACCGTGAGTTGGATTGGAAATCAAGAACTTCAAGGCAAGGAATCCTCAAATTGAACTCGTAAACATGTTTATGGGTTAATTCCGAGTAGTATGGTGGGATCAATGGTGAAAAACATATAGAAATTGCAAGAATTAGGAACAAGTGGGTCCTGCGCATAAACTCGCTGGTCGACCCGGCACAAGGACATGGGCGATTTGCTGCAAGCACGTGAGGCCCACACGAAGGGAAGGTTGTTGGTGCATGGGGGTATGTATGGTGGACCCTCAATGTCCAGTCACCATGGTTTTTCATTTTTTTGATGTTCCGAGTCTAATGATATAATTTTCAAGGCGATCATACATCTTCTTATGGCGATTTTGACTGTCTGAAGGTTTATGATTTATTTTAAATCCGTTTAAAATCCCAAAAGATTGAAAGATTAAAATATGAGTTATTTGGGATGGTTAATGACCTTAAAAGTGAATGATTATAGGAGGGAAAAGTCTTCAAAATTACAGAAATACGTGCAAGTTGGTATTGAACTGCATAAATGGTGTGTGAGTGGACTGTTCCTTTCTTTAAACTATTATGCATGCATATTTACGTTTCTTAAATGTTTTATTATGTGACTTGCGTGATGATGGTTTGGTTATGATTTTTGCATGATTTTTGGTGATTTTATGGAAATTATTTTAAATTCACATTTTACGAGGTTTACATGAACCGGTCTCGCCGGTTGGGGTTGGATCGGATTACGGTGAACTGGACCAAACCCGGTTCACTAGAGGTTGAAGATGAACAGTGCAGCCGGCGCATGGCTGCCACGCGCAGTGCCTTTGGGCGGCGCGTGAGGGCGCGTGGGCCCTCTTTTTGAGGCACAGTCAACACGAGTTTTTAATTATTCGATGTAACGAACATTTTGGGATTCCTTTCGAGTCAATCAGACATCGTTTCGATATAGTTCGGGATGTCCAAAGGGTTAGGATCGAGTTTAAATACGTTTAAAAATTTGAAAAAATTACGGGAATTTAATGAAAGGTTATTGAAGTGGTTAGTGACCTTAGAATGTGATATGAACAGGTTTGGGAAGTCCGGTGACGATGGATTAGTCAGAAAAGCGTATTGCACGCGTATCGAGGCAGCAGGGAGGATGGTCTGTCAGTGGACTTTTCTTTCTAAATTATGATACATGCATAACTGTTTTATATGCTTTCTATATATGATTTCTATGCTTATGATTATGGTATTTATGATTTACATAATTGCACGTATTTCGATGTGATTTATCATATTTATACGTATTTCGAGAATATGGTTTATGCTATGCTTTGATGATGATTTTGGTGGATGATTTTATACTGTTTATACGTATTGTGTTTTTTTAATGATTTGATGAGATGATATAGGATTTGGAAAGTGAATTGGGGTATGAGACCCATTTTGATAAAATATGATTTCAGATTTCAGTTTAAATGTGATTTTGGATGGATTTCTGGATTTGGATTCTAGTTTCAAAAATGATGATTTCGGATATGGATTTGGAAATGGATTTATGGATTTGGATTTGATAAAATGGTTTTGAATTGGATTTGCTGGATCTGGTTTTGGGTTTAACGACTCGGTGATTGATTGTGATGGGGGCGGGCCCGGATATGTTATTTGGGTTTAAAGACCCAGTGAGTTTAAAGGCTCGGTTATTGATTTCCCCCCCAGAGGCCTATATTTGAGTTTAAAGACTTGGGAGTTTAAAGACTCGAAAAGGCCTGTTGAGTTTAAAGACTCGGATATATATTGAGTTTAAAGACTCGGATGTGATCCAGCAGGTTCGATTGATTGAAATGTGTTTTGATTCGTGGTTTTGGATTTCTGTGATATATTGATTGTTTTCAAATGATTTTCAGATGTTTTGGGTAGTGGCCCAGATGATTGGATTTATGGTTTTACACATGATTTGGATCTTGGGTTTTGGACTGAGTTCTTGTACTTTGGTTTTGATTTATGGTTTTGGGCTAAGGCCCAGGATTTGAGAAACGAAAATGATTTCTGGTTTTCATAAACGGTTTTCGTATCTTGGAAATGAAATGGTTTTCGAATGCATGTATTAGTTTTTACGTGGAGGGCATACATGTCTTTTCTGATTAAAATGTATTTTATTAACTTTATTTAATTTTTTCCACTCATAGTCTTTTCTGGTTTTCGATGCCCTTCAGGTTGATGCGGATGCGGGTTGTTATTGGTGAGACTGAGACATCACACACGATCCACTGTGGTTTCTGCGCACTCTGGGAAGTCGGAAGTTGTTTTTGGAGCACTGACCTAGAATCCCTTGTCTGGTCTACGTGTTACATGGATGTTAGATGAGTGTTTAGCCTTCGTGTCGCACGTGGGTTAGACGGGAGCATGGCACATCCCTTAATCCAGGGGGGATTGGGGATGTGTAGTGTTAGTTCAATTGTTGTATCCCTGAGCAGACACTCGGATGCTGTATCTCTGAGTGGTTATGTGATATGATGGTTGATATTCAGGCATCGAGGAAGGGTTGATTATGTGTGATTTGTTACCGTTATGCGTTGGTATTTCGTATATGAGTTGGTTTTACGAATAATGATTGGTTTACTGTAATTTGCTCGTATATTGAGGTTCATGATTTATGCTCTATTTTTAACATAGAATTGATGGTTTTTCGTATGTATGCATAGTTTTAGAAAACTGAGGGTACACTAATTGTGTTTTTGAAACTATATTTTTAAATATTTCTTTTATGTCCATTCATGTTTTCTTGGTTTTGATAACCCTACAGGGCCGTTGCACGAAACTCAAGGATGTTCGAGAGGTGGAGGCATGAATTGAGAAAGAGTTTGTTTATCCGTTGTTTGATAAGCGTTGATGGTAATATGGGTTGCATACCAGACGAGAGCAGGACCGGGTGTGGTTACCAAGATAAATTAGGTATGGGCTCTCTCGACTAATCCGATGTCAACCTGAAGGGCAGTCAAAACATTAAAAACTGTGAGTGGACAAAAGTTTATAAAAACATTTCATAAGACATTTGTACCCTCCACTAAAAAGCATGCATGCATTCGAAAACCATTTATCCAAAAACAAACCATATGTGGGACTAAGCCCAAAGCAGATATAAACCAAGGTCGAAAGGACCACAGTGAAAACGACCATACGGGCCACTGCCCAAATCCATAAGGGACTTGGCCCCAAACCATAAAGAAACCAAGTATACGAGCCACTGCTCAAATCCTGTGCACACCTGTGCACACCATATATCATATATCATATATCATATATATACATATAAGTCACACAACCAATCCTGTCACGGTATCCAAAGCTACGCGCGTACTGTCACGACCCGTCCCAAATATCACCTCGATACCCGGGATGAACCCTGCTCCTGTCTGACAATCACACTTACAGTACCAAAAATAACCTTAATACAACTATAAGCATAACGATCAGACGAAGGAGTAAATATATACAACAGTAAGCCAGAGCATAGTTCTACAAAATGGGCACCAAAAGTCCTACAAGTCTAAGTCCGCAACAGAAGAACGTCGGAAGCTCTATGCCTCGATATCTGCCTCAACGTTCACCCCAGCGCTATCACCACGACCTGGAGGGAAATTGAAAAAAAACAGAAGGTGTGAGTGGACCGAAAGGAATAAAATTTTTAAAACCGTTTACCATCAAATTAAAGTAAGGAAACATAATCATTTGTTCCCTCTGGTTTGAAACCAGGCATGCCCAACGAAGTATTAGAAAAATCATAATATGAAACATCATAAGAAACAGATACACTATAAAACATCATAAGAAACAGATACACTATAAAACGGACATAGAAATCATGGTTCAGCATCAAAGCATCATTTCCGATTAAACCTGCTGGACCTATCCGAGTCTTTAAACTCAACCAGGCCTCAAATATAAATCCGAGTCTTTAAACTCCCGAGTCTTTCAACTCAATAGGCCTATGGGGGTAATATCATAAATATCCGAGTCTTTAAACTCCCGAGTCTTTAAACTCAATCCGGGCCCGTCCCCCATCAATCAATATCCGGGTCTTTAAACCCATATCCAGATCCAGCAAATCCAATCCATTTCAGTGTAAAACCGTTCCGAAACCCATCACCAAACTCGAATTCGGAATCCCTAGTTCGAAGCCTTTTCGGCGTTCAGAACCGACATTCCGAACCCAAATCCGGAAAAAGATCCATGTTCATAACAAAACCATAGGAAAATCCCAAATCATATTCCACAACCCATTTACCATCATCAGAAAACGTTTTTGTTTGGTTGAATTTCTGAATTATAGCATCAAGATCTGAAAACCAGATTTTTCTCGAAAAACGTGCAAAATCCCGAAAACGTCTCGAAAAACGTGCACACATCTCAATCACATATAATCATCATCAGGACATAAAAACACACATAAAATCATAAAACATTGATAAAAAAAGTTAGGCATGCTCGAAAGTAAGAAAGAGTCCACTCACAGTTCAGAACAAGTCACTCGCGCCCCGTGCGCTCCTCAACCGTCTCTGGTGTCTCCCATCCTGTCAATAGATACCAAATAGGGTCACAATTACATCAAGGATACCTTCCCTATTTTCCCCAATTTTTCAGGAATTTAATAATATTTTAATCCTAAACCCTAAACCGTACGGATTCCCGAATCATCCCGTAACACCGTTCGATTAATCCGAAAACTATACCATTGGATTCGTTAGAACATTTAGGACTAAACTCATGTTGGAAGCTTGGTCGGATTCCTCCCCACGCGCCTCCACGCGCCGCCCAAAGTGGCTGCGCGTGGGCCTCAAGCGCCTGCTACATTGCCACCGTCTTCCTTGATCGAACCCGGTTCGCACCAGACTGCAACCCGGACCGGCGAGAACCGTTTTCCACCGTCCGGCCACCATTTCCCCTCCTATCTTCACCTAAAGTTTCGTCCACTCTCAAAGAATTCATCCCCCTCACTCTCTTGGTTTGACTCGACCCATAGCTTCACAACTGAAGCTCGAAAGAAAAACCAAACAACCCTCTGTTTTCCTTCCCAGCCACTCAGCACTTCCCCCTTCACGGTGGTCATTCTAGACTCCTCCCACGACTTCACTGAACCACACACAACTCACAGGAACCTTCGACTCACTCTCTAACTCCACGATTTCCCGTTTGAAATTCACGGCCAAACAGGGTACAGAGTACCCGCCGTCGCACCACCTCCCACCGCGAACTTCCCCGTCACGGCAACCGTCATAAACTACTCCTAGGACCTCCCTAAACCTCACTTCACTCACCAATCCCTTTGATTCTAGCTCTAGGTCCACGACTTTTGAAATTAAAATCTACGGGAAAACAGAGCAAAAGAAGTTACCCTTCGATTTCGGCGCCGCCGTGAGAACCGCCACCTACCACGGTG
The DNA here is from genome assembly GCA_032719365.1 of Prinsepia uniflora. Lineage (NCBI taxonomy): Eukaryota > Viridiplantae > Streptophyta > Magnoliopsida > Rosales > Rosaceae > Prinsepia > Prinsepia uniflora. Next base: position 34,480,064 of record CM064866.1, read on the forward strand.
CTCGTAGGACTCCCCGTAGCCTCCTGAGTCTCCTAGTGGCTTGAATCGATCCACCACATGGCACAGCAGCCACCACCGTCCACTGCCTCCTCTGTTTCTTCCAAATATCCAGCCGTCCACCACGTCGCCTCCGTGCACGGTTGCAGCCCCAAACCGTGCTCACCAGCACCGCCTTGCTTCACCGTCCTTCTCTCAACTCACTCTTCACTCTCTCTAGCATCAAGATCGATCAATCTTCTTCAATTTTCTTCTCTCTGTTTCTCTGTGTGTTCAACGGATTGCACGGTTCAAAAATGAACCAAGTGTGGCCGTGCACACTTTAGACACCTCCAGAAGCCTCTGGCTTCTCACCACGTGTCCACAAACCCTTGGTGCAAAACAAAATATCCCAGCCACCTGTTGCCACTTGCCCATCTCTGATTGGCTGAATGAAAAAGACCAAAATACCCCTTGTATAATTATTACCGTTTTGCCCTCGAACGTTCTAGACCCATAAATACTTCGTCCGACGTCCGATGACAGCGTGCCGCCTGTCGTTGAACTCAGGACGTCGAGACCTATCCAACGGTCCTCGGTCTACGTGAAAACCACAAGTCCTCCAAAAAGTCAACATTTCCCTCGTTTACTCAAAATTACGGTAACGCCCCCAACCTTCCGTACATCATAACTTTTCCTCCGGTTGTCCGAATCGAACCTGCCACCTGTCTACGGACTCGTGACGTCCTAAACTACGTCACGGTCAAGGGCTAACACTCATCCAATCGATAGTACAAAAAGTCAAATTTTCGTCTACTATTCACAAGGGCAAAATCGTCCTTTTTACAAAACTTCACAAAAATTACATTTTTACCCTTCCCGAAGGTACGGGTTGTTACAATCTACCCCCCTAAAAAAAATTTCGTCCCCGAAATTCAGTGAAATAAGTAAGGGTACTGTTCCCGCATCAAGGCCTCGGGTTCCCAAGTAGCTTCTTCGACCTGATGATTTCTCCACAATACCTTCACTAAGGGAACCGTCTTCCTTCGCAAAACTTTATCCTTCCGATCCAAGATTGCAACAGGCTGCTCTTCGAAACTCAAGTCTTCCCTCAGTTCCACTGGTTGTGCTTCCAGAACATGCGAATCATCTCGAATATACTTTCGAAGCATAGAGACATGAAAGACATTATGTACCTTTTCCAAATCTGCTGGTAAGGCCAAGCGATAAGCTACAGGACCAATCCGCTCCAAGATCTCATACGGTCCAATGTAACGAGGACTCAACTTCCCTCGTCTGCCAAATCGCACAATTCCTTTCCAAGGAGATAGCTTCAGGAAAACCCGGTCTCCTACAGCAAACTCCAAATCCCTGATCCTACGGTCAGCGTAGCTCTTTTGGCGATCCTGCGCTGCCTTCAATCGATCCCTAATCAGTGCCACTTTTTCCTGAGTAAGCTCCACCAGCTCAGAAGTAGTCAACCTCCTCTCACCAACCTCAGTCCAACACAATGGAGTCCGACACTGCCGCCCATACAAAGCCTCGTAAGGAGCCATCCCAATGCTCTCCTGATAACTGTTATTGTAGGCGAACTCCATCAAAGGCAGATGTGATTCCCAAGTACCCTGAAACTGAAGTACACAAGCTCGCATCATGTCCTCGAGAATCTGAATAGTCCGCTCAGACTGCCCATCTGTCTGAGGATGAAAAGCAGTACTGAAGTGTAATTTAGTCCCAAAAGCTTCCTGTAAGCTCTGCCAAAATCGAGAAGTGAATCTCGGATCTCTATCAGATACTATCGACTCCGGAGTCCCATGTAACTGAATAATCTCATTTATGAACAACTGTGCAAACTGCTCCAACCTGAAGGTCTCCCGTACTGGCAAGAAATGAGCAGACTTCGTAAGTCGATCCACAATAACCCACACACCATCGTGTCCCTTCGGTATTCTCGGAAGCTTGAACACGAAATCCATAGTCAGGTGATCCCATTTCCACTCGGGGATCGGCAAAGGTTGCATTGCTCCATAAGGTCTCTGCCGCTCGGCTTTTACCTGTTGACAAACCAAGCATCTACTGACATATTCGGCAATCTCACGTTTCATCCCTGACCACCAGTAATGCTCTCGAAGTGTACGATACATCTTGGTCCCACCAGGATGCATCGCATAAGCTGAACAGTGAGCCTCATCCAGTATCACCTTCTTCAAAGCTTCATCCTCAGGTACACACAACCGTCCATTCTTAACCAAGGCTCCATCCTCACGGATCTCAAAATCCTGTCTCTCTCCAGCCCCGACCTCAATCCAAATGATGCCCAGAATAGGGTCCTCAAACTGAGCATCAATAACCTGATCAATCAAAACAGGTCGCACATGGAAACTCGCTAGGAGTGCTCCCTGATCATCCACAGTCAACTCTACTCCCAACCTACGGAGCTCAACCAGCAAAGGTAATCGTACCGTCCTCAAATGTGACAAAGAACTAGCTGACTTCCTACTCAGAGCATCAGCGACCACATTAGCCTTCCCTGGATGATACTCAATAGTACAGTCGTAGTCCTTAAGTAACTCCAACCAACGGCGCTGTCTCAGATTCAATTCCTTTTGAGTGAACAAATACTTCAAACTCTTATGGTCCGTGAAGATCCTGCACCTCTCACCGTACAAGTAATGTCGCCAAATCTTCAATGCATGAACCACCGCAGCCAGTTCCAAGTCATGTGTAGGGTAATTCACCTCATGGGGTTTCAATTGTCGGGAAGCATAAGCAATCACTTTCCCGTGCTGCATCAAGACACAACCCAAACCTTGTAAAGAAGCGTCACTGTACACCTCGAACTCCCCACTATCATCTGGAAGGGCTAACACAGGAGCAGATGTCAACCGCCTTTTAAGCTCCTGGAAACTCTGTTCGCAGTTCTCATCCCACTCAAATCGAACTCCCTTCCAGGTCAACCTCGTCAACGGTGCTGCGAGAATAGAAAAGCCTTCAATAAAACGCCTGTAATAACCCGCTAAACCCAGAAAACTCCGGATTTCTGTTACCGTCTTAGGCTGTTCCCAATTGGCTACCGCCTCATCTTTCTGAGGATCCACACGGATGCCCTCGGCCGAAATCACATTGCCAAGAAATCCAACACTGGTCAACCAGAACTGACACTTACTGAGCTTCGCATACAACTGATGCTCCCTCAACGTTTTAAGCACGATCCTCAGATGTTTCTCATGCGCCTTCGCACTCTTCGAATACACCAAAATGTCATCAATGAAGACAATCACAAAACGATCCAAGTAGGGCTGGAACACTCGGTTCATAAGGTCCATAAAAGCTGCTGGGGCATTAGTCAAACCAAAAGGCATCACAACAAACTCATAGTGACCGTACCTGGTCCGGAAAGCTGTCTTCGGTATATCCTCCTCTTTAACCCTTAACTGGTGATAACCGGAGCGAAGATCAATCTTCGAGAAATACTGTGCTCCCTTGAGCTGGTCAAACAAATCATCAATCCGGGGTAGGGGGTACTTATTCCGAATAGTTACCTTATTCAGTTGCCTGTAATCCACACACAATCTCAATCCTTCGTCCTTTTTCTTGACAAACAAAACAGGTGCTCCCCAAGGTGACATACTCGGTCGAATGAATCCTATATCGACCAACTCTTGCAACTGGGCCTTAAGTTCCCTCAAATCTGCAGGTGCCATACGATAAGGAGTCTGGGAAATAGGCTGTGTACCAGGTAGAAGCTCAATCGTAAACTCAAGATCTCGATGTGGGGGTAGTCCTAGCAACTCCTCGGGAAAAACATCGGGAAACTCCCGTACCACTGGTATATCCTCCGCCCTCACTGGCGTAGCAAACGTATCCACCACATGAGCTAAGTAACCCTGGCACCCCTTACGTAACAGTTTGCTAGCCTCGAGTGCCAAAATAACTCCCGTAGGAAGTGCACGCTGATCCCCCTGAAACGTAGTCTCTGATAATCCGGGACTCCGAAAAGTCACTCTCCTATCGAAACATTCGATAGAAGCATGATGTCTCGTCAACCAGTCCATACCCAAGATCACATCAAAGTCCCGTAAATCCAAGAGTAACAAATCTGCCAGTAACTCCACCTCGCCTACCATCACCGGACACTCTCTCAATACCTGAGTCACTACCAACACCTCCCCAGTAGGTGTACTCACTCCTAACGCACAATCCAAAGTAGACACCTCCCTCTCCTTAACCAAACTACAACTCCGAGCTATAAATGAATGGGTAGCCCCGGGATCTATCAAAGTAAAAACAGTGTGACCAAGTATGGTGAGTGTACCTGTCACCACTCCCGGTGCTGACCTAGCCTCCTGCTGAGTCATAGTAAAAACTCGCGCCTGAGGTCCCGATGACCTACCGCGCCCTCTGGAACTGCTCGTGGCACCACCGCCACCCCTAGGGCCTGCCGCCCCTGATACTGAAGCAGTACTCCGCCCGGGTTCTGCTGCACCTCTGCCTGCTCCACCCTCCGGAGCTAACAATGGGCACTCCCGACGGAAGTGTCCTCGCTCTCCACAATAGAAGCAAGTATCCCTACCGGGTCCACTGGTATGCCTCCCTGTAGAAGCCACTGAAGTCGCACTCGCCTGAGGAGTCGGCTGTGACCTAGCTCCTCGAAATCCCGAGCCCTAAAAACTGCCTGGTCTGCCATACCGGGCTCCACCAGCCGATGATGATCCACCAAAATTTCCCCGTTTCGGGGGCCTCTGACTCGATGCTCCTGGAAATGACTGCTCTCGGCGTCGAACACTGCCCGAATACTGTAGTCTAGCAGGTAAACTGGCCTCCACCCTGACAACAGCATCAGACAACTCTCGGAATGTAGCAAAAGAGCCGGCTGTCACTATGGCCCTGATCTCTCCCCGGAGGCCCAACTCAAACCGGCGGCACTTCTCCGCCTCAGTCGCCACAAATGCGGGAGCGAAACGAGATAGCATCTGGAACCTCTGCTCATACTCAGCAACTGTCAAGTACCCTTGCTTCAAGTGAAGAAATTCCGCTTCCTTCGCATCCCTGAAAGAACGGGGATAGTACTGATCTAGAAACCGCTCCCGGAAAGTCTCCCAAGTCACGGTATGTGCATCCCAACCGGACAGTTCCAGCGTGTACCACCACTCGTAGGCAGCTCCATCCAATAGAAAAGTAGCTAACAATACCCGATCCTCGGGAGGACAGTGCATCACCCCAAAAATACGTTCTAGTCGGGTGATCCATCGGTGAGCTTCCTCGGGATCAGCCCCACCGCTGAACGTAGTAGCCCCAAGCCTCTGGGCTCTCTCGATCGAAGCGCTCTCAGTCCCTCTCGCCGCTTCATCTTCAGGTCGTGGAGGGGGTTCACGTCTCGGAGGCATGATCAATCGTACGCTGAAAGAGGCATAGAGTTAGTATAACAACCTAGACCCAACACAAATCGACACAACCTATGCTCTGATACCAATTGTCAGGACCCGTCCCAAATATCACCTCGATACCCGGGATGAACCCTGCTCCCGTCTGACAATCACACTTACAGTACCAAAAATAACCTTAATACAACTATAAGCATAACGATCAGACGAAGGAGTAAATATATACAACAGTAAGCCAGAGCATAGTTCTACAAAATGGGCACCAAAAGTCCTACAAGTCTAAGTCCGCAACGGAAGAACGTCGGAAGCTCTATGCCTCGATATCTGCCTCAACGTTCACCCCAGCGCTATCACCACGACCTGGAGGGAAATTGAAAAAAAACAGAAGGTGTGAGAGGACCGAAAGGAATAAAATTTTTAAAACCGTTTACCATCAAATCAAAGTAAGGAAACATAATCATTTGTTCCCTCCGGTTTGAAACCAGGCATGCCCAACGAAGTATTAGAAAAATCATAATATGAAACATCATAAGAAACAGATACACTATAAAACATCATAAGAAACAGATACACTATAAAACGGACATAGAAATCATGGTTCAGCATCAAAGCATCATTTCCGATTAAACCTGCTGGACCTATCCGAGTCTTTAAACTCAACCAGGCCTCAAATATAAATCCGAGTCTTTAAACTCCCGAGTCTTTCAACTCAATAGGCCTATGGGGGTAATATCATAAATATCCGAGTCTTTAAACTCCCGAGTCTTTAAACTCAATCCGGGCCCGTCCCCCGTCAATCAATATCCGGGTCTTTAAACCCATATCCAGATCCAGCAAATCCAATCCATTTCAGTGTAAAACCGTTCCGAAACCCATCACCAAACTCGAATTCGGAATCCCTAGTTCGAAGCCCTTTCGGCGTTCAGAACCGACATTCCGAACCCAAATCCGGAAAAAGATCCATGTTCATAACAAAACCATAGGAAAATCCCAAATCATATTCCACAACCCATTTACCATCATCAGAAAATGTTTTTTTTTGGTTGAATTTCTGAATTATAGCATCAAGATCTGAAAACCAACTTTTTCTCGAAAAACGTGCAAAATCCCGAAAACGTCTCGAAAAACGTGCACACATCTCAATCACATATAATCATCATCAGGACATAAAAACACACATAAAATCATAAAACATTGATAAAAACAGTTAGGCATGCTCGGAAGTAAGAAAGAGTCCACTCACAGTTCAGAACAAGTCACTCGCGCCCCGTGCGCTCCTCAACCGTCTCTGGTGTCTCCCGTCCTGTCAATAGATACCAAATAGGGTCACAATTACATCAAGGATACCTTCCCTATTTTCCCCAATTTTTCGGGAATTTAATAATATTTTAATCCTAAACCCTAAACCGTACGGATTCCCGAATCATCCCGTAACACCGTCCGATTAACCCGAAAACTATACCATTGGATTCGTTAGAACATTTAGGACTAAACTCATGTTGGAAGCTTGGTCGGATTCCTCCCCATGCGCCTCCACGCGCCGCCCAAAGTGGCTGCGCGTGGGCCTCACGCGCCTGCTACAGTGCCACCGTCTTCCTTGATCGAACCCGGTTCGCACCAGACTGCAACCCGGACCGGCGAGAACCGTTCTCCACCGTCCGGCCACCATTTCCCCTCCTATCTTCACCTAAAGTTTCGTCCACTCTCAAAGAATTCATCCCCCTCACTCTCTTGGTTCGACTCGACCCATAGCTTCACAACTGAAGCTCGAAAGAAAAACCAAACAACCCTCTGTTTTCCTTCCCGGCCACTCAGCACTTCCCCCTTCACGGTGGTCATTCTAGACTCCTCCCACGACTTCACTGAACCACACACAACTCACAGGAACCCTCGACTCACTCTCTAACTCCACGATTTCCCGTTTGAAATTCACGGCCAAACAGGGTACAGAGTACCCGCCGTCGTACCACCTCCCACCGTGAACTTCCCCGTCACGGCAACCGTCATAAACTACTCCTAGGACCTCCCTAAACCTCACTTCACTCACCAATCCCTTTGATTCTAGCTCTAGGTCCACGACTTTTGAAATTAAAATCTACGGGAAAACAGAGCAAAAGAAGTTACCCTTCGATTCCGGCGCCGCCGTGAGAACCGCCACCTACCACGGTGCTCGTAGGACTCCCCGTAGCCTCCTGAGTCTCCTAGTGGCTTGAATCGATCCACCACACGGCACAGCAGCCACCACCGTCCACTGCCTCCTCTGTTTCTTCCAAATATCCAGCCGTCCACCACGTCGCCTCCGTGCACGGTTGCAGCCCCAAACCGTGCTCACCAGCACCGCCTTGCTTGACCGTCCTTCTCTCAACTCACTCTTCACTCTCTCTAGCATCAAGATCGATCAATCTTCTTCAATTTTCTTCTCTCAGTTTCTCTGTGTGTTCAATGGATTGCACGGTTCAAAAATGAACCAAGTGTGGCCGTGCACACTTTAGACACCTCCAGAAGCCTCTGGCTTCTCACCACGTGTCCACAAACCCTTGGTGCAAAACAAAATATCCCAGCCACCTGTTGCCACTTGCCCATCTCTGATTGGCTGAATGAAAAAGACCAAAATACCCCTTGTATAATTATTACCGTTTTGCCCTCGAACGTTCTAGACCCATAAATACTTCGTCCGACGTCCGATGACAGCGTGCCGCCTGTCGTTGAACTCAGGACGTCGAGACCTATCCAACGGTCCTCGGTCTACGTGAAAACCACAAGTCCTCCAAAAAGTCAACATTTCCCTCGTTTACTCAAAATTACGGTAACGCCCCCAACCTTCCGTACATCATAACTTTTCCTCCGGTTGTCCGAATCGAACCTGCCACCTGTCTACGGACTCGTGACGTCCTAAACTACGTCACGGTCAAGGGCTAACACTCATCCAATCGATAGTACAAAAAGTCAACTTTTCGTCTACTATTCACAAGGGCAAAATCGTCCTTTTTACAAAACTTCACAAAAATTACATTTTTACCCTTCCCGAAGGTACGGGTTGTTACACGTGCTACCCGGGTCTCAATCCGAGTCTTCTCAAAGTCAAGGTCAATGTCTGCAGACCACTGATCCTACTCGAGGTAATAGTAACCATAGCCTTCCTGAGAGTAAGGAACCCAACTGGGGGGTGACTCCACTCAGTCGGTGCTCCGTGACTACTCCGGGGTCCACCCAGGCCAATGACCCTCCCCGGAGGAGATAGTAGAATATGTAAAGGAAGGTAGATGGACATATATATACATAACATAAACATTCATGTCCAGTTCCCCCCTGAACCGTCATGATCCATAATATCCATAATCAGGTAACATGCCGGTTCCCATAAACCGTCATGTACCGTAATAACATAGTCGAGGTAACCTGCCGGTTCCCATAAGCCGTCATGAACCAGAATGACCTGACAAAGGTTCATGCCGGTTCCCATAAACCGTCATGAACTTGGAAATCCACGTAGGGTCCCTGACCCGAAATCATCAGTGTAAAACAACTGGGTCTCGTGCCCGAACATATGACTCAAGTGGGCACCGTGCCCGATATTTAAGGGTCAGTCACGACTCTGATCATAGTGATGCGTGCAACCATCCATCCAGGACCGCCCTCAATCCTGGTATGTCGCTGTGAACGTATCAACCGACGCGACCATGACAAGATCATGGTGCACTCATCACCGATCGATATCCTGAACCGTCAGCACTCCGAAGTCGAGCATCCCCAGGCTGCCCGACCACGAATCGTGCATCGTGACCTCTCCGGAAGGAACACATCCCAATCCGGAGGCGAGCGTCGTATCGTCGATCGCCGTGCACATAGCACCCGTCGCGACCACGATTTAGACCCGAAGGTCGTAAATAGCATCATATGCCCGAGACAAAACTAAATGGGTCTCATACCCGAGTTTATCCATTTAGAAATCCAAAACCATTTCATTAAAACCAATAAAGAAATACAGACCCGTATAAGCACCGTATAAGGCTGAAACCTCGAAATACGTGCTTATACATAACCACATAAAAATGCACCCATGGCATCATCAAACAAGTAATAAAACATATAATAAACATTTATGCATGCACCAATTTAGAAAACAAGGTCCACTCACAGACCGTCCGAGCTGCCGCCTCGATTTGCGTGCCATACGGCTCCCCGAGCCGATCACCGTCACCGGGACTCCCAAACCTATCCAAATTGTAATAGAAGGTTACTAACTACTTAATTAACCTCCCACTAAAGCCCCGTAATTTTCCCGTATTTTTAACTATTTTTAATCCCGAACCTAAACCTTCTGATGCCCCGAAACATATCGAGACGGTGTCCGATCGACACGAAACCAGTCCCAAAATGTTCGTTACATTGAATAGAAGATTTCGTATGTTGGAACCTTCCCCAGATTCCCTGCCACACGTCCTCACGCGCCGCCTGAAGTGGCTGCTGACGTCAGCATGACGTCATCTGACAGCTGTCAGGTCTGACATGTCAGACTCTGATAGGTGCCACGTGTCATGCTCCCATGGGTCCACGTCACTGTGTTGTCAGTGCCATGTGGCAGTCTGACATGTGCCACGTGTCATCACGACACTAGTCCACGTCACTGTGCTGTCAGTGCCATGTGGCAGTCTGACATGTGCCACGTGTCATCACGGCACTGGTCCACGTCAGTGACACGTGTCAGCCCCTGATTGAGCCACGTCACTGACATGTCAGTGCTGACTGTGCACTGACATGTGACACGTGTCGCACTCCTATTGGCCCATTTTCTGACATGTCAGCTGCCATTGTCAGATCTGACAATGCTGACGTCATCCCTGACATGATGACATTAGCAGGATGACGTCACCTGTCATCCCCTACATCGGTCAGACCGGTCCGAACCGGTTCGGTCCGGTTTTTCCTGCAACTTGGACCGGCGTAACTGGTCCAGGTCTCCTTCTCCCTCATTTTCGGTCCGTTTGCTTCCATTCCAATTCCTAAATTCCTATTTCTTCATTTCCTATCTAACCCAATTAATAAAACTACCTAAAATCTTCGAAATCCGACCGGTTCAATTTTGAACCTTACGGTTCAATTTTCCTGAAACCTCCCAGGGCTTCCCCGACGTCCAACCACCACCAAAACCTCTCTAACAACTCCCTAGCAACCTATTTAACTCAAACCAATCGTCCAAATCGACCCATAACAACTAGAAATCGAAAATGGATTAAACGGGCAAAATCGATTACCTCGTTCGGGTTTTCTCCTCCACCGCCCACGGCGGCTCTGCCTGGCCAGCCACCACGTCTAGCCGGTCCTCTCCATCTCTCTGCCCTCTCAGTTATGCTCACAGGTCAAGGGTTTGGATTTTTGGGTGAGAAATAGGATCGGGTTTGTGTTTGGGAACAAAGAAAATGGACGATGCACGGGGATGGGTTTTGGTGCATGAATGGGTGAGGTTGGCCAGTGGATGGGTGACAAGTGTCACTCATCCATTGGTTGCTGAAAAGTAACTGGGCCCACAAAAGACAAAACTTACTTTTTGTCTCGTAGAACGTGTCGCCGGGAATAGTATCCCGAAACTTTCGTGAACCGTAACTTCGCCGTCGAACGTCCAAATTCGACGTGCCGCCTGTCTACGGATTCGTATCGTCCTTATCTACATAACGGTCTTTGGCCCTCGGACCTCCCGGTCAAAAAGTCAACATTTGACCCCTTTTATCCAAAATTACCAAAATGCCCCTAAACTTTCGAACGTCATAACTTCCTCCTCGAACGTCGGAATTGAACGTGCCACCTGTCTATGAACTCGTGACGTCACGAACTACGTCACGGTCATCGGTCAAAGTCCATTTGACTGCCCGATTGAAAAGTCAACGTTTTGCCACCACTAGGGGCAAAACGGTCATTTCGCATCGTTCGTCCGATTTCGCCCAACTAATCACCGATTAACCTCACTAATCGTGATTAGTCACTAATCTAATCACGGAATTTGGGACGGGTCGTTACAACCTTCCCTCCTTAATTAATTTCGTCCTCGAAATTCCAACCGACCTAATCTAACCGTTCTTCCCTCCTTAATTAGTTTCGTACTTGAAACTCCAACTATCCTGATTCCACATCCACCTCGTGGAAAGTAGAATCGACCTACCTCGCAACACGTGTACGCTAGTACACCCACTAACCAGCACAATACTTACTCGTCTGCAGCCAGACGTACCGCTAACATTCATGTCGTATCGACTACGTTCGACCACGTCGAATGACAGTAGTCATACGTTCTGAATTGACACTACTTGTCAAATCTACCGTTTCGTTGACACAACAACTCGATGGTTCCTTTCTCAAACACTAACTATCCCGACATCTACTCCCACTGGGAGTTACCAATCACTCAACGATCTACGCTGACACCTCCGACAAACTGTCACCACTTGACAGTCGCCAGTTGAAAACTGACGCTATTCTCACTTGTGGTTACACTAACCACCAACTCACTCAACCTGAGTAAACAATCACCAACATCTAACTCGACCTGTGTGTAACTAGACCCATCAGAAATACCATGACCCAATGCACAGTATCCAATGTCCAGTCCACGACCCCGACTAATCCAATGGTATCGGAACCAAGCCGACTACCAACACGCTCTCCAACGTACCACCGGTATCTCCTATATACCGTCACCAGGCACGACAAGTCTGCTTAGTATTGTACCTCGAACAACGTACAAGGTACGTACATCTACCCATCAATCAGACTACAACCACCTAGGTCATAGCCAATCACGTTTCTACTATGGAGTCCATTTATCCAATCCCGGACTAGACAAATCGAAACTCCAACCCATCATCTATTTCCAAATCCGAATTCGAATCCGCAATTTCGTAAGAAATCCCAAATCCAAACCCAGAAATCATATCCCTATCCATTTCCCAAATTCGAATTCAAAATCATCATTCCGTAAACTAGTATTCGGAATAACCATTCCGAACCCAAATCCATAAAAAGAAAATCTAGTGTCAAGCTCTAGAACCAAATCCTGAATCGTCACCCAGAATCCGATTCCAAAACCCAAATCCAGAAATCCTCTTCCAAGTTCCAAAATCAAATTCTGGATCGTCATCCAGAAATCTGATTCCAAAACCCGAAATCTCGTTCACATCTACCGAGACGTACCAAAACTGAACCTCTCGGTTACCTGCTCAACCGATTACCCTATTACCATCGATTGACTTCGTAGGGAAGCCAATCCCAACCTCAACACAACACTAGGTCTGACAATATCCGACCACGTCAGAAAACTACTCATCAGACAACTACTCAGGCGAGTAGTAAACCATATGGGATTTACCTCGAAAAGAAGTTCAGTCCCATCATCCTCGACTCAAACATCCCAGTAAGAGTAATAAACTCTCCACCTATCTGGATCATCTAGATCACGATCCAGATCTATAGCAACACCCAAAGTCCTAAACCAATTCCCACATCTAAACAGATCAGTCAACGACGAGACACGCCGAGACTGTGGGTTCTCACTGATTACCTCGTATCAATCCTTGTCATTCCACCTAGGAAAATCCAAAGATGATCCAAGATAATGGCAACAAAATCCATTCTACGTGAATGCAACCAAAACTCGATGCACTCACCACGTCACTTAACCCAACATCGTCTGCCACCAAGCAGCAAATGACAAATCTCAGTCACCTAACTTCGATATACTCATCTCCACTTGATGACCCAAGAAAAATCCCGGGTCCACTAACCAATACATGATCAGTGTACTAGTGGCAACCAGCAACATCTATAACATCATCTACCATCATCAATCATGGTAGAACCTGAGAAGTCACCCAAATAACTTTGAAATACCCATTACCAATGCGGGAAGCCCGCATTTCACTCGTCACTTCAATCGCAACCTCTCACGATTCCAAAATTCCAACCATATCGGAACCATCACACTCGGACATCAACCACGTGTCCATCATTAGTTTACCTCTATCCGTGATCCACTCCTGAACCACAGATACCAAACACATACCCATCTCGACGGATGTGACTCAACGTCATCACAATCACCGGCACCAACACCAGCGCTAGTACCAGCGCCAACGCGCTATCATCAACACTAGTATCAATATCAGCATCGGCACACCATGTGCAAAATTGACAACCCTGGATCTCCGCTCATACTGAACGACGATCCCGTACCTCTACTCATATTGGAGAAACTCTGTCTCCCTCGTACCCAACAACTCTGGGTACAGTAACCCAGACATCTCATACGAGATAAGGAAACGTCCCCTGAACGTCCCCGATTCCCAACAATCGTAACTACGACCACACTAGGGAGTAGCGCCTGCCACACACTCGTGCAGACCTAACTACCAGGCACCGCTATCGAGACTCCACATCCAACGGACTCACTCGCCCGTACCAAATACTCCGTATCCCACTTAGGGATTCCATCGACAAGTACCAACCCTGATAACTTGCCCAACCAAACACTAACCAGTCGCAACTCAACTAAACCAATGTCGTCTACCAGGTCGCCCATGACCTTAGTTGCACCAACAGTCGATTACAACAGAAGTAGTACGACAACCAACTCGGTCTAATCGATTAGCATAACCTCGACTGCAGAGTGCAGTCCCAACACAGCTGACATGACTAAACCGACTAACGAACCCAAATCCGAATAGTCGTCAAAGTCACACCACTCGCCAACTCACCTTTCCGAACCATACACATCCTACCTTGGGATTCCACGATCACACCTAGAGTTCCTCGGAACCCAACTGCGAAAAGCAGTAAAATCAACAATCTGACCGACCCCGCGGTCCAACATCGTAAAGACGTCAATCCAATCCTACCAACAATCCAACTAGGATTTCCAGAATCCGATTGCTAACTGCCGACTGCAATAAATCCATCTAACTCGACCAAATCCGATCGTCCGATGATCACAATTCCTAACCAGTCGTCGGAACCGATCCTACGACATCGTGAAAGACGATCCCAACTAACCGTCTCACTATCCAAACGCTAACGTACGAATACGTTCACCCTTCGTAGGGTTCCACACTGTCATCCACGACAGAACTATGGCAACCCCGGCATCAAATGCCGAACCAAGTCGTTTCTCGATTCAAGCCTACTAACTATCGTACCGACATCCCAATAATCAGGTTGACCATGAACTGTAGCCCATTGAGATATCACATCCTAGACCTGCGTACGGAGTATCGCTCAAAATACGCTCTGGAATTCAGAGAAACATGAGCAACCATGCTCTGATACCACGTTGACAGGACCCATCCCAATCCCCCCGGGATTAGTGCGGGATAACCCTGCTCCCGTCTAACACGAAGTGTCAGATAAGGGATATTTCCGACCTTTGCCCTCCCGGGCTATCAGAGTACGCCAGGATCCGAATGAGGCATGTGATATCTCGGTCTCTGCTACAGTCCACATTCGATGTCAACCTGAAGGGCAGTCAAAACATTAAAAACTGTGAGTGGACAAAACAAAAGTTTATAAAAACATTTCATAAGACATTTGTACCCTCCACTAAAAAGCATGCATGCATTCGAAAACCATTTATCCAAAAACAAATCATATGTGGGACTAAGCCCAAAGCAGATATAAACCAAGGTCGAAAGGACCACAATGAAAACGACCATACAGGCCACTGCCCAAATCCATAAGGGACTCGGCCCCAAACCATAAAGAAACCAAGTATACGAGCCACTGCTCAAATCCTGTGCACACCTGTGCACACCACATATCATATATCATATATCATATATATACATATAAGTCACACAACCAATTCTGTCACGGTATCCAAAGCTACGCGCGTGCTACCCGGGTCTCAATCCGAGTCTTCTCAAAGTCAAGGTAAATGTCTGCAGACCACTGATCCTACTCGAGGTAATAGTAACCATAGCCTTCCTGAGAGTAAGAAACCCAACTGGGGGGTGACTCCACTCAGTCGGTGCTCCGTGACTACTCCGGGGTCCACCCAGGCCAACGACCCTCCCCGGAGGAGATAGTAGAACATGTAAAGGAAGGTAGATGGACATATATATGCATAACATAAACATTCATGTCCAGTTCCCCCCTGAACCGTCATGATCCATAATATCCATAATCAGGTAACATACCGGTTCCCATAAACCGTCATGTACCGTAATAACATAATCGAGGTAACCTGCTGGTTCCCATAAGCCGTCATGAACCAGAATGACCTGACAAAGGTTCATGCCGGTTCCCATAAACCGTCATGAACTTGGAAATCCACGTAGGGTCCCTGACCCGAAATCATCAGTGTAAAACAACTGGGTCTCGTGCCCGAACATATGACTCAATTGGGCACCGTGCCCGATATTTAAGGGTCAGTCACGACTCCGATCATAGTGATGCGTGCAACCATCCATCCAGGACCGCCCTCAATCCTGGTATGTCGCCGTCAACGTATCAACCGACGCGACCATCACAAGATCATGGTGCACTCATCACCGATCGATATCCTGAACCGTCAGCACTCCGAAGTCGAGCCTCCCCAGGCTGCCCGACCACGAATCGTGCATCGTGACCTCTCCGGAAGGAACACATCCCAATCCGGAGGCGAGCGTCGTATCGTCGATCGACGTGCACATAGCACCCGTCGCGACCACGATTTAGACCCGAAGGTCGTAAATAGCGTCATATGCCCGAGACAAAACTAAATGGGTCTCATACCCGAGTTTATCCTTTTAGAAATCCAAAACCATTTCATTAAAACCAATAAAGAAATACAGACCCGTATAAGCACCGTATAAGGCTGAAACCTCGAAATACGTGCTTATACGTAACCACATGAAAATGCACCCATGGCATCATCAAACAAGTAATAAAACATATAATAAACATTTATGCATGCACCAATTTAGAAAATAAGGTCCACTCACAGACCGTCCGAGCTGCCGCCTCGATTTGCGTGCCATACGGCTCCCTGAGCCGATCACCATCACCGGGACTCCCAAACCTGTCCAAATTGTAATAGAAGGTTACTAAGTACTTAATTAACCTCCCACTAAAGCCCCGTAATTTTCCCGTATTTTTAACTATTTTTAATCCCGAACCTAAACCTTCTGATGCCCCGAAACATATCGAGACGGTGTCCGATCGACACGAAACCAGTCCCAAAATGTTCGTTACATCGAATAGAAGATTTCATATGTTGGAACCTTCCCCAGATTCCCTGCCACGCGCCCTCCCGCGCCGCCTGAAGTGGCTGCGCGTGGGCTTCACGCGCCAGCTACAGTACATGCTGACGTCATCGCTGACGTCAGCATGACGTCATCTGACAGCTGTCAGGTCTGACAGGTGCCACGTTTCATGCTCCCATTGGTCCACGTCACTGTGCTGTCAGTGCCATGTGGCAGTTTGACATGTGCCACGTGTCATCACGGCACTGGTCCACATCACTGTGCTGTCAGTACCATGTGGCAGTCTGACATGTGCCACGTGTCATCACGGCACTGGTCCACGTCAGTGACACGTGTCAGCCCCTGATTGGGCCACGTCACTGACATGTCAGTGCTGACTGTGCACTGACATGTGACACGTGTCGCACTCCTATTGGCCCATTTTCTGACATGTCAGCTGACATTGTCAGATCTGACAATGCTGACGTCATCCCTGACATGATGACGTCAGCAGGATGACGTCCCCTGTCAACCCCTACATCGGTCAGACCGGTCCGAACCCGTCCAGTCCGGTTTTTCCTGCAACTTGGACCGGCGTAACCGGTCCAGGTCTCCTTCTCCCTCATTTTTGGTCCGTTTGCTTCCATTCCAATTCCTAAATTCCTATTTCTTCATTTCCTATCTAACCCAATTAATAAAACTACCTAAAATCTTCGAAATCCAACCGGTTCAATTTTGAACCTTACGGTTCAATTTTCCTGAAACCTCCCAGGGCTTCCCCGACGCCCAACCACCACCAAAACCTCTCTAACAACTCCCTAGCAACCTATTTAACTCAAACCAATCGTCCAAATCGACCCATAACAACTAGAAATCAAAAATGGATTAAACGGGCAAAACCGATTACCTCGTTCGGGTTTTCTCCTCCGCCGCCCACGGCGGCTCTGCCTGGCCAGCCACCACGTCCAGCCGGTCCTCTCCATCTCTCTGCCCTCTCAGTTATGCTCACAGGTCAAGGGTTTGGATTTTTGGGTGAGAAATGGGATTGGGTTTGGGTTTAGGAACAAAGAAAATGGACGATGCACGGGGATGGGTTTTGGTGCATGAATGGGTGAGGTTGGCCAGTGGATGGGTGACAAGTGTCACTCATCCATTGGTTGCTGAAAAGTAACTGGGCCCACAAAAGACAAAACTTACTTTTTGTCTCGTAGAATGTGTCGCCGGGAATAGTATCCCGAAACTTTCGTGAACCGTAACTTCGCCGTCGAACGTCCAAATTCGACGTGCCGCCTATCTACGGATTCGTATCGTCCTTATCTACATAACGGTCTTTGGCCCTCGGACCTCCCGGTCAAAAAGTCAACATTTGACCCCTTTTATCCAAAATTACCAAAATGCCCCTAAACTTCCGAACGTCATAACATCCTCCTCGAACGTCGGAATTGAACGTGCCACCTGTCTATGAACTCGTGACGTCACGAACTACGTCACGGTCATCGGTCAAAGTCCACTTGACCGCCCGATTGAAAAGTCAACATTTTGCCACCACCAGGGGCAAAACGGTCATTTCGCATCGTTCGTCCGATTTCGCCCAACTAATCACCGATTAACCTCACTAATCGTAATTAGTCACTAATCTAATCATGGAATTTGGGACGGGTCGTTACAAAACAACTCGACTTCGGCTTCCTAGATACAATCACAATCACCCCAAGCTTCGGTCCTCTAGAAAATACCCCTACCTTCAACCGTCTAGGATGTAACGACCCGTCCCAAATTCCTAGATTAGATTAGTGACTAATCACGATTAGTGAGGTTAATCGGTGATTAGTTAGGCTAAATCGGACGAACTATGCAAAATGACCGTTTTGCCCCTAGGCGTGGGCAAAACGTTGACTTTTCAATCGGGCGGTCAAATGGACTTTAACCAATGACCATGACGTAGTTCGTGACGTCACGAGTTCATAGACAGGTGGCACGTTCAATTCTGACGTTCATAGAAGAAGTTATGACGTTGGAAAGTTTAGGGGCATTTTGGTAATTTGGGTGAATAGGAGGTCAAATGTTGACTTTTTGACCGAGAGGTCCGATGGCAGAGGGCCAAAGACCTTTACGTAGATAAGGGCGATACGAATTCATAGATAGGCGGCACGTCAAATTCGGACGTTCGACGGCGAAGTTACGGTTCACGAAAGTTCAAGTGCATTATTGCACGAATTACAAAACGAGTTAACTTTTGGACTTTAGTGGGGCCCAGATATTTAAGGGAGGCCCAATGGATGAGTGACAAGTGTCACCCATCCACAGGCCACCTATATTGATTCATGCACCGTGCAAACCATTCCATTTTCTCCATTTCAAACACACACAAAACACAACCCGATCTCACCCATTGTCCTCCCATCCGTGCAACCCAAAACCCATCCACTCTTCACCCATGACCAGGCAGAGGACCAGGGAGGCTGAGGAGGTTGCTGGACGGCCCGAACCGCCGTCCACGGCGGCGAGAGGAGGAGGAACCCGTGAGGTTCACGGTTAGTCCATTTTGACCCATTTTTCCATTTTTGTTGTTATGGTTGGTTTTTAATGGTTTTAATGAGTCCATTAGGTTGCTAGGGACATGTTAGGAAGGTTTAAGGAAGCTTGGGATGGCTGGGCAGCCATGGGTGCAGTTTTGGAAACTTGAACCGTTTGGTTCAAAATCGAACCATAGGATTTAGACGTTTTCGGTTGCGTTTAAGGATTGGAATGGATAAAAAACATCAAAATAGGATGAAAGGAACCAAAAAGGAAGAACTAGGATGAAAAATAGGGTGTCTAGGGCTGTGAACCGGTCACGCCGGTCCAGTTGGACCGGCCAAACCAGGTGAACCGACCATGAACAGTAAAACCGGTCTGCTGGAGGTTAGTGCCGATGAACAGTATTTTCGACTTTCTAGGGGCTTGTGAGGACGCGTGGGCCATAATTTGGGAAAGTGTTCAACATAGAAAATCTTCTATTCGATGTAACGAAGATTTTGGGGCTGGTCTCGCGTCAATCGGACATCGTTTCGATAGTTTTCGCGGTGTCGGAAGGTTTAGGGGCGGCTTAAAAATAGTTAAAAGTTTGGGAAAATTACTGGGCTTTGATGGGAGGTTAATTAAGTAGATATTAACCTTCTATTAAAATTTGGACAGGTTTGGGAGTCCCGGTAATGGTGATCAGCTCGGGGAGCCGAATGGCATGCAAATCGAGGCGGCAGCTCGGACGGTCTGTGAGTGAACTTTGTTTTCTAAATTGGTGCATGCATAAATGTTTATTATATGTTTTATTACTTGTTTGATGATGCCATGGGTGCATTTTTATGTGGTTACGTATAAGCACGTATTTCGAGGTTTCAGCCTTATACGGTGCTTATACGGGTCTGTATTTCTTTATTGGTTTTAATGAAATGGTTTTGGATTTCTAAAAGGATAAACTCGGGTATGAGACCCATTTAGTTTTGTCTCGGGCATATGACACTATTTACGACCTTCGGGTCTAAATCGTGGTCGCGACGGGTGCTATGTGCACGGCGATCGACTATACAACGCTCGCCTCTGGATTGGGATGTGTTCCTTTCGGAGAGGTCACGATGCACGATTCGTAGTCAGGCAGCCTGGGGAGGCTCGACTTCGGAGTGCTGACGGTTTAGGATATCGATCGGTGATGAGTGCACCATGATCTTGTGATGGTCGCATCGGTTGATACGTTCACGGTGACATACCAGGATTGAAGGCGGTCCTGGATGGATGGTTGCACGCATCACTATGATCGGAGTCGTGACTGACCCTTAAATATCGGGCACGGTGCCCAGTTGAGTCATATGTTCGGGCACGAGACCCAGTTGTTTTACACTGATGATTTCGGGTCAGGGACCCTACGTGGATTTCCAAGTTCATGATGGTTTATGGGAACCGGCATGAACTCTGGAAAGGTCATTGTGGTTCATGACGGTTTATGGGAACCGGCATGAACCTTTGTCAGGTCATTATGGTACATGACGGTTTATAGGAACCGGGCATGGATGTTATGGATTATGACGTTTCAAGGGAATCGGGCATGAACGTTTATGTTATGTATATATATATATATATATGTATTCATATACCTTCCTTTACTTCTATTATCTCCTCCGGGGAGGGTCGTTGGCCTGGGTGGACCCCGGAGTAGTTACAAAGCACCGACTGAGTGTAGTCACCCCCCAGTTGGGTTCCTTACTCTCAGGAAGGCTATGATTACTATTACCTCGGGTAGGGTCAGTGGTCTACGGACATTGATCTTGACCTTGAGAAGACTCGGATTGAGACCTGGGTAGCACGCGCGTAGCTTTGGAAACCGTGACAGGATTGGTTGTGTGAATTATATGTATATATGATGTATGGTATATGAGATATATGATATATGATATGTACAGGTTTTGGGCAGTGGCCCATGTACGTGGTTTTACTATGGTTTGGGCTGAGTCCCGTATGGTCGTTTTCATTATGGTTCTTTCAATCTTGGTTTTGGGCTTAGTTCTCACATATGGTTTCTTTGGTTAAACGGTTTTCGAATGCATGCATGCTTTTTAGTGGAGGGTACAAATGTCTTCCTTATGAAATGTTTTATAAACTCTTGTTTTGTCCACTCACAGTTTTCAATGTTTTGACTGCCCTTCAGGTTGACATTGGATGTGGACTGTAGCAGAGACCGAGATATCACATGCCTCCTCCGGATCCTGGCGTACTCTGATAGCCCGGGAGGGTAAAGGTTGGAAATATCCCTTGTCTGACACTTTGTGTCAGACGGGAGCAGGGTCATCCCGCACTAATCCCGGGGGGATTGGGATGGGTTCTGTCAACGTGGTATCAGAGCATGGTTGCTCATGTTACTCTGCTTTCCAGAGCGAATTTTGCGCATTACTCCGCACGCAGGTCGATGATGTGATATCTCAAGTGGCTACTGTTCGTGGTCAACCTGATTGTTGGGATGCCGGTACGATAGTTAGTAGGATGGAATCGCGGATGTCTTGGTTCGGCACTTGGTGCCGGGGTTGCCATAGTTCTGTCAGGGTTGACAGTGTGGGACCCTATGGAAGGATGAACGTAGTATTACGTTAGAGTTTTGGATCGTGAGATGGTTAGTTGGGATCGTCTTTCACGATGTCGTAGGATCGGTTCCGACGACTGGTTCGGTTTTATGGCCATTCGATGGTCGGATATTGTTGAGTTAGATAGATATGCTGCAGGGGGCAGCCGGATTCGAGGAATCCGAGTTAGATTGACGGTAGGATTGGATTGACATCTTTACGATGTCAAGACCGCGGGGTCGGTCAGATTGTGGAGTGGACTGCAGTTGGTAGCTTGCAGTTAGGTTCAGAGTGACCCTAGGGTGTGATTGTGGAACCCTACCTTGGGTGTATGGTTCGGAAATTTGAGTTGACGAGTGGTGTGACTTTGACGACTATTCGGATTTGGGTTTGTTAGTCGGTCTAGTCATGTCATATTATCGTTGGGACTGCACTTCGCAGTCGAGGTTGTACTTATCGGTTAGATCTAGATGGTTGTCGTTCTACTCTAGTTGTGATGGATTGTTGGTACAACCAAGGTCGTGGGCGACTTGGTAGGCGACATTTGGGTTAGTCGGGGTACGACTGGTTAGAGTTCGGTTGGACAAGTTATCAGGGTTGGTACTTGTCGATGGAATCCCTGAGTGGGATACGGAGTGATTAATACGGACGGTTGATTCTGTTGGATGCGGAGTCTGGATATTGAGGTGCCTGGTAGCGAGGTCTGCACGAGGTTGTGATAGACGCTACTATTAATGGACGTTGTCGAGTTTTATCAGGTCGTGTAGACTCAGGTTGCCGTGACGATTGTGACGATGGGATCGTCAGTCGTGACGATGATACGAGGTACTTGAGTAACGCATATGTACAAGCAGTGATTCTGGATTCGACTCGGTTACGGCTGAGTGTGATCGCAGAATGAGACGGGGACGTTCAGGGGACGTTTCCTTTTCTTGTATGAGTTGTCAGGGTGACTGTACCCAGAGTCGTCGGGTACGAGGGAGGCGGAGTTTCTCCTAATCGAGCTGAGGTACGGGGTCGTCGCTCGGTATGAGCGGAGATCTAGGGTTGTCAGTTTTGCACACGGTGTGCTAGTGTTAGTGCTGATACTAGTGCAGGTGATAATGTGTTGGTGCTGGTACTGGCGTTGGTGTTGGTGCTGGTGATTGTGATGACGGTGAGTCACGAGTCGGGATGTGACTCCATCGAGTTACTTATATGTTCGGTATCTGTGGTTCGGGAGTGGATCTCAGATAGAGTTAAATTGGTTAGGGGACACGTGGTCGATGTCCGAGTATGTTGTTTCCAATCTTGTTGGAACTTAGGAATCGCGAGAGGTTACGATTGAGGTGACGAGTGGAATGCGGGCTTTCATCATGAGTAATGGATATTTCGAAGTCGTTTTGGGTGACTTCTCAGATTCTACCATGATTGATGATGGTAGATGATGTTGATGATGTAGATGCTGTTGGTTGCCACTAGTACGCCGATCGTGTATTAGTTGGTGGACCCAGGATTTGTTTTGGGTCATCATGAGGAGTTGAGTATATCGAGGTTAGGTGACTGAGATTTCTCATTCTCTACTTGGTGGCAGACGATGTCAGGTTACATGACGTGGTGAGTGCAGCGAGTGTTGTTTGCATTCACGTAGAATGGATTTTGATGTCATTGTATTCGATCATCCATGGTTTTTGCTCGGTGGAATGACAAGGATCGATACGAAGTGATTGGGGAGAACCCACAGTCTCGGCGTGTCTCGTCGTTGACTAATCTGTTTAGATGTGGGATTTGGTCGAGAACTTTGGAAGTCGTGACGATCGGGATCGTGACGTCTATAGTCGGTTGACGTGGTGATGGATCTGGATCGTGATCTTGATGATCCAGATAGGGACCCTACGTGGATTTCCAAGTTCATGATGGTTTATGGGAACCGGCATGAACTCTGGAAAGGTCATTGTGGTTCATGACGGTTTATGGGAACCGGCATGAACCTTTGTTAGGTCATTATCGTACATGACGGTTTATGGGAACCGGGCATGGATGTTATGGATTATGACGGTTCAAGGGAACCGGGCATGAATGTTTATGTTATGTATATATATATATGTATTCATATACCTTCCTTTACTTCTATTATCTCCTCCGGGGAGGGTCGTTGGCCTGGGTGGACCCCGGAGTAGTCACGGAGCACCGACTGAGTGGAGTCACCCCCCAGTTGGGTTCCTTACTCTCAGGAAGGCTATGATTACTATTACCTCGGGTAGGGTCAGTGGTCTACAGACATTGATCTTGACATTGAGAAGACTCGGATTGAGACCTGGGTAGCATGCGCGTAGCTTTGGAAACCGTGACAGGATTGGTTGTGTGAATTATATGTATATATGATGTATGGTATATGAGATATATGATATGTGATATGTACAGGTTTTGGGCAGTGGCCCATGTACGTGGTTTTACTATGGTTTGGGCTGAGTCCCGTATGGTCGTTTTCATTATGGTTCTTTCAATCTTGGTTTTGGGCTTAGTTCCCACATATGGTTTCCTTGGTTAAACGGTTTTCGAATGCATGCATGCTTTTTAGTGGAGGGTACAAATGTCTTCCTTATGAAATGTTTTATAAACTCTTGTTTTGTCCACTCACAGTTTTCAATGTTTTGACTGCCCTTCAGGTTGACATTGGATGTGGACTGTAGCAGAGACCGAGATATCACATGCCTCCTCCGGATCCTGGCGTACTCTGATAGCCCGGGAGGGTAAAGGTTGGAAATATCCCTTGTCTGACACTTTGTGTCAGACGGGAGCAGGGTCATCCCGCACTAATCCCGGGGCGATTGGGATGGGTCCTGTCATAGGAACTCATCACAGCCACAATGTAACTACTAGGGATTACATCCCAAGATCCTTTCAAAACCATCCTTGACTTACATTCCAAGTCAAATACCATCATCAAACCGGGCCTACGCCCAAATCATTAGTTTCAACAAAACTTTGATTTAAAACTAAGTCAAAACCATTTTCAAGGTCTCAAGCCCAAAATATCATTTTCACGTAAATCCGTAAAATATTGTTCATAAATTGACAATTAAGTTCACCAAATCATCAAGTAATGACCTCAAATCATCATTCAAATCACTACAATCAAATCATGCAATAAATGACATAAAACATTTAACTATGCATGCATAATAGTTTATAAAACAAACGTCCACTCACACACCGTCCAAGCTGCTCAGTCTCGAGTTGTTCGCTCCTCCGAAGTCTCGGAAATATTCTGGCCTGTGAAACATAACAATGTAAGGTCACTAGGCTGTTACACAATCTCATATGACAATCCCCTAATCCCTAGGATTTAATAATAGTATTTAAACATGAACTACACACTTCGGACACCCAAAACTATCCCGAAACGGCGTCCGATCGACTCGAAACCTGTGCTAATAGGTTCGTATCATCGAGAAAATTAAAACATATGTTGAACACTTCTCCAAAAAAATCCCCCACGCGCCCTCACATGTCGCAGCAAGCAGCTGCCCGTGAAAGCCACGCGCCTGCATAGTACCTGCTATAGTGCTCCTCCTTCACCCGTTTCTCTGATAAACGGGCTAAGAGCCCGCACTATGACCTGGTTCGTTCTCCCTCAATTCGACCTTGATTCATTCAATTCTTTCACCTGGGTCCATCTAATTCATCTTAATTCAAGTTCTGTGTCTTTAGTTTTATTAATCAAGGTCGTAATCCTTAATTCCCCAATGGATCTTCGAACGGGTTTCAATCTCAATCTCACCCAATTCTCATAAGTTTTTCCAATTAATTCACACAGGAAGTAACATAAGGTTGTAATGAACATTAATACAAAATCAATTGGTCAATCCCTTACCTCAAATCACTCAAACTCAAGCTCAATTTTCCGAAGAGTTTGGAGATTCGGTTCTTGGCCAAAACGACATCAATCCTTTTCGTTTTTGGGATGGATTAGCTCGGAATGATCCCAGAAATCTGAATTCAAGGTTAATTTGATCCTCAAGGTCCACAATTCCAAATTATAAAACTCAATTTGTTCTTCCAATTTCGAATTATGGGTTTATGTTATTCCCTCATTTTCTCTCGGATTTTTCTCCTCGTTTTTCCTTCTCGTCTATTACTCTCTAATCCTCTCAATTTTCCTGTAATCAAGGATGCTGTATAGATTATTTTGAGTCAGTCCCCTGCCTCCTCTTTTGTTTTTCTTCAATTGTACGAATCACACACCCACGACCACTAACCTCATAGTTACAAGTGACATGTGTCACTTAGAAACCTCGATGAGTCATTGCGTGATGATTCATCAAAACCAGCAAAAGGACGAATTTTCTCCTTAAGAGAAAAATGACCAAAATGCCCTTGGGCTTCAAATTACGAAAATGCCCCTAACAGTCTCGAGACCTACGCAACGGTCTTCATGAAGAGTCCAAAAAGTGTCCGGAAAAAACGTCAACTTTTGGCCCCGTAAAATTTCCAAATTTCCCTTTTTCGAATTTCTCGGTCCTTACACTATACTTAACACTTGATTTACGACTCAAACAATCGAGTCGAAGTAAAAGCTCACTTGGCCTACAATCAACACTTGGCTTATGACTCGAACAATAGAGTTGGAGTACATGCTCACTCGACCTACACTCAAAACTTGACCTAGGGCTTAAATAATCAAGTTGGAGTAAAGATTCACTAGGCATACACTTAACACTTGGCCTAAATACTGGTTAACTAACATACCAGTATATTGACCACTATTCTTGGCCTTCCACTACAAGTCGGCTTAATATATTACACTTGGCTGCAACACAATCGGTTAAAAAACAAATACTTGGCAAAATACAATAAAGTACACAAACTGGGCATCTAAAAAAAAAAATTCATTGATCAGACCTGAAGCTCGATCGAAGCCTTAGAAAAAGAAGGGCACTCAGTCAATTACAAAAATAAAATAAATTACAAGGACTATGCTTGTATCTCTTTGCCTTGGCCATCACTAATGGGCTTCTCGGCCTGCTGGTCACTGTCACCACCGAGCTGCACCTCGACATGCTGGTCACCACCACCATCGAGTAATACTCCTACTGCTGCTCTTACTCTAGCTTTTCCTCTTCTTCCTCCTTTGCTTGCTCATCCATAGAAACCTCTGAGTTGGATGGGAAATCCTCAGCCTTCATGTCCCAGATAAGCTAGGGAGTCGTGACCAGCATGTGACTCTTATACTTGAAGAGATTCTTATAGAAGCCTTTCTTTCAATTGGCCAAAAAGACTGTTTCAGCTCCTTCAGCTCATTTGATTCCTTGAACTTGGCCACTGATTCTTTACATACACGGATAAGGTCAGCCTCCTTGACTGGCTTAACCCAATTAAGCTCCGCCTAGTGATGATTAACGTCATTCTTAGCTCCTCCATTTTCTACTTCTCAGCCTCTAGATCGATCCTCAACTCGACAACCGTCCTCTTCTCGGCCTCTAGTTAGCAAGTCAGGTCACTCTTGGTCTTGAGGGCCAACTTGACCTACTGAAGCTTGGGAGCCAGTTGCCTTTGCTACTCTTTCAGTTTAGCCTTCTCTTTGGTTGCTCCGGGAACGTACCTTTAGGAATGACCAAATTTGAGGTATACCTCACCAAGAGCCTACAAAGAAGACAAGTTAGAGCTGATAAGACAAAAAAAAAATAATAATGAAAAACCAGACACTAAATAATCCACTTACATTGAAGAGCAGCAACAGAGCCTTCTTCATCTTCTCGTTGGGCGACTGAGTAGGAAGAACAGTTAGCTCATCCAACGCTATCGAGCCCCCCTTAGTAGACATTGTTCACAATCGGCATCATCTCTTTCCTACAACAGATGGAGGCCGATGAGGAATTCAGAATCTCCTTGGTGAAGCAACCTAAGTCATCCCCCTCGCCACAATGAGCCAATACATCGGTGATCCTTGCATCGAGCCGAGGAGGAGATGGAGGCGGAGTGAAGCTCGGCAGAGACAATTGATGAACATCAGGACCACTGAATGTGTGCTACACCTTGGCCATTTCCGACAACTCAGTGAATCTCTTCTTGTCGAGTGTCTTCTTGTCGAGTGTCCTCCACTCGGTTATAGGGTTGGGACAAGCCGATCACAGTGGTATGGGCCCCCTTTGGTGCCCGCTTAGTCTTTTTTTATTGGGTTTCGAGCCCATAATGCGTGACAACCGAGTAGCAGCCATCTCATCCACCACTGGTGCCTTGTGCTTCTACCTAGAAGTCGCATTTGAGCCCCTCTTCTTCTCGGATCCGCATGACTCACCGACTGCTTCACTCTTCGTCATCAACTTGTCTACCACTTTGAGGATTTTCTTCTTAAGATCCTTAGGAATTGCATGATTGGCCATAGGTTAGAGACTGAACATATATACAAAACAATACAAAACAACAAGTGCTTACTGTCTTCTGAGTCGATCAGACCCTCATCCCTCTAAAGAATATGCAGACGTAACACGAGTTAGCTACGTTGGAGGTCAGTCAGTCTCTTCCTCGGTGATTGGACAAGTTGTAATTCCAAGTTGGAACTTTTTGTACTTCAACAAGCAGAATAATTTTATTAATGAGGAAGACAAAACTTTATACAAGGGAGTCCTTATACTAAACGTAGACTAGTCCTACAAATCAGTGCTAAAACTAAACTAGAGTGTTGTAAGTAGATTTATGCTACAACTAGGACATTAGAGTCATAACAGATAGGTAGCTTGTCTTAACAGTTGTTGAAGTAGAATTCGTCCTTTAAACTCAAAAGACTCAAGGATCCCTGCAAACAAGTAAACAGTAAACTATCGTTCGTTCAACGATCAAGACCTGGGGGTTGTTCAACCAAGAACGCTCCAATGCTTAACTCAGCTTCGAAAGAGAAATCTCAAGAGTTTAAGTAGCGTTGAACAGAATTACCTTTGAAATGAAATGAGCCCTGCTATTTATAGGAAAATCTTGGGAGCCTCGGAGAGTTCTGATTGGTCGGTCGAATTTGTAATTAATAAATAATATATTATTAATAAAATATATTATTTAATAACTATAATAATGGCTCATTATGATAATAATGATAATTATTGTGATTTAATATTAATATTAATTGTCTGTTATTAAGAATAATGACAATTAACTCCCAAGGAGAATATTAATATTATGGAGATTTTTAACCCGATTAAATAACGTATTTAGCTGGTAAATAGATTATTTAATGTGTGGGTGTCCATAAGTCATTAGTATTATTACCAGGGGCAATTTAGTCATTTTGAGAGTTTTGTGCCACGTGGCAGCTCCACAATATTCAGGTGATTTTGGGTCCCACAAATGTCCCCACATCGCTTAGGAATTTAAGGAATCCTAAGGGATGTAATTTGTATTGTGGTCCCGATAAATTATATATGAGAGGTAGGACTCCGTTTGATCTTCAATTTCATTGTACCCTTGTTCTTGTATATGATGAATTCCACTGGGTCCAAAATATTACTTCAAATTGAAAAGATTCCGTTGGGCTCGGAACAACAACCTCAAAATGGTTCGAGTTGGCATTGAGTTTGAGCTTGAGCTTGTAGTTCTTTTGAAATTTTACTACCTCATTGATGATGGAGGATTTATCTCTTTTTGTTTAATAGATATTTGTAACTTCTATTCACAAAATTGAAACTGCTTGACCATTGATTGTGGTTTCATTTCTTTTTGTTTAATAGAAGTTTATAACCTCTATTTCACAAAATCAAAACTGTTTGATCATTGATGATGATGGTTTCATTTTTTTTTTTGTTTAAAGGAAGGTTTGTAACCTCCCAAAAACTCCTTCCATACTTTTTCGTTAATAAGGGAGAATAAAGGTGGTGACGGTTTCTCTAATTAATTCACCCATTAATTTTTGGGTAAAATAATTATTTAAGGGGGAGATGACAACCATCTATTTCCAAATGAAACTGACATGTGCTAAGGTGAAGCTTGGGCGCGTCAGTGCTGCATCAGCAGCTTGGCTAGCTCAGAAGCTAGAGAAGCATTAGGGAAGGAGTTGGGCAGTCGCTGGCTTGCATCACTTGGCTTAATGCATGCGACGTAGATGGTGGGGGGCTTGTGCACTTGCCGCTTGGCCTTCTCAATTAGCAAGGTGGGAAAGCACCTTTTAATTCTTCCTCTGCCATCAATTTCAGTTTTGCACCATTTTGCTTATATATATAAATATTTTGTTTGCTGCACTGCTTCTTGTTTCTTCCTTTGTTTCCATAAGTGACATGATGTTGTTGGATGGATGTTGTAGTGCTGCGATTGTAGTCAAATTGGAGGTCGCATGCTTCTTGGACTCGAGTGAGCGGGCTGTTCTTGCAGTGAGTACCCGGTGTATCAGTGCACTTCAAATAACGAAAGCGCAAGCGCATGTAGAGGAAAGCTTTGCCTTTTTTTGTTTTGTGTGTTCTTGATAGTTTGTATTCTTCTTGCTATTTTGGAAATTGGAGGCAATAAGTCAAGGAATGAGTTGCTCTCAAGAAAAGAGGGGTACCCTGCTTTTCCTTCTATATATATATTTATATATAGGCTATTTTGATGGAATTTTCCTTTAACGGATTGGAAGCTTTCTGGAGTGACAATCAGCGGACGGCAAAGACTACTTTGCATATATTTGGTAAATAATATATATATATATATATATATATATATATAATCATAGCATAGGCACAACGGCATGGGGTGATGCATTGCTTCCTAATATTACTTTATATATTAATATTATGTAAAATTTATATATTAATATATATATATATATAAATTCTTTTAGAAATTAATTTAAAATTATTTATTTTTTCAGTTTCATTTTTCCATCGATTTCTGGGAGCTGCAAGAACCCGATTGCAATGATTCAAGTGGAAATGCGCTTCAATTTCAGAGATGGTCATTTCAAGATGCATAAAGACATACTTTAAGTGAGAGATCGAAAGACTTAATTTTGCGGGAGCTCAAGTTGTGAGACCATCTAGTGGCGTGTCTTGAATTTTTCTGGAGCTTCCGACTTCTAGAGAGGGTGGAGTTGACATCAAGAAGCTTATCCAATTGACATGCTCGTGGCGTTTCACTGATTGAAGAGCTCGGCGCATTGGGAGCGATATGTCATGATGCATCAAGGCTTTCAATAGGGAGAGGTGAAGAGTTCCATCATTCGATGTGAGGAGTGTCACAACCCAAGGTGGGGTGAGTTACAACTGAGAGGCGAGGCATGCCCCAAGTGCGATGTGAGGTATTCTACATCCAAGGCTTGGTGTGCCACAACGCAAGGAAAGACATGGTTGGAGTAGTAGGTGATGCGCCAAATGACACGAGGTGTTCTTCCCAGCGACCATTCACTTGGTACGTGGTGGATAGAAAAGTTCGACACATGGGGAGCAAGGTGCACCTTGACCTGTCCAGGCTTTCATTCGCAAGAGGTGAGGCACTCCATGACTTGAAGTTAGGCACGTCGGGATGCAAGGGTATACGTGCCAAAGTCCAAGGTATCCCATGACCCGAGGCGCAGTGCATGTGGTGCCATGGAGTGAATGAAGCTTCTCGAGGAGTTGTCTTGGCAAGCAGAGGATCTTCTAGAGACCTGATATTCTAGACCCTGTTGAGCTCAAAATGGGGTGACTGCAAGGTGGAGCATAGAAACTGAGAATCGATCATGCCCCTTACGAAGCTCCAGATGGTGCACGCCATTGCATAATTGAAGGAAGAAAACTTGGAGATGGACCATGCATGTGGTTCTTGGAGGATATAAGGGTCCGACACAAGAGGATCAAGACATAGTAGAATGTAGGCAAGGCCTTGTTGGAGCTCAAAGTGTTGCATGAGGCGTACTTCCAATGACCATGCATTTGGTGCCTAAAAGATAGAAGAGCTTGGTACATTTTTGGACTTGTTATCTTCAAGTGCATGTGGAGCCAACATCAAAGCGTTTAGCGAGGGAGGTGAGGAGTCTCATCACTTGATGGGAGGCGTGTCACAACCTAGCAGGAGACATGTTCCAGCTGCGCGAACGCTTGCATGATTCCGAAGAGAAATTCAAACGGTTGAATGTTGAATCCCAAAATTTGAGAGTCGATTGCCTGCTGACATCACATGCCCCCACAACTTTGTGTTTTAGGGAAGATGAAGGGCAAAAGTTGGATATGGAAAACCAGAGCAGGATCACCACCAAAGAGCTGAAGCTTGAACTAGAGATGGAGCTTGAGCCTGAATTAGAGCATGAGTTGGAGGCTAAGAAAGCAGATCTTCCTGAAACCGACAAGTCTCCTGATGACGCTTCCCTACTTTTAGTAGAAAAGTGGGAAGAGTTTCAAAGGTCCATGGGCTTTGAAGACTTGCATCCGTAGTTACTTCATCTTAACATGTTGATTATTGCATTTGTATTTTTGTATTGAATAACTAGTTTGAACGATCGAGATGTTAGCCAACCATCCTTCAAATCAATAAATGAAAATGATATTTATGAGAAATTACGAGCTCCCGTATCTTTGTCTAATTCTACTAACTTCCTTGATGTATCCAAATTTGTTCGCTCATCAAATGCCCTGTTTTAGCCATGGGCGTCCAACTTTGGGTTTCAGCTAACTTAGCGTTTGTTTTGGTGTTGCCTTCAAGGAAGGGCTTTTGCTACTTGTTAGAAGGCTTGAAGTGCTTCCAAGAGGAAGACTTTGAGTGCTTCATGGTGGAAGGCTTTGAGTGCTTCCGGGTGGAAGGCTTTGAATGCTTCCTGGCAGAAGGCTTTGAGTGCTTCTTAGCGGAAAACGTTTACAAGGCGTAGGTTGAGATGCATTGCATGGCGAAAGCATGGATCCTTTGTAGGGAAAAGTCTTGCTCGCTTCGCATGGCAAAGTCTTGGTTGTTTCGTATGGCGAAGACTTGGACGCTTCCCAGGGTGAAGACTTTGGTGCTTCGCATGGCGAAGGCTTAGATGCTTCGCAAGGCGAAGGCTTGGATGCTTCGCAAGATGAAGGCTTAGGTGCTTCTTGTGGTGAAGCCTGCCTCGCAAGGCGATGTCTTGGATGCTTCGCAAGGCGAAGGCTTGGATGCTTCACAAGGTGAAGGCTTGGATGCTTCACAAGGCAAAGACTTGGATGCTTCGATGACGAAGGCTTTGATGCTAGAGGGAATACGTTTTGAAAAGTGTATATGCTGAACAAATATGTTTGTACGTATTCAGAACAAATTTTCAATCGTATTGATAAATCAAATGCATGGTACTTGAATTTAGAAGACAACTTGAAAAGAAAACTTGAAAGCCTCATATACTTCTATGTCTCTCTAATTTTGACATGCAGCTTGTTGATGCGGATCACTTTTGAAGCTGGCTCCTTAACTTCTTTGTCTGCGAATCGATCCACGATCCTCCCATTGATGTACTCGATGTAATGTCCCTCTTTGATGAGATTCCGGAGATATTTCTCGAAGGATATGCATTTCCCAATGTTATGCCCATATCACTCGTGGTAGACACACCACTTTGTCTTATCAGCCTTTTCTTGATCGCCTTTGACCGGTTTTGACTTCTTGAACAAGGGTTTATCTTTTATCTCATTGTGGATCTGATAGGCTGGTAAAGATAACTGCAAACTAGGCTTCCCCGTAGTCGGAGTTTGGAGGGTTGACCCGCTTTGCGCTTGTTGGACTTTCCAGATGCAAACTTGCCATGGGATTCATCCTTATTGGAGGCCTTCTCGCTCGTCCCAACATGGTCTTGTGCATGGGTGGCATTCTTCTCATCCACCCAGCATGCATGCCGCTCTGCTAGTGAGAGTATCTTGGTGAGACTTTACGCATTACTCATGACAATGTCCCTGTAGATCTGGCTGTCTCGGGGAAGCCCTTGCTTAAACACCATTGCAGCAACCGCAGCCGATAATTCGAGACTTCTCCTCGCAATATCTCTGAATGTACTGTCGCAGAGTTTCTTTTGCTCTCTTTCAGATAGAGAAAATATGGTCACCCTTTACTTCAACTGTTTGAAGTTGTGAGTAATCCTTCACAAAAGCTAGAGCCAACTCTTCAAAAGATGCAATCGACCTCTAGGGGAGATGATTGAACACGTCATGGCTTGACCTTGCAGGGAAGCTTCAAACACCTTGTGACACAACCCATCCCAATCCCACCGTGATGAACACGGGATGTGTCCTGATCCCGTCTGACACGAAGTGTCAAACTAGGGAAAATTCAAACCTTTAGCCCGCTCGGCTTCCAGAGTACGCATGGATCCAGTGGAGGAGTGTGATGTCTCAGTCTCTGCTACAGTTCGCGCTCGTAATCAACCTGAAGGGCATTAAAAACAGAAATGACTGCGAGTGGACTAAAAGTAATAGTTTGATAAAACACATTTCATAAAAGACCTTATGCCCTTCACTAAAAAGCATGCATGCATAGGAAAACCATTTATCAAACCACATATGTTTCAATAACCAATAATAGGGTCTCAGCCCCAAGTTCTGTAAATTCAAGTCATACGGGGCCCCTGCCCAAAACCATTTACACAAATCCATAACATAGTAAACATATGTGGGATCTCAGCCCAAATCCATTTATCATTCATAAAACACAATTTTGCAAATCCAAGAAATCATGTTTATCCATATCGTATAACCAATCCTGTTATGGTATCTAAAGCTACGCGCGTGCTACTCGGGGTCTCAAATCCCAAGTCTCCTCAGGGTCCACCCAGGTCAATGTCCGCAGATCAATGACCCTCCCTGGGGGTTATAATGCATAATAGCCTTCCTGAAAGTAAGGTACCCAACGGGGGCGACTCCACTCAGTTAGTACTCCGTGACTACTCCGGGGTCAACCTAGGCCAACGACCCTCCCCGGAGGAAACAATCCATAATATATAAGGATGGTATATGAAAAACCATTTTGAAATCACTCTAAAAAACTTTCAAGGGTTCATGCCCGCTCCCCATAAACCTTCATGAACCAGAAATCCATTTATGGGTCCTCGACCCAAAATCACAATCGTAAATCATAACTGGGCCTCAAGCCCGATTTCGTAGACCAACTGGGCCTCGTGCCCGATTCTTAAACCAAATGGGCCTTTTTCCCGATTTCGTAACTAAATGGGCCTCGTGCCCAATATCGTAAACCAAATGGGCCTCGTGCCCGAAACGTAAATCAACTAGGCCTCGTGTCCGATACGTAAACCAACTGGGCCTCCTGCCGAATATGTAAACCAACTGGGCCTCCGACCTGATGCCTTGTTAAATCAAATGGACTTCAAGTCTGAGAGTTCATAAATCAAATGGGTCTCGTGCTCGATTCCATACTTTCAAATCCGAAATCAGTTCACGAACCAATTGGGCCCCTGGCCCGATAACGTGACTAAAACGAACTTCGAGTCCGAGGGTTTCCAAAACAAATGGGTCTCATGCCCGAGTTTACCTTTTCAAATCCAAAACCATTTCATTAAATCATTTCCAAAACAATAAGCACGTATAATCAGTGCAAAAGCGTAAACCTCGATTTACGTGCAAACAAGTAAATCACCTCAAAATGCGTGAAATCATGTAAATCACTAACATCCAAATCTTCATCATGGAATCACATCTATAAACCATATAAATCATTTATGAATGCATTACAGTTTAGAAATCAAGGTCCACTCACAGACCGTCATAAGCTGCCGCCTCGATTTGTGCGTCGTAAGCCTCTCCGGGCTAATCACCGTCACTATGTAACGACCCGTCCCGAATTCCGGGATTAGTTTAGTGACTAATCTTGATTAGTGAGGTTGAACGGTGGTTAGTAGGGCGGAATCGGACAAATTGTGCAAAATGACCGTTTTGCCCCTGGTCGTGGGCAAAATGTTGACTTTTTGATCGGGCGGTCAAAAGGACTTTGACCGATGATCGTGACGTAGTTCGGGACGTCACGAGTTCATAGACAGGTGGCACGTTCGATTCCGACATTCGTAGAGAAAGTTATGGTGTTCGGAAGTTGAGGGGTATTTTGGTAATTTGGCTTATTAGGGACCAAATGTTTACTTTTTGACCGAGAGGACCGATTACGTAGGTCTCGTCGATACGAATCCAACGACAGGCGGCATGCCGAAATCGGAGATTCGACGACAACGTTATGGTCAAGGAAACGAACTAACGAACCGAGGCTCGGATTAAAATAATAATATAATAGTGAATAGTGACCGTTGACTGTGCACATCCGGATGAGTGACAAGTGTCACCCATCCCTTGTTTCCAGCTCCATGTTTCCCTCTCAACACTATCATTACAACATCATCATTCCTCATCCATCATTCCCCTTCCTTTTCTTTGATTTTTCTTCAAACCGTGCACAAATTGGGGGAGGATTGAACTGGGAGAATTGGCTCCCTTCCTCTGCCGTTCCTGAGAGAAAACTGAAAGACTAAGATGATCGAATTAACGGGGAAACACGAGGGGTTGTGAGAGTGCTGAATTTGGGATTTTGGATTTCGGGAAAATTGGGGGGGAAATTCGAATTGGAGGAATTAGGCCGTGAGGATCGTAATTGAGCTTACCTTCAGCTTCCGGGGAGTGCCACGATCATAATTGTCGAAGAAACAAGAAGAATTGGCAACGTTTTGGCTCTGATCACACTTGGTGACAGAGGAGGAAATTCAAGTTTGAGTCGTGGAATTGGAGGCTTCGTTGGACGAAATTGAGGTGGGGAAACTACTTCTCATGATCCCACGATGCTTCTGGGTTCGTCGATTGAAAGAAAACGGCTGTGGTTGACAGAACTCCATTGTTGAACAGTGACGGTGTTCGAGCTTGAGTCGTGACGATGGAGCACAGGATTGATGCAATTGATGTGGGGGAATTGTTCCTCAGGGTCCGTTGATGTTTCTGGGATCATCAATTGGATGAAACCTGTAGCCATTGAGGGGATTCCATGAACGAACAGTAACCTGGGTGTTCTTGGTGTTCATCATCGAATCGTGGGAATTTGGGTAAGTTATCGTGTAATTGATGTTACAGACCTGTAATTGAGCTAAGAACGAAACTAACTGAATGATTAATTGAAGGAATTAAGGCTGAATTGATGGACTTTGAACCGGGTTGTATCGCGGGTGAGTTGGACCCGTTTACCAGACAAACGGGTTGGGCTGGTGACACTGTAACAGGCGCGTGGGTTTCACGCGCAGCCACTCACGGCGGCGCGTGACGGCGCGTGGGCACGAATCTCGAGGTGAGGTCAACATGACTTCTGTCCTATTTACTGTAACGGACATTTTGGAATTGGTTTCGTGTCGATCGGACACCGTCTCGATATTGTTCGGGATATCCGAAGGTTTTAAATTAAGTTTAAAAATAAGTAAAAATTCAGGAAAATTACGGGACTTTGATAGGATGAAAATGTTGAGGTTAGTGACCCTCTAATGTGATTTGGACAGGATTGGGAGTCCCGGTGATAGTGGTGAGGCCCGGGAGGGCCGATGGCACGCGTATCGAGGCATACCGTTAAAACGGTCTGTGAGTGGACTTTGGTTTTATAAATTCTATGCATGCTTAAATGTTTTATATGGATTATGGTTGTGATTGTGTGATGTTGATTGGATTGTTGGTAAATTGTACGGTTTCACGTATTTCGAGGCGATTTACGTGCTTGCACGTAAATCGAGGTTTTTCGGTTTTACATGGATTTTCCATATTTATGACTTGGATATAATATGATGAAATGGTTTTGAAATTGGAAATATGAACTCGGGTTTGAGGCCCAATTATGTTGGAAATTTCGGACTTGGAGTCCATTTGAGAATCGGGCCGGGGGCCCAGTTGGTTAATGAAATCGGGCCAGGGGCCCAGTTGATATGAAATCGGGCTGAGACCCTTTTGAGTTATGTTATCGGGCCAGGGGCCCAGTTGATTTACGAATTCGGGCCGTGGGCCCAGTGGGTTTATAAGTCGGGCTGCGGGCACAGTTGGTTTACAAATCGGGCCGTGGGCCCAGTGGTTCATAAAATCGGGCATGAGGCCCAGTTGGATTATAAATGTGATTTCGGGTCAGGGACCCTATGTTTAATAAATGTGATTTCGGGTCAGGGACCCTATGTTTAATAAATGTGATTTCGGGTCAGGGACCCTATGATTAATAATTGTGATTTTGGGTCAGGGACCCTAAATGGAATTACATGGTTTTATGGAAATTTCGGGCAGGGCCATTCTAATGATGTGATAAAAGGATTTAATAAAACTGTTTTCCATATACCATCTGGACACAAGGATATATGATGGTCTCCTCCAGATGTCTGGGACACTGGGGAAGTCACGGTGCATTGCCTGCGAGGGGTCATTATACGGAGCAGCCGGACCGTATGATGACTCAGGAGCAGGATTGCTATGATTGACGTCAGGGACGTCAGACATCAGGGATGTCAGATATATGGACCCGGAGAGACCCCGGGCAGCACGCGTAGCTTATGAAACCGTGAGATATGACGTCAGGGACGTCAAGCGTCTGGGACGCTAAGCATCTGGGATGCTGGTGATGGTAATGGTAAAATATGGATTAATGGATCTATGAAATGGCTTTCCGGGTGTATTTGTGATTATATGATTTTAATGGATTGATGTTCATTTATGGTCGTGGGTGGTGACCCACATGGTTGTTTATGTGTAGTTGCGATATTTCACAGTTTTGGGCTGAGTTCCCACACTTGGTTTTTGGTTAACGGTTTTTGGGCTAAGGCCCTAATGGCTCGTTTGAGCAAACGTTTTGGTTACCGGTTTTCGTGGCATGCATATGTTTTTATTTGAGGGCATAAATGTCTTATAAATGTATTTGGTAAACTTATTGGTTTTTGTCCACTCACAGCTTTTGGTTTTAATGCCCTTCAGGTTGATCACGGGTGCGATTGCAGCAGGGACTGGGACATTGCACACCTCCTCCATCGATCCTTGCGCACTCTGGATGCCCCGTTGGGCAGTGGCTCTTGGTTATCCCTTGTCTGACACCTCTTGTTGGACGGGAGCAGGGCACATTCCACGGTAATCCCGGGGGGATTGGGATGGGTCCTGTCAACTTGGTATCAGAGCGCGGTTGCTCTTTTGTGTGCGTAGGTCGAGGGTGTGATGTCTCTTTGGGCTGCAATTCGTTATCAACCTTATAGATAGTTTTTGGGTTTGGATAGTGGATGGAGTGTGATTGGCCCGATACACCGTGCATTAATGTGATTCGACCCAGGTGGGGTTGATTGTGATGAACTTGTATTATGGGACCGTCGGTTCGGTCATGTGATATTGGATTGTTGTGCTGCTAGGTGCAGCCAGGTTCGGGGAACCTCATGTGAGTAATGGTTAAAAAATGTGAACCCTTGGTGTGGTTTCTAGTGTGAGGGATGTTGGTTCATCGGAGTTGGCCGATGACCTAGTGGTGGAACCCACGTTGATGGGATGGTAGGATTGGATTTGACGTCTATTCGATGTCTAGACCGCGGGGTCGGTCAGGTTGTGAATTCTATATTACGGGAAGTGGTTGGGTTCGGTTGAACCATAGGGTGTGATTGTGGAACCCTAGTATTAAAAAGGTAAACCTTAATTGTGGCTAGTGGATGAGAACTTGTGCTGCGACGAGCGGTTGAGGTCATGGATGACCTTGGGGATGGCTCTTGTGAGTCTAGGCAGAACTATGGGATTCGATTTACGGATACGGTTCTGAGATAAATTATGGAATCCCGTGTTGGATCGGGTATTGGTGTGATGTGTGGATGCGGATCTCGATAGCAATGACAGTTAGTCGGTAGTCATATGGAGATGACTGGCTATCGAGGGTAATTGGTGTGGTTATAATACTTGGGGATCAGGGGACGTTCAGGGAACGTTCATTTTCCTGATGTGGATTGTCAGAATAGTGGTACCCATAGTCGTGAGGTACGAGATCGTCGTTCGGTATGAACGGAGATCCAGGGTTGTCGTATTTGCACACGGTGTGCAGGTATGGATGTTTGTGGGTTGGTACTTTTGTGCTGATGCTAGTATGGATGCCTGTGTGCTGATACTAGTGTTGTTGATTGTATGTTGGTGCTGGTACTAGCGCTGGTGCTAGTGTCGGTGATGGTGTTGACGATGAGCCACAAGTTGGGGTGTGACTCCGTCATGATGAACATATGTTCGGTCTTCGAGATTCGGTAGTGGTTGAGTGATGGACTGGATGGGATCCAGTTAAGACTGTAATGTGTTGGGATAAGTCCCGACAGGGGTAAAATGACAAGTGATGAGTGGATTAATATGGTATAATTGAGACTTGAGTAATCTTGGGATGACGTCCCCTACGTCATGATAATTGGTGGATTTGGGGGAGTTGTTGGCAACTCCAAAATTTGTGTGATTTTATGTTTTTAAATATCCCTAAAATGTACATGGAAATGATTAAAACTGGAAAAGACAAGGAAAACTATTAGTGGTATAGATGTGGGATTTTGTAATTGAGAATGTGGAAAACCGAGTGTTGAACCTGTAAAGGTTGGGATGTGCGAATGAAACAATAACGGATCGACTGTGGACACGTGGTTATCCAAGTGAGTTGAGGAGGTAGGAAGTCTAGTGGTTAGACTTGACGTCTTGTTGGGAGCATGTCTGTTTCCAACATGGTTGGAACCTTAGTGTCGAGGAGAGTTGTGATTGGGGAACGAGAGTGGTGTTCGTTTTTGGTGATTGGTATTCCGAAGTCATTGGGGTTGACTTCTTGCTTTCTGCCCTGGCAGACATTGACTGTAGTTACTAGTACGTTGAGCGTGTATTGGTTGGTGAGCCCATGTGTGTTTTTGGGTCATCATGAGGAGCTACGTATTCGAAATTAGGTAAACGAGATTTCTCATTTTCTGCTTGTTGGCAGAGGATGTGGTGAGTGCAGTGAGTTTTGTTGCATCCACGTAGGATGAGTATTGGCATCATCATTTTTGGATCATCCTTGGTTTTTCCTAGGTGGAATGACAAGGATCAATACGAACTTGGGTGTGTGAGTCGTAAACGGCGGGGTTGAACTTCTTTTCGAAGTGGAGCCCGTATGGTATCTTACTCGAGTGAGTAGGTTTCCGACTGGTCGGATTTTGTCAATCTTAGACGTGTGGAGGTTGGATTGGCTTCCCTATGAAGTCAATTGGAGGTATCAAACGGGTAACCGATAGGTTCGGTTTTGGTGTGTCTTGGTAAATGTGAACGAGATTTCGGGATTTGGAATCGAATTTCTGGGTGACGATTCAGGATTCGATTTTGGAACTTGAAAGTATATTTCTGGATTCGGGTACGGAATGATTATTCCAAATGCTAGCTTACGGAATAATGATTTCGGATTCGGATTTGGATATGAATTAAAATGTGATGTCTGGGCTTGGATCCGGGATTTCTTACGAAATTGCGGATTCAGATTCGGAATTGGAACTAGATGTTGGGTGGAGTTTCGATTTGTCTCATGCTGGATTGGGCAAACGTACTCCATTATTGGAACGCGTTCGGCTATGACCTAGGTGGTTGTAGTTTGGTTATTAGGTAGATGTGTGTACTTCGTACATGGTTCGAGGTACAATACCTTGTAGACTTGTGATGTCTAGTTACGGTATACGGGATATACCCGAGGTGTGTTGGTGAACGTGTTGGTAGTCGGATTGGTTCCGATACCATGGATTGGTTGTGGACCGGACATTACTATGCAATGGGTCATGGTAATTCCGATGTGTTTAATTACACACAGGTCATGTGAAAGGTCGGTAAATGATTACTAAGTTAAGTACGTTGGTGACATGTGTAGCCACGAGTGAGTCTAGTGTCAGTTTTTGACTGACAACAACTGTGTGGTGACAGATTGTCAGGATGTGTCAACATAGATTGTTGAGTGGGGTCAGCTGACTCCTAGTGGGAGTGGGAAAGGAACCGTCGAGTTGTTGCGTCAACGAGAGGTTGATTTGACAAGTGGTGTCAAATTCGAAACAAGTAGTTTCAGTCATTCGACGGGGTCGAATGTAGTCGTTGCGTTTTGAGTACTAGTGGTACGTTTGGGTGTAGACAGGTTTTGTCTAAGTAGTTGGTGTACGGGTGTACACGTGTTGCGTGGTCGATTCCACTTTCCACGGGGTGTTTGTGGAATCAGGGTAATCGAGTTTCGAGGACGAAATTAATTAAGGAGGAAGTACGTTTGAGTTTAGAGCGGTTGGAATTTCGAGGACGAAATTTATTAAGGAGGGAAGATTGTACGACCCGTCCCGAATTCCGGGATTAGTTTAGTGACTAATCTTTATGAGTGAGGTTGAACGGTGGTTAGTAGGGCGGAATCGGACAAATTGTGCAAAATGACCGTTTTTGCCCCTGGTCGTGGGCAAAATGTTGACTTTTTGATCGGGCGGTCAAACGGACTTTGACCGATGACCGTGACGTAGTTTGGGACGTCACGAGTTCATAGACAGGTGGCACGTTCGATTCCGACATTCGTAGAGAAAGTTATGGTGTTCGGAAGTTGAGGGGTACTTTGGTAATTTGGCTTATTAAGGGCCCAATGTTGACTTTTTGACCCGGGAGGTCCGATGGGCGAGGGCCAAGGACCGTTACGTAGGTATCGTCGATACGAATCCAACGACAGGCGGCATGCCGAAATCGGAGATTCGACGACAACGTTATGGTCAAGGAAAACGAACTAACGAACCGAGGCTCGGATTAAAATAATAATATAATAGTGAATAGTGATCGTTTGACTGTGCA
The DNA here is from genome assembly GCA_032719365.1 of Prinsepia uniflora. Lineage (NCBI taxonomy): Eukaryota > Viridiplantae > Streptophyta > Magnoliopsida > Rosales > Rosaceae > Prinsepia > Prinsepia uniflora. The sequence continues at coordinate 34,522,408 of CM064866.1, forward strand.
CATCCGGATGAGTGACAAGTGTCACCCATCCCTTGTTTCCAGCTCCATGTTCCCTCCCAACACTATCATTACAACATCAACATTCCTCATCCATCATTCCCCTTCCTTTTCTTTGATTTTTCTTCAAACCGTGCACAAATTAGGGGAGGATTGACTGGGAGAATTGGCTCCCTTCCTCTGCCGTTCCTGAGAGAAAACTGAGAGACTAAGATGATCGAATTAACGGGGAAACACGAGGGGTTGTGAGAGTGCTGAATTTGGGATTTTGGATTTGGGAAAATTGGGGGGAAAATTCGAATTGGAGGAATTAGGCCGTGAGGATCGCAATTGAGCTTACCTTCAGCTTCCGGGGAGTGCCCACGATCATAATTGTCGAAGAAACAAGAGAATTGCAACGTTTTGGCTCTGATCACACTTGGTGACAGAGGAGGAAATTCGAGTTTGAGTCGGGGAATTGGAGGCTTCGTTGGATGAAATTGAGGTGGGGAAACTACTTCTCATGATCCCACGATGCTTCTGGGTTCGTCAATTGAAAAGAAAACGGTTGTGGTTGACAGAACTCCATTGTTGAACAGTGACGGTGTTCGAGCTTGAGTCGTGACGATGGAGCACAGGATTGATGCAATTGATGTGGGGGAATTGTTCCTCAGGGTCCGTTGATGCTTCTGGGATCATCAATTGGATGAAACCTGCAGCCATTGAGGGGATTCCATGAACGAACAGTAACCTGGGTGTTCTTGGTGTTCATCATCGAATCGTGGGAATTTGGGTAAGTTATCGTGTAATTGATGTTACAGACCTGTAATTGAGCTAAGAACGAAACTAACTGAATGATTAATTGAAGGAATTAAGGCTGAATTGATGGACTTTGAACTGGGTGTATCGCGGGTGAGTTGGACCCATTTACCAGACAAACGGGTTGGGCTGGTGACACTGTAGCAGGCACGTGGGTTTCACGCGCAGCCACTCACGGCGGCTCGTGATGGCGCGTGGGCACGAATCTCGAGGTGAGGTCAACATGACTTCTGTCCTATTTATTGTAACGGACATTTTGGAATTGGTTTCGTGTCGATCGGACACCGTCTCGATATTGTTCGGGATATCCGAAGGTTTTAATTAAGTTTAAAAATAAGTAAAAATACGGAAAAATTACAGGACTTTGATAGGATGTAAATGTTGAGGTTAGTGACCCTCTAATGTGATTTGGACAGGATTGGGAGTCCCGGTGATAGTGGTGAGGCCCGGGAGGGTCGGTGGCACGCGTATCGAGGTATACTGTTAAAACGGTCTGTGAGTGGACTTTGGTTTTATAAATTCTATGCATGCTTAAATGTTTATATGGATTATGGTTGTGATTGTGTGATGTTGATTAGATTGTTGGTAAATTGTACGGTTTCACGTATTTCGAGGCGATTTACGTGCTTGCACGTAAATCGAGGTTTTCCGGTTTTACATGGATTTTCCATATTATGACTTGGATATAATATGATGAAATGGTTTGAAATTGGAAATATGAACTCGGGCTTGAGGCCAATTATGTTGGAAATTTCGGACTTGGAGTCATTTGAGAATCGGGCCGGGGGCCCAGTTGGTTAATGAAATCGAGCCAGGGCCCAGTTGATATGAAATCGGGCTGAGACCCATTTGAGTTATGTTTATCGGGCCAGGGGCCCAGTTGATTTACGAATTCGGGTCGTGGGCCCAGTGGGTTTATAAGTAGGGATGCGGGCCCAGTTGGTTTACAAATCGGGTCGTGGGCCCGGTGATTCATAAAATCGGGCATGAGGCCCAGTTGGATTATAAATGTTATTTCGGGTCAGGGACCCTATGTTTAATAAATGTGATTTCGGGTCAGGGACCCTATGATTAATAATTGTGATTTTGGGTCAGGGACCCTAAATGGAATTACATGGTTTTATGGAAATTTCGGGCAGGGCCATTCTAATGATGTGATAAAAGGATTTAATAAAACTGTTTTCCATATACCATCTGGACACAAGGATATATGATGGTCTCCTCCAGATGTCTGGGACACTGGGGAAGTCACGGTGCATTGCCTGCGAGGGGTCATTATACGGAGCAGCCGGACCGTATGATGACTCAGGAGCAGGATTGCTATGATTGACGTCAGGGACGTCAGACATCAGGGATGTCAGATATATGGACCCGGAGAGACCCCGGGCAGCACGTGTAGCTTATGAAACCGTGAGATATGACGTCAGGGACGTCAAGCGTCTGGGATGCTGGTGATGGTAATGGTAAAATATGGATTAATGGATCTATGAAATGGCTTTCTGGGTGGATTTGTGATTATATGATTTTAATGGATTGATGTTCATTTATGGTCGTGGGTGGTGACCCACATGGTTGTTTATGTGTAGTTGCGATATTTCACAGTTTTGGGCTGAGTTCCCACACTTGGTTTTTGGTTAACGGTTTTTGGGCTAAGGCCCTAATGGCTCGGTTGAGCAAACGTTTTGGTTACCGGTTTTCGTGGCATGCGTATGTTTTTATTGGAGGGCATAAATGTCTTATAAATGTATTTGGTAAACTTATTGGTTTTTGTCCACTCACAGCTTTTGGTTTTAATGCCCTTCAGGTTGATCACGGGTGCGATTGCAACAGGGACTGGGACATTGCACACCTCCTCCATCGATCCTTGCGCACTCTGGATGCCCCGTTGGGCAGTGGCTCTTGGTTATCCCTTGTCTGACACCTCTTGTTGGACGGGAGCAGGGCACATTCCACGGTAATCCCGGGGGGATTGGGATGGCTCCTGTCACACTAGGACTCCCAAACTTTTCCAAATCAATCTAGAGGGTTACTAACTACCTAATTAACCTCTCATTGAAGTTCCGTAATTTTCCCGAATTTTTAACTATTTTAAAACTCGATCCTAAACCTTCGGACGTCCCGAACAATATCGAGACGACGTTAGATCGACACGAAACTAGTCCCAAAATATTTGTGACATAGAATAGATTAAAAGTCATGTTGAAGTCATCCCCAAAGGACCCTCCATGCGCCTTCACATGCCGCCCAAAGGGGCTGCGTGTGAAAGCCACGCACTTGCTACAGTATCACCATCAACCTCGTGACAGACCGGGTTTAGACCAGTTCGGCGATAACGGTTCAGCCCTATTTCTCACTCATTTTTTATCCTTTTCGTTCCATTTTAATCCTAAACTCTTAGTCTTAATCCTAGGGACCTAACTAGATGATCAAAACGAGGAAAAATGGGAACAAAATCTCACTTTTTCGATTGAAACAGAACCAACCACTTGCAAACTCCCACCGTCGTTGTCTCCGGTCACCTCCAACCTTGTAACCGGTCCCATTCGACTCTCACATCTTCCATAAACAAGTTCTAACTATTAGAATCAAACGATAACCACCACAAACCAAAAACCAAAATTCGAACCAAAATCACCGTTTTGGGGGTTCTCCGGCCACCGTGCACGACATCCTGTGCCGTGGCCACCGTTCGACTCCTCTCCCTTCACTCTCTCACTTTCATTTAAAGCCCAACAGTAAAGGATCATGATTGAGGTTTGTTTGTGGGATTGGGGGGTTCAGGTTTTTGCAGAAAACAAAGAAAATGATCGCGGGAAGAATAGAGAGAGAATAGCTGATTTTAATAATTAAATGGACCAATCAGAGATCCTTTTTTAGGGAAAAGTCAGCAATGGATGAGTGGACACTAATCACTCATCCAAGGACCCCACTCAAATATCTGCCCAATCAGATATTGCCTGTAACGACCCGTCCCAAATTCCTAGATTAGATTAGTGACTAATCACGATTAGCGAGGTTAATCGGTGATTAGTTGGGCGAAAACGGACGAACAATGCAAAATGACCGTTTTGCCCCTGGGAGTGGGAAAAATGTTGACTTTTTATTTTGGCGGTCAAATGGACTTTGACCGATGACTGTGACGTAGTTCGTGACGTCACGAGTTCATAGACAGGTGGTACGTTCAATTCCGACGTTCGTGGAAGAAGTTATGATGTTCGGATGTTTAGGGGAATTTTGGTAATTATGGTTAAAAGGAAGCAAATAGTTGACTTTTTGACCGAGAGGTCCAATGGCCGAGGGATGAGGACCGTTACGTAGATCGAGACGGTACGAAACCATAGGCAGGCGGCACATCGAATTCGGACGTTCGGCGGCGAAGTTACGGTTCACGGAAGTTCAAGTGCACTATTGCACAAATTACGAAACGGTTGCATTTTGGAATTTAGTGGGGCCCAGATATTTTATGGAGGCCCAATGGATGAGTGACACTTGTCACCCATCCACAGGCCACCCAAATTGTATTCATGCACCTTCCCCGTGCATTTTCATTTTCTTCATTTCAAACAACCCGATCTCAGTTTGAACCCAAACCCATCCAACCCTTTCCATCTGATCTTGAGTGAGACCAGAGAGTGAGAGAGAGGCTGAGGAAACTAAGGATGGTGGCTGGGAGCGTCTGGACCGCCGCACACGGCTGTGAAGGCCCAGGTAACCCGATTACCCGACCAATGCTCATTTTTCCATTATTTTCGAATAGGACATTATGGTTAGTTGTGGGTGATTGAGAGATGATTAGGGAGTTGCTAGGATGATTTTAAGATGGTTTGGAGGGTGGTTCATAGTGGAGGAAGCCGTGAGGGCGGCCGGGAAAATTCTAAAACTTTGGACCGTGAGGTTCAAGAATAAAACCTCGAATTCTTTGTGTTTTTCCTTGTTTTGATCATCCAAACAAGTTCCTAGGATCAAAATAGGAATTTAGGGATTGATTAGGAAGGGAATCAGACAAAAATGAGAAGGGAGGAGCCGTGAACCGGTCACGCTGGTCCAACTAGACCGGCCAACCAGTGAACCGGCCGGTTCAACTCCTAGAGAAGATGAATAGTGTACCATCCCTTCTAGGGTCGCGTGAGGGCGCGTGGGCCATAATTTTGGGAAGTTTTCAACATACGAAATCTTCTATTCGATGTAACGAACATTTTGGGGCTGGTTTCGTGTCGATCGAACACCATCTCGATATATTTCGTGGCATCGGAAGGTTTAGGGTCGGTTTAAAAATAGTTAAAAATACCGAAAACTTACGGGGCTTTGGTAGGAGGTTAATAAGGTTGTTAGTAACCTTCTATTACAATTTGGACAGGTTTGGGAGTCTCGATGATAGTGATCGGCTCGGGAGAGCGTATGGCACGCAAATCGAGGCGACACCTCGGACGGTCTTCGAGTGGACCTTGGTTTTCTAAATTGGTGCATGCATAAATGTTTATTATATGTTTTATTACAAGTTTGATGATGCCATGGGTGCATTTGTATGTGGTTATGTATAAGAACGTATTTCGAGGTTTCGACCTTATACGGTGCTTATATGGGTATGTATTTCCTTATTGGTTTTAATGAATTGGATTTGGATTTCAAAAGGATAAACTCGGGTATGAGACCTATTTGTTTTTTTCTTGGGCATATGACCTCAGATATTGGGCACAGTGCCCAGCTGATGTCCTATGTTCGGGCATGAGACCCAGGTTACTTTACGGTTTTGATTTCAAGTCAGGGAACCTTAAATGGATTTCCCGGTTCATGACGGTTTATGGGAACCGGCATGAACCCTTGTTATGGTATCGTGGTTCATGAGGGGTTATGGGGACCGACATGAACCCTGGTTATGTTATGATGGTACATGACGGTTTATGGGAACCGGCATGAACCCTGGTTATGTCCTTGTGGTACATGACGGTTTATGGGAACCGGACATGGAGGATATGGTCTATATGTATATGAACTGGATATTATGGATCATGACGGTTCAGGGGAACTGGGAATGGATATTTGTGCTATGTATATATATGTTCATATACCTTCCTTTACTTCTATTATCTCCTCCGGGGAGGGCCGTTGGCCTGGGTGTACCCTGGAGTAGTCACGGAGCACCGACTGAGTGGAGTCACCCCCCAATTGGGTTCCTTACTCTCAGGAAGGCTATGGTTACTATAACCTCGAGTAGGATCAGTGGTCTGCGGACATTGACCTTGACTTTGAGAAGACTTGGATTGAGACCCGGGTAGCACGCGCGTAGCTTTGGAAACCGTGACAGGATTGGTTGTGTGACTTATATGTATATATGATATATGATATGATATATGATTCTTTGATATGTGGTGTGCATAGGTGTGCACGGGATTGAGCAGTGGCTCGTGTATGTTTATGGTTATGGGCTGAGTCCCTTATTGGTTTCTTATGGATTTCGGCAGTGGCCCGTATGGTCGATTTCATTGTGGTCCTTTCGACCTTGGTTTATTTCTGATTTGGGCTTAGTTCCACATGTGGTCCATTTGGTTAAATGGTTTTCGAATGTATGCATGCTTTTTAGTGAAGGGTACAAATGTCTTTATGGAAATGTTTTATAAACTTTTGTTTTGTCCACTCACAGCTTTTAATGTTTTGACTGCCCTTCAGGTTGACAGCGGATGTGGACTGTAGCAGAGACCGAGATATCACATGCCTCCTCCGGATCCTGGCGTACTCTGATAGCCCGGGAGTACTAAGGTCGGAAATATCCCTTGTCTGACACTCCGTGTCAGACGGGAGCAGGGTTATCCCGTGTTAATCCCAGGTGGATTGGGATGGGTCCTGTCAACGTGGTATCAGAGTGGGGTTGTCTCTATTCGAGCAACCGTGGAGCTCTTGGATTAGTACGCAGGTCGAGGATGTGATATCTCAAGGGGCTACAGTTCGTCATCAACCTGATAGTGGGATGCCGATACGATAGTTAGTAGGACTGTATCGTGGAATATCTTGGTTCGGCATTGGATGCCGTGGTTGCCATAGTTCTGGCAGGGTTTGCAGAGTGGGACCCTACAGAAGGGATGACGTAACGGTACGTTAACGTTTTGATCTTGAGACGGTTAGTTGGGGTCGTCTTTCACGATGTCGTAGGATCGGTTCCGACGACTAGTTGGATGTTGTGACCATCCGATGATCAGATATTGGTGAGTTAAATGGATTTACTGCTTATGTCAGTTAGCGGTTGGATTCGTGGAATCCTAGTTGGATTGACGGTAGGATTGGATTGACGTCTTTATGATGTCGGGACCGCGGGGTCGGTCAGGTTATGGATTATACTGCCTTATGCAGTTGGGTTCAGTGGAACTCTAGGTGTGATCGTGGAACCCTACCTTGGGTGTATGGTTCGGAGATATGAGTTAACGAGTGGTTTGACTATGAAGACTATTCGGATTTGGGTTCGTTAGTCGGTCTAGTCATGTCAGCCTGGGTTTGAATATGGGATTTCTTACGAAATTGTGGATTCAGATTTAAAAATGGATAATGGGTCGGAGTTATAATTTGTCTAATACTGGATTGGACAGATGGACTCCAAAATTGAAATGTGTTTGGCTATGACCTAGGTGGTTGTAGTCTGGTTGATGGATAGACGTATGTACCTTGTACGTAGTTCGAGGTATGTTACCGAGCAGACTTGTGGTGCTTGGTGACGGATATAGGTTATACTCGTAGTAGGTTGGTGAGCGTGTTGGTGGTCGGATTGGTTCCGATACCATCGGATTAGTTGAGTTCGTGGACTGGACATTGGATATTGTGCGTTGGGTCATGGTATTTCTGATGGGCCTTGTTACACACAGGTTGAGTGAATTGTTGGTTAGTGTTCACTCAGGTTGAGTAAGCTGGTGGTTATTGTAACCAAAAGTGGGTATAGTGTTAGTTTTGACTGGCGACTGTCAAATGGTGACAGTTTGTCGAAGGTGTCAACGTGGATCGGTTAGTGAGATTTGGTGACTCCCAGTGGGAGCAGACGTCAGGATAGATTGGTGATGGAACAAGGGAACCTTCGAGTGTTTGTGTCAACAAAATGGTAGATTTGACAAGTGGTGTCAATTCGGAACGTATGGCTACTGTTATTCGACGTGGTCGAATGTAGTCGGTATGACGTGAGCGTTAGTGGTACGTCTGGGTACGAACAAGTATTATTCTAGCTAGGGGTGTACTAGTGTACACGAGCGTGAGATTAAAATTGCTTTCCAAGAGATGGATGTGGAATCAGGATAGATGGACATTGACCTTGACTTTGAGAAGACTCGGATTGAGACCCGGGCAGCACGCGCGTAGCTTTGGAAACCGTGACAGGATTGGTTGTGTGACTTATATGTATATATGATATATGATATGATATATGATTCTTTGATATGTGGTGTGTACAGGTGTGCACAGGATTGAGCAGTGGCTCGTGTATGTTTATGGTTATGGGCTGAGTCCCTTATTGGTTTCTTATGGATTTGGGAAGTGGCCCATATGGTCTATTTCATTGTGGTCCTTTCGACCTTGGTTTATTTCTGATTTGGGCTTAGTTCCCACATGTGGTCCATTTGGTTAAATGGTTTTCGAATGTATGCATGCTTTTTAGTGAAGGGTACAAATGTCTTTATGGAAATGTTTTATAAACTTTTGTTTTGTCCACTCACAGCTTTTAATGTTTTGACTGCCCTTCAGGTTGACAGCAGATGTGGACTGTAGTAGAGACCGAGATATCACATGCCTCCTCCGAATCCTGTCGTACTCTGATAGCCCGGGAGGGCTAAGGTCGGAAATATCCCTTGTCTGACACTCCGTGTCAGATGAGAGCAGGGTCATCCCGTGTTAATCCGAGGGGGATTGGGATGGGTCCTGTCATTGCCACCTAATCCTTTCCTCGTAATGCATGCATAGCGCAATCGAACTTCCCGTGGCCATAACTTTTCCGTCCGATGTCCGACTTCGGTGTGTCGCCTGTCTACGAATTCGTATCGACTCGATCTACGTAATGGCCATCGGACCTCCCCGGTCAAAAGTCAACATTTTACCCACGACTAGGGGCAAAATGGTCATTTTGCATCGTCCGTCCGATTTTGCTCAACTAATCACCGATTAACCTCACTAATCCTTCATTAGTCACTATTCTAATCCCAAAATTCGGGACGGGTTGTTACACCTTGCACATGAGTGCATCGTTGTGTCTATGGGGGGCCATAACTCCCCGGTAGTAGTCTATGTGCATCACTTGGTCAGAATTTCTTTTAAACAGAATGAAGTTTGGCTTCGCAAACCTTTGAGGGAATGACGTATCCTCGATATCCCTCACGAAGGGTGTAGACAGCTGAATCTGACAACGTAGATCATCCTCTTGATCGCCATCTCGTTGAATATGAAGGTGTCAGTCCAACATTCTTTGAACGTCATTAGCTCGCAGTGCACCTCTTTGAGGTGGTGAGTCATTATGCGTTATCCACCAGGAACCTCCTCGAGCCCCTCCCCTTGACCTCTGAGGTAGCGTAGGTGAGTAAGCCTTACCTTCCCCCTCACTGTCATGAGCAGATTGTCTTGGGGCTTTATGTGGCATCTGACATTCCCTTCTGTTCCCATGTGAGCGCTCCACTCGAGAAGTTGTCCCGACCCTACTTCCAAGCCGCTTATGCACTCTTGGCCGTTGCAGACTCTTTCCCTTATCGATGTGACTTTTTTCGCCGGAGTCACTTAGCGAGGTGTCCCGAGACATTGTTCGGCATCAGACCGCTTCCTTCCCCGCATGCCTTCGAACATTCTCTTGTCTTCCACGCAAGGTAGAATGTCTCTTTGGTTTGTGAGCTGTTCTTTCCTCCACGAGTCGCTGCAAAAGCTCTGACTGCAGTTGAACTTGGCTGCTCAACCTTTCCACCTGTTGAGCCAGGTTGTCCTGAGGGGGTTGGTGGTGGCTCTTCCCTGAGATGTAGTGGAACCCATCCAGGAAGTCCGGCAGTGACACGACCCATCTCAATCCCCCCGGGATTACCGTGGGATGTGTCATGCTCCCGTCTGACACGAAGTGTCAGGCAAGGGATAACCTAAAGCCACTGCCCCAACGAGCTTCCAGAGTGCGCAAGGATCGATGGAGGAAGGATGCAATGTCCCAGTCTCTGCTGCAGTCGCATCCGTGATTAACCTGAAGGGCATTAAAAACAACAAAGGCTATGAGTGAACGATAATAAATAAGTTTATAAAACACATTTCACAAAGATATTTATGCCCTTCATTAAAACGTATGCATGCATCGAAAACCAGTAAGTAAACTATTTACTAAAAACAACCATTAGGGCCTTAGCCCAGAAACCGTAAAACCAAATCATGTGGGTCTCTACCCAAAACCATGAATACCGAAAATCAAACATATATTATATAAATCTGACATCTAGAATACCAGTTCCAATTCCAAGTGGGCCATCGCCCAAAACCATAACCATAAATACCATTTCCAGGAAAAACATGTTTAAACCATCATGGGCATCCCAGATGCCTAGCGTCATAGACGCTCGACATCCTAGACGTCATATCTCACGGTATAATAAGCAACGCGTGCTGCCTGGGGTCTCTCCGGGTCAATATCTCTGACATCCCAGATGTTTGACGTCCCAGACGTCTAATCATAGCAATCCTGCTCCTGAGTCATCATACGGTCCAGTAGCTCCGTATAATGACCCCTCACAAGCAATGCACCGTGACTTCCCCAGTGTCCCAGACACCTGGAGGAGACCATCACATATCCTCGTATCAAGATGGTTTACGGAAAACAGTTTATCAATCATTTCAAACATCTCAAGGGCCCTGCCCAGAATTTCCATAAAACCATCACAAGTCCAAATATCTGATTTCTCAAATCCAAAACATTTATCCACATCCATTTAGGGTCCCTGACCCGAAATCACATTTATAACCCAACTGGGCCTCATGCTCCGTTTCGTAAACCAACTGGGCCCAAGGCCCGATTTAGTAAACCAACTGGGCCCTTGGCCCGATCATATAACTCAAATGGACTCCAAGTCCGATGTTTCCAAAACAATTGGGCCTCATGCCCGAGTTTATCGATCCAATTTCAAAACCATTTCATGAAATCATATCCAAAACCATAAGTATGGAAACTTAGTGTAAAACCGGAAAAACCTCGATTTACGTGCAAACACGTAAATCCCCTCGAAATGCGTGAAACCATATAATTCATCAATATCCAAATCAACATCATATCATCACAATCATAATCTATATAAAATAGTTATGCATGCATAAAATTTATAAAACCAAAGTACACTCACATACCGTCCATAATTGCTCGTTTTCGCGTTGCACACGTTCCCGTAATTTCTGACATTTTCCAGAAATCTCGAATCCTGTCCGAAATCATTCTTTAGTGTCACTAAGGGCTCAAATAACAGCATACTAATTTCCCATAATTTTCCGGGAATTAAACGTTAGTTAAAAACGTAACGTAAACCTTCGGACCCTCGAACCAACATCGAAACGGTGTCCGATTAAATCGAAATCAACGCTAAAATGTTCGTTACATTGCGTAGGACAAAATTCCTGTTGAACTGACCTTGAGAATTGGGCCCACGCGCCCTCACGCGCCGCCGTGAGTGGCTGCGCTTGAAGCTCATGCGCCTGCTATAGTGCTGCTACAGTTGTCTTCCTCACCCGATTTTTCAGGACCCACCCCGGTTTCACCCCGAAAACCGAGGTAAATCCTGCTCCCGTCTGCACCCCGACACTATACCAAAATAAACTCACAAAAAACCACCAAAAATACACAGTCAGACGCAGGAGAAACTTTAAACATCCTGAAGTTAAGTTTTACAGAGCATAGTACCAAATACAAAGGAAAGAAATCCGATAAACAAGATACACGCACAACGGAAAAGTTTAAGCACTCCGGGGTCACTCTCGGAAAATTCTATGCCTCCGACGCTGCCTCGACGTCATAACCCCGCGCTAGCTCCACGACCTGGAGGGCAATTTAAAAACAGAAGGTGTGAGTGGACCATAAATAAGAAAAGAATTTCCGAAAATCATTTCATAATAAAACCAGGGTTTTAGCCCTCCGTTTTGAAATCACATGCATAACCCAGTTACTAAAAACAATTATAAATCACGTAAAGATCATCATAAAAACATTTGCAGAATCATTATAAAAATAGTTATAGAAATCACATCATAAGAACCATAAAACTGTATCACAAAACATAAATATCAAGCCATCATTATCCGATGAAACTTGCTGGATCTATCCGAGTCTTTAAACTCCCGAGTCTTTAAACTCAATCCAGGCCTCAATAATATCCGAGTCTTTAAACTCCCGAGTCTTTAAACTCAACAGGCCTACGGGGGAAATATCAATATATCCGAGTCTTTAAACTCCCGAGTCTTTAAACTCAATCCGGGTCTTTAAACCCAATCAGGGCCCGTCCCCCGTCAAATCAATATCCGGGTATTTAAACCCAATAACCAGATCCAGAAAATCCAATCCAAAACCATTTGAAAACCATTTCTAAATCCATATCCAAACCCGAATTCGAAATCACTGGCCTGATGCCCTTCCGGCATCCAGAACCATCATTCCGAACCCAAATCCGAAATTCCACTTTTCAACTTTAAAACCAAATCTCGTTTCCGAATCAAAATCATGTTCCAAAATTCCTTTATAATCATTGAAAACCATTTATCATTTGAAATCCTGAAACTATAACATCGTAGGCAGAAATCAACATTTTATCGTAAAACTTGCCAAATACGTTATTTTCTCAAAAAATTTGCAATTATAGAAAAGCAATACCACACATTTAACAATCATGAAATCACATGTAAAACCATAAAACAAGTAATTAAAAGCAGTTATGCATGCTCGAGTTTAGAGAAAGGGTCCACTCACAGTACCGAATCCTCAGTCGCGTCCCGAACATCCCGTACGTTCCTCGGCTTCCTTGGGAAGTCCCAATCCTGTCAACAACCACCCAAGAACGTTACTAACACATCTACGAAAACTCTCCTACTTTTCCCCAAAAGTCCCCGGGTCCTAAACGTACCGAACCGGAACCCTAAACCTTCAACCTCGCGGAACTAACCTCAAACGGCGTCCGAACAACCCGAAACCAATTCCAATGGATTCCTTATGACATGTAGAACAAAAACTCAGTTGACCGTTTTACCAAACACCGCCGCACGCGCCGCCCAAAGTGGTTGCACGTGGCCTCACGCGCCTGCACACAGGGTACTGTTCACCGTCGTCTACCTCGCGTGAACTGGTCTGAACCGGTGTTCCCGGTTCTCCGCCGTCCGTCCACCAATTCGACTCCTCTCTTCACCATCCTCACTGTCTAGTCCTAAAAACCCATTCCTCTTACTCTAACACCTCAACACAGTCCCTAGATCATCGTCCCAAACTCGACACAACAACCCGTTTGTCCCCTGTTTCCTATTCCGGCCACCCAAGTCCTCCCCCGTCACGGTGGTATCACTAGACCACTCCTAGGACCCTCCTAAAGCTCACCCAACTCACCAAATCTCTCTACTCTCACTCAAAGCCCACGACGATCAGTTTGAAACTCGACGACAAAATAGAGCAAAATCACAGGGAGAAGAAATTACCTGTCGTCGACCGCCGCCGTGCTCACCGCCGCACTCCCTGGAGGTCACAGAGTCCTCCCTGGAGGTCACAGAGTCCTCCCCAGCTTCCTTTCGTGTTTAATTGAACCAACACACGACCACACCACCACCACGATCTCTCACTGCTTCTCTGTTGTTTTTCTGGTTTTCCTTGTGAACTCCCACTTCTCACACACACAAGCACGACACCTCCCAACTCACTCACTGTCTCTCTCTCAATCTCTGGTCACTCTCCACTCACCAGAACACACCAACACTCACGACCACCGTCCAATTTCCCCAATCTCTCAGTCTATGTTTCTCTCTGGTTCAAACACACACACACGGCCCAAATAATTGGAACCGTGCTTCCTAGAACCAACCAGACTCCTAGCACATGTCACAATCCTCTCAAGCCTCACCCAAAAATCTCCTCTCTGCCCTGGACACTTGTCCAAATCCGGCTGCACCAAGCCCAAAGTACAAAAGACCAAACTGCCCTTCCTTTTAAGTCAAAATTACTATTTTGCCATTACCTTTCTAGACCCGTAACGCACACATCCTACCTCCGATGAATACGCGTCGCCTGTCATCGAACTTGTAACGACCCATCCAAGAATTCGGGATTAGATTAGTAACTAATCATAATTAATGGGGGGTTAATCGGTGATTAGCTGGGTGGAATCGGACGAACGATGCAAAATGACCATTTTGCCTCTAGTTGTGGGTAAAACGTTGACTTTAAATTCGGGCGGTCAAATGGACTTTGACCGATGACAGTGACGTAGATTGGGACGTCACGAGTTCATAGACAGGTGGCACGTTCGATTCCGACGTTCGTGGTGAAAGTTATGACGTTCGGAAACCCAGGGGCATTATCGTAATTGGGACGATATAGGGGAAAAAGTTGACTTTTTGTTTGACAATTGATTTTCATATGACTCGAAGACCGTTAGGTTCGTCTTGAATCCCCAATCACGACGACAGGTGGCACGCGTGAAACGGACATCGGATGACCGAGTTGCGGGTCACGGAAGTTAGAGGGCATTTTGGTTATTTGCACGGCGGGTGCTGTTCACCACCGTGAAAAACAGAGTCTGATGCCCATACCGTGAGTGACTGCTCCAATTGATTTGTCCTATGAATTGTTTAACGAACTAACTTAGAAAATTGGGTTAGTGACAGTTGAGTGGGGAACTGGCGTGCTGGGTGATCAGCACGGGCACCATTGTTAATGGTTATGGGCTCTGGTGGGGGACAGTGAGCTCTGGGCTGGTAATTTTGTTTATGCAATTGGGAGTGTTGAGCAGGGCACAGGGAGCTTTGTTTATGTTTGAATGGGATTGAAACAGGTGCACTAAGCGGGTGTTGGTGCTCTGGGGCGGTGCTGGAGCTCTTGAGGTGAAAAAAAAAACAGAGACATTGTGGGAGACGTGATCTACCTTCCCAAGGCCGAATTGAGAGAAGTGATGAACGGGAAGGGATCAAGGGAGAATTAGTAGTGCGTTGAGTGGGATAGAGAGAACTAGTGGGAATCAGAGAGTCGAACTGGGGAGGAGAAATTATACCCAGAAACCCGAAACTATGTTTAATCAAATTCAAAAGTCCAAATCGAAATGTAGGCCAACCCAAGACATTTTAAGGCTCAATTCATCCTTCTAGGACCTCACTTAGTCGATCCGGATCGATTGGACGAAGCTGGAAGGCCCTGGGAGCCATGGACAGGGGACGACGAAGTTCAGGAAAATCGAGCTTGGAGTCGTGGTCTTGGAGGTAAGTTCTCGTGAAATTGGTTGTACAATCATCATTAGAGTGAGTCTACGATGCTCCCTAACTAATCAATTAAAAGAATCAGTGACATCGTGTTGAACTGGGACAATGAACTTCAAATTCGGTTTGAGTTCAATTGAGTTGGTTTTAGACCGTGTTGATTTGAATGAGGATTACAGACCCCTAATTGAGTGTATTGTGAGTTTACTTGTGGGATCAATTGAAGAAATTAGATGGGTTCTCGCAGGAACTTGGTCGGGTCGTCACGCGGGTTAAATGACCCGTTTAGCTGCTGAACGGGTGAAGGAGGAGATGAACAGTGCATGTCACTGTAGCAGCGTGTGAGTGTCACGCGCAGCCGCTTGCGGCGGCGCGTGGGTCCGATTTTTGAGGTAAGTCCAACATGACGTTTGTTCTATACACTGTAATGAACATTTTAGCGTTGGTTTCGAATTAATCGGACACCGTTTCGATGTTATTCCGAGGATCCGAAGGTTTAGGTTACGTTTTTAATTAACAAATAATTCCCGGAAAATTATGGGGAATTGGTATGTTGTTATTTGAGACCTTAATGACCCTGGAATATGTTTTCGGACAAAATTCGAGTTGTTTGGAAAATGCCAGAAATTACGGGAATGCGTGCGGCGTGAAACCGAGCCTTAAGAACGGTGTGTGAGTGGACGTTGCTTTCAAAATTTAATGCATGCATAAATATTCCCATGATTTTTATGATTATGATTATAAGTTGTGATTGATTTCGATTCCCGTATTTATACGTATTTTTTCTATACATACAAAATTACACGTATTTCGAGACTATGGTCACTCTTATGCTTGATGATGGTTTAACGAAAGAATTTGCATAATTTGCGCGTATAATGTTTTATGAATGTTGTTTATGATTGTGAGTGTGACTTACGGTGTTGACACGGTTTTCGAGATTTCTGCGGATTTGCACGTGTTACGGGATTTTGAGATTTCTGCGGTTTTTGAGATTTTGCGTATTGTGATTTGATCCAACATGAATTGTGCGTGTCATGTTTTAATAATGTTTTGAATATGAATGGGAGTATGATTTACGATGTTGACATGTTTTTGGCGATTGTTCTGGATATTGCACGATTTATGAGATTTTGAGTATGTTTGACTGAACCGTGATTTTGGTGTTTAAGATTGTGGTTTGGATGTTTCGATAATGAGATTTGAGAAATGAAGTGATTTCAATGAATTAAAATGGATTTTGAAAAAAATCGATTTCGGGCTCGATGCTCGGGGCATAAAAGTAACTTTGATTAACGAGATTTCAGTTTTCGGGAATTTAAAGTGGATTCTTGGTTTGGGTTCAGGATGATGCTTCCGGATGCCGGCTTACGGAATCATTATTGCGAATTCGAATTCGGGAATGAAAAAGGATTCAATAAAGTGATTTGGTATGATTGTACATGCCCTGTGTGTAATGATGATTTGAATATGATTTGTGAAGTAAGATTTGGGGATTTGAATGTGGAAATTCGGACCATGAGTCCTGTTGTGAAAAATGTGATTTCGGGATGGATCCCGCGTTGTTGTGATTGTTAAATGTTTTGGCGTTTAAAGGCCCGTTGAAAACTGTTTTGGGTTTAAAGACCCGGTGATATTGCTGGAGCACGTTTTGAGTTTAAAGACTCGGTTAATTGATGACGAGGGAGGGCCCTTAAGGAGTTTAAAGACTCGTGAGTTTGAAGACTCGGTTATTGTGATACCCCCGAGGCCTATTGATTATGTTTTGAGTTTAAAGACTCGTTGAAATCCCGGGAAGGCCTGATTATGCGCATGGTTTTGAGTTTAAAGACTCGGGCGCACTTGATATCCAGCAAAATGTTTGATTTGTGATTTATTGTGGTTCTGAGGTTTCGGGTGTGTGGGGATGTGGCCCGGTTTATGTGAATGTTGGTTTGAATCATGTTGAGTATCTGGTTTGATTCGTGATTTTGGGCTGAGGCCCTGTGTTTAGGTTTGCGGGCTAAGACCCGAGGATCAAGAAATGGAAAATGTTTTTGATTTTCATGTACGGATCTCTTATGTTGGAGATGTAACAGTTTGCGAAATGATTTTTGTATGCATGCATTGTTTTTACGCGGAGGGTAAGACGTCTTTCCGTAATTGTTTTTATAACCTGATTTATTTTGTCCACTCACACCTTTTGGTTTTTATTGACCCTCCAGGTCACAGCGCGTTGGTCGAGGCTGGTTGAGAGGCGGGGGCATGAGTAAGTACGTGTGGCTATCCCTGGTTTGGCAAGTACCGAGGGTAATTTGGGAATTTCAGTCGTCTTGCCAGACGGGAGCAGGACCGGGCACGGTGATCAATGCCCCTTTCGGGGGCGGTCCTGTCACTCACGACGACGAGATCTACCTAACGGTCCTAGGTCAACGTGTCAAAACCCGATCGTACGAAAAGTCAACTTTTCCCCTATTTTAACCAAATTACGATAATGCCCTCAACCTTCCGAACATCATAACTTTCGCCTTGGATATCGGAATCAGGCGTACCACCTGTCTACAGATTCGTGACGTCCCGAACTACGTCACGGTCATCGGTCAAAGTCCATTTGACCGCCCGAACTAAAAGTCAACTATTGGCCCAAACTAGGGGCAAAATCGTCATTCTACGCCACCGAACCTATCGTAACTGACTAACCACCAATTAAGCTCACTAATCTCATTGTAAAAACAGTCTTAACCCTAATTTACGGGACGGGTCGTTACACGATTCACCTGGTAAACGGGTCTGCGACCCGCGTGTTCGACCTGGTTCAATTCCTGCCATAATCAACCTAATTTCCTCAATTGATCCATCAAGTAGAATTGCAAAATACTTAATTAAGGGTCTGTGGTAATCATCCCAATCAACACGGCCTAAAACCAACTCAATTGAACTCAAGTTCTAATCGAAGCTCACCGTCCCAGTTTCACTAAACAGCCACTGTTTTCATCAATTGAATAATTAGGGAGCATCGCAGGCTTACCATAGAGTGGAGTTTGTAACCAATTCCAATAGTACTTACCTCCAAAATCACGACTCAATGCTCGATTCATCCGAAACTCCGTCGTGTCTGTCCATGGCTCCCAAGGCTTCGAGCTTCGAATTCTTGATTTGGATTGACTAAGTGAGGTCCCAGAAGACTGATTCGAGCCTCAAATTGACTTGGGCTGGCCTACATTTCAAATTCGGTTTTGAATTTTTCCAAACTGAGTTTCAGGTTCCAGTGTGTTCTCCACTCAGTTCCCCCCATTTTTTCCTCTCTAATTTGTCTCTCTAATCTCTCCAGCTCTCTGTCCGTCTCCAACCGTCCTAGAAATTGATCAAACAATCCAATTAATCCATCCAATGCGACCAGTGCTCTGTTCAAAATTCTCAATTGAATACAACAAATCAGCCTGTGCACTGCACCTCACAGTCCCAGGGCATGCTGCTTCCCACTCAGTCCCAATTGCCACTGATTCCAGCCCTTGTTAGTGATAATTGTCACTTGATTTTCTAAACAAAGCACTAAGAGAATTAAACAAGTCACTCACTCTGTTCAACAAGGTTCCACTCACGGCTATTTCAAATTTCACAGCCAAATTACCATTTTGCCCTTCCTTTGGCAATTTACCAAAATGCCCCTCCTCATTCTAGACTCGTAACTTGTCCGTCCGACGTCCGTTTTCAGCGTGCTGCCTGGCTACGGACTCAGGGCATCGAGACCTTCCTAACGGTCTTCGAATTGTGTGAAAATTAGCTGTCCATCAAAAAGTCAACATTTTCCCCCCTTTTCGTCCGAATTACGAAAATACCCTTCGACTTCCGAACGTCATAACTTCTTCCTCGAATGTCGAAATCGGGTGTGCCACCTGTCTATGAACTCGTGACGTCCCAAACTATGTCACGGTCATCGGTCAAAGTTCATTTGACCCCCCGAATTAAAAGTCAATATTTTACCCACGACTAGGGGCAAAACGGTCATTTTGCATCGTTCGTCCGATTTCATCCAACTAATCATTGATTAACCCCACTAATCATGATTAGTTACAAATCTAATCCCGGAATTCGGGACGGGTCGTTATAGGCAGATCCATGTTCGCAGTGGGGGTGACTCTGCCTTGATGCTCCTTCCACCATCTGCCCGCTTATTTGATGCAAGGTTGAAGTTCCTTCCCCTAGCACAAGCACTTGGTTTGTTGGAGATGGAAACACACCGAAGCTGAAGGTTGGCATCATTCCTTGCGTCTCCTTGGGCGTTTCTATGGACACACATCAGGGATGGATTGGGCACTCTTTCGAAGTCTCTATGCGAGCTTCATTCCTTATCTGAGCAGTTGAGGCTGAAACACCTTCTCCAGCTGAACAGACGGATTGTCGAACCCTAACCATGCTCGTCTAGAGAATCTTGAATGGAAAGTTGTTGTCGAACGATGAACATGTTCACGAGTTTCGAACAACGTTATGAACGATGAACGAAGTATGATGAACGAGGTACGATCTTGAAAGCTTCTTCTTGAATATCTTCAAGCTCTCAATGAAAACACCAGTTGTTGAAACTGAATTCGTCATTTAAACTCAAAAAACTCAAATATCCTTGCAAACAAGTAAACAGTAAGCTATCGTTCGTTCAATGATCGAGACCCGGGAGGTGTTCGACCAAAAACGCTTCAATGCTTAAGTCCGCTTCGAAAGAGAAATCTCAAGAGCTTAAGTAGCGTTAAACAGAATTACCTTTGAAATGAAATGAGCCCCGCTATTTATAGGAAAATCTTGGAAGTCTCGGAGATTTCTGATTGGTCGGTCGAATTTGTAATTAATAAATAATATATTATTTAATAATTATAATAATGACTCATTATGATAATAATGGTAATTATTGTGATTTAATATTAATATTAATTGTCCGTTATTAAGAATAATGACAATTAACTCCCGATGAAAACATTAATATTATGGAAATTTTTAATCCGACTAAATAACGTATTTAGTTGATAAATAAATTATTTAATGTGTGGGTGTCTACAAGTCACTAGTATTATTGTCAGGAGCAATTTATTCATTTTGAGAGTTTTGAGTCACATAGCAGCTCTACAATATTCAAGTGATTTTGGGTCTCACAACAGTGATTATGGATGTTTCGTCATCTAAGATGGCTTGTGGGTCTAAACTATAAATCTTTATCTTCGAAGAGGTTTCCCGACGCCAAGGCTTCCCCCGGCTATAGTCCAGCCGGTGGCTATGTTGGACACAGTTTAGGAGATTGCTATTTACATTGACAGATTTCGCAATCCGGACTTTTTCCAGCAGGGGTATGTATGTATGTAAAAAATGCAATGTGCATTTCTTTTAATTTTGTTTTTTTTTTATAACTAGTTTTGTGTTTAATATATCAAGTTAAACTTGATCGGAGTTTTTAGACAAAAAAATTAAAAATAAAAATAAAATAAAATTGGGATTTGGGACGTGGAGGTAATGAGTAAAATTAATGTAGACTAAAATTAATGTTCACACAAGTTAAATGTTCAGATAAGTTAATGTTCAGACAAGTTAAATATTTCGGCATCTAGGATATGAACTCGGCATTTAAATATTTAGACAAGTTATATTAAATCGGCATCTAGCATAACAGTGATTATGGATGTTTCGGCTTTGGGATATGAATTCGATTTGAGATTAAAATTAATATTCAAGTATTGAGTAAAAAAAAATAATTAAAATATCTTAATTTAATATTAAAAAACTAAGCAATGTTAATTTTTAATAAAAAATAAATTAATAAATAATTTTAAAAGAAAATGATAAAGTCACGACAAATTGACGAGCCTACAACATCATTGTGTTTCTTTGAAACTCTTAGAAACACTTCTTAAGCTACGTTTGGTATGCCGTATAAAGAACTAGATAAGATAATATAATACGAAATTAGTGTTTGATACCACTCGTATTAATTAGTCACCGTATAAATTAATACGATTGAGTGCATTTATACGGTCCAGACACGCTAAAATAATATTCTTCAAATTATCCGTATTAAATAATCGGATGACTAATATTCTTGAAAATAATAATAATAATAATAATAATAATAATAATATCATAATAATAAAAATAAATAATAAAAATAGTAATAATAATAATTTAAAATAAAATAAATTTTAATAAATATAAATAATAATATATCAATATTTAATTAAAATAAAAAATAAAATAAAATAAAATAAAAATATACATAATTAATATTTATATACAAATATTTTTTATCAACTACTATAATATAATTCGTCCCGTATAATATAGTTGATATTTTAATCCGGCCGAGTATCAAATATCTAATTAAATAATCTATTTATTAAATAAATAGATTAATTTATTCGATTAAAATAATTAAAATAGTACGACCTACTAAATGTAATCTTAGAGCTTTAAGAAGGCGATAAGTGCCAAAGGGGACTTAATTAATACAACGACATTTGAAATAAAGTATTTCATATGATGCCTGTAGGCCTGCATGTCGATATAGAAGTTTGCCCTCATTTTTCGGCTCCTTGGTGATGTGCATGGGACCATTACTTCAATCGCATTCGACACTTTCACACGGAGCCCACGTAGCACCAGTTTTGGACGGTCAAGATTGTTCACTCCTAGTCATCATCAAAGTTCTAGAAACTTTCACTGTGTGTCTGCAACACCCGATAATCATATTATCACTTGTTAATGACTTTAATTAGTACTTTTGGAATGTGCGGGTGGGACCTGACCATGTGGAGGCATGTTAGACTTTCCAACAGTGAGTAACTAATCTACGGCCAGAAGATATGCTTGCCTTATCAGACGGTTGATATTCTTTGGTAAAGGTTGTGTCGTGTCTCTGGGTGGTGGGACCAGACTACTTCTGGTTTTCTCCGCTGCCGATAATGCGCGTATTGGCACATGGGCTGTTGGTTACTTTGGTAAAATACCGGATATGATCAATATGAGTAATGAGAATGACTCGACACATAATCACATATCCTGCCAAACCATAGCATATCACAAATGTAATTTATGTAAAAAATCTTGCCAAGATAGCACAAGTATTCGTAACACAATGAAGAAATCTAATGCACGTGTGAATTCTGTTTACATCCAGAAAAATCTCACACTGAGCCAAATTAAAAAGATAGCAAGATTAAATACCTAATTCAAAAGGCCCAGCCCAAAAATACTCCACTTAGGATGTGTAAACGTGAAAAATGTGAAGAACTTTGGCTTTGAAGTAAAGGGGATGCTTGTGACTGCAACATAGGTCCCGCAAACGACTACTTAACAAGCCAATTTAGTCCTAAAATAGCCTATAAATAGAGAATAAGTTTTATTCTTAAAAGATAACCAATAAATTAACCAAACAAACAAATTGATCAACTTATTCAATTTCAAAAGCAAACCACAAAAGGTTTTTTTTTGTTTTTGTTTAAAGGCCCCCCTCTTCATGCATAACTTGTTTCTCTGATCTTGGATCAAAATTCAGCCTCTCTTCTCAACCCTTCTTTAGTTCTTTAGCCAAGAACACAAAGTTCTTCTTCATTCCGATTGTTGCTCAAGTTAGTTGTGAAGATCATCAAACACTCACTTTGACAGGACCCATCCCAATCCCCCCGAGATTAACCCGGGATGACCCTGCTCCCGTCTGACACGGAGTGTCAGACAAGGGATACTTCCGACCTTTACCCTCCCGGGCTATCAGAGTATGCCAGGATCCGGAGGAGGTATGTGATATCTCGATCTCTGCTACAGTCCACACCGTATCCAACCTGAAGGGTATTAAAAACAGAAAGACTATGAGTGGACAAAAATAAAGAATTTATAAAAACATTTCATCAAAGACCTTTATACCCTCCACTAAAAAACATGCATGCATAGTAAAACCATTTATCCAAACACATATGTTAAAACATCCACAATTAGGGTCTCAGCCCCAAAATTCTGTAAATACAAGTTATACGGGCTCCTGCCCAAAAACCATTTACAGAAAACCATAACACAGTGAACATATGAGGGATCTCAGCCCAAATCCATTTATCATTATAAACACAATTTTCCAAAACCAATTGAAATCATGTTTATCCATTATATTCATATCCAGAACCTGTCACGGTAAAATAAAGCTACACGTGTGCTAACCGGGGTCTCAAACCCAAGTCTCTCCAAGGTCCACCCAGGTCAATGTCCGTAAATCAATGACCCTCCCTGAAGGTAACGAACCATGCCCATCCTGAGAGTAAGGAACCCAATTGGGAGGCGACTCCACTCAGTCAGTGCTCCGTGACTACTCCGGGGTCCACCCAGGCCAACGACCCTCCCCGGAGGAGACAATCATATATATAGGATGACATATGAAAAACCTTTTGAAATCATTATTTAAATCTTTCAAGAATTCCTGCCCGACCCCCATAAGCCGTCATGAACCATAAAATCCTTTTATGGGTTCATGCCGGTTCCCATAAACCGTCATGACCCGTAAATCCATTTTAAGGATTCATGTCGGTTCCCATAAACCGTCATGAACCATAAAAACCATTGGTAACACATAATTGGGCGCTAGGCCCGAATCCACATAGAAACTGGACCTCCGGTCCGAATTGTAAACCAACTGGGCCTCCGGCCCGATTCCGTAAAGCAAATGGGTCTCGAACCCGAGTTTACCTTTTCAAATCCAAAACCATTTCATTAAACTATTTCCAAAACCATAAGAATGGAAAATCAGAGTAAAACCGGAAAATCTCGATTTACGAGCAAGCACGTAAATCGCCTCGAAATACATGAAACTATATAAATCACAAGCATCCAAATCAACATCATAAAATCATATTCATAATCCATTTGTAAATCCAAAACCATTTCATTTAGACCAGTAAAGACATACATCCCCATATAGGCACCGTATAGGGCCGAAACCTCGAAATACGTGTCTATACGTAACCACACATCCAAATGCACTCATGGCATCACAAACAAGTATTTAAAACATATAATAAACATTTATGCATGCACCAGTTTAGAAAAAAAGGTCCACTCACAGACCGTCCGAGCTGCCGCCTCGATTTGCGTGCCATAGGCTCTCCCGAGCCGATCACTGTCACCGGGACTCCCAAACCTGTCCAAATTTTAATAGAAGGTTAATAACTACTTAATTAACCTCTCATCAAAGCCCCGTAACTTTCCCGAACTTTTAACTATTTTTAAACCGACCCTAAACCTTCCGACACCCCGAAAACTATCGAAACGATATCCGATTGATACGAGACCAGTCCCAAAATCTTCGTTACATTGAATAGAAGATTTATCGTGTTGAACACTCTCCCAAATTATGGCCCAGGGGCCTTTATGAGCCCCTAGAAACTCAAAAACACTATTCATCATCATCCTCCTCAGAACTGAACCAATTACTATTCACGGGCACTGTTCACTGCACGGCTTTCTCGGGTTTTCGGACTGATTCGGGGTCCGTTTGGTCCCATTTTAATCCCTAAATTCCTATTTCTTCATTTCCTATCTAACCCAATCCCTAAAACTAAGAAAAACCACCCGAAACCGAGCTTACATCCGCCATCAATGGTGGCCGGATTTTCTCCGGCCGTTCACGGACATGTCCGGCCATCCCAAGCCCCAAAACTAATCCCATTCTACTGCTAAGGTCCCCAGAAACCTTAACCAATAAACGAAATGGAGTAAAAACCATTAAAACTCAAATTCGAATTTTCAAAGTTTTCTTACCTCACGGCCGAGCTCCGCCGTCCACCACCGTGAGCCACCACCCTCCCCAGTCGTGGCTCGCCATCCTTCATCTCTCATCACCCTCTCACGGTCACACACACGGCATATGGGTTCATGGTGGTATGTGTGGGTTGTGTGTTTTGAAGAAAAAGGAAGAATGAAGAACATAGGTGGGGTGCGGGTTTGATGAAGAAAATAGAAGAAATGAAGGTGATGATATTGATGGCTGATGAGAGAAGTGAGGATTAGATGATTAGATGAGTGGTGAGGATTTGAGAGATTAGAAGGAATGGATGGTTAGGATTTTAAGTTGTTAAAATTTATTATATAATAATAATTATAATGTTATTTAATTAATTAGATCCACAATTTAGGGGATTGTCCAATGGGATGAGTGACACTTGTCACTCATCCATAGGACCCACTAAAAATATCTGCCTAATCAGATTTCGCCAAATCATCCCCGCCTCGAAGTACGTGCATAGTGAAATCGAACTTCCGTGACCTATAACTCTCCCGTTCGAAGTCCGATTTCAGCCTGCCGCCTGTCTATGGATTCGTATCGTCCTTATCAACGTAATAGTCCTCGGCCATCGGACATCCCGGTCAAAAAGTCAACTATTTTGCCTTTTAACCAAAATTACCAAAATGCCCCTAAACTTCCCAACGTCATAACTTCTACTACGAACGTCGGAATTGAACGTGTCACCTGTCTACGAACTCGTGACGTCACGAACTACGTCACGGTCATCGGTCAAAGTCCGTTTGACCGCCCGAATGAAAAGTCAACGTTTTGCCACGACTAGGGGCAAAACGGTCATTTCGCATCGTTCGTCCGATTTCGCCCAACTAATCACGGATTAACCTCACTAATCCTGATTAGTCACTAATCTAATCTAGGAATTCGGGACGGGTCGTTACACACTTAATCCCGATTGCCACTAAACTCAGCCTGCGAGACATCCAAAAACTCAATCGTTGATGTCACAACATTTCTTGATTGCTCTATGTAGCTTTGACATGATTCCAACTGATGTTTAATCAATTGATAATTTCTAGAAGATCTTGCAATATGGTCAACTAACCTTGACACTCACCATCGCCAGAATCATAATGGTTATATAAGACTAATAAAATTATAAAATGATTTTGATATAATAAATATATGATAAATAATATGATGCAATATGATTCTGACGATGACTAATAATAAAAAATCTTAAATATAAACATAAATTGAAATGGATTACTATAATTGAATCTTAATATAGTTAAAAACATAACAATAAGCATAAAAAAATTTCAATGGAAGAAAAATGATAAAATAAGTCCAAATATATTTAATCTTGGAAAAAAGATGGAAAAATAGGGTCAAACTTTGTTTAAAAATTGGAAGGAATTGACATATTTAAAATTGGAAAAAAAAAATGAAAAAAAGACCAAAGTTTGTTGAAAATTTGAAATGAATGGTTAAAAAAAAAAACTAATCTCAAAGGCTTGATTTTAAAAAAAAAAAAATTGCTTACAACATCTGTAATTTACTTATCGCATTTAATACTCATGCATTCACTCTCTCAGTACTTTTAGTTTATTTTTATTGCAATATAACAGATTTTTTTAAGAGGTGGTATATGTGTATACCAACTAGTGGATTTTATGGATGTCTTCAAATCAAAAAACCATTTATGTGTTTTAGTCCAGTACTATCATCCTGATTGAAAGAAATCTGCGCCTCTAAGTACTCCTAACTAAATAACAAGATGTTAACATGAGCATATTGTATAACACATGAACTTGGATTAGATTGGAAATTCTTGTTATTAAAGTCCTTGGATACATTACGAAGAAGGCATAGAAAGGAACAACGCGAGCAAGTTTTCCTGATTGCCTCACAATCACTTGATTAAAAGAAATGTTCATGGGCTGCAAACAGAACCCATCTCTAAATTATTTAGTAGCAGTCTCAACTAGTGATATGTTGGAAGAAAAGTATACCAAGTAAATGCACACGGTCCTTAACAATTATATCCTAGTAAGTGCATTAATCAATTGATAATATAATGGTATAAACAAGGGTTGAATCCCACAAGAACTTGGCTTAACAATGTAACAAAAGCAATAGATTGTATAGCTCACAAGTTATTACTCGATACTAGTTACATATGTGACGACCCAGAAATTCGAAAAAGGAAAATTTGGAAAAATTGGAAGGAAATGACGATTTTGCCCCTGGTTATAAGGGCCAAAAGTTGACTTTTTGTTCGGGATTTTGTTTGAACTTTCCGGGAGAACCGTTGGATAGGTCTCGAGACGATGAATCCGTAGACATGCGGCATGCGTAAATCGGAGTTCAAACGTGAAAGTTATGGGTCTAGAATTGTGAGGGGTATTTTGGTAATTATTTGTGCAGGGGCAAAATGGTAATTTAGGGCAGTTGGATGAATTGGACGATTAAATGGGCTGAGTCAATTGTTTGGGCGAGTCACTTATGTGATTGAGTGACACATGTCACTATGCAGGTGACAATTAGTGGCCCTGATAATTAGTAAACGATAATTCCATATATAGTTGTTTGAATACGACTTGATCGTGCAGGGGGAGAACAACCAAAAACAGAGTATGAGCAAAACTATAATTGATCTCAGGACAACTGAACCCTTAGCTGAGAACGTGAGAAACTAAAGGGAATTGAGAGAGATGAATCGTGAAAGAAAACCCAGAGAAACTGAAACCCAAAACCCATGAAATTCGAATGTCTTAAATATCGAATTTGAAACCAGGGACCACGATTTCTGTAATTGACCTTGAATTTAGCCTTCTGGGATTAAGTTGAGTCAACCCACTGCAAAAACGAAGGAAATTAAGGTCGTTTTGCCTTAGAACAGAAAGGGTGAGGATTTTGGATTTTCGATATTGTGTTCGAGTAATTAGAGGGATTGGAGGATGAAATTGAGATTGGAATTGAACTTAGAACAGTCCTACGAAGCTGTTGGCTGGATCAATTGAAAGAAAACGGATGGAATTGAGGAAATTTGATAGAGGAACCGTGTTCTCGTGTTCTTCGAGAATCGAGTTCAAATCGAAAGGATTAAGGTATGTTTGATCCAAATTGATGTTACAGACCCAGAATTAAGTTGTTTACGAAGCTAATAGAATGTTCAATTGTTGAGAAAGATGTTGAATTGATGGGAATTGAACCAAGTCTGTTCGCGGGTTGTAGGTTCCGTTTATCAGTTAAACGGGTAAGGACGATGCACTGTAGCAGGCGCATGGGTTTCACGCATAGCCACTCACGGCGGTGCGTGAGGGCGCATGGGCACGATTCCCGAGGTGAAGTCAACATGACTTTTGTTCTATGCAATGTAACGAACATTTTAGCGTTGGTTTCGAGTCAATCGGACACCGTTCCAATATTGTTTCGAGGGTCCGAAAGCTTATGTTACGTTTTAAATTAATGTTTAATTCCCGGAAAATTATGCGAAATTAATATCATATTCATTGAGTCATTAGTGACCCTTAATGATGACTTTGGGCAGGACTTGGGTACGTTTTACGAGAAATGATGTCATGGTGATTTGGCATGATTATTTGTGATTAAATGATTATTTTAATCGGTCTTTTGGGCACGTTTTACGAGAAATGTGCAAATGATGTTTTGGGCTAGGCTCGGAGTAAAAAAGGTTTCTAAAATGATATGAGTCAAGGATGATTTCTGGATTATTTTATTGTTTTCAAATGACATTTTACGGATTTATGTGTAAATGACATTTGGGCTTGAGACCCTGTTGGGAATGCTTTTGACTTGGTTTGAAGTCATGGATATGATTGATATGTGTTTGTGGAATGGATTGTGTTTGTGATTGTGGATACTGGACCATGTTCTGGATGGTGCGAGTGCAGTTTCCAGACGTGACTCGGATATTGCGTGAGTGCAGTTCCTGAGTATGTGGTACGTCTAGATGGTGCGTGTGCAGTTCCCAGACATGACTGATATGACTCGGATGGTGCCTGAGTGCAGTTCCCTAGGTTGGCCTACGCGTAGTGCGGATGTGATTGTGTGATTGTTTGTGCACTTGTGAGTAGTTCAGATTGATGGATTGATTGATTGATTGTGAACTTGTGAATAGTGCTGTTTGATGTTGATTATGATTGCGTACTGGTATTGAGTACGGGTTCTGGTCTTTGTGGCCTGGTGATTATGATTTCATATGTTTGGCTTGAGAGCCGGGATTTGGTACGTGTTATGTGATTTGGCTAGAAAGCCGGTGATTTTTATTCATATATTTTTCCCTATGCTTACATGGTTTAATAATTGGAGGGTAAATGGTCTATTTGAAATGTATTTTCAAATGATATTATTTTTGTCCACTCACACCTTTTCTGTTTTGATGACCCTCCAGGCCGTGGTACGGCGTTTGGGGCTGATCGAGAGGCAGAGGCATGAGCGGAAATCAGTACAGTTATCTCTTGTCAGACAGGTGCTAAGGGGTAATTTCGGGACTTCAGTCGACTTGTCAGACAGGAGCAAGACCGGACATCAATGTCCAGTTGGGACGGGTCCCGTCAACATATGCAAGACTTAAAAAAAAAAAACTAAAACGAAAGACACCAAACAAAAACGAGCGGGGCTTTGGGTAGGGGGGCTAAGTAAAAAAATGCTGTATCGTAATAACTTGTAATGTAAGAAAGTAAAGTAAATCAAATGGGCTTCTAATCAAATTGAAGGCAGTTAGGGCAATGCCTATCCACACATAACCACGACATTTTCCAACTTGATTTGCAAGGTTTAATTATCTTATTTCCTTCTTAGTTTAGTGCTAATGCAAGGAGTCTCTTAAGCTCACCCTTACATATTCATTCCTTCTTCGTTTGTATGTTTAGTTCTCTTAAACTACTAAACTTCTAATCAATTATGCAATAATTGTCTTAAAATACCAAAGCTGAAAGAAAAAAAAATTAAGTACGAAAAAGAATTTAATGACATTACACTAGCCCTAGGGATTCCATGGTAACCCTAAGTGAGTCATGGATTTCTCCATAGACTATCACTACTATAACCTTTGATGCAAGTTCATCAATAAATCATGCAAATAAAAATGGCCAATTTCTAAGAGTACAAAATAGTCTGAATAAGCATAGTGTATCAATCTACTAGGCAAACCCAACAATAAAAACAAGTGCCAATACCAAGTCTCAAATCAACACGGTTAGGGATTCAAGATCAACCCTAACCCTAAGGTAAACTACTCACTAAGCATATTGAAAAGTATAAACCTTAAATTTATTGAATGAAAAACTAGAAGAATAAATCCAATTATACTCACAATGGAAATTTGCAAGCACAATTCCAAGAACAACTTTAAGAACACAATTGAGTCCTCATGAACTAGCTTCACATTAATAGCTTAAAATAATAAAATTGTCTGAATAGTGTGTAGTGTGTATAAACAAATAGAAAAAGGTCTCAATTTATAGACAAGGAGAAAACCTTGTCCTACAATGATCAGGAGCAAGACTCCTCCTCTAGAATGTTCTAAAGTGCCAATGGCACTCCTATGTAATTACAAAGACCTAAAATACTCTAAAACCAACCAAAACAAAGATGGACATGCAAATGCAAGATGGCAATGTGAACACAATCTGGCCATTAGGCAGACAGACTAGTCTCAAGGCAAGTCCTTGGGCAGGATTATGAAAACTTGGGATTTCAATCTGGGGATGTCCTTTTCCACCATGGCGTGCTTGCATAGTTAAAGGGCTTCAAAACATGTTAAGGAGTCAAACATACTCCTAGACTTGATCAAATAATCATAGGATGAAAGATGGTCTAATTAGAACTTATAGGGGCATGTCCTAGGACATGACTTAGGCGCAGTCTGGGACTCTTCACTTGCGTAGTCACGCCCTAGCTCTTCAATGAGAACCTTATTTGGGACTTGGTAAGGACATGTACTTTGCATGCCCTAGGCGTGTCCTGGATATGTGCATGGACACCATTCTTGGACTCGAATGAGAGGTTCTTAGGATATGTCAAGGACATGTCCTGGCTTGATGGTGGCACTTCAGTAACGTGACCTTAGTTTCACGAGACACGACTTTGGGATCTAGATGACCTTATCTGAGACACTTGGTCTATGCTCAAAATGTGTCGCATCGTCACACTCAGGACCTAGTTTATGACCAAATATTGGAATAAGGACATCTCCTTCATTTAAACTTCGATTTTAGTAGTTCTTTGTCATATATTATTAGAATCACATTCTTTTCTACTATGGATGGCCAATATTCAAACAAACGTTAGGGAAAGGGACATAATATAGCATACAATACATGTAGGATTTACAACCTAATAAATACACCCAAACCTAGCGTTTGCTAGTCCTAGAGAAAAATAAAGAATAAAGAAAAAGTAAAAACAAAAGACTCAATCTAAATAAGGATAGATCATTTAAACCTCTAGGTTAATCTGGAAGGGGGAGTTGTGCCTTCGTTTACTTAACAACTAAGACAACAATCTAAAAAAACTAAGCAGAATCCCTTACATGTTGATAAGGAACATATCAAATCAATCATGTCATGCCAAACTAATGATATGCCAATTTCAAGTAAGTAACATGTATTACGTGTGAATGCCCTTGCTTCATGATTTCAAATTTAAAAAAACAAAAATGAAATACCTTAGAAAGATTTCGCGTTGTCTTTTACTTCATTAGGTAACTCTTAATTTCTCTCTTGAGTCTTGGGGTTGCACACTTTCAGGCATATGCGATGAGTTTATGTAAGGGAATCAAATATAATCACATATGAAATGGTATAAAAGAAAGAAATATGGATCTCATGAAGGAATTGAGCCTTAAGAATATAGAGACATACCTTATCTCCAAGCAAGAGTTCCCATAAGATCAGCTAAGTCTTCATTCAAGGGTTGCAATAGGACGAGTCTCAAAGAATCAAAAGAAACATATTTGTCTTCAAAAGTCTAGGTAGTAACAAGGCATGAAGTGGCATGAATTGGCACTTGATATTCTTCTGTGAACTCTAAATGCTCCTCGGCAAGACTTGGCATCATAAGAGCTTCCTAAATTGAAGGCTTTCTTACTTGAATGGTGTTGATTTGTGACTTCTATTCTCATTGGCTCACTTGCCTTAGCTTATATACCTTTTTCTTTTTACTTTTCTTTTCAAAGCAGCCAAAATCATGAAGTGGTTGACGTTGTGTTTTCTTTTGTCCAAGTTAGGACTCTAAGTGACTGAGATGCCAGAGATGACTGAGATGAATGGGAGATGCCAGAGATGAGTTGAATGGAATCCAATAGTGATCGGATGGTTCCGAATGACACTGAGTGTGTCTAAGTGATGGAATTCCAATGAGGGCTTGGATTGTGACCGGGATTGGAGACGTGCCCTAGAGTGGCAAACATGTGAGTTCGGTGGACACTGATCGGGACAGAGAGGATCCTGAGTGGCCTAGTACAAGGCACGGGGTATACCTGTTTTAGTGACCAGTTCCCTAGTGATGTGAGACATAAGACACAAAGGTTTGCTCAGGGGTTGTAAACATAAAGGTTGAAATGTGAGAATCAGGTAGTCGTCATGTGCTACCTTTTGGATGTGCATAAACGGTTTAAACGGACAGGCGAGTTGGCTGCTATGGTTAGATTTTTTATGGACACGTGGATGGATGCACGAATGAGTTGAAGACTTGAGAGTCTAGTGGGAGTTATTTTTGGTCGACTGCGGGTGACCATACCTCCTGAGTTTCATATAAGCTTGTTTGAGGAGAAATCTGATTGATGAGACAGGATCAACAGTGAGAGGATGCTTCCAACATAGTTGAAAATTCTCTTGATTCCGAAGTTGATGAGGGAGACTTCTCATTTTCTGCTCTTTAGCAGGTGATGCTTAGTGCCGCAGGATTACGTAGGATGAATTTTGATGTCATCTTCTTGGACCATCCTTGATTCTTCCCTATGTGGGATGACGATGAGTGATATGACAGTTAAAGGGTTCAAAGAGAGTGTAAGACTCTATGACCCAAAATCTGGTCATTTGTTGATAAAAAGAGCTAGTATGGATCCTAGGCGGATCAAGTGGTGTTGTGACGATCGAGGTGATTGAGATGTGTGAGCGAGTTTTGGTCGAGTTGGATGGAACTCGAGGGGATCAAAATAATTGAGATAATTGTGTCGACTCATAGTTGAGTAAACCGACGTGAGTTTGGACCGCAGGGATAATGAGGTATGAGAATACCAGATAGAAGTTGGATATGTGAATGAGTATGAGACGAGGACGATACGTTGAATATCATTCAGGAAAAGATGAATAGCCGATACCTCGAGTAGGATGTTACCAAGTTCATTACCACTCCGGATGGAGCGATTGTATGGAATGTTGTTGGACGGTGAAAGGTAACCGACAGGTTCGAGTCTAGTACGTCTTAGTGACTTGAGTCGGTTGACCTTTGGAAAGAACCAAGGAATGAGATTGGTTAGTGAACTCGCTGGATTATCTCTGGAGTTGGTCAGGTGACCGCGATGACTTTGAGAGGACGTTCAGTATAGTGAGGTTTGGCCAGGATATATGATTGGAACGTGGATGGTAATATGTGATTGGACATTGCCAGGGTGCAATCCTTGAACATGCTAGAGTAGTGCCTTGATGGTTGATATGATATGGTAATCGGACGGGGTCCGATGTTGACTGTACATTGAGTACAAGGATTAGACATTGAATACTATCCCCTAGAGCAGAGTGGATTGAGAGGGTTCAGTGATTATGCGAGCATAGAACTCAGGGCCATGTGGACCCGAGGAACCCAAGTGATTATTTATGTGACAATCCCTGCTAAGGCAAGTATTCGATGGGGTCCAGATACATCCAAGTTGGGTGAGATGTCGATTGGTGTATCAACAAGATGAGTAATGTGACAGTTTGAGACTCGAGACGAGTCAAGATTTCAGCGTAGGTCGCTGAGTGACATGAGATACGATATGGGGACTCGAGAGCGAGTCGAGATCAGAGTAGCGCAACGTAAGATCAGTGGAGCCGGGAGTTGCTGGCTGGTCACGATAGTTGTCAATGAGATTGGCTTCCTTACAAAGTCGATCTAGCATATTGTGGTAATGGAATGAATCGGTATCCGACATGTTTGGATTGGTATGTAGTGATGAGACTCTAGTGAGAGTCAGCATGAGTATGGGAAAATGAGGGAGTTGACTAATATGCGTACCGAGGCCGATAAATACCACATATTGAGTATGACATGCGAGATGAAATTCATGCCATTGTGACGGAAAGATCTAGAGGATGTTTGTCAGATCGGAGGCTGAGCAGGATATCAACTTCGGCTGTCAGATGAGAAGAGTCGTCAAGCTGAAAAACCGACTATGATGTCATCTTAGTATAGCAGACCTATCGAAGTGAGTGACATGTGAAACCGACGAGTGTCGTTGTCTCGTGTGAGACTTATGAATTGACAATTCCCAAATTACGCATTAAATTAAACACGTAATTCGAGTATTATGCAATTTAAACCCTTTTTATGTAGATGTAGTATTGGTAAATAGGGATCGTTCTGAACCGGGGAAATTAGGGAACATTAATGATATGTTAGTGAGAAGACTAATGAATAAAAGAATAATAAATTAATTAATGAATTAAAGAATTAAATAATAAAAGAATTAAATAATCAAAGAATTAATTAATTAAAGAATAAAGGGATAAAAGAATAAAGAATAAAGAATAAAGAATAAAGAATAAAGAATTAAGGAATAAAATAAAATAATAAAAGAATAAAAGAATAAAGAATTATATGGGGGGTTTGGAAGGGTTGTAAATATAAAATAAAGAAAACAAGTAAAAATAATTAAATACTTAATTCTACTTCTACTTTAACCTTTGTACTAGTGAACTTTCTTCAAACACATATTTTTACCAACACTCTAACATCATGCTTATATTGAACCAATCACGAAATCTTACCTTAATCACCTCAAATACATGCATACATTTTTCATATTATAAATGCACCGAACATCGGATTATTACTTACAATATGATTCACCTTAAGTTAATGATTTAATGTGCCGAACAACGATCAAACATTAAATCTCTTCAACTCTATTCTAAATGCCCGAGCAGCGGATCAACATTTAGCTTTGAATTGAAGTTTAAACAGTCAAACATATGAAGTAAAAGAAATTCAAAAAGTAAAACACATGGAGATTGCATTCTTGCTTACGAATGTTAGAAAGAAAATACCAACACATATATTGAATTATAAGTAAAACCAATAACAATAACAAGAATTTAAGTAGAAAAATATGGATTTTCACAAGAATCACCGAACAGCGGCAGGAAACTTGTGAAGATTGAAGAAGAAATACGAGAAATTCGGTTTTAAAACTCTTGAATTGCCTTAGAATTTCTTGGCCTAGGTATTTTTTAAGGGAAGCATAAAAATGTGTTTAAGAGATCTCAAAGAAATATCATAAGAACAAAGTAAAGAAGAAATGAAATTAAGAAAAATAAAAGTAACATAAATTAAGAGCAAGAATTAAAAGAAAGCTAATTAATAAGAAAATCTATAAGAAGTTAAAATAGTCCCCAAAAATGTCTCTCAAAAGAGAGAAACAAAAGAATTAAACTAAGAACTAAAAACTAAGAAAAATGGAAGAAATGAAAAAATGGGACTAATATGGGACTCCAAATACATGAAATGGCCTCCCTATTTATAGATGGAATGCCACAATTGTTCAAATAAAAATACAAAATACAAAGTATAAAAATAATAATAAAATAGTACATGAAGAAGTGATGGAAATGATGAAATTGGTTGATTTTGGAGAAAAGATGTTGATTTTGGGGAAAAGATGTTGATTTTGAGGAAAAGATGCTGATTTTGGGGAAAAGATGTTTGAAAAATCAGCCAAAATGGTTGAAAATGAGGAAATAGTGTTGCTGGTTTTTTGCTGGATTTCTGGATTTCAGCAGCTTCCTACTTAAATTTCAAGCAAATTTTGGTGACCTCCCTTCTTTTAGTCATATCTTTTTCGTTAAAATTCCGATTGGGATGATTCTTTAGCCAAAATGCTCAGAATTTCATGCTTTATTTATTTCTGCAAAAATCCCACAAAATATATTATTTTCTCCAATTTTTTTTATTAATTTAATAATAAAAGTCAAGTATAAAGGTTATAAAATAATATAAAATAATGTTTAATTGAAGACCTATCATGAACCGATGTGTTGATTCTCAAGAGTTGAGTTGGAGATTTGGAAGCTCTAGTGACAGTGTGTCAGGACCCACCCCGGTTTCACCCCGAAAACCGAGGTAAACCCTGCTCCCGTCTGACACCCTGAACACAACACCAACGAAAACTACTAAAGTAACACAGTCAGACGCAGGAGAAACTATATAAAGCATCCCGAAGTCAAAGTTTACAGAGCATAGTACCAATACAAAAGAAAGAAAACCGATGAACTAGATACACGCACAACGGAAAGGTTAAAACACTTCGGGGTCACTCTATGCCTCCGACAATGCCTCAACGTCAGAACCCAGCGCTAGCTCCACAACCTAGAGGGCAATTTAAAACAGAAGGTGTGAGTGGACCATAAATAATAAAATCATTTCCGAAAACCATTTCATAATAAAACCAGGGTTTTAGCCCTCCGTTTTGAAATCACAGGCATAACCAGTTGCTGAAAACATTTATTATCACCATTAAAACAGTTACAGCATCATTATAAAAACAGTCATGGAAATCAGATCACAAGCATCCGATCAAACCTGCTGGACCTATCCGAGTCTTTAAACTCCCGAGTCTTTAAACTCCCGAGTCTTTAAACTCAATCCAGACCCTAATAATATCCGAGTCTTTAAACTCCTGAGTCTTTAAACTCAACAGGCCTACGGGGGAAATATCAATATATCCGAGTCTTTAAACTCAATCCGGGTCTTTAAACCCAATCCGGGCCCGTCCCCCGTTAATCACAATATCCGGGTCTTTAAACCCAATAACCAGATCCAGCAAATCCAATCCAAAACCATTTGAAAACAATTTCTAAATCCATATCCAAACCCGAATCCGAAATCACTGGTCTGATGCCCTTCCGGCATCCAAAACCGTCATTCCGAACCCAAATCCGGAAATCCACTTTTCAACTTTAAAACCAAATCTCATTACCGAAATCCGATTCTAAAACCGAAAGCCCTTGATTATCAAATCACGTCTCAAAATAAATTTATAATCATTAAAAATCACTTATCGTTTAAAAACCTCAAATCATGGCATCGA
This sequence comes from Prinsepia uniflora, assembly GCA_032719365.1. Classification (NCBI taxonomy): domain Eukaryota; kingdom Viridiplantae; phylum Streptophyta; class Magnoliopsida; order Rosales; family Rosaceae; genus Prinsepia; species Prinsepia uniflora. The sequence continues at coordinate 34,559,679 of CM064866.1, forward strand.
AATCAGAATCCAACCTTTTTCTCGTAAAACGTGCCAAATACGTCATTTCCTCGAAAACCGTGCCATTTCATAAAACAAATATAAATCGTTCAATAATCATGAAATCATAATGAAAACCATAAAACAAGTAATTAAAAGCAGTTATGCATGCTCGAGTTTAGAGAAGGGGTCCAATCACAATACCGATCCCTTAATCGCGACTCGAACGTCCTGTACGTTCTTCAGCTTCCTCGGAAAGTCCTGATCCTGTCACAAGTCACCAAAGTGCGTTACTAACACATCTACCAAGGTCCACCTAATTTTCCCCAAAAATCCCCGGGTCCTAAACGTAACAAACCGGAACCCTAAACCTTCACCTTTGCGGAACTAACTCCAAACGACGTCCGATTAACCCGAAACCTATTCCAATGGACTCGTCACAACACCTAGACCAAAAACCATGTTGACCGTTTTCCCAACCGCCACTGCATGCGCCCCCACGTGCCGCCCAAAGTGGCTGTGCGTGGCCCTCACGCGCCTGCACACAGAGGTACTGTTCACCGTCGTCTACCTCGAGTGAACCGGTCTGAATCGGCGCACCCGGTTCACCGCCGTGCCTGCACCGTTTTCCTCCCCCTCTTCACCATCTTCATCGTCCAAGCCTAAGCTACCCATTCCCCTCACTCAGACATCTCGACTCAGCCTACAACCCGTCGACTCAAGCTCGAACAAAACCCGAACCAGTCCCCTGTTTCACCATCCAATCAACCAGGTCACCCCCCGTCACGGTGTCGACCTTAAACCCTTCCTAGAACCTCAGTGAATCTTACCCAACTCACCAAAACCGTCGACTCACTCCCAAAAGCCACGACTTTTGGTTTGAAATTCACGGAAAAACAGAGTACTTACACAGGGCTTCGAAATTACCTGCAGTCGTCGCCGTCGTGCTCACCGCCGCACTCCTTGGAGGTCACAGAGTCCTCCCCAGCTTCCCTTCGAGTTCACTTGAACCGTACACGGCCACACCACCGCCACAAGCTCTCAACTCCTCTCTATTTTTTTCTGGTTTTCCCGTGAACTCCCACTTCACACACACACAACTACTGCACCTCCCAACCTTCTCCCTAGCTCTCTTTCACCCTCTGGTCACTCCTCACTCCCCAGATCACACCAACACTCACCAGCACCTCTCAATTTTCCCCCAATCTCCCTCTCTGTTTTCTGTTCTTCTCTGGTTCGAACACACACACACACACACACACACACACGGGTACACAATCACAATACCCAAATTATTGGACCCGTCTTCCCTAGAATCCTCTAGCCCTCCAACACGTGTCACCATCCTGCAACTCCTTTTCCAAGTGGTTCAATCTCAGCCCTCCATTTGTCCCTCTCTGTTGCACAAATGCCAATGTGCAAAAGACCAAAATTTTCTTCCTTTTAAGCCAAAATTACCATTTTGCCACTACCTTTCTAGACCCGTAACTTGCCCGTCCTAAGTCCGATGAATATGTGCCGTCTGTCGTTAAACTCAGGACAACGAGAGCTATCTAACGGTCCTAGGTCAATGTGTCAAAACCCTATCGTACGAAAAGTCAACTTTTCCCCTATTTTAACCAAATTACGGTAATGCCCTCAACCTTCCGAACATCATAACTTCCTCCTCGGATGTCAGAATCGGGCGTGCCACCTGTCTACGGATTCGTGACGTCCCAAACTACGTCACGGTCATTGGTCAAAGTACATTTGACCTCCCGAACTAAAAGTCAACAATTTGCCCGTACTAGGGGCAAAATCGTCATTCTACGCTAACGACCCTATCGAGACCAACTAACCACCGATTAAGCTCCCTAATCTTTCACTAATCACCGTCTTAACCCTAATTCCCAGGACGGGTCGTTACAACCTACCCTCCTAAAAAGAATTTCATCCCCGAAATTCCACAACTAGTTCCCAACACTAGGGGTCTCCTATCCGATAATCACTACTAGCTTAACAACAACCATTCCTGGGTTTCTTGTCTATCATCTCCACCTTGGGTATTTCACTCCATCCCCAACTACCAGTGTACCACTAAAACTTCATGGTGTACACAAGGGAAACTCTATGAACAGAAAACAAAGGTATTTTAAAATACCTCATGTGGAGTACCCGATAGAATTCATAGAGTACATCCTCAAGTACTACCACCGACACTTCCCAGAAACCCCTCTCAACTCCTACCCAGGACCATCTAGGCCAAATAGGAAAACCTACCTATTGGCCCACTCCCTCACTAACACATCCCTCGGCTGCTACTTCGACCACTTGTCGGAATAAATTTACAAAGTCCTAAAGGCAAACTCTAGATTGTGGGTTCTCTTCCTTCAATAACCTCATATCGATCAGTTATAGTCACTCCTTTCCTGTTTCTTCCGTCCGCCTTCAACTGAACTCACCGTAAACTATAACCTCGTCACTCCAGGTCACCTAGGGAAAATCCTAGACTCTACCCCGAGATCCAATAATAAACACGACACGACTAAGGATAGTAAAAGTACCTGTCCTCGCACGTAGTGCCGACTGAACCTCCTGCTGAGTCATCGAAAACACTCGAGCCTGAGATCCTATAGATCTACCACCACCTCTTCTCGTGCCCACTGTCCCTGACACTGTACTCTGTCCGGGCTCCGCCGATCCTTGACCTACACCACCTTCCTGTGGCAACAGTGGACACTCACGTTGGAAGTGACCTCGCTCCCCACAGTAGAAACAAACATCCCGACCTGGTCCACCACTCGGTCTCCCCATTGACGCAACAGACGTCGCACTAGCTTGCGGAGTCGGTTGTGCTCGGTAACCATGGAATCCTGAACTCCGGAAACTACCAGGTCTACCAAAACGATCATCGCCCGACGACGATGCTCCACTGAAGTTACCTCTCTTCAGTGTCCTCAAACTCGAAGCTCCAGAAAAAGATGGCTCTCGGCGTCGTACCAGAAAACTAGCTTCAACCCTCACCGCAGCGTCCGACAACTCTCGGAGGGAAGTAAACGATCCAACCGTCACTATGGCTCGAATCTCACCTCGTAGGCCCAACTCAAACCTACGGCACTTCTCGGCTTCAGTAGCCGCAAACGCAGGAGCAAACTGAGACAACATCTGAAACTTCTGTTCGTACTCAGCCACACTCAGATTCCCTTGTTGAAGCTGTAGAAACTCAGCCTCCTTGGCATCTCGGAAATAACGAGGGTAATATTGATCCAAGAACCTCTCCCGAAACGTCTCCCAGGTCACAGTGTGGGCATCCCAGCTAGACAACTCGAGGGTATACCACTACTCGTACGCCGCACCGTCCAGCAAGAAAGTAGCCAATAACACTCGATCCTCCGGTGGGCAATGCATCACTGCAAAGATCCGCTCAAGTCTCGTGATCCACCTCTAGGCTTCCTGTGAGGACCCACCCCGGTTTCACCCCGAAAACCGAGGTAAATCTTGCTCCCGTCTGACACCCTGACACAAATACAGTCAGACGCAGGAGAAATTATACAACATATACCGAAGTCAACAGTTTACAGAGCATAGTACTCAATACAAAAGAAAGAAAACTATTAAACTACATATATGCACACGGAAATTAAAACAAAATACTCCGGGATCCCTCTCGTAACTTCTATGCCTCAGATGCTGCCTCGACGCCGGAACCCCGCACCTACTCCACAACCTGGAGGGCAGTTAAAAACAGAAGGTGTGAGTGGACCAGAATAAAATAAAAGTTTCCAAAACCATTTTATAAGCAAACCGGGTTTAGCCCTCAGTTTTTCAACCACATGCATAACCCAGTTATCAAAACGGTTGGAGATCATTTACCATAAAATATCATAAGAAACAGAAACACTATAAACCAGTTATAAAAATCATATTTTAAGCATCATTTTCTGATCAAACCTGCTGGACCTATCCGAGTCTTTAAACTCCCTAGTCCTTAAACTCAATCCAGGCCTCAACATGCCTACGGGGGAAATATCAATATATCCGAGTCTTTAAACTCCCGAGTCTTTAAACTCAATCCGGGCCTTTAAACCCAATCCGAGCCCGTCCCCCGTCAATCAATATCCGGGTCTTAAACCCAATATCCAGATCCAGCAAATCCAATCCAAAACCAATTTAAAATCAATTCTAAATTGATATCCAAACCCGAATTCGATATCCCCGATCCGAAACCCTTCCGGCATTCGGAACCGTCATTCCGAACCCAAATCCGAAAATCTACTTTCCAACTTTAAAACCAAATCTCGATTCTCGAAATCCGATTCTAAAACCGAAAACCTCGATTATCAAATCAAGTCTTAAATCCATTGCTAACCATTGAAAATCACTTATCATTTGAAATCCCAAAATCATGGCATCGAAATCAGAAATCAAACATTTCTCGTAAAACGTGCTGAAAACCGTACTTTCTCGAAAAACGTGCAAATATGTAAAACCAACATAGAATATTCAACAATCATGAAATCACATGTAAAACCATAAAATAATTATAGAAAAGCAGTTATGCATGCTTAAGTATAGAGAAGGGGTCCACTCACAGTACCAAGCCCTCAATCGTGTCCCGAACGTCTCGTACGTTCCTCAGCTTCCTCGGGAACTCCCGATCCTATCAACAACCACCAAAGTATGTTACTAACACGTCTACTAAGGTCCACCTAAATTCCCTCAAAAATCCCCAGGTCCTAAACGTAACGAATCGGAACCCTAAACCTTCACCCTCGCGGAACTACTTCGATTCGACGTTCGATTAACCCGAAACCAATTCCAACGGACTCGTCACAACACCTAGACCAAATCCATGTTGACACCTTCCCCAAAGACCGTCGCACGTGCCCCCACGCGCTGCCCAAAGTGGCTGCGCGTGGCCCTCATGCGCCTGCTACAGTGTCACCGTCTACCTCAAGCAGACCCGGTTCAGCACAGTGTCTGCAACTTGAACCGGCGTCAGCAGTTCACCGCCTTCCGTCCACCAAATCAACTCCTTTATTCACCAACAGCATCGTCCTGACCTAGGCTACCCATCCCCGTAATTCAATCACCTCGACACGGCCTAATACTCATCGACTCGAACTCGAAACAAAACTCGAACATTGCCCTGTTTCCTTCTCCGGCCACCCAGGTCACCCCCCATCACGGTGGCTAACTTAAACCCTTCCTAGGGCCATCCTAAACCTCACCCAACTCACCAAAACCGTCGACTCTACCCCAAATTTCACGACTTTCGATCTGAACATTGACGGCAAAACAGAGCACACAAGGTACTCTTCGTCGACCAGCCTCCACCGTGCACTCCTCCGTCACGGCAGCACAACCAGCAGGTACCTAAGTCTCCACTGAACTCCCTAGACCTCACAGGACTCCTCGATTCTATCCCTAAAGCCACGACTTCTACTTTGAACGTCCACGGCTAAACAGAGCAAATAGAAGAGGATGAGAAATTACCTGTCCTCCGATCGCAGTCGTGAGCTCAGCCGCGAGGTAGTAGCTCCTCCCGTCCACCTCCAGCCTCTGGACATTTCCACGAGTCCAATTGCACCGTACACGGCCACTCCACCACCACGATCTCTCTGGTCACCCTGTTTTTTCCTCCCTGGTTTTTACCCGTGGCTCTCAACTCACGCACAACACTCACCACTCCTCCAACCTCCCTCACTGCCTTCCTCTCAAGTCCTGATCACTCTCACACACTCACAAACTCACACCCTCACCGAACTTGATCGATTCCTCCCAAAATTCCCAGTCTCTGTTTCTCTATGGGTCGAAGAACAACCACGAACACGCGGGCACCCCAAATAATTGGGACCGTGTTCCCTAGAAACCTCTAGTCAAGCCCCACGTGTCACCATCCTCCCCTTCTCTCTCACAACTGTCTCAATCTCAGCCCTTCATTTTCCTTCTCTGTTGCACAAATCCCAATGTGCAGAAAGACCAAAATGCCCTTCCTTTTACGTCACATTTACGGTTTTGCCACTACCTTTCTAGACACGTAACTACCACATCGGAAGTCCGATGAATACGTGCCGCCTATCATCGAAATCAGGACGACGAGATCTACCTAACCATCCTAGGTCAACACAACAAAACCTGTTCACCGAAAAGTCAACTTTTCCCCCTATTTTACCCAAAGTACGGTTATGCCCTCAACCTTCCGAACATCATAACTTCCTCCTCGGATGTCGGAATCGGGCGTGCCACCTGCCTACGGATTCACGATGTCCTAACCTACCTCCTGGTCACTAGTCAAAATCCATTTGACTACCCGAGCTAAAAGTCAACTTTTTGCCCAAACGAGGGGCAAAATCGTCATTTTACATTAACGACCCCAACGAGGCCAACTAACCACCGATTAAGCTTACTGATCCCATCTAACCCTAATTTCTGGAACGGGTCGTTACATTCCTCAGGATCTGCCCCACCACTAAAAGTAGTAGCCCCGAGCCGCTGGGCTCGCTCAATCGTAGCACTCTCTATTCCTCTCGCCGCTTCTTCTTCAAGTCCTGGAGAGGGTCTACGTCTCGGAGGCATCGCCAATCGCACACTAAAAGAGGCATAGAAACAGTCAAACAACCTAAACACAACCTCACAAACCGACAAACCCGAAAAACTCGACAAACCTATGCTCTGATACCAATTGTCAGGACCCACAACGGTTTCACCCCGAAAACTAAGGTAAACCCTACTCCCGCCTGACACCCCGAACACAAAACCAACGAAAACTACTAAAGTAACACAGTCAGACGCAGGAGAAACTATATAAAGTATCCCGAAGTCAAAGTTTACAAAGCATAGTACCAGTACAAAAGAAAGAAAACTGATGAACTAGATACATGCACAACGGAAAGGTAAAAACACTCCGGGGTCACTCTATGCCTCCGACAATGCCTCAACGTCAGAACCCAGCGCTAGCTCCACAACCTGGAGGGCAATTAAAAACAGAAGGTGTGAGTGGACCATAAATAATAAAATCATTTCCGAAAACCATTTTATAATAAAACCAGGGTTTTAGCCCTCCGTTTTGAAATCACATGCATAACCAGTTGCTGAAAATAGTTATTATCGCCATTAAAACAGTTACAACATCATTATAAAAACAGTCATTGAAATCAGATCACAAGCATCCGATCAAACCTGCTGGACCTATCCGAGTCTTTAAACTCAATCCAGGCCTCAATAATATCCGAGTCTTTAAACTCCCGAGTCTTTAAACTCAACAGGCCTACGGGGGAAATGTCAATATATCTGAGTCTTTAAACTCCCGAGTCTTTAAACTCAATCCGGGTCTTTAAACCCAATCCGGGCCCTCCCCCGTTAATCAAAATATCTTGGTCTTTAAACCCAATAACCAGATCCAGAAAATCCAATCCAAAACCATTTGAAAACCATTTCTAAATCCATATCCAAATCCGAATCCGAAATCACCGGTCTGATGCCCTTCCGGCATCCAAAACCGTCATTCCGAACCCAAATCCAGAAATCCACTTTTCAACTTTAAAACCAAATCTCATTACCGAAATCCGAGTCTAAAACTGAAAGCCCTTGATTATCAAATCACGTCTCAAAATACATTTATAATCATTAAAAATCACTTATCGTTTAAAAACATCAAATCATGGCATCGAAATCAGAATCCAACATTTTCTAGTAAAACGTGCCAAATACGTCATTTCCTCGAAAACCGTGCCATTTCATAAAACAGATATAAAGTATTCAATAATCATGAAATCATAATGAAAACCATAAAACAAGTAATTAAAAGCGGTTATGAATGCTCAAGTTTAGAGAAGGGGTCCACTCACTATACCGAGCCCTTAATCGCGTCTCGAACGTCCTGTACGTTCTTCAGCTTCCTCGGGAAGTCCCGATCCTATCACAAGTCACCAAAGTACGTTACTAACACATCTACGAAGGTCCACGTAATTTTCCCCAAAAATCCCCGGGTCCTAAACGTAACAAACCGAAACCCTAAACCTTCACCTTCGCGGAACTAACTCCAAACGACGTCTGATTAACCCGAAACCTATTCCAATGGACTCTTCACAACACCTAGAACAAAAACCATGTTGACCATTTTCCCAACCGCCACCGCACGTGCCGTCCAAAGTGGCTGCGCGTGGCCCTCACGCGCCTGCACACAGAGGTACTGTTCACCGTCGTCTACCTCGAGTGAACCGGTCTGAATCGGCTCACCCGGTTCACCGCCATGCCTGCACCGTTTTCCTCCCTCTCTTCACCATCTTCATCGTCCAAGCCTAAGCTACCCATTCCCCTCACTCAGACATCTCGACTCAGCCTACAACCCGTCGACTCAAGCTGGAACAAAACCCGAACCAGTCCCCTGTTTCACCATCCAATCAACCAGGTCACCCCCCGTCACGGTGTCGACCTTAAACCCTTCCTAGAACCTCACTGAGTCTTACCCAACTCACCAAAACCGTCGACTCACTCCCAAAAGCCACGACTTTTGGTTTGAAATTCACGGAAAAACAGAGTACTTACACAGGGCTTCAAAATTACTTGCAGTCGTCGCCGCTGTGCTCACCGCCGCACTCCTTGGAGGTCACAGAGTCCTCCCCAGCTTCCCTTCGAGTTCACTTGAACCGTACACAGCCACACCACCACCACAAGCTCTCAACTTCTATCTGTTTTCTCTGGTTTTCCCGTGAACTCCCACTTCACACACACACAACTACTGCACCTCCCAACCTTCTCCCTAGCTCTCTTTCACCCTCTAGTCACTCCTCACTGACCAGATCACACCAACACTCACCAGCACTCACCAGCACCTCTCAATTTTCCCCCAATCTTGCTCTCTGTTTTCTGTTCTTCTCTGGTTCGAACACACACACACGGGCACACAATCACAATACCCAAATTATTGGACCCGTCTTCCCTAGAATGCTCTAGCCCTCCAACACGTGTCACCATCCTGCAACTCCTTTCCCAAGTGGCTCAATCTCAGCCCTCCATTTTTCCCTCTCTGTTGCACAAATCCCAATGTGCAAAAGACCAAAATACCCTTCCTTTTAAGCCAAAATTACCATTTTGCCACAACCTTTCTAGACCCGTAACTTGCCCGTCCTAAGTCCGATGAATACGTGCCGCCTGTCGTTAAACTCAGGATAACGAGAGCTATCTAACGGTCCTAGGTTAATGTGTCAAAACCCGATCGTATGAAAAGTCAACTTTTCCCCCTATTTTAACCAAATTACGGTAATGCGCTCAACCTTCTGAACATAGGTGGTGTGGAACAACTAGTTCCTTCTTCTGGAAAGGTTACAAGTTTTGTTCCGAACGATTCGACTATCCTTCCCCCCGGATTTCTGAAAGCAATGATGTTCCCTTCATCTTTCCTCTAGTGATATCTTTGTTACTTTTTATTGCATCCTCTAACCATGTTTATTGTCTAGTTAAGAACAATAAGGCATAGTTGTCGGTGGTAAAGAATGATGAACCCCTACTCTGAATTGAGAATGCCCCATATGGACATGTTGTCTTCGATCGTTTGGCAAGTCTAGATGAATTAGTTGTTCCAAATGTGTGGACTTCTCAAGTAATCTTTTCAGTTCCCACTTCTCTTCCAGCAGAGAGAAGGCCCGAGAAATCCTTTGAGGTATCATCCGATAGGCCTAATTACATAATCGGAATATTACCACCTCCCTCTTCTCTTTGTCAAATTCCATCCTCTTCTTTTTTCACAAAGATTTCAAAGAAGGAGTCCATATCATTAGTTTGATCATTTCCCTAGTTGTCTGTGTGTAGCAGTCCTCCTTGGGTCATTCCAACTCCATTCTTTTTTAAGTTCATCTTCCAGAATCATCAGGTGATCCAGGATTGGGGTCGAAATGGTAAATCTTCCCGAATATCGACTCTAATCTTATGTTACCTAATGATTATCATCTTCTTATTTTTTTTGATCTGTTTTGCAGGTATCTCCTTCCTCTGAACTTGAACTTATAGAAGCAACGATAGCTATTTTTTCGTATATGTTCAGGCCAATGCATCACCCTTGAATTCTTCTTTTCCTAAAATATCTGCTACTAGGGATATAATTATGCCTTTCATGGCCAGGGCAATTATCGGGATATAGGAGAATTAGCTCGAGCAGTGAAGATTGTTTCATATTCTTCCCATGTGGCATGAGCATCCTCTGGTCATGTATTGGTGATGTTAAACCATTCTTAGAGCATTACAATTCATGTGGTTTGCAACAATCTCCTCATCTAGTAAACATCCCAACTAGAATTAAGTAGGAAGAACTTGGTCAGAGCTCTTCTATGAAAAATAATGAATGCCTTCACGTGGGAATGGCCTTGCATGAAGGGCTTCAAAATTGAAAATCCTCAAAGCTCAAGTTATTGAGGCAGAGGCCTACAACATGATGGTCAAACAACAACATGAACTTGCCAAAACTAAGAGAAAGCAGCTTAAAAGAATTCCCAGAAAGCAAGCAAAGAGTTTGTGAGGCTCTTCCTCAAGATTCTGTAATTTCTCATAATGTTAGACTCATGAGTGTAGAATTTTTCTCCACTATAGAGAGTAGAATTTTTCTCCACTATAGAATTTTTCATGGGACATAGCTGATTACTTCGCTCGCTGAATTCTAAAATGTTGGGTAATACTTTTCAAAGTGAATGGCATTAGTGTAATTTTTCTCCACTATTACATCACCATCTCTCAAGTAGCATGAACCTTCCTGCCTACTTTTTGGATTAAATTTGGCTCCATTTTCCTTTTCCAAGTGTAGATGATCATACTGGTAAGATCGTTTTCCAAACTAGATCACATTCTCAGAAAGATTTCCCTTTCACCCTCTTATTGTACGATCTTGCTACTGCCGCTTTGTTAGCCTTAATTTTTTTTTGGATTATCCATCCTTTTTTTATCCAATTCCTCCAGTTCGTAGCACATAGCCTATACGTACTCGTCAATATCCAAACCATACTTATGTTGGAGTTGTAATTAGTTGATATTTTCTCCACTGGTAGAGATTGATCCTCGCAATAGACTAAGTTTGCTGGGGCACCTTTTTTGATGTCTGATATGAAAAAAATGGATATATCAATTGCTCATGTCAGTTTGTAGCCACCTATCATCTTCTTTAGGATGGTAAGGATGTTTTTGTTGTTGGCTTCCGCTTGGCCATTGGCTTGAAAGTAGTAAGGACTAGATTGCACAAATTTAATGGAAAGTTGGCCAAAGATCTTGGAATTTCAAGACAAGAGTGACGATCCACAATCAATGACAATCATCTCTGGTACTCCAGGCCAGCTCAGGATGTTCTCTTTCAAGAACTTGATGAAATCAGAGCTCCTGATTTGTTTTAACTCCTTTGCTTCCACCCATTTGGTGAAAGACTCAGTTGCCACCATAATGAAGCTGTGTTTTTCTTATGACTCTAGGGATATTTTACCCATGAAATCTATAGCCCAACCTCGAAATGGGGCTTGACCGCTGAGTTCATTAGCATGGCGGGTACATGTCGAAATGGGGGTGTCTTTAACATGCATCACATCCCTTGACAAATTCATAACAATCCAACTAGATGTCTAGCTAATAATAACTATGTCTTCATATAATCCATTTCATTTTTGGCCCTACCTGATGCTCTCCACACACTTCCTCATTATTTCACCCATTATCAACATTGCTTCATTAGGGCTGGTACATTGGTATAATGTATATCATAATTTTTCCTCACCAACCCTAGTCCCCATAGAGTGTAATGACTTGCTTTACTTCTATAGCGTATGTCTTCATTGAATGGATACTTCAATTACTTAATAAAAATAAAAGGTGTTCTGCAATCATTGGGCTCAGTTTTAGCGTTCACGATTTCTTGTTAAGCATCCCTTTCCATGCTGGAGGGTAAGTATTTTTTCTCAACTTTTATCTACTTCTCTGATTCCCTCCTGAAGGAAGCTCCAGACCTTACTTGGGCCATAAACTTGGATACCAAGTTTTCTTCCCATGGGATGTGTTCAATAGTCAAGGTGATGAACTTTGATGCTAATCTCGTGACCTCCTTTTAGTAACTTGCTAGGCAAAGGTTTCGGCATGTGTATGCTCCTTTGATTTTATTAACCACCCACTCTGAATCCCCATAGATCTCTACCTGGTGTGCTCCCATCTCAATCAAGATCTCCAAGCCCATGATCAATTCCTCATACTCTGCTTGATTGCTTATTATATCTTGCCAGACTAATTGGAATGAGAATGGACGGTTAATTTCTTCAGGATCAATTAAGCATATTCTAGCCCCTGCTGACACATTATTTTTAGATCTTGAAGTATATTTTCCTTGGGATGGTGAGGGTTGCTGATATGTATAGTTTCAAGGCCATTCCTTTCCTGTGTGGCATTAAGATTGGTGGTTTGAATAGGTAGTTCTTGAGCTCTTCAAAATCTGCCTTATGCTTGCCTATCCATCTGAATTCCACCATGTCCTTGAGTTTGGCTAGCGAGGAAAAGGGTTGGATCTTTCTCGATAGATTAGCTATGAATCTTTCGAGGAAATTAACCTTAGAAAACTCTGTAGCTCATTTTTATACATGGGTGAAGGTGATACATGATTACCTTGATTTTATTCTTATCCACCACCATCCCTCTCTCGTGAACCAAGAATCCTAGAAAATTTCCTACCTAAACCCCTAATGCGCACTTCATAGGGTTCATCTTAAATTTGTGTTGCCTCATCTTCGCGAAGGCCTATATGAGGTATTCTATAGAGGTTTATCCATGAATTTAAGTCACGAGGGGCTCTATATATAAAAAAAATGTTTAGAGTATTGTTCGGCTAAAATTAATTATGTTTTTTGATTTCATTATGAATTAAAAATTTAATGTTATGTTTATGTAGACAATATTTGGCAAAAATACACAAAAATACAATGCCAATGCCAATGGTTGAAAGAATTTTATGGAGATATGTTATCCATTTTTCGAAAATAATTATGGTAGTCATCTATTTTAAATGCTCAAAAGAACGCAAAATAAATATTGTAGCACTCAAATTAGCAATACTTAATAAGTTAATATTTACATGTTAAATTAGAAAGGAAAAAGGGTAATAGAAAAGAAATAAACTATAAAAAATTAATAATATTAATGTAATTTTCATATACATATATAAATAAAGAAGACAACGAAAAAATTACATGAGTTGCCTAGGACCCCTTTGGCCCCTTCATACCTCCACCAATGGGGTCGTCTATTTGTTTCTTCTTATCCTTAGACTTAACCACTACATCATCAATGTGCACTCCTAAGCTTTTGCTTATCATCTCGTGGAAGGTAGCATTCATTGCTCGTTGATCTGTAGATTCAGCGTTCTTCAATCCGATAGGCATGATTATGTACTTGAATGCCCCCATGTTAACCGGACACCAAAATGTAGTTTCGCAAATATCTTCCTTTGCTAAGAGGATTTGGTTGTGTTGATACCATGTTGACCAACCACCATCCGTACATAAGAACTGCAGGGTCGGAGAAGGACCTAGCGAGCGGCAGCCAGCATGAGATCTCCCTCAGCGATCAAGTTTGGCTGGTCAACATACCAAGTAAGTCTCATCGATCAGCGTAAGATTCACTATTCACACCAGCTGGCTGCACCAACTCCCTGGCACACCAACTGTCAGGACCCGTCCCAAATCCCCCGGGATTAACGTGGGACGCGCCTGCTCCCGTCGACTCCCTGACACTAGCAAGCCAAGCACCAGTTGGCACCTGCCTCTGGTCATCAGGAACCCCCAAGTGACTCCCAGCCACAAAACGGGACCTACTCCCAAACAGTTACTCAACCGCCACATTCATGGCTGCTATAAATACCCCCAGAACCTTTGCAAAGGTAAGCTCTCACCCAACTACTATTAGTCACATGCTTACGCTACTCAACAAAAGGGTACTGAATGAGGCATCAGAGCTAATCCGGTTGGCACCCCACTAGTGTCAAGTGTTGCCTTACAAGTCATCTGCAGAGCGTGAATCTAGAGTGGCAACGCCCTCAACAGGTCCGAAACACCACACGGCTGGTCCCAGATACCCCAGTGGGTCTCATTACGTTAGGTCCATTATAGGATCAAACATTTGGCGCCGTCTGTAGGAAGCGATTTCCTCCTACTAACTCCCATACCCCCACTCATCCCACCTGCCGACTGAGATGTCTGTTGAACGAGATGATGGAGAGCTCAACAACACTCCTCAAGGAGACTGTAACCGAGCCAGAACCAGCCAACCTTCCGAGGACATGCTCGAGATGTTGAGAACCCTCTGATCGGAAGTAGCAAAACTCAGAAAAAGCAATGCTGCCATCGAGAGCAGAAACCATGTGTAGGGAGAACAGCATGGAAGCACCCTTGTCATCCTTCAATCCACGCGCGAAGAGCTGGAGGAGCAGCGAGAGGCAACCAAACGGGCCCTAGCTACTGTAGCCTCTCGGCAGGAAGTCGATGTCTGCCAAGTAGAGGCGTCTGGGTGCCTCCTCTTCCATCAAATCGATCTGCCCGATCCCTCGAGAACACAGAACTTACTCGATGCTCGTGAACTGCTTGACTAGAGGTAACCGCATGCCCAGACTAATCACCTGACCTATCCTGCTCATGACCCTCGGATCCGAGCTCAACCGCCATTACCACTGTTGTCCAAGGGCACCCAATCCCAATCCGGCTCGGCACTACGACGAGTGCAGCGGAAGAAGGCACCTACCCAGCAGACGGATAACCAACTCTTGTTGGCTGGGCTACACCATTTGAAGGATGACTCTGACTCAACGACGGCTGCATCTGGTCGGCAATTATCACAACCAGAGCACCCTGGGAAGGTGCCGAGCGATACTAGTTGTCTACCAGCCGCTGACTAGTTGGGATCATCAGACAAGCCTGGCCGACCGGACGATGTGGTTCAATAGCTCCTCCGACGTGTTCGTGAGCTGGAGGTTAATAAGGCTAGGCCAGAACACTGCCTTGGCCCAGGGCCGACATCGGCCCCTTTACAGACCGAATCATGTAATACTGCCACGAGACAAAGGTCAAGCTCTTCAAGATCTCCCTATACAATGAAAAAGGAGACCCAGGCACCCAGATCAACAACTACAACTCCGCCCTTGCATTCAGAAACCTCTCTGACGAAGCCTAATGCCTAATCTTCAGTTCCACCGTCACTGAGGCCGCACTCAACTGGTTCTACCGACTGGAGAAACAGTGAATCGGCTCGTTCGACCACCTACACACGGTCTTCCTAAACCATTTCTTGATCCAGACGGATCGACTACTTACCACTAAGGACCTGGGCACCCTTAGACAGGGGGAAGATTAGCCTTTACGCTAGTACGCTGCCAGGTTCAGCCTC
Organism: Prinsepia uniflora; assembly: GCA_032719365.1. Taxonomy (NCBI): domain Eukaryota; kingdom Viridiplantae; phylum Streptophyta; class Magnoliopsida; order Rosales; family Rosaceae; genus Prinsepia; species Prinsepia uniflora. The sequence goes on from CM064866.1 coordinate 34,575,033, forward strand.
GAGTACTCCAAGTGCCACGAAACGGATGACAATGCGGCATACAGGGCCTTCCGTAATGGCCTGCGGGGTCCACTTTTAAATACCATGCCATCACCCAAGGTTGGGACGACTACAAGGAACTCATGAGGCAGGCATCGATCCATGCCAAGGCAGAGCACTTCAACTCCCTGCGGGTAGCACCCAGGACACCCGCAACCTATGTGCACCCCGCACCCTCAAATAGTCATCCAGCATCGCCACCTCTCGTGGCCAGTAGCCCGCACACGAACTACCGATCCGACTCTTACTCCGGTAAGAGAAAAGGGATGTACAACAACGACTACAAGGGGAAAGACAAGTACCCAAAAAAAGACACAAGCCCAACAATCACCACTAGTCAGATAAGCCCTATACGGGGCCAATGTCCATGTACGAGACGTACTCCATCCTCAACACCTCATTCGAGAATGTCCTCAGGAACATCGAAGGAACCATACCTAAGCCACGTGTGCGACCATCGGGCCCTTGCCCCGGCGTACAATCCAACTTGTACTGCCAATATCACAAATTCAATGGTCACACCATCGATGAGTGCGTGGCTTTCCGCGATATTGTGGAGAACCTCGTCCAGGAAGGGAAGATCAACCAATTTCTCCAACATGCGCGCCCCGCGCAGAACATGCCCCAAATCAACACAATCAGTGGCAGCCCAACCATCTCTTCCTTCTACACCTCCAACCGGGCAAAAAAGAGCTTTTTTCGGGCCACAACATCTAACCACCAGATATTTTACATCGAGGATGGTGGGGACACCAAGATGGCACGGGCTGGTTGGACGCCCATTTTCTTCTCCGAGGAGGAAAAACAGGGCGTAATCTTCCCTCACGATGACCAGCTAATCATCCGTGCACAAATCGCCAATTTTGATGTTGGACGAATTCTGGTGGACACGGGTAGTTCCGTTAATGTCCACTTCATGGAAAAATTCAACAAACTGGGCGTGGACTCCAAGGAGGTCAAACAAGCCAATTCCCCACTACTTAGCTTCTCCAGTGACTCTGTCATGCCCCTTAGCACCGTCTCTCTGCCAATCTCCCTCAGCAGCACGCCCAGAATCGTAACTGCCCTCACCACATTCCTTGTGGTCGACTGCCCCACGGTCTACAACGTCATCCTGGGTAGGGGACTCCTCAACCAACTCAGCGTCGTCATCTCCACCAGGTCTTTGCTCATGAAGTTCCCTGCCATTATGGGCACCGGCCAAGTTCACGGAAACCAGCAATCTGCCCGTACATGCTACCAGACTACGCTAACCATGGTCAACCCGTGTATAGAATGGGAAGCACTGGCCGTGGCAGAAGACGTTTATGAAGCTGATCCCGTCAATCCAAAACTAGCGACCCAAATCCGCTCAAGTCCTCCCGAGGACCCAGGCGACATATCTGCCACTTCACATCCCCAACCCGTTGAGGACATCGAACTAATCTCCCTCTGCACACAGCACCATGAGCGGCAGGTGAAAATTGGGACCTCAATCACCAGGGAGACCAGGGAATAGCTCATTCAGTTCCTAAAGGACAACAACAAAGTCTTTGCTTGGTCGTACGCAGATATCCCTGGCATCTCCACAGACGTCATCTACCACTGGCTTACCATCGACGCATCATTCAAACCGGTAATGTAAAAACAACGAACTTATGACGCCGAGCTCCAACTCGCCTTGCAGGAGGAGATCACAAAGCTCAGCACAATCCACTTTGTGCGCAAAGCGACTTACGTCGAATGGGTCACAAACGTCGTACTGGTAAAAACACCCTCAGGAACTTGGCGAATGTGCATCGATTTCACGGACCTCGATAAGGCCTGTCCCAAGGATAGCTTCTCGTTGCCTAAAATTGACCTCCTGGTCGATGCCACAGCCAATCACGAGCACCTAAGCTTCATGGACGCATACTCCGGCTACAACCAAATTAAATTGCACCCCGACGACCAAATTAACAAAAGTTTCCGCACCAACATAGGCGTCTACTACTTCAACGTCATGCCTTTCTGGCTGAAGAACGCCGAAGCAACTTACCATCACCCAATCAACTTTATGTTTGCCAACCAAATCGAGAAGAAAATGGAAGTCTATATGGACGACATTCTTATCAAAAAAAAAAACCGTCGGTGACCACATGCCCAACCTCCACAAAATGTTCCAGGTGTTGAAACAATATCATATGCGGCTCAACCAGGCCAAGTGTGTTTTCGGCGTCCAATCAGGAAAATTCTTGGGCTACATGATTAGCCAACGTGCGATCGAGTCGAACCCCGAAAAGATTAAAGCAATCCTCGACATGAGGCCACCACACATACTCAAGGAGGTCCAAACCCTCGCTGGCTGAGCTGCAGCTCTCACCAGATTCATCTCGCAAGCAACCAAAAATTGCCTCCAGTTATTCAAAATCATGAAGACACAGAGCAAAACTGTCAATTGGGACAACGAATGCGACACTGTATTCACCACACTAAAGGCCTACATGAGCACAACCGCCCTGCTTGCCAGACTAGGCATAGGAGAACGGCTCACAGTTTATCTCTCCATCTCTACCTCTGCCATCAGCTCGGTCCTCATCAAGAACAGGGATGGTGTCGAGTTCCTGGTATACTATGTAAGCAGGGTATTCCAAGATGCGGAAACCAGTAACTATGACCTGGAGAAGTTGGCCTTTGCTCTGGTCATCACTGCCTGACGACTCCGTCCGTACTTCCAGGCGCACCCCATATTGGTCCTCACCAACAAGGCCCTCCGCCAGGTGCTCCAAAAGCCTGATGCTTCGGGCAGACTCATCAAGTGGGCCATCGAGCTCAGTGAATTAGATATTACCTTCGTTGAGAAGGGCCAGGTCGTTTCCGATCTCGTCTCCGAATTCACATACGACACGACCCATCACATGCTGGAGGGACAAGATCCCAATACTTTGCTACCATCCGCGCCCCCCACTTGGAGCCACACGCATCAACGTTAGACTTATCCAGGCCCACCTGGACCCTCTATGTGGATGGATCCGCTGGTCACATCGGCTCGGGTGTAGGGCTTGTGCTAAACACGCCTACCCAGGGACAGCTAGAATATGCGCTCCACTTCGGTTTCAAATCCTCTGATAACAAAGCAGAGTACAGGGCCCAACTCGCCAGCCTTCGCTTGGCCAAGGACTTACAAGCCCAACAGCTACGAATCTTCAGTGACTCCCAGTTGGTTGTTCGCCAAGTAAATAGCCTTTATGATGCTAAAGATGTTTCTATGGCCCAATACCTTGCGGCAGTACGAAGGCTCCTGCTCAGTTTCCACGCCTATTAGATTATCAGATCACACGCTCTGAAAACAGCTATGATGACGCCTTGGACCGCCTAGCTTCGTCCATTGACGACAAGGTCGGCGACCAAGTTCGAGTCGAGCTCCTTGCCACTCCGAGCACCAAGGAACGCCATGTCATGGCTGTAACCAACAAACCCTCATAGATGGACCCCAGCATCCGATATCTCACCACTACAGAATTACCAACAAATAGAAATGAGGCCTGACGCATCCAACGACAGTCTGCCAAGTACAAGATGGTCCACAACCATTTATACAAGCAGGGGTTTGACGTCCCATTCTTGAAATGCCTCACATCCGACCACAGCATCACTTTCCTCAGGGAAATCTACCAAGGTATCTGCAGCAGCCACTCCGGGCCTATGTCCCTCGCTCACAAGGCCTTCCAGCAAGGATATTACTGGCCAAAAATGAGTGCAGACTCCATCGCACTCACACAAAAGTGCTTGATAGGTCATAATTTGTGCATGTTTGATCCATTATTTAATACTCTTTTATGTATGTTTTGTTAATATTTCATTATATGAAATTGGAGAAAATAATATATTTTGTGAGAAATGTGTAGATCAAATAGAGTTTGGAATTACGACAATTTAAGCAAAAGAATCACCTAAATCAGAGTTTAAACGAAGAAGTTATGAAGGAAAGAAGATTGCATAGGAAGGCTTTCCAGCTTAAATTCCGGATTTTCCTCCTTTTTTAGGTAAATTTCAAGTTCCTTCCACATTTATTCTCCATATTATATAGGGATTTTAGTCCTATTTCCTTTAGTATTCTTATTTTTAATTCCTTTACTTGTAGGAAAGGTTTTAATTAGATTTCTTAATTAATTAGGAAGCCTTTTCCTAATAGAATTTAATTAAAAACTCCTGTTTTTAAGAGGATTACTTATTTTCTTATAAATAGGGGCATTAGGGTTTATTGTAGGGGGGGGGGGGGGGCGAATTTACCTTCCTAGGTCCCAAAACTCTATCAAAATTCATACTCAATTTATATACATAGTTAGCCGTATTTTATTATTGTTTTATGCTTTTGGATTCAAGCTTGTGCTAAGGAGGACGTAAGGCTTAGGAGAAGAAGAATGTTTGAGCCCCTTTTCCTACTCCTTGATATTCTTTAGTATTTGTGTTTATTTATTCTTTTATCGTTTTATGTTTCTTATGCATTTAATTATGGTATTCGTTAATTCAATAATGTTTGAGTAGTGTAATTAGGGCTAGGGGTACTTGAAGCCCTAGCCATGTTAGTTCGTGTTTGATTTCTGGTTCTTGATTATGATTGTTTTGTATGCATTGATTTGTTGGATTAATGCGCTTCATGAACTCAATTTATGCTTATAAGCTTAGCTACCTTATTTGTGTATAATTGTCGATGTAATTGCTTGACGGATTACCTCGATGTTTGTGTTCACCCTGCAATTTGTAGCATCACGTTTAAGAGGGGGAATCTTATTCGTAATCTAAACTCATGACTTTCTAGGTCTGCACATCACTTTTCTACGTACAGTGCAGTGTCATTAAATCTTCTTCATGTTTCATGCATTATCATGCACCATTGGTAATAGTTGTTTAAGGGCGGGCACATCACGCTTAAACATGCAATCTGAGAGAAGATAATATGTGTGGAGTGAACCTTAGCAGGACCCTTGCACTGGCACTTAATTCAGATACATGCATAGTAATCTAATCAAGGAAATCTAACGGAACTATAATTGGTAAAGGTGGATAGAAACCCTAGCTCAACTTAGTTAGTTATTATTAGTTAGTTTACTTCATTCATAAAATGTAACAAACCTCCTATTGCATTTTAATTACTCCACTTAAGTCAATTGAGTTAAACGGAATTGGATATCATTGAGCAAGTCTTCGTGGGATCGACCTTTGCTTGCATCTATACTATCTACATGTCTTGTGCCCTTGCAAAGTTTATTACATGTAGAGGTTTTTCCTAGTATATCTTTTGTGCTTGGTAAAGTCTCTATTAGTGCCCGGAGTGCCAAACATGCGCACCAATCACCCACTTTCCAGCCCAACGACTCACTCCCATGCTCAGCCCTTGGCTTTTTTCTCAGTGGGGACTCGACCTCATCGGCCCCATGCCATGGGGAAAAGGCGGGGTCGAACACGCGGTTGTCGCAGTCAAGTACTTCACTATGTGGGCTGAGGAAAAGTCTCTCAAAACAATCACTGCAGCCCTGATCGAGAGTTTTGTTTACCAAAATATCATCTAACGCTTCGGGATACCACACAAAATTGTTATAGATAATGGGAAGCAGTTCGACTGTGCTCATTTCAGAAACTTTTGTGATGTCTACAACATCAAACTCTGCTTTGCATCAGTCGCACATGCCCAGTCTAACGGTCAGGTTGAGGCCGTAAACAAGCTCATAAATAATAACCTCAGAACCCCGCTCATAAATAATAACCTCAGAACCCCGCTCAATGATACCCCAAAAGGCCACTAGTCGGACATACTTTCTGATGTCCTATGGTCCTGTTGGACCTCCTATCAGACTCCGACTAGGGAGACACCCTTTGCCCTGGCTTTTGAGACTAAAGCTGTGGTCCCGGTGGAAATCGGAGAAACATCCTACCGGGTGCTACTATGACCCCGATGAGAAAGCAGAACTACTCAAGCTCAACCTCAACTTCTTGGAAGAAAACTAGGATCAAGCCAACCTCAGAAACATGGCCCACAAGAAACGTATCGCTCACTATTACGATTCTCGGGTACGAGCCCGTAGCTTCAAGGCTGGCGACTGGGTCCTCCGCAAATCTGCCTCCCAACAAAGGACTGGGCAGACGGCTCCCTTGGGCCCACATGGGAAGGCCCCTACCTAGTCACCAAGGTCTGTCAACCAGGAACCTTTAAGTTAAAAACTACGGACAACCGTATGTTAGCGCACCCATGGCACGCCGATCACCTCAAGCTTTTCTACAAATAACATTCCCTAACTTTACTTAAAGTTTGTAAACATTTTTGTAGTCGATTTGGTCATTCCTAGTCGACATTATCAGTTGAAATATGGTAGGGCCTTTTTTACAATCAGTCACCTTGCCTTCATTTCTTCCATTGTAATTTTCACATGTTTCACGTTGCAATTTAGGAATCCTAAGTGTTTGCCTATCGGCACCTTACTGGTCGGCAACTATCAAACTGAATCGGCACCCTACCCGGCTACCGACCAACTATACTACACCTATAGACCACGCTTGGGATCACTCGGATGCATTTTATTTTACAACCATGGGTCTCTCGGCACCATCTAGTTCGGCAACTCACTACAATGTCTACTTAACAAGCATTTTACCCGCTTTTTCCTTGAGATAGGCTACATATCCAAATTCCATTCAGCCTCGGTAGCCAATCGGCACGTTCGTTAACTAGGTCATCCCTACATCCCTCCCAGGTGTTCACCAAAAAAAAAATTGTACCTCTAATAGGTAGGTTGACACATCAATCCAGCATAAAACAAACAAAACACGAAGTAAACATAACAATACATTTGATTCATTACTGTTCCAGAAGTACAAATTCACGGGGCATTCCCCGATTTACAAGTCAAACAAAAAAAAGCAAGAAAAGAAAACAAAAAAAAAAGCAAGAAAAGAAAACACTAACCTACGCAGGTCTACCTTACCACCTCAACATTATCATCATCCCCCTGATCTTGATTAGAAATAAAAGCGCTGGGACCCCTCTGTCCACTAGTTGGTCGTTCAGCTTGACTGGTCAGTGAATACGGCTACAGTACCGACTCTTCGTTACTATGACTTTCTAGAGTGAAGGAATTTGTTAGCGCTGGGCGCTCATCCAATCACGGGAAGTTAAGAGCGACACCTGGATTAAAGAAAAACACGTGTTGCACGCAGTCGTCTTCGACTTCCGCCAGTGCCAAATCTAGGTGGTTGGCATACAATGGGTCGGCTAGGAAGTCTTCCAAGGTCTTTTGACGGTTAGCAGCCAGGCAGACACGGAGCCGTTCGATCTCCTCCTGCATCTCGAGAATCACCTTCTTCTGCTTATTGATATGAGTGGAGAAGGTGTTCACAGACTCCTCCCGCTCAGAGATCCCTTTTTCTGCCTCCTCAGCCCTCACGGTCCGCTGCTGAAATTCTATCTTCAGTTCGGCCACACGCTTCCAAGCGGCCTGAGATTCCTGCTCCATCAACCTCAACCACTCTTCTGGCTGCTGAACGACCTTCCTTTCAGCCTCCAACCTCTGCATATGCCGCGCAGTCTTCTGCAGAGCAACTTGGACATGTCCAAAGCACTATGAACAAACGGAACTTGATTAACAAGCCTTCAACAACACAAATCTACCAATTACAAAATTATGGACAGATACATAAGTGGGCTTGCTCGGCCAAAACGACAGTAAACCGCTCGGCATGTGAGTTAGTGGCGATCTCCTCGATCTCTGTAGGCATGACTTGCGAGCCCAGCACAAAGTCATTGGCGACCGACGCCAGGGTCTTGTGGACTTGGTGCGTCACCTGCGTTCACCCGTCCACGGATGAAGGGACAACCTTACCCCATGTTCAATACAGTCGACATAGAACAGCGTGGACCCCTCAGGTGGTTCGCACAGCTTGCATCGGCCTGGCAGTAGGGTCATTCGAATGTCCGACGGGACGTTGTAGAGTTCTCTGAACTTGTCCAAATTGGCTTTCCAAACGGTGTTACACTCATAGTCGACGACATACTCCATTTTTACAACATCGTCTTCATCCAACTCAAGTGGGGAGCTCGTCTCCATCTCGCTATCGTCTTACTCGATTTCCACAACAATTACGGATGGGGTCAACTGTTGTGCCCCCTGATCAGCCCCCTGCCTTGCGCCCTGCCGTTGGGGCGACTCCACCTCTCGTTCCACCTGTAGGTTGTCACCGCCTGTTCGATTGGCACTTTGTCTGGGCGCGCTACCTTCACCCTAGTGCCTTACCTCCTTCCTTGGCAAGCTAAAAGCCCTATCTAAACTATCACTGTTGGAGGACGAACACCCGGTTAATGAAGACCCACTGGTGGACGATGAACCACTACGCTTACTCGGTACATCACTTGTCGAGTGAGATGGTGTTTCATCACTAAACGTTTGAGGGGACCTAACCCTAGATCCACTTGAAGACTCGAAATTTGACATCTACAAATTTTGAAAGAAAGAAGCTACCACTAAGTGCCTACACTACTACCAAAACAAAAAGGGAGGAACATCAGAGCAGGGCAAATTACCTTACCTGGCCGATCGGAAGGTACATTTACGTCGGGAGTAGACTTTTGGTTACTTAGGATTGGCAATCGAGAGCGTTTGGTCGACACAACTCTTGAGCTCTGGTAATTCTGAGGATGGCAAGTAGGAAAGTGAGGGCCTTCAACCCCCTTTTATAGGCACATGGCCCACCTCGAGATACGTACTTCCGATCTGAACGGTCACCAAGCCCATACGAAACTATTGCTCCATACGATAGCTTCGTATGAATACACCCATTATACCATATACATGTATTCCTAGAAAAAGAAAAAGAAAAAAAGGGCCTAGTTTCGGCAGCCCAATCACTTTCCGTTCTCACCTTGACTTACGTGTTTGAGTCTTGTCTCAATCGGAATCTACGACTATACACGGCCGATCGGCTGACGGTGTTCTAAATCCTAGCACTCCAGGACTACTGTCCCACCCATGCTCGACTGCTTGGTAGCACCTAGCATGACATGCTCACATCTGATTGGCCATCCAGAACATCGCCACTAGTTGAGGAAATCGTGCTACCCCTTCCCACTATGGGTGGCCATACGGCCATACATGGCATACGGACCAACGGGGACTTACCGCCAGCAGGACTGCCCTGCTCTCGACAATGTGGTACACTTCCTCGATCGATGACTTAGGGGGCTCCGGGGTACATTCCCCTAGTCGGTCGATAGGTATCGGCCGGAATTACAAGTCCTTGACCGAGGAAATCCACCACAGTCAATGACTTATGGGACTTACATTGATACCATGTTGACCAACCACCATCCATACACATGAACCGCTGGATCAGAGAAGGACCTACTGAGTGGCAGCCAGCAAGAGATCTCCCCAGCGATCAAGTCTAGCTGGTTGGCATACCAAGACAGTCTCACCGATCGGCGTAAGATTCACTATTCACACTAGCTGGCTACACCAACTCCTTGGCACACCAACACCCTGACACTAGCAGGCTAAGCACCAACTGGCCCCTACCCCTGGTCTTTAGGAACCCCCATGTGACTCCCAGCTACAAAATAGGACCTACTCCCAAACAGTTACTCAACCACCACATTCATGGCTGCTATAAATACCCCTAGAACCTTTGCAAAGGTAAGCTCTCTCTCGACTACTATTACTCACACATTTACGCCACTCGGCACAAGGGTACTGAATTAGGCATCGGAGCTCATCCGGTTGGCACCCCACCGGTGTCAACTGTTGCCTTACAGGTCATATGCCGAGCGTGAATCCAGAGTGTGGCAACGCCCTTAGCGGGTCCAAAACACCACACGGTTGGTCCCAGATCCCCCAGCGGGTCTCATCACATTAGGTCCATTCTAGGATCAAACAGGTTGTATCCTGAATTGTCATCCATAAAGAACATAAACTAATTTTGGGAGGCTCCATTAATTAGCGTATCTGCCATTAACCTTGGGCATATATTTTAGAGTGGCTTCATTCATGTTGTGGTAAGATACACATATTCTGACATGTTTTATTTGGACTTTGAATGCAAGGACTATGTTGAATACCCACTCTACATATTTGGCCATCCAAATAAAACAGAAGTCTGTCAATTTCTTCTTTAACTTTGATTTCAGTTTCTATAGATATTCTTATTCTTAATTGAAAAATAGGGTTGTATCGTTCCTTATTAGGCAATATGTTCTCAACAAGTTGTTGGTATAATCTTGACAATTATGTGTAATTCTAGGAAAACCAATCTCTAAACTCCTCCGGCAGTGCTAACATTTTTTTATTCAAGCTCTTCCAATATCTCGTTGATGTAGGTTGATCGGGTTCAATGGTTCCCAAGTTAACTTCTTCCAAAAGAGCCTTGGGTAGATAGGGTCTATCTATTTCTGATAATCAAAACTTGATGATTTCTGGTGGAATTTCATCTTTCTCATCTTCATCCCTAGTATCTCATGTGAATTCTGCCCTGCTGATGGCTGATTCTTTCAGATTTTGTCCGTTTGTGTCTTCGAGTAAAGTATGCACATTTTTCTATTATCTCTAATGTACTAGCAATCTCTTTCTTATAGACCTGATTGCCTCCATTTGCTCTATTTCTTTATGAGGTTGTATCACTCATTGTAAAGTCCTTATTTTAGGAAAGGCCTCTCCCACTCCTCGGGAGTTAAAAGCCCTTGTTCGAGTAGTTTGTGGGTCGTCATGTTGGTAGGATGGTCGTTCATATCTTTTCTAGTCAGTTTGATGCTTTCTAACTTGGGATCATACAAACTAGCTTCAGCCACTATGGGATTAGCCATGAAAAGGCCTTGAATCTGCTTGTATGGTCTCCTAGAATCCTCCTTCGAAGACAGAATCATTGGGATACCAAATAATTTTATGTTGATGTAAAGGGATGGAACACACATACTCTTGTAAATCCAATCTCTTTCTAGCAACATGTTGTAGCTAGCAGTGTTATCCACCATAAAGAATGCTAGCTTGGAACCAACCATGATCTCCAAAGGTAAGACTCTATGAGTTTTGGCGACTGTTCCACTGAAAATGGGAATTATGGTCATAGTCGGAAAATAATCTTGAAGGGTCATGTTCAACTTCTTCAACATCTTAGACGGTGGAACATTGATGGAAGCTCCACCATCAATCATCAGCTCGTCAATTGGCATCCTTTCCAACTAGGTTGTGATGAAGATGGTTCATAGGTGATTCATCATTTCCTTGGGCGGATTTGAAAACATCATCCTTTCTCTATGGAGAATGAATTATGAGATGATGCTCTGGTCCATTTCATGAACAATTGGTATCTTGGTCAATGCTCGAGGTAACTCAAAGGTAATAATACTTGCATTTTCCTAACGTTGTGGGTATACTGCATCTAGATGTTCTAGTAATACCGCTACTAGGTCCACTTGAATTTGAGCCTCCTTTTTTTTTTTACAAAACAAATCGTCCATTTCTATGACATCCAACAAGTCCTTCTCGAATTCTTTTAACTCTTCCTTGACCATGCCTTGACTATTATATTCATGAAGGCCGTGTTCGTGTTTTCCCCTATGTCGGGTATTTGTTTTCTTTAGTTTCTTATTTGGTAACTCTTCTTGTGCAAAGGGTCCAAAAAAAAAAATCTGCCTCCTTACTTTACTAGAGGTCTTTGAGATGGAATTTGGAACATATATGGCTCTTAGCTTATTGACCATGACATCCTTTTTTTTCTATGTCTGATTGGGAGGACTCGTTAATTATTTTTTGGTCACATGAGAGGTTTCTCTTTTTGGCATAGATATAGGTTCCACATTGTCTTTGAATCCTACGATTTTCCAGTCTTCCCAATTCCATGGTTTGTTTTCTTTCTTACCAGTTATGTACCACTTTCCTTTTTGGATAATTTCCTTTAAGGCATTGGTATTTATTGTTTTGGTATAGTGGACTTCTAGGTTTTGGGGGTTGATAGCTACTCTGCCTTTCAGTCACTTAATCGAACACCCATTTTCAGCTTCCTTTTAATGTTTCCCAACCTTTGGAAGATAGAACTTAGAGGTAGTTTCTCTTTTGGGCTATTTGGCCCAAAGTACACTCCCAAAATCTTAAGGAATTCCTCATCCCCTCAAATTTTTGAGTTGAAGGCCTATCTAGGGTCCCGAGGTTGGGATCTCCAGCATAAATTTTGTCCTACCCTTGCTGCACATAACTACTCTGATAATGATTGTACCTAAGAGATTCTCATGTTTGTGATCCTCCTTAGTTGTTTTGGCTTTCCTTTTAGATCATGGAAAGTGTAGGTTGATCATATTTATTGGTTCTATTGGATAATAGACATTTTACAGTGACCATCACACTTAAAACATGCAAACTAAACAACTATCATTAATCAATCTTGAATGAACATTATAAACTCTTCCTTGGTTGTCCCATGGTTGGTGATGTCTTCAACTTCTTCTTCAAGGGAAGTATCCATGTTAACTTCTGGTAGTGGCAGCTTAGGCCCCATTTCTTGGGAAGTATTTTTCAGAAATCTTCCTTTAGCATCTCAATGTTGTTCAGATGACTTGAACTTAGACATGCATTAAAACGAATCCTCATGTCGATGTGCTTTTAAAAGACCAGGTATGCGATCTTCTCTTAGTGGGTGAATGATGTTGACTATATAAAAGGTTGGAAGCTATAGGTTAAGGGACTTTTGAGCCACAGTCTTTCCCTAGATGGGTTGACGAGGAAGCAAGTTAGCTTTTAGCTTCCTTCAAAGTAAGCATATCATATTAGGTCATAAAACATGCATGTATTTCATGCTATATTATGTCCACTTCCTTAGCTTTTAAAAAATAACAATATTAGCCATCCATAGTAGAAGGTGATGCTTTTTGTGAGACTTGAGAAGAGAGTGTCATTTAAAGGACATGGGAAAAATAATGACTCATAGGACGTGCCTTTGACATATCCCGAGAACCTCCCATTCAAGTTTAAGGGATGAAGTCCCTGCACTACCTAAGGGCATATCAAGGGTGTCCAAGTACATGTCCCTTACAAGTCCTAGACGAGACACCCGTTGAAGAGCAATGACACGACTACGCCAATGATTAGTCTAGCAACTCCCCGGATGTTTGAAAAAAGTGAATAATGACTATATCGCCCTTTGAAGTCAAAGAAGTTAACTTTTGACTCAAAATTCAATATGTTGACTTTTTTATCAAGGCATCTTTTGAGAATTATGAATAGACCATTATGAAGGTCTTGGGATCCTAAGTCTATACACAGGTGGCATGCCAAAATCGGAGGTCGGATGTATTCGTTATAGGTCATGAATGGCTTAGGGGCATTTTGGTCATTGTGAACAAAAAGGGCAATTTGGTAATTTTACAAGGGAATGCCTAGATCAATCTAGAAATCACTAGATTTCTCTCAAATTCTCCTCCCCAGTGACAGGACCCGTCCCAAATCCCCCGGGATTAACGTGGGACGTGTCTGCTCCCGTCTGGCACGAAGTGTCAGACCATGGATAATTATGTCCTTAGCCCAACCGGGACTACCAGAGAGCGCCAGGATCCGGAGGAGGAGTGTGATGTCTCGGTCTCTGCTACAACTTGCATCCGCAAACAACCTGAAGGGCATTCAAAACATCAAAAGTCGTGAGTGGATTAAACTAACATTTAATAAATCATTTTCACGAAAATAAGATTTATGCCCTTCACCAAAAAGCATGCATGCATTCGAAAACCGTTTATCAAAACATTCACAAAACCATTAGGACCTTGGCCCAAAACTGTAAATCAAATACATGGGAACTCAGCCCAAAACCTTTTCCATTGGGACTCAGCCCAAATCAAATACAAGTGGGACTCTATCCAAATCCAATTCACGTGGATCTCAGCCCAAATCAATTTCCGTGAAATCTCGTATACATATACATATACATATATATATATATACAACCCATCCTCGGCATCTCAAATGAGATGCCAACTCGGGGCACACAGCCCCTAGGGAACAAATCCCCGATATCTGTCACGATTCATCTATATAAGTATGCATACTACTCGGGGTCTCACTCCGAGTCTACCCCATAGGAATTCTCCATCTGGGAGGCTCTGTCCAACATCCAGGATAACGACGTCTGGATGGCAGTTTCCGGACCCAGTCCTAGACCATATCATAACTCTCACTCCTGGAATATCATCCTTATGGGGATACTAATTCCGGGTAGTGGATCGTGACTCTCCATGTCGACGTCGGGAGGAGACCAATCAAATCATGTCAGAGGGTATATACATTATCGAAATACTTTCTTTCTCAACTAGGTCTCATACCCGAATCTCAACGGGATTCCTCGAATCCGATTCAAATCCACTTTCACAGGCCTCGGCCTAAATCCACAGTTCAATAAGGTCTCAAACCCGAATTCTCATTTCATAAACTAAACTAGGACTTAAGCCCGATTCACAAACCAACGGGACCTCAAGCCCGATTTCACGATCAACAGGGCTTCAAGCCCGATACCATAAATCAACGGGGCCTCAAGCCCGATTTCACAACCAGCAGGGCCTCAAGCCTGATACTACAGTCCATGGGGCCTCAAGCTCGATTTTACAACCAACTGGGCCTTAAGCCCGAATTCGTAAACCATCGAGGCCCTCGGCCCGATCGTATAACTCAAATGGGCCTCCAACTCGATTTCTCATCAAATCAAATGGACTCTAAGTCCGATGGTTTATAAATAAAATGGGTCTCATGCACAATTCCATATTTCTAAATCCGAAATCAGTTCATTTAACCAGCATAGAAAGTATAGCACGTAAAAGTATCGTATAAAACCCAAAATCCTCGAAATACGTAAATCCTAAGCTACCAAAAATAAATGCACTCATGGCATCATAAATCATGTTCTAAAATACTAATAAAACATTTATGAATGCATCAATTTAGAAAGAAAGGTCCACTCACAAACCGTCCGAAGTCGTCCCTCGATACGCGCGCCATACATCCTTCTTGGGCCAATCACCATCTCCGGGACTCCCGAACCTGTCTAAATCGTAATAGAGGGTTACTAACTACTTAATTAACCCCTCATAAAAGCCCCGTAATTTTTCGGAATTTTTAACTACTTTTAAGAATGATCCTAAACCTTCGGACATCACGAACTATATCAAAACGATGTCTGATCGACACGAAACCAGTCCCAAAATGTTCGTTACATCGAATAGATGATTTCACATGTTGGAACCACCCCCTAAAGATGGCCCACGAGCCCCCCAAAGGCCTTGCACGTGGGCTTCACGCGCCTGCACAGTTACCTTCAACCTCTAGCTGACTGGCTGGTCCGGTTCGGCTCTGCAACTCCGGTCCAACTAGACCTACGTGATTGGTCTAGGGCTATTCCTTCTTCATTTTTCGTTTGTTTTCTTCCCTTTCAATCCTAATCTTCCTATCTAATCCCTAGAAATCTATTGGTATGAAGAAAACTAAGAAAAACCCTTAAAACTCGACCCGTTCAATATCTCCCTTCACGGTCCAATGTTTCAATCCTTCCCCTGGGCAGCACCACCCCTCTCAGCCGTCAAAAACCGTCCCTAGGCACTCCTAATTACCCAAAGAACCTCCCCCAATCACTAGAAAGCATCCCCAATGTCTAAAACCAAAAATGGAATTTTGAATGGAAAAAATGCATACCTTCGCGGTTTCACGGCCACTGTGCACGGCGGCCTATGATCCTGCCACCACCTTCATCATTTCAATCTCCTCTCTCTGTTTCCCTCACATGCCACAAGTATTGGATTGGGTTTAGGGGGTGGTGAGGGTGGTTTGTACAAAATGGGGGTTTCGGGTTTGCTTTGGAGAAACACAGGCAAGGGGAATCCATGTATGCAATCACACTGGGCAATGGATGATTGACACTTGTCACTCATCCTTTGGCCAGCACAGAAATATTTGGGCCCCAATTAGGAAAAAAGCCCCCTTTTCGCCTCATAAAATGTGTTGCCGTAAACAGTTCCTCGAAACTTCCGTGAACCGTAACTTTTCCGTCGTACTTCCGAATTCGACGTGCCGCCTGTCTACTGATTCTTATCGACTCGATCTATGTAACGATCCTCGACCCTCGGCCATCGAACCTCCCAGGTCAAAAGTCAACTTTTTGCCCTAATTCAGGGGCAAAATCGTAATTTCACCCTGAAGATCCGTTAATCCTCATTTAATCCCCGATTAGCCTTGCTAATCCGTCATTAAGTCTTAATTAATCCCGATAATTCACCCAGCCTCTCCCACAGATCAATATATTAAATGATCAGATCAATACAGTTAATAAATAACTTCTCAGCGAATTCTTTATTTATTAGTAAATAAGTGATTACACTCGGTACAATAACTTATTTAATATTTTCTCCTTCAACCAATCAGACGCTCCGGTGACTCTCAAGGCTTCACTATAAATAGAAGGCCTTATCTCACTTCTATAGGTAGTAAATAACTTCTACAAACACTCTGTCAGATTATTCTCTCTCAGAAAACTGACTTAAGTATCAGAGCATTTACGGTTGAACTACTCCTCCGGGATTCAACCTTAACCCCATTTGATTTTTGTTCTTGTGTGTAGGGATCGAGAAGGAATTTCACAGAACCGTACGATTTCTGCATCAACAATTGGTGCTTTCATTGAGAGCCGATTTGAGAAATACTCAAAGCGTGCTCTTTAGTTTTTCCTTGAAAAAACTCCATCATCACACTTTTGACACTTACCGTTCTTCACATGGCCAGAACACGCCGATCTGAAAGAGCCTCTGAGGCAGCCACATCCGCTGCTGCATTCGCTTTTGTGAGCGAACCCCTCTCACAAATTCCAGAAGAACCACTTTCCCGGCTTCTACACGACTCGCACCATGCATCAATTCATCTACCGCTTGGAATGCTAGACTGGACACTTATGTTCAGTTTTGGCACGTTCCCCATGGCTGCTACTACTGTGAATCCACCACCTACGACGGGGGAAAGCGCGGCATTTTTTCAACAAACAGACGGGCTGCTGGTGGGAGAAACATCTCTAAGAGTCCCAAATTAGCTCCCTACCGAATTGGACCTAAGTAGGCACTTGGACGCCTTGTGCAACTCGCATGGCAACACCTAGACACCAGGGAAACATGGTTCATCGCATCTGTCTGAAGGAGCTCAACGTGCTCCTAAATGTGCTGCTTGTCACAAGCAAGCACCTAGGGGGTCACCTCCGCGACTTGGATTGACACAGCAGGTCGAGCAGCTGAGCAAACAAGTTCGGGCCCAATTGGAGCTCCTGCAACAGCTATTGGGGGACATTGAGACATCTAGAACCTCTGAGAAATGCAATGAACCTCGCAAGGCACCAAGGGACGTCTTGAGACGCGCTAACAAAGAGCAAGTTCGCTGCTAGACAATGTATCAAGACACACCGCTGAGCGACTCAGGGGAAGAAAGCTGCACCCCCAAAACAGAAGGATAAGATCGACTGAGGCCTCTGCTCGAGAGCGACTCGGAATATGCCCTGGAGCACTTTCGAGCATTGAGTACCCACGCAACAGCCGATGGAAGAAAGAAGTCTCCCATGCATCACGTACCCACTCGAATGGACGAATCCACCACCTAGAAGCACGGACGATCACGAGGAAGATGAGACTTACTCGCTAGCTCGCTTGAGTGACAAGCCCGCTGCAACTCAAGGGAGTAGATTCTATTTGATTCGGCGGGGAAATCCCCATCACGAAGGTCCATTGCACGCTGAAGATGTCTGAAGGATGCTAGGCCGACGCCTCCATGGAGTTCAGCGCGGAGAAGACTTGGACAATGACCTTTGGTACGAAATTCAAACGTCATCATCTTCACCATTCGTGAGGAACATTGAGGAGGAGCCGTTCCCGCACCGATTTTCAACTCCCAACTTCAATCAGTACAAAGGAACCTCTGACCCAACAAAGCACATCAATTACTATCGGGGGGTCATGGTACCTCACAGACACAACGACGCGCTGATGTCCAAAGTTTTCCAAGTCTCGCTGCAAGGTCAGGCGACGACGTGGTTCAACCATCTTTCTCGGACATCAATCATTTCCTTCGAAGAGTTGGCCCTTGCCTTCGTGAAGGAGTACTCGCAGCTTCGCACCATCGAAGTCAAGGATGACCACCTCTTCACGATCCAAAAGAAGCCTAAGGAAACCTTGCGGCAATAAATCCAGAGGTATTGTGAAGAAAAGTCCCGCATCGTAGGATGCAATGATCTCGTCGCGGCCATGGCATTCAAGTAGGGCCTACCGCGGGAGAAAGCCTTGACTTTAAATTTGGAAACTGAGTTAGTGACCAAGTCATCGTCAAAGGCACAAAGTTTGAGATTGAAATTTGGCTCAATGCCGAATTTGGTCACCTAGGATCTTCTAATAAGATTCAAGATGTTGTGTTCCAACGTCTAATGAAATTGTCTTATCACCTACACTTTTGTATAGAAATAATACTAAGCCTTTGCCATGCAGCAGCACTCCAAGTCTCCGCCCCGCGAAGCAGTCCAACTCTTTTCCCCACAAAGCACTCTAAGCCTTCGCCCAACGAAGCACTCCAAACCATCGCCAAGCGAAGCATCCAATGCCTGCGCCCCGTGAAACACTCCAAGCCTTCACACACGAAGCAAATCATCTCTCGTGAAGCATCAAGGCAATTTCCCAGCGATGCACTCCAGGCCTTCACCCCGCGGAGCAATCCAAGCCTTCGTCCAGCCAAGCACTCCAAACCTTCGCTTGGCAAAGTCCCCAAAGCCTTTGCCCCACGAAGCACTCTAAGCCTTCACACACGAAGCAAAGCATCACTGACAAAGCATCAAGGAAATCGCCTATCGACGCATCAAGGCAATCGCCTGGCGGTTCATTAAGAAAATATCTATGCGACACATCAACATCCTTGTTCGTCAAAGCCATAATGCCTTCAGCTCGTAACTTATCAGCACTTGCGACTCATGAAGCACCAAAGGCATCCACTGGTGGCACACTCAAAGACTTAACTCTGAAGAACTCAAAGCTCCTCTCCAAATGGAAAAGTACAACTTTCAACTCAAAGAGCTAAGTCACCACCTCAAGCAACTTGACGACTAAGTTCAATGCGATTGACCAACAATGAGGTACATACTACTCAAGAATATTCCCAAAGATCTATCACTCATACCCAATAAACGAACTTGCTGGAATTGGAAAAACTACTAAATATTGCTTCCCAACCCCACTAAGGGGAGCAACAGCCGGGTCATGTCATGACAAATCTTGGGCAAATGTCTTAATGCGTGCGACTACAAATTCCAGCACAAAAATTCGAGATTGTTTCGAACATACCAAACTTAATTTTTACTTCTTTGAAGAGAACTTAATGGTGTCAAAAAGGTACGGAAGTGAGATTTCCAATGCCACCAACGACACTCAATTTGGAGTTCAAACGAAGTCAAAAGACTAAATTTACTACACAAAGGTCAAATCTGCCGAAAATCACAAAACACTCAAAAAAGAATGGAAGGCTTCTATTAATGCAAGTTAAAGAATTTGACAATTCACAAGTCGAATGCTCAAACATATATTCAATTCTAAGATCAAGCTACGAGCTAAAAAGAATCATGAAGCTCATCATCAGGACCGGCACGACCTCAAAGTCTCTTCGTCAACCTGTGAGCAAGCCTTGGAGGCCTTCGATCATCCCATAGTGGCCTTCCAGTGACGCATCATCCATGGCCTTCTTCAAGCAGTGGGGGCAACCTCCTCAACATCGCTTACTTGGCATTGGTGGCTTCAAAAACGCAACTTCAACACTGCTTGGCTCTGCGACGGCTACGGAGCAGCTTGACTTTCAACTCCAAGGAAAAACAATGGTTTGGTGCCATGTGTCTTCAAGCCACTTGGCTTCAACGTCTAGATGATGACATCTCCAAGCTCTCCTCGTTCAATTAGGCAATGATGTACAATGTCAAGAGCTTTGCAGGGGGCATGATCGATCCTCCATTTTTTGTTCAGCCTTGTTACACCTCATTTTGAGCTCAACAAGGTCTTGAAGATCAAGTCTCTGGAAGGTCATCCGTCATCCAAAACAACTCCTTGGAAAGCTTCAGTTGCTTCATGGCACCACATGCACTTCACCTTGCATCATGGGAATCTTTTTTTTGAAAATGAAGCACATCTCACCTTGTAGGTGCAACACACATTGCCTTGCAACTGGAACAAGCCTCATGCTGGGTTGTGACACGTCGCACTCAAAGTGATCGGACTCCTCACCTCGCACTTGCAGCATACCTTTCCTTGTTCTCTACTGCACCTCATCTTGCACTCTGCAACACCTCGCCTTGCTCCATAGCATGACCCTCATTGCAGTGTAGCGCGCCTTGTCCCCAAGCTGGAGTGCGCATCACCTTGTGACTCGTCTCACTTCAAGTCATGGAACTTCACGCTTCTCCCGTTGAAGGCCTTAATGTTGGCTCCACCTGCACTTGAAGATGACGTGTATGTCAATGCGCGAAGCTCGTCTATCCTCAAAACACCACAGGCACATCAACTAGAGGAGCGTCTTGTTGTCAAGTCCATCATTTCTAGCTCCAATAAGTCCTGGACATGCCACTAGATTCTCTTACAACTGCTCCATAAAAGTGAGTTCTTCAAGACTACGCCAGAATTATGCCTTCATACATCTTGAAATGATCGTCTCAAAGATTAGAGCGCACCACCGCTTGAATCATTGCAATCGGATATCTACAGCTCTCAAAATCTATAAAAAATCGAAACTGAACAAAAGAAATATAATATATAAAATATATAACAAAATAATATATATTATTGTATTATTATTTTTGCATACAAAAGGAGAAGGCTACGACAAAAAAAAAAATTATCAGCACAGCGGGAGCCACATGCAACAGCGACAAAAATTATAAAAGTTGTCTTCTGAAAAAATAAAATGCATGATTTGCCTGCATCATCAGCCGCTGCCAAACCGAAAAAAGAAGTGCAAGTGGTACTTGACTCTGTTGTAGCCAATGTCAGACGCACGCCCTCAATCACCAAATCGGAAATGATCCATAGACGTCGGCGCCAACATAGGTGGCTCTCTACGCAGCCCTCCAAGCATTCTACACTAGCCCTGCACTTCCCTCTAATGCATTTTTGCCACTTGCCTGTATCTTTGATGAAAACTCTACATTAGGGGCCTACCTTGCGTTTTTACCTGCAAAAAAACATCACTGGCGAGAAACAAAATAGGGAAGGCAACTAAATTTTCGACCTCTTCACATTGCGACTCAAGTCCGCAACAGCCAACAACCACCAATTCTTTTTCACCAACGGCAGACTAATATTTGGGTTTATTTTTTCTTTACTAAAAATGAAGTTTACGGCCTTCATTAAATAAAGAAAACAATCAAACCCTAATTATCAAATTGGCTCTAAAATTAAACTCAAAATAAGACTTGAAGCCCAAAAATTTCTTATTGAGATAAGATCGAGTTGAATCATAATTTCAACTGTTCGAAGTAAAGCGGAGTCCTACTCCTACAACCAAACATAGTTTATCAGAACCACAGAAAAATTACATCTCTTAGGATTCCTCGAATTCCTAAGCAATGTGGGGGCATTTGTAGAATCATAAATCACCGAAGAAGTATGGAGCTACCACGTGGCCAACAATTCCCATAATGCTGATATTACCCTTGGTAAAATCAGCATCGACTAAATATAATACAGTTAGGTTCTCTGGTAAAATCGCATGAATTTAATATATTTATTAGCTAAATATATTAAATGATCAGATCAATACAGTTAATAAATAACTTCCCAGCGAATTATTTATTTATTAATAAATAAGTGATTACACTTGGTACAATCACTTATTTAACACTTTCTCCTTCAACCAATCAGACGCTCCGATGACTCTCAAGACTTCACTATAAATAGAAGTCCTCATCTCACTTCTAAAGATAATCAAAAACTTCTAAAAACACTCTGTCAGATTATTCTCTCTCAGAAAACTGACTAAAGCATCGGAGCATTTACAGTTAAACCACCCCTCTGGGATTCAACCTTAACTCCGTTTGATTTTCGTTCTTGTGTGTAGGGATCGAGAAGGAATTTCACAGAACCGGACGATTTGTGCATCAACATAGGTTAATTATGGAAAATTACAAGAACTTTAATATGATTAATCTAGACAATTGGTCTGAGTAATTTTGGGTAATAATAATTAATAATGGAAATTATTGTGATTGGGAAGGTTTAAAAAAATTGTGGGGAAATCCTAAGATTTGAATGACGCTTAAATGATAAATCAAGTTGTTTGCTTAAGTTGATTATCTATGTGATTATGCTGCTAAGTTAGATATATGATATTTGTTCATACCATATCGGCCCAGACCGAGCTTGAAGCCCATACTGACTACTGGCCCAGCCCATTGCCGAATTCGCACCAGTCTGGACCAGTCTTGGAAGCCCAGCCCTCTACCTGGCTCCGCGTGTCGGCCCAGACCGACCTAGAGGCCCAGCCCTCTTCCAGACACCATGCCACCGAACGACTCCAGAGGACCAATTCCTGTCGGTCGGTGCGTCGGCCCAGACCGACCTGTCGGTCCAGTGCCACCACCTAGCACAAGCCCAAGGGGCCCAAGCCCACTCACATGGACAAGTCCCACTCGGTCTGGATGGCACCTCCACGTGTCAGTCCCACAGCGAATTGATATTTGTCCCACATCGGGAAAATACAAATATTATATTCGCCGCACCCATACAAAAAGGGTCCACTTGTCGTACAAAGGTAACTAAGCAATTTACTGTTTACTATTACTTTTATAGTATACTTTCTGCTACCCCCTAAACCTTATACCGACCACTGACTTGGGCATCGAAGTACCTTTGGGCTGGTACCACACCGGTGCCTATACTCTCACCGACCGACCAGTTTCCTTCCTTTTCAGGTTCACACAGGGCACGTGGCGGAGCAGCATTTGCTCCCTAGGTTGGCACATTTCGTGCATCAACAATATTAAAGACTTCTTTGTGATGTATGATATTGTTACGTATAATGACTCAACTAGCATGGAAAGGGCGAATACTAAGGAAATTGAAAGGGTTAAAGGTTGGCTTGGAATAAACGTTTATGTTTGAGCGTTAGTAAAAGTCATAATAAAAAGCATGATCAATGGTAAATTGTATGCATATAATAAGTTAAGTATATGATTATGAATAAAATAAGTAACTTGAATTATGAGTGTCCTTATTATTTTGAATGTATTGCCATAATGAGTCAATCTAATATTACCATGTAAAGGAAATACGGTTCAAAGAGTTTGAATTGTTAAAATTTATATTTGTCGAGGAAAGTGAGTTGGAAGTGGGCGGTAATCCTGCAAGGGCGAATTCGAGTTTGTTTATTGTCCCTTATCTAACATGAACTGTCAGGCGGAAGCAGGGTCCCTCATGTTTATCTGGTCGTATCGGGAGGGGTCCTATTATCTACTTCATCCATGTCATGTCCCAAGACATGTTTTGCTAAGTTCCAATTAGGCTATCGTTCATCCTATGATTATTTAATCAAGCCTATGAGTGGACTTTGGCTCAATAACACATTTTGAAGCCCTTCAAGTTCCCAGGCACGCCATGGCATGACAAGGATATCCCTAAACTAAAATCCCAAGTTTTCAAGATCTTGCTCAAGGACCTCCCCTCAAGCTAGCATGTATGCCTAGTGGCTAGCTTGTGTTCACATTGCTAGAATATTGGCATGCTAGAACATTATAGACTAGGACTCTTACTCCTAATCATTGCATGACAAGTTTTTCTCCTTATCTATCAAAGGGGGCCTTTGTCCATTGTTTTTGACACACCTAACTATTGTTTTGAGCTATTAAAGTGAAGCTTATTCACTAGGACTCAGTTGTATTCTTGAGGCTATTCTTTGAGTTGTGCTTGCATATTACCTTTGAGAGTATAATTGGGTTTACTATTCTTCTTTTGCATTCAATACAATTACTAATGTTGAAGCTCTAACCATGGAAATTTCGTGACTTGGTTTGGGCTCTTGGTTTGATTGTTGTGTGTGCCTTGGAAGATTGATTCGCCATGTTTATTAAGACTATTTTGTGCTCATAGAAACTAACCACCTTTATTTTACTGATTTGTGAACTTGAATCAAGGGTTATAACAGAAATATTTTGTGAAATATCCATGGTTCACCTACGGTTAATGTGTATTCCATAGAGTTAGCATTGTTTCATTAAATTCCTTTTATACTTAATAATTTCTTGTGTGCTTTGGTAGCTTAAGAGAACTGTTGCATAATCTATTAGAAGTTTAGTAACTTAAGAGAACTAAACGTATAAACTAAAAAGAAATCAATGTGAGGGTGAGCTTAAGAGGCTCCTTGCGTGGGCATAAAACCAAAAAGGAAAGATGATAATTGAACCTTGCAAACCAAAACGTTGTAGTTAGGGGTGGATAAGGACTACCTTGACCTGCATTTAATTTGAATATAAACAATTTGATTTACTTTACTTTTTTGCATTACAAGTTATTACTCTTACATCATCTTTTGACCGAAACCCCCCTCCCCACAGCCCCTTGTTTGTGTCCTGTTTGTGTGACAGGATCCATCCTAAATAAAATCGAAAAATTATAGGTCCTACTTCCGTCTAACAATTCAGGTTAGACAGCGGATTTTCCTATTTTCAATTTTATGAAATACTAAAAATGTAATGCAACTAAATCCGTCTCATGTGGGGTACCACCCTCGTCCAACCCACTTACCCCAACAATATAGGAATTATAATTCGTCCACGATCGGGTCATATGTTTACTTTTTATTACCACTAAAATTAGTAACATTTAAAATATCATTTATTGTTTAAATAGTACTTAATAATCAATCCTTCTTCTTCTCATTTCCTTAAGTTATCATTCATTTTTATTATCATGCACACTATACCATTCTTATAAGTGTAAATATATAATCATACATATATGTATACTTCTTATATCGTAATACTACTCGGCTTATCTCATATACCACCAAGAAACATCGGTTATCCTTGATTTTTACCTTGTTAGGTCACTAAACACTTAACGACAAATAAACATAATAATCCATTAATTACCTAGACTATTAGTAAATTGAATAATTTACCACAACACTTCATAAACCCAAAACATACTCATATGGTAACCAATATTCCTAAACTTTATATCAATAAACTTTATATCAATAAACTTTATACCAATATTCACAAAAAACCGTCTACGCGCTCTCACGTGCCGCCCAAAGTGGTTGCGCGCGGGATCCACACTCGATACAGTGATTTGGGGAAAATCAATGTTCATCGTCGTCCTCACCCGACTTCTCTGGTTTTCGCGTCGCCCGAGCCGACGACCTGACCTAGTTATAAAACACTCAATTGACGTTTGTTTTTCACATTCTAATAATCTAAATGTAACTACTAAAGCCCAGTAAACGATCTATGAGCTCAAAAGCAAGATGCCTTACCTCGATCTTCTAGTTCGAGCTTCGACCTTCGCGGCTATGGCGTCTAGGGACCGTCTAGGGCTTTTTCCATGTCAAAACCTACGGTCCTTATCTCTACGTCATATGAGCTTTAGGAAGCAATTGGGACAACTCACTCTGAAGTTTATGTCTTAGAATGACAAACCCGAAAAAGGTCCCTCATGGGTCCATGGCTTTTGTTCATGGTTCCGCCCTCTCTTCTCACCATTTTCCTTCCCTTTCTCAGTCCGGATTTATTCTTTCTCTTCCCTCACTACTTTACTCTTCAGTCTTCACGGTTTTAAGGTTTTGGGGTGGTTGTTCCTTATTCGGCCTACCATGCCCAAACTCCCTTACATACATATATAATTGAGTATGGTGATGGAGGAATTTGGGGGGAAATAGGAGAATGTTCTAGATAGAAACATATAAATCAAATGCCCCAAATGTCCAATTACCATTTTACCCTTCCTCATAATTTTACCAAAATACCCTTAACCATTTTAGACCTATATCACAAATATTCGAACTCTATTTTTGGTATGCTGACTATCTATGTACTCGAGAGCCCGAGACCCTCGTAACAGTCTTCTTGAATTACATAAATGAGGTCTCGGTCAAAATGTCAACGTTTTGACTTTTGGATTAAAAGTAAACTTTTGACTTCCAGGGGCAAAAATGGTCATTGTCATTTCTCGAATGTCGAGGGAGATACATTGTGTCTTTCTTTTTAGTATTCTTTTTAAAGGTCGTGCATATCTAAGTAGTGTTGAGTACTTACTTGTGAGCTATATAATCTATTTCTTTGGTTGCATTGTTGAGTCAAGTCCTTACGAGATTACACCCTTTCTTGTACAACTATATTATTTTTGAACTAGTGCACTTGCAAGGAGATCATTGTTAAGGCTTTTGTGCCTTTACTTGTCCTACTTTTTTTCCAACATGTTTTGGCCCTATTTTTGGGGATTGAACTTGGGTCTCCCGTATGACAAGCAAGAAGAAGTGGATAAGGCACTCTTTTCCCTGTCTACATTTACTTGATAGGCAAGTCACGTCTTAGTGTCTTACTAGAGAGACGCCTTGTTAATATTTTGCCTTATCTTTACACTTAATGCCTAACTTCAAGGATTCAAGCTAAAGATGACATTGCATAAGTGATCGCTAGAAACTTAATAGAGACTATCCGATGTGAGAATTTGAGCCCAATACCTTTATTTTTCAGATATTTACTTCATTCTACTCTTAAACATTGTTTAATTCCTTTTATATTGAAAGATCTCATTATTATGCTTTCATTGAATTTTAATGAACTAACATCTTATGTAGAGGCTCAAGATTCTTAGTTTGATGTACCATAAGAGGTGATGCAAGCTCTGCACGTTTAAACCTCTAAAAGCCATATATGTCCCTTTTTATGCTCCCTTAACCCACTTTGAAGCAAAAAAACTTCATTTCTTTCATTATCTGAAGCATTACCTAAGCCTTGGATAGGAAGCCCTCGAAAGTTACCATATGTAACGATCCGTTCCGAATTCCGGGATTAGATTAGTGACTAATCTTGATTAGTGAGGTTGATCGATGATTAGTAGGGCGAAATCGGACAAAATGTGCAAAATGACCGTTTTGCCCCTGGTCGTGGGCAAAATGTTGACTTTTTGATCGGGCAGTCAAATGGAATTTGACCGATGACCGTGACGTAGTTCAGGACGTCACGAGTTCATAGACAGGTGGCATGTTCGATTCCGACATTCGAGGAGAAAGTTATGATGCTCAAAAGTTGAGGGGCATTTTTGGTAATTTGGCAGAATTGGGGCCAAATGTTGA
Organism: Prinsepia uniflora; assembly: GCA_032719365.1. NCBI lineage: Eukaryota > Viridiplantae > Streptophyta > Magnoliopsida > Rosales > Rosaceae > Prinsepia > Prinsepia uniflora. Next base: position 34,602,392 of record CM064866.1, read on the forward strand.
CTTTTGACCCGGGAGGTCCAATGGACGAGGGCCAAAGACCGTTACGTAGAGTGAGTCGATACGAATCCATAGACAGGCGGCACGCCGAAATCGGAGATTCGACGACGAAGTTGTGGTCACGGGAGCGAAATCGATTTACCGAACGAACCGAGATTTGAATTAAAATAATAATATAATATTGTGATCTGACCCAAAAGCTGAAATTAATCTGGACCCTTGGATGAGTGACAAGTGTCACTCATCCCATGTTTTGAGGCCCCTAAATTGTGGATCATGTTTCCCTCTAATTCATTTTTAATTCTCCATCATCACCCTTAATCATCATTCATTCTTCATTATCCGTCAACTTCATCTCCTTCATTTATTTTCTTCAAACCGTATACCTCAATCCTACACAAACACTTCTCAATCATCATCCATTTTTTATAACCCGTGAATGAAAGTTGTAGAGGATGTTGAGACGTACCCAATGGTGGCCACGGCAAGGACCGTCATGCACGGTGGCAGGAATTTCGGAAGGTAAACCGTGAGATTCAAATTTTGGGTTTTTGATTTTGATGGCGTTGATCAATTCTAAGCTTAGGATGATGTTCTTTGAGTTCTCACGAGCTTGTAGGTGCATTTTGGGACGGATTTGGACGTTGGAGGTGGCCGGAATGATGATTGGAATTCTGGCCGAAACTTTGAATGGCCATAACCTAAAATCCAGGTACTTTCTAAATTTTCTGGGTTGATATTTGGAATCCTTGGTTCGAGTAGATGGATTTACATAGGTAGAACGTCCAATTTGGTTGAGAAACGAGTGAGATATCGAAGTTTGAAGTTAGGAGCATCAATGGAGTTTTCCGGCGAGAAATTCCGGCGAGTTGACTCGGTCACCGGAGACTTGACTCGTTGACTCTGACCGTTGACTTATTGTTCATGATGACGTCAGCATTGACTTTTTGGTCAACGTTTGACTAGAACTTTGACTCGAGCGTGGTGGCGCGTGTGAGAGTATTTTTAGGTGGGACCAGGACTATTTTAAAGGTTTCGACGATCCGGATCCAATGGCGATGGTTTCGGGTCGATCGAAGATTGTTAAGTTGGTCAAATCGAGGTTTTCACCTCGGAAAACGTGTACGGGACACGTTGACTTTTTCGGGAAATTTTAGGGTTCTTAATATGGACTTGTATAGGTTAGTAGTAACATTTGGGTATGATTTGGACAGGTCAGGATGACCTGGAGAGGTCGGATTAGCCCGAGAAGGCTTATGGCACGCTTATCGAGGTAGTACCGTTGGACGGTCTGTGAGGGGACTTTGGTTTTATAAATTCTATGCATGCTTAACTGTTTTATATGGATTATGATTATGATTGTATGATGTTGATTTGGATATTGGTAAATTATACGGTTTCACGTATTTCGAGGCGATTTACGTGCTTGCACGTAAATCGAAGTTTTTCCAGTTTTGCACGGATTTTCCATACTTATGACTTGGATATAATAAGATGAAATGGTTTTGAAATTGGAAAGATGAACTCGGGCTTGAGGCCCAATTGTTTTGGAACCTCGGACTTGGAGTCCATTTGAGTTACGTAATCGGGCTGGGGGCCCAGTTGCTTTATGAAATCGGGTCAGGGGCCCAGTTGTTACGAAATCGGGCTGAGACCCATTTGAGTTCTATTATCGGGCCAGGGGCCCAGTTGATTTACGAATTAGGGTCGTGGGTCCAGTGGTTTATAAAATCGGGTTGTGGGCCCAACGGTTTATAAAATCGGGCATGAGGCCCAGTTGGGTTATAAATGTGATTTCGGGTCTGGGACCTTATGTTTAATAAATGTGATTTCGGGTCAGGGACCCTAAATGGAATTGTGATGTTTTATGGAGATTTTGGGCAAGGGCCCATTGTAATGTTGTGAAATGATTTAATAAAACTGTTTTCCATATACCATCTGGATACAAGGATATATGATGGTCTCCTCCAGACGTCTGGGACACTGGGGAAGTCACGGTGCATTGTCTACGAGGGGTCATTGTACGGAGTTACCGGACCGCATAGTGACTCAGGAGCAGGATTGCTATGATTGACGTCTGGGACGTCAGACATCTGTGATGTCAAAGATATTGACCCGGAGAGACCCCGGGCAGCACGCGTCACTTATTATACCGTGAGATATGACGTCTGGGACGTCAAGCGTCTAGGACGCTAAGCATCTGGGATGCTGGAGATGGTAATGGTAAATATGGATTAATGAATCTATGAAATGGCTTTTCGGTTGGATTTGTGTTTATGTGGTAAAAATGGATTATTGCTTATTGAAATGGTATTTTGGGTCGGGGACCCTGAATGGTTTTGGATTTATGGATTTATGTTTATGGCTTTGGGCGGTGGCCCACATGGTTTTGTATGTCTGGATGTGGTATTCCACAGTTTTGGGCTGAGTTCCCACACTTGGTTTTGAGTTACGGTTTTTGGGCTAAGGCCCTAATGGCTTGATTGAACAAACGTTTTGGTTACTGGTTTTCGTGGCATGCATAAGTTTTTATTGGAGGACATAAATGTCTTATAACTGTGTTTAATGAACTTAATGATTTTCGTCCACTCACAGCTTTTATTGGTTTTAATGCCCTTCAGGTTGATTACGGATGCGACTGCAGCAGAGACTGGGACATTGCACGCCTCCTCCATCGATCCTTGCGCACTCTGGAAGCCCCGTTTGGGCAGTGACTTTTGGTTATCCCTTGTCTGACATCCCTTGTTGGACGGGAGCAGGGCACATTCCACGGTAATCCCGGGGGGATTGGGATGGGTCCTGTCATCATACCCTATAGTCTAGGTTGTGCCAATGAAGCACCAAATTGAGTACATGACATAGACGAAAAAACATTCCAGAGTTTGATATTCAAGTAAGTCGTGGAGGCAGATATAACACTTCCCGAAAACACCATGATAACAGTGCCTGGTTCTGATCCCCTTTGAAAAATCAACCAAAGTTTTGATACTACCCTCAACACTTGTTAGACAAGGGTTAACTGTATTGATTTTGCGCTCATGCATCCGCCTCTCGGTCAGCTCGATACCTCTAAACCAGCTTGGAGGGTTAAAAAAATCATTGAAAGCGTGAGTGGAAAAAATAAGCATTTGAAAACATATTTTGAGAAAATAAACTTTTACCCTCAAATTATAAAACATGCATGCATAGAATAAAACAATATAATCAATCGGATTTCAATTAAATCATATCTTTAACTGTGGGATCCACAAATCATAACATGCATCAAAAGTATATGGCCCACATTTCCTGAAATCCATGTCATCAAATCATGTGAACAAAACATGGACAACAATATCCATAACTAATCAATAGCCATTCATCGACTTCCTCGAGCATCAACCATTTGGGAAACGCCTCGAGCTTTAGTTACATGGGAACAATTAAAATGTCTATAATGATAACCCCGAGTATCAGCCATCTGGGAACACCCCTAGCTTCGGCTGTATGAGAAACAATCATCCCAAATTTCGATCATCTCAAAAACACCCTGAGCTTCGATCGTCTGGGAACTCATCACATCAACAATAAAACAGTTCATGGATTAACTCCAAAACCATTCTTTCAAAGAAATTCCTTGACTCACAACAAATCAAAACCATTTCCAAACCGAGCCTGAGCTCAAAACACAGTTTCCACAAAACAACTGTGAAATTCGTGTATAGAAATCAAGCAATAAATCCAAAAACTAATCAGATAATAATTCCAATTCACTTTTCACACCATTGCAACTCATGTCATGCAATAAATATTTAAAGCATTTAACTTTGCATGCAATAGAGTTTATAAAAATAAATTCTGATCATAGGATGTCCAAGCGACTCAATCCCGAGATGTATGTTCCTTTGAAGTTCTGGGAGTTATTCGGCCAATCTTTCAACCTTCAATTTTCAGTTTTACGCACGTCCAAACTTCTCGAAATTAAGCTGGGAACGATCGTCTAGGTCTAGGAATCACGTTTGGGAACTGGAATTCGAGCTTTCAACATTGAAAACTAACAGTTAATTCACATGGGTACAAGTTGGGAATTTGGGTTTTTTGATCCCAATTTTATTATGTTCTTGATTCTTCTCTAATCCATCTCCTTCCCCTATTTCCCTATATTTCCCTTTCTTCTTATTCTCTCGATTCTGCTAGTAAGAATCATCCAAAACCGCCATCTCCTTCTTAGTTTCTCTCTCGGGTTTTCTCTCGGGTTACAACCTCACCACACACAAACAACACACAAGTTCACGACAAGGTGCCGCTAATCTAATCAGGATGGTGACACTTGCCACCATCTCATTTGGACACTGTGGTAAAACTGCTCACTCACACCCTTCCCTTAAATCACCTAAATGCCCATGTAGCCTAAATTACCAAAAGACCCCTAGTCAATTCAGACCCGTAACAGTCCCATTTGGACTCCGATTCTAACATGCTGCTTGTCTACAAACTTGGACTCTGAGGCCTATGCAATAGTCCTCATGAAAAGTATCCTGAGCAAAAAGTTAATTTTTTTAGATATAAGGGCAAAATGGTCAACTCCCTTTTTAAAATTTCCTGAACCCTTTTCCAAATTTTTGTGTCATTATAGTCAACCTCCCTTAAATATTTTCATCCTTGAAATTCAAACTGATATGTCAATCAATTACATTTACGAGGCTCAACAATGTCTTAGGATCCTAATTGATCCCTTATTCAATATTCAGAACACTAATTAATATCTCGACTCTCCAGCTCCACTCGTGCCTTAATTCCCAATTAATCTAACATTTGCAATCCATGCCACCACTAGTATGCCTAGTCAATAAGCAGAAACATCGCTAGTCGTATCACATCCTATAAAGTATCTCTCATCACCTCAAAACCTCAAATACTCGCTCCAACTGAGGAACTCGATCATCTATCTCATCCGAATCCAACTGTAACCCTAGCCTCGATCATTATGTATCTTGACCCACACAAGTCTTCATATATTTGAGTGAGGTATCTAAAGTTCAACCCAAGCAATCTAGAGTGTGTCTTATTCCTGTGTCTATCCTGGATCAAGTATACTCCTTATATACCCTTATTAACACCAAACCGTGAACGAGGATCACATCTTGGAGGCGTAACATTGACAAGCACAAATCAGTGCCACAAATCTCTGATACCAAATTAATAGGACCCTTCCCAAGAATTATTTGATAATCGTGCCTAGTCCTGCTCGTGTTTGACAAATCAATTGAAGTTTTAAAAATACCGTCAACACTTGTTAGACAAGGGATAACCATAATGATTTTTTACTCATGCCTCCACCTCTTAGGCAACCCCGATCCCTCTGCACCGGCTTGGAAGTTCAAAAAAACCATTGAAAGTGTGAGTGGACAAAATTAAACATTTGAAAATACGATTCGAGAAAATTAACTTTGCCCATCCAATTATAAAACATGCATGCATGCATAAAATAAACAATATAATCATCCGGATTTCAATTAGATCGTATCATAAACTGTGGGATCCAAAAATCATAGTATGCATCAAAATCCCATGACCCACATTTCCTGAAAACGGTGTTCATCAAATTATGTGACAAAAACCTAGACACCAATATCCATAACCAATCAATAGATAATCATCGACTCCCCCGATCACAGTTGTCTGGGAAACGCCCAACCTTTACCTGCCTAGGAACAATTACAATGCCTATAATGATAACCCTGAGTATCAGCTGTCTGGGAACACCCTAGCTTCATCTGCCTGAGAAACAATCACCTCGAGCTTCAGTCGTTTGGGAAACACCCCGAGTTTCAACCATCTTGGAACTTGATAGAAGTTTTATCAAACAAAGAATTATGAATGATAAACTCTAGTGTGATACTTTGCAAGTGCAAAAAATCATGTAACGAGTATAGTAGTTTTACAAACGTCGATCCCTCAAGGACTTGTCTTAACGTGATTCCACTTAGTTTGGAACTAAGCAACTTAGTTTATTAAGTAAATACAATTAAAGGGGAGGGGGGTTTGGGGAAGGTGAGGTGGGGTCTAAAGTGATGTTGGCATGAAATTAAATGGTAAAAACAAAGTGTAAATTGATGAAAACTTGATTGATTGATTAGGACGAATTAGGGCTTATTATCGACCTTTACCAATTATAGTTCTCCTTACCCCACACCTATTATCTTCTCTTAGTTTGCATGTTTTAAGCGTGATGTCCACTGTAAAACGTCTATTATCGATGGTGTGTGATAATGCAGAAAACACAAAGAAGATTTGATGAGACTACACTATCCCTAGAAATGTGTTGTGCAATTCTAGTTGGTCATGAGTTTAGATTACGAATAAGAACCCCCCCCCCCCCCCCTTCTCTCTCTCTCTCTCTCTTAAACTTGATCCTACAAACTCCAAGATGGTATAGTGGTCTGTCAAGCAATTACATCAACAATTATACACAAACAAGGTGATCAAGCTCATAAGCAAAAATTGAGTTCATGAAGCACAATAAACCAACAAATTCAGTCATGCATAACAATCACAATCAAGAGCCAGAAATTTACATACGACTTACATGGCTAGGGCTTCAAACAACCACAATCGATAAAGGAACTACTCACACATATCTAGAATAATCAAAATCATAATTAAATGTCTAAAAACTTAAGGAGATAAAGGGGTTAAGAAACACAAACAATTAGGAATAACAAGGAGTAGGAAAAACGGCTCAAACTATCAGGACCCGACCCTCCTCGGTCAGGACCCGACTCTAGCACAATATTGTCCGCTTTGGACCTCCTCGCCCTCACGGTTTTGTTTTCGGGAGCTCACGGTGCAGCTTCCCAGGGGGTTACCCATCATGGAATTGCACCAGCCTCAACTCGCTTAACTTTGGAGTTCCAACCGAACCCAAAGCCACTGAGCTCCCAAAAGGCCTCGTGCTAGATATGTGTGTGCCTTGACATTTAAGGCACGCCACCATTCCTCTCTCAGACCATTCCCCTCACAGAAATGTGGGATCATTCACCGTTCCCTCCAGGACACGGGCTTTACAATCCAACCCCCTTAGGGCCCAGCGTCCTCGCTAGCACACTTCCCGGTCGGGATTTGGCTCTGATACCATTTTGTCAGGACCCAACCTTCCTTGGTCAGGACTCGACTCTATCACGATATTTTCTGCTTTAGGCCTCCCCGCCCTCATTGTTTTGTTTTCGGAAGCTCACGGTGCAACTTCCCAAGGGGTCACCTATCATGGAATTGCACTAGCCTCAACTCGCTTAACTTTGGAGTTCCAACCGATCCCAAAGCCACTGAGCTCCCAAAAGGCCTCGTGCTAGATACGTGTGTGCCTACACATTTAAGACACACCACCATTCCTCTCCCAGACCATTCCCCTCGCAGGAATGTGGGATTGTTCATCGTTCCCTCCAGGACACGGGCTTTACACAAACACTCTTTTTCTCCTAAGCTTCACGCCAACCTTAGCACGCAAGACTTGAATCCAAAATCTTGAAAAACTAGTAAATTGTGGCTATGGAATTATAAAAGTGAAAATAAATTTTGACAGAGTTTTTGCACCTAGTAAGGTAAAAACTTCCCTAAATAATGGGGAAAAACATTCTATATATAGGTCTCACACCATCCCTAGCTTGAGTCCTAATTAGAATAGAAAATCAAACCCTAAGCTAAAAGGAAATTCCCTAACTGTGAATTACCCTTCTTTGCCGTGTTTCATGGCTTCCTTGGCTTTCTAGGATTCCTTTTCCTTATTTCTTGCCACATTGACTTTACTTTTGATTAGGAAATCTTTTAGTCTTCTTATCCAAGTCAATCCACTTCAATTCAAGTGTGAGATGGAAGGTAAATTGCGGCAAAGGAGAGTCCATGAGTTTTGGACGTCCTTGGTGAATCCTTGGCGTGTACTTGAGTGGTGATGTGGCACATAGTGAGTCCTTGATGAGTTAGCTTTGGAATCGTCAGATTTCATTACAAAAACATGATTTTAACCTTAATTTAACAATCTACACAAACTTCACAAGATAGAACATTTTCATCAATTGATTGAGAAATTATAATCAAAAGACAAGTAAAAGGGATAAGAAATAACATTGAAAAAATTCTTAATTCGTGACTTATCAAATAACCCCAAACCTATCTTTTGCTAGTCCCTTTAGGAAAATAGAAAATAAAAGACTTGATCTAATTAAGATAAGCATTTAAACCCCTAGGTTCAGCTAGTAGGAGGAGTTTTGCCTCCTGAGGGTTATAGCAACACGATACCCACAAAGGTTTTCCTTAACACAAGGGATGCTAGAAATCATACGTTAACAAGTTAATAAGAACCAAGAACAAAAACCAAACTCACAAAAACCAAGGAACATGCCCTAACTGTGAAGTCAATGTGTCAAGTGTTTGCACCAATATCTCAAATGACTAAGCTAGAAAAACCCCTCATCTAAATACCCTAGAAAGATTTCTCGTCGACTCTATTCCTCACTTGGCATCACTCAATGCACACATGAATCCTATGGTTTTCACTCAACAAGCATATGTGTTGAGTTTATGTAAAGGAAATCAAATTAAACACATATAAGTTTCAAGGAAGAATGGCACTTTATGTGGAAATATGATCTCAAGAAGGAATTGAAGTTTAAGAACAGAAGTACATACCTTGATCCTTTGCATAACCATTCACGAGATCAATAGGTCTTCATTTAAGGGTTGTAATGGGGCTAGGTTCTCTGGTTTAGAAAGGAAGGTTGGGATTTAAAGAACCTAAGCCGCATTAAGGCATGAGAAGTCATGGCACGAGCCTTGGCTTATAAATGATGAATATGTGCTTGAACTCATTACATTGCTCTATTTGAGGTACTTGGCTCACTTGGCTTATAATCAGAATAGACAATTGGAAAATCAAAACAGAAAACTAGTTTGTGTACCCTAAAACATGCATTTTTTCATAAGATGTTAAAGTCCATACACCCAAATCTAAATGAGACATTATCCTCAATGTTGCAAGCATAAAAGTAAGACAAAGTCATTATGGTGAGGAAGTTCTACAAGTGAAAAAGGTCCACAAAGAAAAGGAAACAATCCAAGGATAGGTTTCCTCCTAGGAGCGCTTAATTTAATGTCAAGGCAAGACAAAGACAACAAATCATGGAAGGGCTTGCAAGTGGGTCATGGGTGCCTCAAGTGGAATAGGAGACATCCCTTAGTAAGGCTTGAGACTATGTCCATTCACCTTGAATGGGTCTTTCTTAACTGAATGTTAAATCTCGAAGGCCCCGTGAGGGAAAACGTTAGTGATAATGAATGGACCAGACCAATGAGAACGTAACTCACTCGGAAACAACTTGAGCCAGGAGTTGAATAGAAAGACTTGTTGACCAACTTGAATGGTTTTCCTTTGAATGTTCTGGTCGTGATAAGCCTTGGTCTTCTCCTTGTAAATTCAAGCACTCTCATATGCCTCATTTCAGAGTTCATCGATCTTACTTAGTTGTAACTCCGGTGAATTCCAGCAGCGTCTAAGTTCATGTTCATGTGCTTAACGGCCCAAAATGCCTTGTGCTCACGTTTTACTAGCAAGTGACACCCCTTACGAAAGACTACCAGAAAATGAGACATACCATTAGGTGTTTTGAATGTCATCCTATAAGCCCAAAGTGCATCGTTTAACCTCATACACCAATCCTTGAGGTAAGGGTGAACCATCTTCTCAAGTATAACTTTGATCTCTGTATTTCACACTTCAGCTTGCCCACTTGTCTGAGGGTGGTATGGAGAGGATACTTGAAGAGTGACACCATACTTCTTCATTAAGGCCTCAAAAGAGCGATTACAAAAGTGGGAGCCTCCATCACTTATGATAGTATGTGATGCACCAAACGTAGCTAAAATATGATTTTGAATAAAATTCACAACAACCTTAGCATCATTAGTTTTAGTGCCAAGTGCCTCAACCCATTTATATACATAATCCACAGCAAGCAATATGTATATATTACCAAAAGATTTTGGAAAAGGTCCCATGAAATCAATGCCCCAAATGTCAAAGATCTCCACAACTAGAATCAGATTCAAGAGCATTTGATTCCTAGGACCTACGTTACCTTGTCTTTGGCATTTATCACAAGTGAGCACGATTTCATAAGTACCCTTGAAGAGTGTGCGCCAAAAGAATCCACTTTGAAGGACTTTGAACACTGTTTTCTTGGCCTCGAACTGATCTCCATACGCCAAAGAGTGACAAAATTCAAGAACGAAACATACCTCATGATCAGGAATGCATTGACGAATGATTTGATCCGGGCAATGTTTCTGTAGGTATGGCTCCTCTCAAATGTAATACTTGGCTTGTTAATCAAATTAGCATACCATGGATCGATTGCTCGAATGCTGAAAAGTTGCTCATCGGGGAATGTCTATTGCAAGGGGGAGGGTGATCCACTTCTTCATTTGAGCCATGGATGAGATGACTCATATGATCAGAAACTAAATTCTCACTCCCCTTTTTGTCTCAAATTTCTAAGTTAAATTCCTGAAGGAGAAGCATCTATCACAACAATCTAGGTTTTGCATCCTTCTCGCTCAACAAGTACTTCAACTCCATGTGATTCGTATAGATTATAACCTTCGTTTGGATCAAGTAGGATCAAAACTTTTCCAGTGATAAGATAACAGTAAGAAGCTCCTTTTTAGTGGTTGAATAATTCAATTGGGAATCATTCAAGGTTCATCATGCCTAGTAGATGGCATGAGGAAGTTTGTCGAGTCGCTGTCCCAAAACAGCACCAACCATGAAATCAGAAGTATCGTATATGAGTTCGAATGGGAGGTCCCAATTGGGGGAGGGGGGCTCGTGAGCTTATCCTTCAAGGTGTCAAAGGCCTCTCTACATTCCTTGTCAAAAGTAAAAAAGGTATCCTTATCAAGCAAGGGCACACACAGACCGAGATACCTTGGAAACATCTTTGATGAACCTTTGGTAAAATCCAGCATGACCCAAGAATGATCTGACTTCCTTAACCATGGTTGGGTGTGGAAATCTCTCAAATACATCCAACTTAGCTTTTTCCACTTCAATACCCCTACTAGAAGGCACGTGGCTCAAGACAATACCTTGTTGAACCATAAAGTGACACTACTCCCAATTCAGCACTAGGTAACTTTTGTCGCAACTTTCGGGTACCCATGCAAGGTTGACAAAAGAAAGCTCAAATGAGTGCCCAAACACAAAGAAGTCATCCATGAATACCTCAATGATTTCCTCAACCACATCTGAGAAGATACTTAATCATACATCGTTGAAAAGTGGCCGGTGCGTTGCACAGAGCTAAAGGAATCCTCTAGCAAGCGAATGTTCCATAGGGGCAGGTAAAGGTCTTCTTTTCTTGATCTTCAAGGGAAATTGGAATTTTGATTATACCTAGAATATCCATCTAGGAAAAAATAATGTGAATGTCCTGCCAATTGATCCAACATTTGAACAATGAAAGGCAAGGGAAAGTAATCCTTGTGGGCGGTAGTGTTGAGCTTTCTACAATCGATGCATACTCTCCAACCAGTTTGAATCCTTTGAGGTACAAGCTCATATTTCGCATTCTTAACCACTGTAATCCCGCTTTTCTTGGAAACAACTTGTACTGGACGTACCCATTTAGAATCACTAATTGGATAGATGATTCCCACATCCAAAATTTTGAGGACCTCTTTCTTGACAACTTCCATCATATGTGGATTCAACCTTCTTTGTGCCTCTCGGAAGGGCCTAGCATCATTTTCAAGGAGAATCGTATGCATACACTTTGCTGGACTAATGCCTTTAATGTCAGCAATAGTCCAACCTTTGGCCATTTGATGGGTGCGAAGGACTTGGACAAGCTTGTCTTCCTCGGCTTGACTCAAATTTGCTGCAATGATGACCAGGAGGGTGTTTTTGCTGCCTAGATAAGCATGTTTGAGGTTTTTTGTGAGAGGTTTAAGCTTAAGGACATGAGGGTTACGTGAGAAGGCAAGGTCTTTGTGGTAGTGAGGGACAAGGCTTGCACTGGGGGTATGGTGTTGAGATATAGGAGCTCGGCTATTACATTAGGGTCCATTGGGGTCTCAGGTTTAAGGACAATGTTGAGGGCTTTTTCGAGGTCATCTTCCACACATGGTTGACTTATGTTCTCATGAAGAAGCATATCCAAAGTGTTTAAAGGAAAATCAATGATAGGTTCCGCAGGATATTGCATAGTATCATATATGGAAAAAGTATGAAGCTCGTCTAAAACCCAAATAAATACCTTTCCATTCCTCACATCAACAAGGCATTCCGACATGGCTAACAAGGGCGGTCCAAAAATCAATAGGGGCTCCTTATTCCATTCAGTTCTATCCATCTTCAAGACATAAAGATCAATGAGGATGCAAGTGTCTCCAATTTGAACCTCAACATCCTCAAGCAAACCTACAAGGTTAGAAACCGAAGCATTAGGCAATCTAACACATAAATGAGGGAAGTGAAGGAGCCCCGAGATTGTTGGCTTTAAGAGGCATGTATACTAGGGTTTCCTTTCATGCTTGAGGTAGGTCCACAAAATTTGAAGCATTGAACCCACTTTTTCCAACAACTAATTCCTTGATCAGCTTTACAAAGATAGGGATGTGCTTAAGGATCTTGGAAAAAGGAAGCGAGATTTGAAGCTTTTGCAGCAACATGATGATTTCGTCCCCGAATGCTTCCTTGTTTTTTTCATGATTTTGAAACCTGCGAGGAAACGGATAAGAGACATTTGTTAGAAAACTCAGAAGACACCTTCTTAGACATTTTATTGGAATTGAAAGGAGTTTTAGAGTTAGAAATTCCAGCATGTTGCCGGGATACTGCAGAAGTGGCCGAGTTACGTTCTTGTTGCTTCAAGGTCGTGTCTTTGGGTTGCAAGGGCTACAGTTTGGTGCTTGGAATTGGTGCCCCAGGGACCTTATCTCGTGGTTCTTCATCTTGAATCTGGTTTTGAGGTGGTGCCATGTGAGTGGGCCCATCCGAAGGCAGATGAGGGGCAGATTGTACACATATAGGTGCTGAAATTTTCTGGTTTTCCCATGACATGTGATTCATGTAAGTTACTGGAAGTTTGGGACATGGTTGTGAGTTTTGGATAGCAGGGACTTTTTGTTTTGAATCTTGCTTCCAAGGAGCATAAGTTGAGCTAGGAAGTTCATTTCCACTCCGGAGGGTGATGGCATTAGCCGTGGGTCCATAGGGTGCCTTGGGATTCACCATAACTTGACTAGGGAACTTACCGGGTTCTCTTTGATTGAGTTGATTGGAAACCTATCCAAGTTGCCTCTCCAATTTGGTGATGGCATTCTGAGTCTCATTCATGAAGGCATTGGTGTTTGCTTGGTGATTTCGGGATTCATTCATGAAGGCATTAGTGTGTTGTGCCATAGCTGCAAGTGCATCCTCCCATGACTTACCAGTGGATCCGTGAGATGTGGAAGTGCCTGCGCCATGAATAGGGTGGGTTGGAACATGAGGTTTCTGAAATCCCGAAGGAGGCATGGTATTTTCCACGTTTTGGTTACTGCTCCATCTCAAATTCGGATGGTTCTTCCATCCCATATTGTATGCATTGGAAAAAGGATCATTCTCAGGCCTATTAGCATTGTATCCACCAACAAAGTTGGGTTCTTCCACGAGTGTTCATTCATTAGAGGAGTGACCTTGAACTGAACATACCTCACAAAACATGGTGTGCTTAGCCTTCTCATTGCACAATTGTTTTACCATCCCTCTCATTAGTCTCGGCCAAGGTGCTTGATGAGTGGCCTCGGTAGCTAAACTATTTTTCCCTTTGAGGAATGTTCTCAAAGGAAACTCGGGCTTCTCTCGCTGTGTCATCTAAGATGCCTCGGGATTGAGAATTCACCATAGTACATCATGAGGTGATGATCCTCAATGTTATGGTGAGGACAAGCTCGTAGCATGTCATTGAACTATTCCTAATACTCATAAAAAGCTTCATCATGTAGTTTTCTAGGGTTCATGATATTAGCTTTATACTCATTTGTCTTCTCAATGGGGTAATATTGGGTGAGGAACAAGCTGGTCAATTCCTTCCACGTGTGAATGGAGGCAGGTGCCAATGAGTGGAACCAAGCGTTGGCTCGGTCCTTGAGTGAAATGTTGAGCAACCTTAACATTATTTCATTCTCATTCATTCTATTGATGCGAATAGTAGAACAAACCCGGAGAAAGTCCTTGATATGAAGGTGAGAGTCTTCACCCAAGAGTCCATGAAAAATGGGCAACATGTGCATGGTCCCACACTTGAGCTCAAAATTTTCCACTATAATTTTGGGAAAGATGATGGGGAAAAGGTCTTCAGGGACATGAGGGACATCGAAGTCCCAAAGGAGCCTATGAGTAGGTGGAGGAACAAGGGCATGGTCTTGTGGATTATCCATGGCACGATGACTTGGTGGTGGGCGCCCATGGACCGATCGAAGAGTTCTTTGATGAAGGAGTTGACCTGTGGTATTAAGCCACTACTGAGGGACAAGTCTTCAGCAACGACACCAAAAACTTGATAGAAGTTTTATCAAACAAATAATTATGAATGATAAACTCTAGTGTGATAGTTTTCAAGTGCACAAAATCATGTAACGAGTATAGTAGTTTTGTAAACGTCGATGCCTCGAGGACATGTCTTACTGTGATTCCACTTAGTTTGGAAATAAACAATTAAGTTTATTAAGTAAATACAATTAAGGGGTTTAAAGTGATGTTGGAAATGACGAAAATTTGATTAATTGATTAGGACGAATCATGACTTATTATCCACATTTACCAATTATAGTTCTCCTTAGATTTCCTTGATCTAATTACTATGCATGTTCTGAACTAAGTTCATGTGTAACGATCCAGCTAAGGTGTCCACTGTTAACGTCTATTATCGATTGTGCGTGATAATGCATAAAACACGAAGAAGAATTTTTGGCACTACACTATCCCTAGAAAAGTGATGTGCAATTCTAGTAGGTCATCAGTTTAGATTACGAATAAGAGCCTCTTCCCCTCCCCCCTTAAACTTGATGCTACAAACTAAAAGTTGATATAGTGGTTCGTCAAGCAATTACATCAACAATTATACACAAACAAGGCGATCAGGATTATAAGCATAAATTGAGTTCATGAAGCATAGTAATCCAACAAATTTCGTCATGCATAACAATCACAATCAAGAGCCAGAAATCTAAATACAAACTAACATTGCTAGGGCTTCAAATAGCCCCAATCCTTAAAGGATCTACTCACATATCTAGATTAATCAACATCATAATTGAATGCATAAAAACATAAGGAGATAAAGGGGTCAAGAAACAAAAAATACTAAGGAATGACAAGGAGTAGGAAAATGGGCTCAAAAACACTTCTTGTCCCAAGCTTCACGCCTACCTAAGCACCTAAGAATTGAATCCAAAAGCTTGAAAAACTAGTAAATCGCGGCTATGGAATTATAAAAGTGAAAATAAATTTTGACAGAGTTTCTGCACCTAGGAAGGTAAAAACTTCCCTAAACAATGCGGAAAAACAATCTATATATAGGCCTCACACCAGCCCTAGCTTATAATTAGAATAGAAAATCAAACCCTAAGCTAGAAGGAAATTCCCTAACCGTGAATTACCCTTCTTTGCCGTGTTTCATGGCTTCCTTGGCTTGCTAGGATTCCTTTTCCTTGTTTCTTGCCACTTTGACTTTACTTTTGATTAGGAAATCTTTTAGTCTTCTTATCCAAGTCAATCCACTTCAATTCAAGTGCCATAGGAAGGTAAATTGCGGCAAAGGAGAGTCAGTATTGAACAAGGAATCCCAATTATCCCTAATCCCCTTTTAGGGTGTTTTAGGGACTATCCATTAGTTTTGGAAGCCCGTGGTGAATCCTTTTCGTGTCCTCAAGTGGTGAGGTGGAACATTGTGAGTCCTTGATGAGTTCTTGATGAGTTAGCTTTGGAATCATCATGTTTCAATTCAAAAACATGAATTTAACCTTAACTTAACAATCTGCACAAACTTCACATAATAAATCATTTTCTCCTATTAATTGAACAATTATTATCAAAATACAAGTAAAAGAGATAAGAAATAACATTGAAACAATGCTTAATTTGTTACTTATCAAAACTCATCACATCAATAGTGAAAACAGTTCATGAATTAAGTCCAAAACCTTTCTTTCAAAGAAAATCATTGACTCACCAACAAGTCAACAACATTTCTAAGCCGGGTCTGCGCCCAAAACAAGGTTTCCACAAAACAACCATAAAATCAATTTCCAAAAATTCAATTAATAAATCTGAAAAACCATGAAATAATCATTCCAAATCATTTTTCACACCATTGCAATTGAAATTGTGCAATAAAATATTCAAAAAATTTAACTATACATGCATCATAGTTTTAAAAAAAATATATCTATTCACAGACTGTCTAAGCGGCTCAATCCCAAGCTATACGCTAATTCGAAATTCTGGGTGTTAACTGGCCTTTCAGCAAATCTTTCAACCTTTAATTTCCAATTTTACCCGCATTCAAACTTCTTGAAATTGAGCTAGGAACGATCGTCTAGGTCTAGGAATCATGTTTGGGAATAAGAATTCAAGCATTCAACATTCAAAATGAACAATTAATTCCAATGGGTGTGAGTTGGGTATTCGGGTTTTTCTATCCCAATTTTATTATGTTCTTCATCCCTTTCTATTCCCTATCTTTTATCTATTTCCCTATGTTTCCCTCTTTACCTTTTCTCTTGATTCTGCTAGTAACAATCACCCAAAACCACCATCTTCTTCTTAGTTTCTTTCTCGGGTTTCTCTTAGGTTACAACCACACCCCACACATAAACAACACACACTCTCGCAACAAGGTGCCACTAATCTAATCAGGATGGTGACACTTGTCACCATACCATTTAGACACTTGTCACTTATCCCTTAAATGACCAAAATTGTGACGACACGGACCTCAACGAGGTTAAAATCGAAAAAGTCGGATGAAATTGATCATTTTACCCCTAAAAGTCAAAAGGTTGACTTTTAGGTTGACTTTTGGAGCAAGATGCTTTTTAACGATTCTGAAAACGCCATTAGGAAGCTCTCGGTCTCTCGAGTACGTCGGCAGGTGGCATCCCAATCCCCCCGGGATTACCGTGGGATGTGCCATGCTCCCGTCTGACACGAAGTGTCGGACAAGGGACAACCTAATGCCACTGCCCAAACGGGGCTTCTAGAGTGCGCAAGGATCGATGGAGGAGGTGTGCGATGTCCCAGTCTCTGCTGCAGTCGCATCCGTGATCAACCTGAAGGGCATTAAAACCAATAAAAGATGTGAGTGGACGAAAATGAACAAGTTCATAAACACATTCATAAAGACAATTATGCCTTCATTAAAACGTATGCATGCATCGAAAACTAGTAACCAAAACATTTGTTCAACCAAGCCATTAGGGCCTTAGCCCAAAACCGTAACTCAAAACAAGTGTGGGAACTCAGCCCAAAACTGTAGGATACCAAATCCGTAAATACAAAACCAAGTGGGCCACTGCCCAAATCCATAAACACAAATCCAACCGAAAAACCATTTCATAGATCCAATAGTCCATATTTACCACATTACCATCTTCGGCATCCCAGATGCCTAGCGTCCCAGACGTCATATCTCACAGTAATAAGCAACGCGTGCTGCCCGGGGTCTCTCCGGGTCAATATCCCTGACATCCCAAATGTCTGACGTCCCAGACGTCTAATCATAGCAATCCTACTCCGGAGTCACTATACGGTCTGATAGCTCCGTACAATGACCCCTCGCAGGCAATGCACTGTGACTTCCCCAGTGTCCTAGATAAAACATCACAATTCCATTTAGGGTCCCGACCCGAAATCACATTTATAAACATAGGGTCCCAGACCCGAAATCACATTTATGACCCAACTGGGCCTCATGCCCGATTCTGTAAACCACTGGGCCCACGACCCGAATTTGCAAATCAACTGGACCCCTGGCCTGATTTCGTAAATCAACTGGGCCCCTGGCCCAATAATATAACTAAAATTGGTCTGAGCCCGATTTCATAAACAATTGAGCCCCTGGCCCGATTTCATAAAGCAACTGGGCCCCCGACCCGATTACGTAACTCAAATGGACTCCCAAGTCCGAGGTTTCCAAAACAATTGTGTCTCATGCCCGAATTCATCTTTCCAATTTCAAAACCATTTCATCACATTATTCATGAAACCACAAGCACGTAAAATCACAATAAAATCATCAGGCTCGATATACGTGCAATACGGAAAATATCTCAAAATACGTGCAACATACCCGAAATCAATAATCATAATCATCATTATGGAAATCACGTATATGAAACATATAACACATTTAAGCATGCATAGTATTTATAAAACCAAAGTCCACTCACAGACCGTCCAACGATGTTCCTAGATACGCGTGTCATAGGCCTTCCCGGGCCGTACACCGGGACTTCCAAACTTGTCCAAATCACATTAGATGGTCACTAACCTATTCATTAACCTCCTATCAAAGCCCCGTAATTTTCCCGAATTTTTAACTATTTTTAAACTCGATTCAAAACCTTCGAATATCCCGAACAATATCGAAACGGTGTCCGATCGACACGAAACCAATCCCAAAATGTTCGTTACATTCAATAGATTAAAAGTCATGTTGGAAGTTTCCCCAACATACCCTCCACGCGCCCCCACACTCCGTTTGAACCCCCTACTCGTGAAAGCCACGTGCCGGGTACTGTTCATCGTCAAGCTCTGGTGAACTCGGTTCACTGGCACGAACCGGTTCAGCCGAATCGCTGAACCGAGCCGGCTGGTTCTGAGCCATTACTCAACCATTTTATACGGGGTTTCTTCCTACAAGATCGTCTAAGTTCAGCTAAGAGTTTTCTGGAACCAAAAACAACAAAACACGTTTAAATCTTACCTCTGATCACAAACCCGAAACTCAGAAGTGTTCGATCATGCTCCTCCTCGATCCAGATCACTTCAAGCCTCCAGTTCAAGTCCATTGAGTCTGTTTCTGTCCCTAGGTCCCATTAGAATCCATTAGGAGCTTAAAACTACAACTAAAACTCAACTTTCAAAACTTGGAAAAAACTAGCTCTCGGGTTAACTCACCTGCCGTGAACCACCGTGATCGCTGCCGTCGTCTCCCAGCCCTTACCAATGGTTGGTATCTCACACACAAGCACAGAGGAGATGGGCTGGTGTGTTTATTCGAAGTGTCGAGTCGTGGGTGTGTATGTTCACGGGTTTTGTTTTCCGGTCACCACCACCGTCCCCGGTGGTCACACCACCACACTCAACTCAAACTCCTCTCAGCTCTCCCTTGTGTTTGCTCACGGTTCAAAGAGCAGAGAAGAAGAATGTTTAATCGATGATGAATGAGAATGATGAAGGATGATGATTAAAAACGGATTAAGGGGGAGATGTTCCACAAATTAGGGCCTCAATCAATGGATGAGTGACACTTTTCACTCATCCAAGTGTCCACCAACACTGATCACTATTCAATAGTTTAATAATATTTTAATCGAAATCTTGGTTCGTTCGGTTAATCAATTTCGCTCTCGTGACCACAACTTCATCATCGAACCTCCGATTTCGGCGTGCCACCTGTCTATGAATTCGTATCAACTCGATCTACGTAACGGTTCTTGGCCCTCGGCCATTGGGCCTCCTGGGTCAAAAGTCAACATTTTGCCCCTTTTCCACCAAATTACCAAAATACCCCTCGCCTTCCAAACATCATAACTTCTTCTACGAATGTCGGAATCGGACGTGCCACCTGTCTATGAACTCGTGACGTCCTGAACTACGTCACGGTCATTGGTCAAAGTCCGTTTGACCACTCGAACTAAAAGTCAATATTTTGCCCACGTCTAGGGGCAAAACGGTCATTTTGCATATTTCGTCCGATTTCACTCAACTAATCTCGGATTAGTTATTCTAAACCATAATTAATTAATATTTAATCCCGATATTCGGGACAGTTTATTACGATCTTCCCCCCTTAATTAATTTCATCCTCGAAATTCCAACTATCCTTATTCCACATCCATCTCGTGGAAAACAAATTTGGCCTCACAACACGTGTACACTTGTACACCCACTAACCAACACAAAACTCGTCTGCACTCAGACGTCCATCCTGAATTCACGTCGTACCGAACTACACTCGACCACCTCGAGTGAAATTGATCACACGATCCGCATTAAAACCGCTTGTCAATTTCACCATTAAGTTGACACCTTTAGCTTGACGGTTCCTCTCAATCGCTAATATACCCTGACATCTGCTTCCATTGGGAGTCACCAACTCTCACTTGTCAGCCCACGCTGACACTACCCGCAAGAAAGTCACCACTAAGCTCTACCACCCTAGTAAAGCTCCAATCATCAACCAATCAATGACATCACCTCGTACTACAACTCCCTCAATGTAGCGTAAGATCAACCACGAGATCTCACCTCGCAGAGCAAGCTCAATCCTACGACATATATCAATCTCAGTGTCCACAACTGTCAACTCCCTCAGCGATCCATGACGCTGGTAAAGTCACGACGTGATAACATCACGCAAAGCAACTTGTGGTTACACTAACCACCAACTCCCTTATCCTGAGTATACGTATACCAACATCTCACTCAATCAGGTGGTGTAACTGAAACACATTGATCACCAGCCCAGCAGTGATCACACATCTCAACACTAGGGTTTCACTAGCCATCCATGGCTAAGAGCATCTGCTCACACAATCATTGAACCCAACAAGATCACTCTGGCCTAATACGCAGTATCCAATGTCCAGTCCATGATCACAACCAATTCAATGATATCGGAACTAAGCCGATTAGCAACACGTTCAACCACACACCACTAGTACATCGTACGTACCATCACTAGGCACCACTCAATCTATCCAGTATCGATCCTCGTACAACGTACAAAGTACGTACATCCAAAATGTATCAATCGAAGCACGCCCACCAAGGCATATCCAATCATGCCAAATGAGTATCCAATCTCACCCACGTCTATCGAGACGTACTAACTCCGAATCTATCGGATACTTGCACAAACGATTTCCGTACCACATTCGATTGACGTCGAAAAGAAGCCAATCCCATCATTTACTAGTCAAATCCTCTAGTCAATTCATAACCACCTCAACTCACTTAAGTACTGTCTCATACTAGATTAACTTCGAAAAGAAGTTAAATCCAACCATTCCCATATCCAAATATTTAAGACATGGCAATAAACTCTTCACTTAACCTGATCAACAAGATCACAATTCAAATCCATCACACGACCGGTAACATCACGATCCTAGATCATCATAATGCCCTATGTCCACTGCACCACAATCCAGATCCACCTAGGATCCACATATGCTCACTTAGCTAACAATCCACCTGAAATCTGATCGTAGGGTCTTACACCCTTTTTGAATCCTTCGTCAAACTTCCCTAGGTGGAATGATGACCTCGATTTTCACCACCCAAATCCAGAATTAAACACAACTTCTTATGTCCAATAACCCAAAGCCAATCATGGGTCCACCAACCAATACACACTCAACATACTGGTAACCACAATCAAAGTCTGCTACGGGCAGGAAATAAGAAGTCACCCCCAATGACTTCAGAATACCGATCACCAATACGGAAACGATCACTCCTCTCGTCTCCTCAACCACAACTCTCCTCGAATCTGAAGTTCCAACCACGTTGGAAACAGACATGCTCCCAACGATATGTCAAGTCCAACCACTGGACTTCCTACATCCTCAACTCACTTGGACAACCACGTGTCCATAATAATCTATTACTCAGACCTCAAGTCCGTTCATAACCGTATATGCACATCCAAAAGGACGTAATTCATTACTATTTCGTTCTCACATCCCAACCTTTACAGGTTCAACCCTCGGGTTTCCAAGTTATTCACAATTACAAATCCCCACATCTATACCACCAATGATTTTCCTCAGCTTTTCCAATTTCAATAATTTCCTTGTACTTTCTAGGGATATTAGAAACATAGAATCACACCAAACTCGGAGTTGACAACAACTCCCCAAATCCACTAATTCTCATGACGTAGGGGACGTCATCCTAAGATTCCTCATGTCTCAATCATACCTTTTATCCACTCATCACTTGTCATCTCATCACTGTTGGGACTTATCCCAACACATCACAATGTTTGCTGGATCCCATCCAGTCAATCACTCAACTACTACTGAATCTCAAATACTGAACATATGTCCATCATGACGGAGTCACATCCCAACTCGTGGCTCGTCGTCATCACAATCACCGACACTAGCACTAGCACTAGTACCAGCACCAACGCACTATCATCAACACTAGTATCAGCACACAGGCATCCATACTAGCATTAGCACAAAAGTACCAACATCAGCACCAGCACACAAACATCCACACTAGCACACAGTGTGCAAATCTGACAACCCTGGATCTCCGCTCATACCGAGCGACGATCTCGTACCTCTACTCGTACCCCACAACTATGGGTACCACCATTATGACCATCCACATCAGGATAATGAACGTTCCCTGAACTTCCCCTGATTCCCAACTACTACAACCACACTAAATACCCTCGATAGCCAGTCCTCTCCACATGACTATTGACCAACAATCATCGTTACCGAGATCTGTATCCACACATCACACTATTATTCGGTCCAACTCGGGATTCCATACCATATCCCATAACCGTACCCGTGGATCGAATCCCATAGTTCTGACTAGACTCACTAGAGTCATCCACATGGTCATCCACGACCTCAGCCGCTCTTCGCAGCACAAGTTCTCATCCACTAGTCACAACTAAGATTCACCTTTTCAATCCATCATATACTAGGGTTCCACAATCACACCCTATGGTTCCTCTGAACCCCACTGTCCTCTACAGTATAATCCACAACCTGACCGACCCTGCGGTCCAGACATCGTATAGACGTCAATTCCAATCATACCATCAACTCAACGTGGGTTTCACCACTAAGGTCATCGGCTAACTCCGACGTACCAACATCCCTCACACTAGCAATCACCACTAGGGTTCACACTTTAGACCATTGCTCAACTGAGGTTCACATTTCCAAATCACGACTCAAATGGGGTTCCTCGAACCCAGCTGCGCCCAATAGAACAACAATCTAATATCACATGACCGAACCGAAGGTCCCACATTACCAGGTCATCACACACAACCCCACTTGGGTCGAATCACGTTAACACATGGTGTATCGGGCCAATCATACTATATCCATTGTTCAAACCCAAAAGCTATCCATCAGGTTGATAATGAACTGCAGTTCAAAGAGACATCACACCCTCGACCTGCGCGCACAAAAAGAGCAAACCTACTCTGATACCAAGTTGACACGACCCATCCCAATCCCCCCGGGATTATCGTGGGATGTGCCATGCTCCCGTCTAACACGAAGTGTCGGACAAGGGATAACCTAATGCCACTACTCAAACGGTCTTCCAGAGTGCGCAATGATCGATGGATGAGGCGTGCGATGTCCCAGTCTCTGCTACAGTCGCATCCGTGATCAACCTGAAACCAATAAAAGTTGTGAGTGGACGAAAATGAACAAGTTCATAAACACATTCATAAAGACATTTATGCCCTTCATTAAAACGTATGAATGCATCGAAAACCAGTAACCAAAACATTTGTTCAACCAAGACATTAGGGCCTTAGCCCAAAACCGTAACTCAAAACAAGTATGGGAACTCAGCCCAAAACTGTAGGATACCAAATCCGTAAATACAAAACCAAGTGGGCCACTGTCCAAATCCATAAACAAAAATCCAACCGAAAAACCATTTCATAGATCCAATAATCCATATTTACCACATTACCATCTCTGGCATCCCAGATGCCTAGCATCCCAGAAGTCATATCTCACGGTAATAAGTAACGTGTGCTGCCCGGGGTCTCTCCGGGTCAATATCTCTAACATCCCAGATGCCCTACGTCCCAGACGTCTAATCATAGCAATCTTGCTCCTGAGTCACTATACAGTCCGGTAGCTCCGTACAATGACCCCTCGCAGGCAATGCACTGTGACTTCCCCAGTGTCCCAGACACCTGGAGGAGGCCATCACATATTCTCGTATCAAGATGGTATATAGAAAATAGTTTTATCAAATCATTTCACAACATTTCAATGGGCCCTGCCCGAAATCTCCATAAAACATCACAATTCCATTTAGGGTCCCCGACTCGAAATCACATTTATAAACATAGGGTCCCAGACCTGAAATCACATTTATGACCCAACTGGGCCTCATGCCCGATTCTGTAAACCACTAGGGCCACGGCCCGAATTTGCAAATCAACTGGGCCCCTGGCCCAATTTCGTAAATCAACTGGGCCCCTGGCCCAATAATATAACTCAAATGGGTCTCAGCCCGATTTTGTAAACAATTGAGCCCCTGGCCCGATTTCATAAAGTAACTGGGCTTTCAGCCCGATTACGTAACTCAAATGGACTCCCAAGTCCGAGGTTTCCAAAATAATTGGGCTCATGCCTGAATTCATCTTTCCAATTTCAAAACCATTTCATCACAGTATTCATGAAACCACAAGCACGTAAAATCACAATAAAATCATCAGCCTCGATATTCGTGCAATACGGAAAACATTTCGAAATACGTGCAACATACCCGAAATCAATAATCACAATCATCACTATGGAAATCACGTATATGAAACATATAACACATTTAGCCATGCATAGTATTTATAAAACCAAAGTCCACTCACAGACCATCCAACGATGCGCCTCGATACGCGTGCCATAGGCCTTCCCGGGCCAAACCTTTGTCATCGGGACTTACAAACCTGTGCAAATCATATTATAGGGTCACTAACCTCTTCATTAACCTCCTATCAAAGCCCCGTAATTTTTCCAAATTTTTAACTATTTTTAAACTCGATTCAAAACCTTCGGACGTCTTGAACAATATCGAAACGGTGTCCGATCGACACGAAACCAATCCCAAAATGTTTGTTACATTTAATAGATTAAAAGTCATGTTGGAAGTTTCCCCAACATACCCTCCACGCGCCCCCACGCGCCGGTTGAACCCCCTGAGCGTGAAACCCACGCGTCGAGTACTGTTCATCGTCAAGCTCTAGTGAACCCGGTTCACCGGTTCGAACCGGTTTAGCCGAACCGCTGAATCGAGCCGGTTGGTTCTCAGCCATTACTCAACCATTTTATACGTGGTTTCTTCCTACAAGATCGTCTAAGTTCAACTAACAGTTTCCTGCAACCAAAAACAAGAAAACACGTTTAAATCTTACCTCTGATCACAAACCCGAAACTCAGAATTGTTCAATCATGCTCCCCCTTGATCCACATCACTTCAAGCCTCGAATTCAATTCCATTGAGTCTGTTTCTGTCCTTAGGTCCCATTAGAATCCATTAGGAGCTTAAAACTACAACTAAAAGTCGACTTTCAAAACTTGGACAAAACTAGCTCTCGGGTTAACTCACCTGCCGTGAACCACCGTGATAACCGCCGTCGTCCTTGCTGCCTCCCGTCATCTCTCAGCCCTCACCAATGGTTGGTCTCTCACACACAAGAACAGAGGAGATGGGCTGGTGTGTTTGTTCGAAGTGTCGAGCCATAGGTGTGTATGTTCACGGGTTTTGTTTTCCGGTCACCACCACCGTCCACGGTGGTCACACCACCACATTCAACTCAAACTCCTCTCATCTTTCCCTTTTGTTTGCTCACTGTTCAATGAGTAGAGAAGAAGAATGTTTGATCGATAATGAATGAGAATGATGAAGGATGATGATTAAAAACGGATTAAGGGGGACATGTTCCACAAATTAGAGCCTCAATCAAGGGACTTGTCACTCATCCAAGTGTCCACCAACACTTATCACTATTCAATAGTTTAATAATATTTTAATCGAAATCCCTGTTCGTTCAGTTAATCGATTTCGCTCCCGTGACCACAACTTCGTCGTCGAACCTCCGATTTCGGCGTGCCGCCTGTCTATGAATTCGTATCGAATCGATCTACGTAACGGTCCTTGGCCCTCGGACATTGGTCCTCTCATGTCAAAAGTCAATATTTCGCCCCTTTTCCACCAAATTACCAAAATACCCCTCGCCTTCCGAACGTCATAACTTCTTCCTCGAATGTCGGAATCGGACATGCCACCTGTCTATAAACTCGTGACGTCCTAAAATACGTCACGGTCATCGGTTAAAGTCCTATTGATAGCCCGAACTAAAAGTCAATATTTTTCCCATGCCTAGGGGCAAAACGATCATTTTGCACATTTTGTCCGATTTCACTCAACTAATCCCGGATTCGTCATTCTAAACCATAATTAATTAATATTTAATTCCAATATTCGAGACGGGTCGTTACATCTGGAGGTTGTACGATTATGTTGGAGTTGAGAACCGTGACTTTTGAACCTGCAAAAGCCTCTGGACAACCACACACGCCATGGCCGTGATGCTTGGAACTTTAGCTAAAAAGTTGAGGTAAGTTTTCAAGGATGGATTGACCAGTGGCACAGTGATTTGATGTTTGATATTCTGAGTTGAGGATGGATTGACCATGAAATATATGGATTGATGTAACAATGGATGTGGTTTGGTCATGTGCCTTTGATATGTTATGAAGTCTTAGTATGTCGTGGTTATCAATTGATTTCTTGTCATTTGCTTTACGGATATTTTTACGTATTTAGAGAATATGAAATGTGCTTCGTTTTAATCGAAGTGGAGGGTCAAGCGGGATGTTTTCAAAGTATGTTTATAAACTATTTGTTTTTGTCCTTCATGCATGGTTTTGGAAAATGGAGGGTTAAGCTGGACATTTTCAAAGTACGTTTCTAAACTATTTCTTTTCGTCCCCTCACATGTTTTCTTGCTTGTTATGACCCTCCATGACCGTTGCAGGGGAATTGAGGCTCGAGAGGCAGAATTTGTGTTTATCCCTTGTCTGATAAGGTTTTTATCAGAAGGGAGTAGGGCCCGAGTGTCCTGTTCTAGTGTTCTTCAATGGGCTCATGTCTACTTGGTATCAGAGCTAAGGTTTTGAGTGGTCATGTCAATTTTATGCCTCCGAGTTGCGAGCCCCATGCATGACCTAGTGATGAGATGAGTAGACGAGTCTAGAATAATTGTAGGGCTGTCAGTGGTTCTGGGTTGGGAAGGTGAATTGCGAATATTGTATGTATTGTGTGTATTGGATGATTGTGATTGTGTGTTATACATAAGCAATAGGTATGTATGTTTGATTGAGTTTTCGATTACTTTGATTGTAAATTTTGAAGACGAAATTATTTTAAGGAGGGTAGATTGTAACGACCCCAACTTCAACTAGGGTAAAATCGGAAAATTCGGATGAAATTGACCATTTTACCCCTGAAAGTCAAAGGGTTGACTTTTAGGTTGAATTTTTACTAGTATGGTTTTTAGCGATTACGAAAATGTCGTTAGGAAGGTCTCGGTCTCCCGAGTATTTCAGAAGGCGGCATGCCGGAAACGTAGTTCGGAAGATTTTGTTCCCTATTTCGATTAAGTAAGAGCAATTTGATCATTTGGTAACAAAGGCATTTTGGTAAATGGTTTTAAGGATATTTTTCTTCTGGTGACCAGTGGGATAGGGACAAGTGTCCATTATCACTTAATTTCTTGTGCACCGACTTGGGTTATATGTGTATATTTTCAAGAGTTTTGTGTTTGGTTGGTGATTGGTATGAACCAAAACCCACCCAAAACCGGGAACAGTCCTAACTCACGAAAGGAAAGAGATCAGAGAGAGGAAGAGTTGAAGGAGTTAAGAAGGGAAGGAAAAAAAGGTGTAAAAATCATGTGGAAACAATGATGAAATGAGTGGTGGAATGGGCACGAAATATGTGAACCCGTCAGGGTGTTTTTCGGGTTTGGGTTTTGGACCAGGGAACTTAGAATTTGATTGTCCTAATAGTCTTGTGGAGGTCGTACGACGATGTTGGAGGTGGGAACCATGAGTTTGGACTTGGAAAAGCCTCTGGACAACCACAAACACCATGGTCGTGAAGCTTGGAACTTGAGCTACAAATTTGAAGCAAGTTTCCAAGGTTTTAAGACCTTAGAGCTTCTCTTGGGTTGATTACGAGTATCTTGGAATAATTAGAACTGAAAAAGATGGAAAATCAAGGTTTTAGCACCGGATCAGGTCAAGACCCAAAAAACCAGGTAGACAGGTGAGGACGATGAACAGTACCATGTAGTATAGCTGGCGCGTGGCTCCCACGTGCAGATGCTTTGGGCGGCACGTGGCTCCTATGTGCAGACACTTTGGACGACCAGTGGGGGGCGCATGGCTAGGATTTTGGGTTCACGTCCAACAAGTGTTTTCATTTTTTTGATGTTACAGATATTTTGGAATAGGTTTCGAGTTAATCAGACGTCATTTCAGGGTAGTTTTGATTGTCTGAAGGTTTAGGGTTTGTTTTAATTACGTTTGAAAGTCCCAAAAAAATTATGGGATTAAAATAGAGGATAATTGGGATGGTTTGTGACTTTAATATGTGGTTTACGGCAGAATGTGACATACCCGAAAATTACGGAAAACGTGCAAAGCGGGATCTGATTATCCGAACGGTGTGTGAGTGGACTTTTTTCCCAAATAGTTTATGCATGCATATATACATGATTTAAATGTTTTTCTATGTTATTTTGATGGTATGGAAGTGATTGGGATTTTATATGTATTTTTTATGATTGTACGAATATTTAATTAATATTTTATTGCACGTTTTACGAGGTTCGATAAACTAGTTCCGAATACCATTTTGATTGTGATCTCGAATTGAACTTGGTTTGTTACTTAGAATAATGGGATTTTGGAATAATTATCAATTTCATATGATTTCTAGACAATTTTTACAAAAGTAACCTTAATGGCACGTTTTACGAGAATTGACATTTGAGTTGTATTTGGGGCTTAGACTTAAGATTCTGTGTAAGGACCTGGACCTTCAACGAGGTTAAAATCGAAAAAATGGGACGAAAGGCTGTTTTACCCCTAAAGTCATAGGTTGACTTTTCTTGGTCAAAGTCAAAAAGTTGACTTTTGATCAGGACAACTTTTGGCGATTCTAGAAACGCCATTAGAAAGGTCTTGATCTCCCAAGTACATTGACAAGTGGCATGCTAGAAATGGAGATCGATTGAATTTTATTTTGTCTAAGTTACCTAGGGATATTTTCATAATTTTGCAAGGTAGGGAATTTTGGTAATTTCACTAGTGGGATTGGGTGACTAATTAGAGTGTGACACTTGTCCCTTATCTCATTAAATTGTGTGCATCTACTTGGTGCTTTGGGTGTATAATTTGACAGGACCCGTCCCAACTAGACCTCGATAACCGTGCCCGGTCCTGCTCCCGTCTGACAAGTCAACTGAAGTCCCGAAACTATCCTTCAGCACCTATCAGACAAGGGATAACTGCGCTGATTTCCGCTCATGCCTCCGCCTCGAGATCAGCCCTGAATGTTGTGCCACGGCCTGGAGGGTCATCAAAACAGAAAAGGTGTGAGTGGACAAAAAGAATATTATTTGAAATACGTTTGAAACACATCATTTACCCTCCAGTTTATCAAACCATGCATGCATAGGGAAAAACATATGAATGACAATCACCGGCTTTTCAGCCAAACAACATAACAAGTCAACATCCAGCTCTCAAGCCAAACACATGATAACATAGTCACCTGGCCACACAGACCAGAACTCGTACTCAATACCAGTACGTAATCACAATCAACATCAAGCAATACTATGCATAAGGTCACAATCAATTATTCAATCAATCAATCAATCAAACCGCACTGTTCACAAGTGCACAAACCATCACATAATCACATCCGCACTACGCGTAGGCCAACCTCGGGAACTGCACTCAGGCAACATCCGAGTCCCTCGGGAACTGCCCGCACGCAACATCCGAGTCATATCCATCATGTCTGGGAACTGCACACGCATCCTCTAGACGTCTCATACCCGAGAACTGCACTCTCGCAACGTCCGAGTCACGTCTAGGCACTGCACTCGCATCATCCAACATGATCCAGTATCCAGTATCCACAATCACAAACACAATCATAATCCATATCACAACACATATCAATCATATCCATGACCTCAAATCAAGTCATAAGCATTCCCGACAGAGTTTTAAGCTCAAATACCAATTATACGTAAATCCGTGAAATCACATTGAAACCATAAAATATTCCAGAAACCATCATTGACTCACCAAATACGTCAAAACATCCTTTTGAAACCTTTTTTACTCCGGGCCTAGCCCAAAATACCATTTGCACATTTCCTCGAAAAACGTGCCCGCAAAATCGATTAAAATATTCATTAAATCACACATAATCATGCCACATCATCAGGACATCATTGCAAATCAATTCATGCAATCAATCATGGAAAAACATTTAACTATGCATGCATCATGGTTTATAAAACAAACGTCCACTCACACACCGTCCAAATCGCTCGCTTTCCGAGCTGCACGCATTTCCGTAATTTCTGACGCTTGCCAAGAATCCCGAACCCTGTCCAAAATCATTACTCAGGGTCACTAAGGACCTAATTATCATCATATTAATTTATCATAATTTTCCGGGAATTTAATATTAATTTAATACGTAACTTAAACTTTCGGACCCTCGAAACATTATCGAGACGGCGTCCGATCGACTCGCAATCAAAACCAAAAATGTTCGTTACATTAAATAGGACAAGTTTCATGTTGTACACACCTCGAGATTCCCCCTCACGCGTCCCCATGCGCCGTCGCAAGCGGCTGCGCGTGGGTGCCACGCGCCTGCTACAGTGCCGTGAACAGTTACCTCCTTCACCCATTTACCTGATAAACGGGTCCGGTTAGCCCGCGAGGTGACCCGGCCTAATCTTGCACATTTCTAGTCCATTTCTTCAATTAATTAAGCTAATAGGATCGTATTAATGTTAATTGAAGATCTATAATGTCAATTTCTTCACTAATTACCTCAGTCTATTCGATCAAATCTCACGGGTTCGAAGTCTGTTCATCGTCGTGTTCCTCAAACCAGCATCCAACCCTTCAATTAATGAGTCACACAACGTCGTAGGCTCATGCTAAAGGTGATTTCGAAGTCAATTTCACAAGAACTGACCCTCAATCACTCAACTGAAGCTCGACAATCTCCGAAGTCCGCCGTGTCCGTTCTAGGCCCAAACAACACCAATTGTCGTCGAATTTGAGCTGGTTCCATTCAAAATGATCGAAGAGGACTTAATTCAATCTCAGTTTGCAGCATCTCGAGCTAGAGAGATGAATTCTAATTTTTGAAACAATTTGAAGGGTCTCGGGTTCTTGGGTGTTTCTTCCCCTTTTTCTTTCGTTTTCCTCCCAATCTCATCCTCTCCATTCCGTTCCAGTCTTTCCCTTTCATCCCTTCTTAGTTGTGATCAAGTAGAGAAGAAAAGATCAATGGATTTTGTGTAAAGTTATAGGGTACTCTCTCTGTTTTTCCAAAACACCCGCACAGGTTTATACACAATTTGTTTTCCCAGTTGCAATCCACACCGTCCATTACATGTGCCCCATCATCAAATCCAGCCACTAATCTTCTTCTTAGAGTGACAAATGTCACTTAATAACTAATCCTCATCCAATTAGGCTGAATCAGCCACTTAATAACTAATATCAATTAATATCAGCTAATTGCACCGTAAAGGACTTTGACTCCCCAAATGACCATTTTACCCTTCACGTCACAATTTACCATTTCGCCCTTGAACTTTCTAGACCCACAACTTTCTCGTCCGAACTCCGATTGACGCATGTCGCCTGTCTACGGATTCAGCGTCTCGAGACCTACCCAATGGTCTTCCCGGAAAGTCCAAACAATGTCCCGATCAAAATGTCAACTTTTGGCCCATTTCAACCAATTTACCGACTTACCCTCAACCTTCCGCACGTCATAACTTTTTCCTCGAATGTCAGAATGGGGTGTGCCACCTGTCTATGAACACGTGACGTCCCGAACTACGTCACAGTCATCGGTCAAAGTCCGTTTGACCACTCGAATAAAAAGTCAACCGTTCGCCCAATTCCAAGGGCAAAATCGTCTTTTTCCTCAAATTTTCCAAATTTCCGTGTTTCGAATTTCCGGGGCGTCACATAACTGTTGTTGTGTGTGTATGTAGTTTTGTTGTGTTTGTTTTGGCCAAGAAAGAAATGTGAAACAGAGAAGACGAGAGGAAACTAGGAAGGAAAAAAAGAGGGAAAGAGAAAGAGAGAGAACCCAGAAAAGAAAGGAGATGCTGGAGCTGTTAGCTCAGACCCGAGGACCTGAATTGAACCCGAGAAGGAAACCTTGTGGGTTTCGGGTTGTACAATCAAGTTTTGAGCTAGGAACTTAGAACTTAGGTTTTGGATACCTTCCTGAAGTCCCTGCGATCATGTTTGGCTGCTCAGACGAAGTTTTGGACGTTGGGATCGTTCAGACAACTCAGGTGTACCATGGCCGAATTGGTGAGTTTTGAACATCAATTTCGGGTATGTTTTCTTGTGTTTTAAAGTTATAGATCTATTGTTAGGTTGTTGTAGATTAGCTTAGATGAAATAGGGAAGAAAAAAAAATGAAGGATGAGTGATTTTGGGCCGAGTCGGGTTGTCGGGTTGGGCGACCCAAATTGCAAAGGAACGGGTTGGCTAGAGGTTGAAGATGATCTACAGTAACCTAGCACATTACTCCTACGTGCAGCCACATTGGGCAGTGCATGGAGGCACGTGAGCCCGAATCTAGAGAAGAGGTCAACATGTGATTTCACCCTTTTGATGTAAAGAACATTTTGGCATAGGTTTCAAGTTGATCAGACACCGTTTCGAGGTAGTTTTGGGTATCTGAAGGGTTAGGGTTTGTTTTAAATATTGTTAAAAATCCCTAAAAATTATGGGATTAAATTAAGAGTTGTTTGAGATGATTTGTGACCCTTAGAGGCGACTTTTGGTAGGAAATGACTTTTTTCAGATTTTACGGGAATGTGTGCAAAGTGAAATTCGGCTTTACGGAAGGTGTGTGAGTGGACTTTCTTTCTCTAAAATATTATGGATGCATATTTGCATGATTTAAATTTTTTTCCATGAGTTTTGGTGGCATTAGAATGATCGAAAATTTTATCGGTGATTTTATGAATATTTTATAATATTTTATTAAGCATTTTTCGAGGATTTCCGTAAATTCAGTTTTGGTTTCTGAGTCGAAGGTGATTTTGAATTGAATGAGAATAATCACATGAGATAAAGTGATGTGGGATATTTGTGGATTTCATGTGATTTCTAGATGGTTTTTACGAAAGTAGCCTTAATGACACTTTTTACGAGAAAGTGTGATTAAGTTGTATTTGGGATTTAGGCCCATGATTCTGATTATGGATTTAGATTGTGATATATGATGTGATATGTTATGGTGAAATGTGATCTTGAGTTGGGATGTGGAAACGTGTTGCTCGATACATGACACGACTCATCCCAATCCCTTTGGAATATCGTGGAATGCGCCTGCTCCCGTCTAACACCACGTGTCAGACCAGGGATAAAACCATAACCAGATCGGGGCTATCCAGAGTGTGCAAGGATATGTGACGGCATGTGATGTCTCCATCTCTGCTACAGGCCGCATCTGCGATCAACTTGGAAGGTGCCAAAAACAACAAAACGTGTGAGTGGACAAAAATAAGAATTTATTAAAAACTTTTTACCAAATAAAGCTTTCACCCTCCATTTTATAAAGCATGCATACAAATCAAAACCAACACAAGTAAACAAAAAACTACTAGACACAATCATTCAGTGAAAAACTTCGGGACCCATTCTCATATCCGTCAAATCATCTATCTCTATCCGGTAAATTACCATGGTAATCACTGTCACGATTTTCATATCGACATGTGTGTGACTTGGATTTACACAACCGATTTACACCTGACTCAGGAGTCCGCGACTCGATGTCTAGGTGCGGCACTAGGCTCGGAGTCCCTAACTCGACGTCTTAGTGCAATAACCTGACACTTCTACAAGTAGTGTCATCATGGCCTCTCCGAGGAACACATCCCTACCAGAGTCATAACCATCATCTCATAGGGTCCTCTCTGAGGAAACACATTCCTACCGAAGTCATAGCCAACATCTCATAAGGTCCTCTCCAGGGAAACACATTCATGCCGGAGTCCTATCCATCATCTCGTAGAATGATCATAATAAAAATAGTGGAAATATTTCCATAAAATGTTGACTCTCAAATCCAAAACAATTATTTTGCACCGGGTCTCAGCCCAAAACTAGTTTCCACAAATCTCATACAACAGTGTCCAGTTTTGTATCAAACGGTGTCCAAAGCCCCAATAGGGCCCTTGGCCCGAAACATGGGTTCTAATGTACTCACTCCCAGAGTCCATTATGTTTCTATCTTTCAACTGGGTTACAAGCCCAAAATCATTTCAATAGGATCTCAAGCACAATCTACCTTCTCACGAAAATTCGTAAATCATTCAATTTCAAACCATGATTAAATTCACAAATCATTATCCAAATCACTACAAAATCATTGCATTTCAAACGATGTTTATAAAACATTAAAACATATGTGCATGCATCATTTAGAAAGCAAAGTCAACTCACACACTGTCCATGATGCACGTATGCAATTCATGCCGTAAGCCACTCCGAGCTAATCCACACTCTCTGGGACATCTAGACCTGTCTAAAACATACTCAAAGGTCACTAACAACTTCTATCAGTTCATATCATTGACCCTCACAAATCTCGATACGTTCAACGTGTCACGAACACGTTTCTCGAGGCTAAAAACCTCTAAATCACCTATCAAACGATCTCTGGTCGACCTGAAACCACCACCAATGGATTCAGATCGTTAAAACCTTTCAAAAATGATAGGTTTAACCTCGAAATTCATGCTCATGTGCCCTCACGCGCCGGTCAACGGTGGTCAACACTGACGTCAGCAAAGTCAACACTAACGTCAGCAAAGTCAACGCCGACGTAATCATGCTGACATTAGTCTGACATTTAACAGCTGTCAGGTCTGATACATGACACGTGTCAACCTCTTATTGGTCCATATGTCTGACACGTCAGTGCTGATTGGACCTGACAGCATGGCGCGTGGCAGCATCTAATTTGCCACGTGGACTGACATCCTCTGACAGATGATGACGTGGATTACCACGTCATCATTGTCAACCTTCCAACGGGTTAACCCATTTCTCAGTAACTGATCAAATGACCAGCGAACCCGACCCAGTCCGTTCTTCCTTCCCTGACCACCAAAACTTCCCATTTTTCGACCATTTTGATCGCCTCATCCCTAAATCCAACCTATGACTTCAAAATCGAGAGAAAATAGCTAGAAATTACCTATCACGATCAAACAGTCACAACTAAGATTCTAGCTTCCTTCTTGAGTTGACCAACCATCCTTCCTCTTCCATTTAGATCCCCAGACACTCGTATGGACCCAATAAACTCAACCCAAGAATTAGAAACAACCCCAAACGTCCAAAATTAAAAACCAAATTTCAAGACCCATTATTACCTTGTTTTTCGTTATTCCTCCACCGTCCATGGTGGCTCAGCCTCCTTGTCTTCGTCTCTGAGTCTCTCTAGCTCACTCCCTCACTCTGCCTCTCTCTCATCCAGAAGCAAGAATATCGAATGGGTTTGGGAGTGGGTACGGGTTGGATGGAAATTGAGAAGGGACAATGGTAGATGCATGCATGTGTGTTAGTGTGACAGGACCCATCCTAATCCCCCCGGGATTAACGAGGGATGACCCTGCTCCCGTCTGACACGAAGTGTCAGACAAGGGATATTTCCGACCTTTGCCCTCCCGGGCTATCAGAGTACGCCAGGATCCGGAGGAGGCATGTGATATCTCGATCTCTGCTACAGTCCACATCCGCTGTCAACCTGAAGGGTATTAAAAACAGAAAGACTGTGAGTGGACAAAAATAAAGAATTTATAAAACATTTCCATAAAAGACATTTATACCCTCCACTAAAAAGCATGCATGCATAGTAAAACCATTTATCCAATAATATATGTTAAAACATCCATAAATAGGGTCTCAGCCCCAAATTCTGTAAATACAAGTCACACGGGCTCCTGCCCAAAACCATTTTACAGAAACCAGAACATAGTAAACATATGTGGGATCTCAGCCCAAATCCATTTATCATCATAAAACACAGTTTTCCCAAACCAGTTGAAACCATGTTTATCCAATATATTCATATCCAGAACCTGTCACGGTAAAATAAAGCTACACGTGTGCTAACCGGGGTCTCAAACCCAAGTCTCTCCAGGGTCCACCCAGGTCCATGTCCGTAGATCAATGACCCTCCCTGGAGGTAACGAACCATGCCCATCCTGAGAGTAAGGAACCCAACTGGGGGGCGACTCCACTCAGTCAGTGCTCCGTGACTACTCCGGGGTCCACCCAGGCCAACGACCCTCCCCGGAGGAGACAATCATATATATAGGATGGAATATGAAAAACCTTTTGAAACCATTCTTGAAACCTTTCAAGGATTCATGCCCGGCCCCCACAAGCCGTCATGAACCATAAAATCCTTTCATGGGTTCATGCCGGTTCCCATAAACCGTCATGACCCGTAAATCCATTTCAGGGGTTCATGCTGGTTCCCATAAACCGTCATGACCCGTAAAAACCATTTGTAACACATAGCTGGGCACTAGGCCCGAATTCACATAGAAACTGGACCCCCGGTCCGAATCGTAAACCAATTGGGCCTCTGGCCCGATTCCGTAAATCAAATGGACCTCAAGTCCGAGAATTACCTTTTCAAATCCAAAATTATTTCATTAAATTATTTCCAAGACCATAAGAATGGAAAATCGGAGTAAAACCGAAAAACCTCGATTTACGTGCAAGCACATAAATCGCCTCGAAATACGTGAAACCATATAAATCACCAGCATCCAAATCAACGTCATAAAATCATATTCAGAATCCATTTGGAAATCCAAAACCATGTTTATTTAGACCAATAAAGACATACAGCCCCGTATAGGAACCGTATAGGGCCGAAACCTCGAAATACGTGCATATACGTAACCACACATCCAAATGCACTCATGGCAACACAAACAAGTATTTAAAACATATAATAAACATTTATGCATGCACCAATTTAGAAAACAAGGTCCACTCACAGACCGTCCGAAGCCGCGTCTCGATACGCGTGCCATACGGCTCCCCGAGCCGATCACCATCACCGGGACTTCCAAACCTGTCCAAATTAATTTATAGGGTTACTAACTACTTATATAACCCCTCACTAAAGCCCCGTAATTTTCCCGTATTTTTAACTATTTTTAATCCCGAACCTAAACCTTCCAATGCCCCGAAACATATCGAGACGGTGTCCGATCGACTCGAAACCAGTCCCAAAATGTTTGTTACATCGAATAGATGATTTCGTATGTTGAACACATCCCCAGAAACCCCACCACGCGCTGTCACGCGCCGCCCAAAGGCCCCTGCACGTGGGCTCACGCGCCGGTGAACAGTACATCGTTCCCAGCGATCGAACCGGTCTGGGCCGGCCGGTCCGGTCCGACCTCTGCAACTGGACCGGCGTAACCGGTCCAGGCCTTCTTCTTTCTCATTTTTGGTCCGATTTCCTCCATTCCAATTCCTAAATTCCTATTTTCTCATTTCCAATCTATCCTAATCAAGAAAACTAGGAAAAACCCCACAAAACCCGTCCGTCCAAATCTCCCCTAATCGGTCCAATTTTTCCGATTGCACCCAGGGCTGCTCAGCCCTTCACCGCCGTCCAAACCACCCTCTATGCCTTCCTACAACCTCAATAAACTCATCCTAATCGTCCAAAAGCAACCATAACATCAAAATCAAATTAAAAGGGAGAAAATGGGTAACCGGGTTACCTGTTCGAGTTTGGCCTTGGCCGTGCACGGTGGCGCCGTCCTGGGCCGGCCACCACGTCCTCAACATCCTCACTTCGCTCTGTCCTCAGTCCTAGCCGAAATGGGGTTGGGTTGGCTGGGTTGGATTTGGAAATGGGATCGGGTAATGGTTGGAGGAAAAATGGAAGAAATGGATGCACGGTGAATGGGTTTGGTGCATGAGTGGGTGAGGTTGGCTAGTGGATGGGTGACAAGTGTCACTCATCCATTGGGCCTCCATTAAATATCTGGGCCCACTAGAGACAAACGGTCCTCGTAAAATGTGTAATTGTGAATAGTAACCGGGAACTTCCGTGAACCGTAACTACGCCGTCGAACGTCCGAATTCGACGTGCCGCCTGTCTACGGATTCGTATCGTCCTTATCTACGTAACGGTCTTTGGCCCTCGGCCATCGGACCTCCCGGTCAAAAAGTCAACTTTTGACCTCCTATTCACCCAAATTACCAAAATGCCCTTGGGCTTCCGAACGTCATAACTTCCTCCTCGAACGTCGGAATTGAACGTGCCACCTGTCTATGAACTCGTGACATCACGAACTACGTCACGGTCATCGGTCAAAGTCCATTTGACCGCCCGATTGAAAAGTCAACGTTTTGCCACCACCAGGGGCAAAACGGTCATTTCGCATCGTTCGTCCGATTTCGCTCTACTAATCACGGATTAGCCTCACTAATCGTGATTACTAATCGTGATTAGTCACTAATCTAATCATGGAATTTGGGACGGGTCGTTACATAGTGAGCAAGGGATGAGTGACACTTGTTACTCATCCTTTGGGCCTAAACACAAATATCTGGGCCCACTCCAGAAAAAATGAGCTTTATCCATCTCGTCGTTCGTACAACTGGGAATAGTTCCTTAAACCTTCTGTAACCCGTAACTTTTCCGCACGGTGTCCAATTTTGACGCACCACCTATTTACAGACTCGTATTATCTCGATCTACGTAATAGACCTCGATCCCCATGTCATTAACCTCCCGAGTCAAAAGTTAACTTTTTATCCTTTCTAGGGGTAAAATCAAAATTTTAACCCGATCGCTTGATAATTCTCGACTGATTCTCGATTAGTCTCACTAATCCCCCATTAATTCTAATTAATCCCATAAATTCGGAACGGGTTGTTATAATACGCATGATGTGTAATGATATGATGATAATGTGTGCTGATTGTGTGGTTTGAATGTGAGTCTCAAACGTTGAGTCCGGGGCTTCGAATACTATGGCTGTATTGTAGAGGCTCAGAATACTGATTCAAATTTCACCCAGACGTCGAGCCAAGGGCTCCAAATTTCGAGTGACTGTGTGATGGCCTACTGGTAGTGCCTTGTGATGTGGTGATTGATGTTGTCCATATGTATTGATGATGAGTTAACCATGTGTAAGTTTTGTGCTGATGTTGGTTATGGATTGATTGTGTGGATTGACGTGATGGCTTATGAGATTAGGTTGTGAGGACTCGCACGTTGAGTTAGGCTACGAATCCCGAGTGAGTTTGTGGTGTACCTGCTAGTGGGGCAGTGGTTTCGTGTGTGACATTGTGATGTTAGTGAGTTGATTGTTTATGATTGATGTACTATTTTTGTGGTGATGGTTATATATACTTACCGAGGTTTTAGATGGTTTATTGACTGTTGATTTAAGAATTCTTTTCACATATTTCCATATGATAAATTGATTAGTTTTAATCGAAATGAAATGATTGTTGAAATGGTTTTCGTATGCATGCATGGTTTTGGTAACAAAGGGTAAAGCTGGATGTTTTCAAAGTCTGATTTTGAAACTATTTCTTTTGTCCACTCACAAGTTTTCTTGGTTTTGTAACCCTCCAAGTCTTTTGCATGGAATTCGAGGCTCAAGGGTGGAGGCTTGAACTAGCAAACTTGTGTTATCCCTTGTCTAGTAGGGATTCTGTTAGACGGGAGCAGGGCCCAATGGTACTTTTGCTGTGTATCGGGTAGGGTCCTCTCATTCTAATGATGGTTTGATTTGTGGTTTGAGTTATGTTATGGATATGTGGCTTCTCGGTATTCGTGATATAGTATGTTGTGATGATATTGAGTTGTGATATTGAGATGTTACGCATGTATGTGTTGTTGGTATTAATGGTGTAACGTTTTTTATGGTGATTGTGATGTGGACTTGAGTTGATTATGTGTGATGAAGCTAGTTGATTGATTGGTCTTAGACATCGAGCCAGGAGCTCTGAATCCTGAGATAGTACTTTGTGAGACTTGTATTGTTGTGATGACTCAGACGTCGAGTAAGACTTGAGTTTCTAAGTTTGTGCCACTCGGACGTCAAGCAGGACTCCAGTTCCCGAGTATATTCCCTACCAAAAGTACACTTGTGATATGATGACTGATATGACGATTGATGAGGTGCACGTGATGATTGTTGTTGTACTTGTGCATCGATATTAAGTGTTTTTTTCTGTGAAGATGTGATGTTCCTGCTAGAGAGACAGTGGTTTGATGTTTGATATTGTGAGTCGAGGATGGATTGACCGTGAAGTATATGGATTGATGTGACAATGGATGTGGTTTGGTTATGTGGCTTTCATATGATAGACTCATATGTTATGACGTATTAGTATGTTGTGGTTAACAATTGATTTCCGATCATTTTCTTTACAGATATTTTTATGTATTTTGAGAATATAAAATGTGTTTCATTTTAATTGAAGTGAAACAGTTTTGAATTGGGTTCTTTCTCTGCATGCATGGTTTTGGAAAATGGAGGGTCATGCTGGTTGTTTTCAAAGTATGTTTCTAAACTATTTCTTTTTGTCCTGCATGCATGGTTTTGGAAAATCGAGGGTCAAGCTGGATGTTTCCAAAGTACGTTTCTAAACTATTTCTTTTTGTCCACTCACACATTTTCTTGGTTGTTATGACCATCCATGACCGTTTCATAGGAATCGAGGTTCAAGAGGCGAAGGCATGAGTTAGCAAAATTTGTGTTTATCCCTTGTTTAATAAGGTTTCTGTCAGACGGGAACAGGGCTGAATGTACTGTTCTAGTATTCTTGGGTGGGGTCCTATCAACTTGTTATCAGGGCTAAGGTTTTGAGTGGTCGTGTCGATTTCATGCCTCCGAGTTGCGAGCCCCGTGCACGGCCTAGTGATGAGATGAGTAGACGCGGCCAGAATAATTGTATGGTTGTTAGTGGTTCTGGGTTGTGATGGCGAATTGCCAATATTGTATGTTTGTATGTATTGTGTGTATTGGATGATTGTGATTGTGTGTTATACGTGAGCCATATGTTTGTGTGTTTGATTGAGTTTTCGATTAGTTGATTGCAAATTTCGAGGACAAAATTATTTTGAGGGTAGATTGTAATGACCCGGAGTTCAACGAGAGTAAAATCGGAAAAGTCAGATGAAATTGACAATTTTACCCCCTGAGAGTCAAATGGTTGACTTTTATGTTGACTTTTTACCAGAATGGTTTTTAGCGATCCCAAAATGTCTTTAGGAAGGTTTCGGTCTCCTAAGTACGTCGGAAGGTGGCCTGCCGGAAACGGAGTTCGGACGATCACTACAACAAATTTAGCTTTAGACAACACTACATATGCAACATAATTTACAAAACCGTTGTCATTGCTAGTTTAGGCATCAGTTTTATAATTGAGGTTGCCAAGTGTATAATATAGTATGAGTAGTGATAATTACTGTTACCTATGTACCGTTGCCTTTAGTACGTATCAGTAAAATTGTTAACACTGATACAGCTGGATTTTTTTTAAAAATGTTGTTCGTACTATTGCCAATAGACTATCTAGGTCCCGTGTTCGATCCAAGGCCTCCTCAATCAAGAAACCAAACTTTCAACTTAAAAGAAACCTAAAACATAGAAAATTTGGTTGCTTCTCAAAAACTCTCGATCTCCGTCTTTGATTCTTCACTCAAATCTCTATCTTCAATTCTTCACCTAGATCTCCATCGTCGAATGTTCCTTATGCCTCACCATATCGCGTCAACACCCCCTCGTTGGGTCTGTGTGTTGTCTCCACCTTCCTCATGTTGCTCGAGGCTAGGGCTTTATTCACCGAGGCTTAACTTTTCGCGAACTCTGATTTGGTTCGAGTTTCACAACGTACAGTGGCTATAAGTGTGACTGTACTGCTGAGAGTCTGAGAGTGTATTAGAAGAAGAAGACAATGAGAAGGGAAAGGAAGTGATGGGAGTAGGTCGAAGATGGGCCATTGACTTGGCGAACAACGCAACGTCTCCTTCTTGCCACGACGTTCCTGATCCTCTTGGCTTCTCTCGCGCCTCACTCGTATAGGTTCTTTACCCTTTTCTCCCCGTAGTTTTTCATTCGATGTGGATTTGGATTTTGGATTTTGGATTTTGGATTTTAGATTCAGTTTCAGTTACTTTGATTGGATTGGGGTTTTGTTTCTCTGTAGCACGATTCAACCGTGACTCGCCAGAAGAAGGATGCTGAATCTACTTGGAAAGCTCAGGTATTTAAGAAATTATGATTTATGGGTTTTCGTTTGACTTTGTCTTTTCCCTTTAGACTTTGATTCAATATCATTTTGAAGATTACATCTTAACTTGATCTTAATTCCCTAATCACCAAAAACATGATTTGGGGGTTGCAATTTTGGCTGTTTTACTATTGAGTTTTTCCCCGTGTTAGCACTATAACAGAGTTATTTTTCCCCGTGCTTAATCTTCTTGGCCCAAAGTTGCTATTCGTTGCCCTTAATTTGGGGGTTTAGTACTTGGTGTCTGGATGGTGAATTATTTTGTTATTTTGTTTTCCTTTAATTTCTTTTAC
The DNA here is from genome assembly GCA_032719365.1 of Prinsepia uniflora. NCBI lineage: Eukaryota > Viridiplantae > Streptophyta > Magnoliopsida > Rosales > Rosaceae > Prinsepia > Prinsepia uniflora. The sequence goes on from CM064866.1 coordinate 34,645,366, forward strand.
CCAAATTGGTTTACCATTAGATATCAATGTTCTTTTATTAAATTTTATGTTTTCTTGGCAGCTTAATGCTTTGGGATGGTTGTTAACTTACACTCTTCATTCGACTTGTTTATGATAGTGTAGTTTGATTTAGAAGACAGTTAGTTCCTAGGAAAGGAAGATTCTTGTAATGGAGATTTCAAACTCCCTCTTCCCTCCTGCCTCTTTCTTAGAGGGAAGGTGAGAATGTTATTGGCAGTCCATAATTAGATTAATTTTAGTAATCAAATAGTTCTGAAGAACTTAAAATTTCCAGCACATGATAAATAAACGAACAGGAAGGCTGAGTGAGTTAGGTGGTGGTGTTAGAGAGGATAGTTGGAGCTATTAAGTAGTGGATCAGGTTGTCAAAATGTTTATTTGTTGGACAAACCTGCTATTAACCAAAGAAAAATGATCCCAATTTAGATCAACTTTGGTATCAAACCTCCTATGGTTATTTGGCTCTTGGTTCTTTGACAACTTTTATCATGACCATATTGGTTCAATCTCTGAGTATATATGTTTTTATTTTATAAGGACCTTGATGAAGTGCAAGAAGAATGGGCTGGATGCAACCCGTTTCCTCACACTTTAGGCAGAATATGCCTAAAGTGGGTGGTGTACGTTTTGGCAACGGAGAGCAATGGGCCGGATGCAACCCTTTTCATCCTCCTACTTATAAATTCATGAGTTTAAGAGACGTGGATGGTGGGAAGGGTTTCTATGTAAGTAAGCTTGAGCCATTTTTTCACTTTTTTGTTTTTCAGATTTTCATATTAATTATTTGTTTTAGTTTATTTTTCTTTATCGTTCTTAACAATAATTTTTTTTTTTGAAAATATCGCATCAGTGATGATTTTCATTAAACATTGTTCTTGCACTTTGATTACCTTCACTTTTGAAAATGAATTATAATTTTTATTTATTTGGAATCATTGAAGGTTGCCTTGATGGATCGATGATATTACTTAAATCTGCATTATATTTTTATACTTTCTCAAAAGGAATTGACGATTTTTGTATGCATGAGATTTGTGGTCCTTCTAGAGGTGTGCATGACCAGAAGCAGGAGCAGGAATCTATATCTCAAATCTTGGAGGATGTCAAGTCTCATTCAAATACCCTTGAGATTTTCCAAGATGACCACTCAGGCCAAGCTGCATCAATCGAAGATAAAGCACGAGATACCTGTATTTGGTAAGTTGCTTTATCCTAAACCATAATGTACATACCAGAAAAGTCTGAGCCAGATGTGCCAAGCAAAGGCACCATCGAGTCATGCCTATGGAAGCTCTAGTTTGGGCGGGAACATCATTCGCACGAACCACTATTGGGTGTAATGATAAGGAAAGTACTTCTCTATTGGAATTGATTTATAGTATGTAGCTAGTTATTTAGGTAGCTACTGTTTCTTAGTACGTACGTAGCTAGTTAATGATTTATGTATGAGTAGTTTTGTTTTAACTAATTGATTAATGATTTATGTATGAGTAGTTTTGTTTCTTATGGAGTATTGTAGTATAATTTTGATAAAGTATTATATATTGTTGTTAAAACAGGAAAATATGAGAAACTGCAAGGCTACATATGGTGTTTCTATATACCATTGCATATGCCAGCTTTAGGCATCAGTATAATATTGATACCGTTGCAAAAAATAACAATAGGCAACAATTGTTATCAGCACTTCTGGCAAAAAACCACTTTAGGCAATGGTATTTTTAAAAATCTGCCAGTATTATATAAAAGCTGTTGCGAAAAATTGCTATATGCAACCTCTTTTTATAAATACTGTTACAAAAAAAGTACTTTAGGCAATGATATTTTATAAATACCATTGCATAAACTCACTTTAGGCATCGGTGTTTTATAAACTCCTTTATAAACTCCGATGCGTGAACTCATTTTACATATCGATTTTCTAATATAGTGTTGTCAAAAATTGCTTTAGGCAACGGTATTTTTAGAAACCAGTCGGTATTATTTAAAAATGGCTACGTAAAACTCCCATAGGCAACGTTTGTGTTGTAAATACCGTTGCGAAAACGTACTTTAGGTAACGGTATTTAAGGAATACCGTTGCAAAAACCCACTTTAGGCAACAGAGAAAATCTGTTGCCAAAACACCCCCCAATAGGCATCACTGAGCAATACCACGGTACAAATGGAGCAGAGGCAACAAATTTTCTCTGTTGCCTAAAGTCTTTTTTTTAACTAATGGATTTTGTTCCGCATTTCGATTAAGTAAGGGCATTTTGGTAAATGGTTTTGAGGAGCTTTTTTTCTGGTGACCAGTGGGATAGGGACAAGTGTCCCTTATCCCTTAAATTCTTGTGTACCAACTTGGTTTATGTGTGTATGTTTTTCAGAGTTTTGCGTGTGTTTGGTGATGGGCATGAACTGAAACCCACCCAAATCCGTGAACAACACTAACTCCTAAAGGAAAAGAGATCAGAGAAAGGGAGAGTTGAAGGTGTGAAGAAAGGGAGGAAAATGGTGAAAATGGTGTGGAAACTGTGAGGAAATGAGCAGAAGTGGCACGAAAGTTGTGAACCCGTGAGGGTGTATTTCGGGTTTGGGTTTTGGACCAAGAAACTTAGAATTTGATTGTCGAAATAGTCTTCTGGAGGTCGTACAATTATGTTGGAGGTGAGAACCGTGAGTTTTGGACTTGGAAAAGCTTCTTGACAACACACGCCATGGTTGTGAAGCTTGGAACTTGAGCTACGAATTTGAGTTAAGTTTTCAAGGTTTTAAGATCTTAGAGCTTCTCTTGGGTTGATTACGAGTATGTTGGACGAATTAGAAATGAAAAAGATGGAAAATGAAGATTTTAGGACTGGGTCAGGCGACCCGAAAAACTAGGTAGACAGGTGAGGATGATGAACAGTACCAGGTACTATAGCTGGCACATGGCTCCCACACGCAGACCCTTTGGGCGGCGCGTGGCTCCCACACGCAGACGCTTTAAGCAGCGCGCAGACGCTTTGAGCAGCGCATGGCTGGGATTTTGGATTCACGTCGAACATGTGTTTTTATCCTTTTAATGTTACAGAAATTTTGGCACAGATTCCGAGTCAATCGGACACCATTTCAAGGTAGTTTTGGTTGTTCGAAGGTTTATGGTTCATTTTAATTACATTTAAAAGTCTCGAAAAAAATTACGAGATTAAAATAGAGGATAATTGGGATGGTTTGTGACCTTAATATGTGGTTTATGCCAGGATGTGACATTTCCAGATATTAAAAAAACCGTGCAAAGCGGATTCCAATTATCTGAAAGCTGACTTTTATGCATGCATACTTACATGATTTAAATGTTTTTCTATGTTATTTTGATGGTATGGAAGTGATTGGGATTTTATATGAGTTTTTGGTGACTTTACAAATATTTTATTAATATTTTATTGTACGTTTTACGAGGTTTTGGTAAACTGGTTTCACATACCATTTTGATTTTGATCTCGAATTGAACTTGGTTTGTGGCTTAGAATAATGGGATTTTGGAATAATTATGAATTTCATATGATTTATGGACAGTTTTTACGAAAGTAGACTTATTGGCACATTTTACGAGAATTCACATTTGAGTTGTATTTAGGGCTTAGACTCGAGATTCTGATGATGGATTTGTGTTTTGAGTTATGTTATGGATATGTGGCTTCTGGTATTCATGATATGGTATGTTGTGATGATATGTGATATTAAGTTGTGATATTGAGATGTGACACATGTATGTGTTGTTGGTATTGATGGTGTAAAGTTGTGATGGTGATTGTGATGTGAACTTGAGTTGATTATGTGTGATAAAGTTAGTTGATTGATTGGTCTCAGACATTGAGCCGAGGGCTCAGAATCCTGAGACTGGTACAGTGTGGGACTCGTATTGTTGCGATGACTCAGACGTCAAACAAGCCTCCAGTTCCTGAGTTTGTGTTACTCAAACGTAGAGCAGGGCTCCAGTTCCCGAGTATATTTCCTACCGGTAGTGCACTTATGATATGATGACTGATATGACGGTTGATGTGGTGCACGTAATGATTGCTGTTTTTCTTGTGCATCGATATTGAGTGTTTTTTGTGAAGTTGTGATAAGCCTGCCAATGGGGGTAGTGGTTTAATGTTTGATATTATGAGTCGAGGATGGATTGACCGTGAAATATATGGATTGATGTCACAATGAATGTGGTTTTGATATAATAGGCTCATATGTTGTGAGACCCATGTCTTGGAAGAACGATGAACAATCCCACATTGCTCAGGGAGGGAAAGGTGAAGTGCCTTACATGTGTGGGCACGTATCTTCCTAGCACAAGGCCTTTTGGGAGCTCACTGGCTTTGTGTTTGGTTGGAACTCTAAAGTTAAGCGAGTTGAGGCTGGTGCAATCTCAAGATGGGTGACCTATTGGGAAGTTGCACGTGAGTTTTCAGAAGCAAAACCATGAGAGCGGGGCCCAAAGTGGTCAATATCATGCTAGATGGGTCGGGTCGTGACAATTTGGTATCAGAGCTGCACCCCGATTGGAAGTGTGCCAGCGAAGACGCTGGGCCCTAAGGGGGCGGATTGTAAGACCCGTGTCTTGGAAGAACGGTGAATAATCCCACATCGCTTAAGGAGGGAAAAGTGAAGTGCGATATATGTGTGAGCACGTATCTTCCTAGCACGAGGCCTTTTGTGTGAGGACCCGTTGTAACGACCCGTCCCGAATTTCGGGATTAGATTAGTGACTAATGAAGGATTAGTGAGATTAATCGGTGATTAGCTGAGCGAAATCGGACGGACGGTATAAAATGACCGTTTTGTCCTTGATCTTGGGAAAAAATTAACTTTTGACCCGGGAGGTCTGATGCCCGAGGGCCGAAGACCGTTACGTAGATCGGGTCGATACGAGTCCGTAGACAAATGACACATCGAAATAGGACATTCGACGAAAAATTTATGGTTCACGGAAGTTTGGGGAAACTATTGTATGATTTACGAGACAGATTACATTTATACCCAGGTGGGCCCAGATATTTATTTCGAGCCCAATGGATGAGTGACAAGTGTCACTCATCCCATTGGTCCTTAACCCCAAATTGTCGATCTCAATCTTTGTTGGTGGGTTTTTATATTAAAATAATATTATTTGTATTAATTTATAATTCCCACATCTCTCATCTTTTAATCCTTACTGTCCATCCCTATATTTTCCTCTCATCTCCACCGTCAATCTCTCTCTCTCATCTGATTATCATCATCAGTTATCATCTTCATTTTTCATCCTTTAAAACTCGAACACCATCTTCCTTTCCCTCTAAACAAACAAGCACACAACACACATATCACCTCACCACCATACCCATCCCTGTGTTCGTGTGAGAGACTGTTAGTGAGGGAGTGACCAGAGGGACTGAGGGACGACGGGACACGGCGATCCACGACGGAGGTGAGTCAGACCCGAGAACCCGTTTGTTTTTAAAATTTGGAAACCTAGTTTTTGGATGTTGTTTTGAGTTTCTATTGATTCTAACACGACCTAGGGACCAGGACGACTTTGTGGGGATCATTTTCGAAGGAAATGGGAGGCTGGAAGGATTGGGAACTGAGCTTGAAAGTCGAGCTCACTGTTTGATCATGGGTGGTATGTTTTTGTTTGCTTTTCCCGTGTTTTGAGGACGTAGATCGATAAGGAATGATAATAGGAACCTATAGGAATTGAAAGAATGGAAACAGAATAAAAAATGGAGGAGATAGAACACTGGACTGGTCTCGCCGGTCCGGTTGAAACTAGTGGACCCGATTCGGACCCGGTCTACCAAAGGACAAGGATGACTAGTGTCAGGTGTGTGGGCTTCATGCGCAGCCCCTTTGGGATGCGCATGTGGTCGCGTAGAGGGTAATTTGGGAATGTGTTCAACATGAATTTTAATCTATTCGATGTAACGAACATTTTGGGACTGGTTTCGTGTCGATCAGACATCATCTCGATATAGTTCGAGGTGTCCGAAGGTTTAGGATCGAGTTTAAAAATAGTTAAAAATTTGGAAAAAATTACGGGGCTTTAATGAGAGGTTAATAAGGTAGTTGGTAACCCTCTAGTATGATTTGGACAGGTTTGGGAGTCCCAGTGACGGTGATTAGCCCAGGGAGGCTTATGACATGCATATCGAGGCAGCAGCATAGGACTTTCTGTGAGTGGACCTTGATTTCTAAACTGTGATGCATGCATAAATGTTTTATATTTTTTATATATATGATTTATATCATGATGAGTATGGATTGGTGATTTACATAATTTCACGTATTTTGAGGCGATTTCCGGATTTGTACGTATAGCGAGGTTTATGGTTTTGTACCGATTATACGTGCTTATGGTTTCGGTAATGGTTCAATGAAATGGTTTTGGATTTGAAAAGGTAAACTTGGGAACGAGACCCATTTGTTTTGGAAACCCCCGGAATTGAAGTCCATTTAGTTACGTTATTGGGCTAGAGGCCCAATTGGTTCGTGAATTGATTTTGGATTTGAAAATATGGAATCGAGCATAAGACCCATTCGATTTATGAACTCTCGGACTTGGAGTCCATTTGATTTAATAAGGCATCGGGCTCGAGTCCCAGTTGGTTTACGAATCGGGCTCGAGGCCCACCTGGTTTACGAATCGGGCTTGAGGCCCAGTTGGTTTACATGATCGGGTTTGAAGCCCAGTTTGTTACGATATCGGGCATGAGTCCCATTTATGGTTTATAAATGCGATTTTGGGTTCGGAGACCCTAAATGGATTTGGATTTGGAAAGAATGGATTTCTAGTTTCATGACGGTTTATGGGGACCGGGCATGGATCCTTTGAAAGGTTTGAAACGTTTTGAGAATGATTACGAAATGGTTTTTCATGTACCATCCTTTATTTATGGATTGTCTCCTCCGGGGAGGGTCGTTGGCCTGTGTGGACCTCTGAGTAGTCACGGAGCACTAATTGAGTGGAGTTGCCCCTGTGGGGTACCTTACTCTCAAGAAGTCGTATATGGATTATAACCCCAAGGGAGGGTCATTAATCTACGGACATTGACCTGGGTGGACCCTAGGGAGACTTGGGATTTGAGACCCCGGGTAGCACGCGCGTAGCTTTGGAAACCATGACAGGATTGGTTATATGATATTGATAAACACAATTTCTTGAATTTTGATGAAATAGTGTTTTGTGAATAGTAAATGGATTTGGACAATGACCCACATTTTTGGATTTACGGTTTTGGGCTGAGTTCCCACATATGGATTAATTGAATTAAGGATTTGTGTAAATGGTTTTTGACAGGGGCCCGTATGACTTGAATTTACGGAACTTGGGGCTGAGATCCTAATAACGGTTATTTGAACATATGGTTCAATAAATGGTTTTCGAATGCATGCATGCTTTTTAGTGAAAGGCATAAATATCTTTATGAAATGTGTTTTTATGAACTTACTGCTTTTTGTCCAGTCACAGTCTTTTCTGGTTTTTAATGCCCTTCAGGTTGATCTCGGATACGGACTGTAGCAGAGACCGAGACATCACATTCCTCCACCAGATCCTGGCGCGCTCTAGAAACATGTCGGGCTAAAGGTTTGAATTATCCCTTGTTTGACACTTCATGTCAGACGGGATCATGACACGTTCCGTGTTAATCCCTGGGGGATTGGGATGGGTCGTAACACCCGTGCCTTAGGGGCAGGGTTAACAATCCCATATCGCCCGGGGGGATATGGGGAATGTGCCATATATGTGTGGGCGCACATCTATCTAACAGGAAGCCTTTTGGGAGCTCATTAGCTTTGGATTCCTTGGGAATTCCAAAGTTAATCGAGCAGGGGCTGATGCAATTCCAAGATGGGTAACCCACTAGGAATTTGCACATGAGCTCTTGGGAATAAAACCATGAGGGTTGCGCCCAAAGCGGATAATATCCTATTGGAGAAGGTTGGGTCATGAAAATTTGGTATCAGAGCTCAACCCCGGTCGGAATTGAGTGTGCCAGCAAGGACGTTGGGCCCCAAGGGGGGTGGATTGTGAGGACGCGTGCCTTGGGGGTAGGGTTAGCAATCCCACAATGCCCGGGGGGATATGGTGGATACGCCTTATATGTGTGAGCGCGCATCTATCCAACACGATGTAACGACCCGAAAATTCGAAAAACGAAAATTTGGAAAATTTGAGGAAAATGACAATTTGTCACCTGGTTATAAGGGCCGAAAGTTGACTTTTTTATCAGGACTTTGTTTGGACTTTCCGGGAAGACCGTTGGATAGGTCTCGGGACGCTGAATCCGTAGACAGGCGGAATGCGTCAATCGGAGTCCGAATGAAAAAGTTACAGGTCTGGGAAATTAAGGGGCAAAATGGTCATTTGTTACTTAAAGGGTAAAATAGTAATTTTGGGCAATCAAAGTATTTAATGGTGCAATTGGCTGATATTTAATGGTGCAATTGGCTGAATCAGCCATAGAATGACTCATATGACCCTTTTAGTGACATTTGTCACTTCTTATTGGTGATGAGTGGCACTTTGTAACAAATAAAACGATTAAATCAAATCTGTGAATTATCCTAGAGTGTGCTACTGAGTCGTATTCATTCGAAAAAAACAGAGAGCACAACCCACCGCTTTGATCGATTTTGAGCAACACAAGGAAACAAGTGTAGAGATTAAGTGCAATTGGGAGGGAAAACTGAGTAAAAATCGAGAGGGATACTGAACATCTTGAACAGAAACCATCCTGAAAACATCCGAAAAACCACCTAAGAACATAAATGTCGAATTCGATTGTTAGATCGTTTGGAATGAAATTGACTTGATATTGAGCCTTCTGGGAGCTAAACGAATCGAACAAAATCAACTCGGAAAGAAATTGGTGGAGATTTGACGAAGAACAGGCCCTACGACATTCGTAAATTTTGGAGATTGAGTTCGAATACTTGGAGGTAAGAATTCTTGAAATTGATTTTAAATTTGTGTTTAGAATGGACGTGAGATGCTTCCTGTGTGGTGAATTGAGTGAAACAACGTGATTCTGAGTAGAACCCGATTTAGAACCCGTCGGGTTTTCACTTGGAGTCGACGGATTTGAGGCCTATTTTCATGAAATTGAACATACAGATCCTTAATTAAGATTGAATAGATAAATATAAGTGAAAGAAATGGAGAAATTGGGGTCGAATTGATGGAGAACGGATCGGGTTGCACCGCGAGTTGCAGACCCGTATAATATAGAGTCTGGTTGCAGGGATGACACTGTTCACGCGCAGCCGCTTGCGGCGGCGCGTGAGGGCGCGAGGTGAGATTTCTGGGGAAGTGTTCAATAGGTGTTTTAATCTATGTAATGTAATGAACATTTTAGAGTTGGTTTCGAGTTGATCGGGCACCGTCTCGATAATGTTTCGAGGCTCCGAAGGTTTATGTTATATTTTAAAATAATATTTAAATCCCAGAAAATTATGGGGAATTGATATGATGTAAATTGAGTTATTAGTAACCCTGCATAATGATTTTGGACAGGATTCGAGATTCCTGGTAAGTGTCGGAAATTACGGAAACGCGTGCAGCTCGGGAAACAAGCAGTTTGGAGGGTGTGTGAGTGGATGTTTGTTTTATAAACCATGATGCATGCATAGTTAAATGTTTTACATGAGTGATTGCATAATTTGATTTGCAATGATGTCCTGATGATTTGTGATTATATGATTATTTTAATCTTTATTTCGGGCACGTTTTATGAGAAATTTGCAAATGATGTTTTGCGCTAGGAATGGAGTCAAAAACGTTTTAAAAAGCATGTTTTACTTTAGTTGGTGAGTCAAGGATGAGTTCTGGATTATTTTAATGTTTTCAATCTGATATTACGGATTTACGTATAAATGGTATTTAGGCTTGAGACCATGTCGGGCATACTTATGACTTGGTTTGAAGTCATGGATATGATTGATATATATTGTGGTATGGATTTTGTTTGTGATTGTGGATACTGGATACTGGATCATGTCCTGGATGGTGCGAGCGCAGTTCCTAGACGTGACTCGGATGTTGCGTGAGTGCGGTTCCCGAGTACGTGGTACGTCTAGATGGTGCGTGTGCAGTTCCCAGACATGATGGATATGACTTGGATGGTGCCTGAGTGCAGTTCCCGAGATTGGCCTCCGCGTAGTGCGGATGTAACTGTGCGACTATTTGTATTGATTGTGAACTTGTGCATGGTGTTGTTTCATGTTGATTGTGATTACGTACTGGTATTGAGTACGGGTTTTGGTCTATGTGGCCCGATGAGTATGTTTTCATATGTTTTGGCCTGAGAGCCGGGATTTGATACCTGTTCATATGATTTGGCTGGAAAGCCGGTGATTTTTATTCATATGTTTTACCCTATGCATGCATGGTTTGATAACCTGGAGGGTAAATGAGATATTTTGAAATGTGTTTTTAAACGATATTATTTTTGTCCACTCACACCTTTTCTGTTTTGATGACCCTCCAGGCCGTGGCACGACGTTCGGGGCTGATCGAGAGGCGGAGGCATGAGCAGAAATTAGTGCAGTTATCCCTTGTTTGACAGGTGCTGAAGGGTACTTTCGGGACTTCAGTTGACTTGTCAGACAGGAGCAGGACCAGGCACGATTATCAAAGTCCAGTTAGGACGGGTCCTGTCAAATTGGTATCAGAGCATTGGGTTACTGATCTGTCATGCCTCCAAGACGCGAGCCCTGTGCACGACCTGGTAATGAGCTCGAGGGTCCAGACATTGAGCGAGCCCAACGTCTGGGAGCCACTAGATTTACGGGCCAGACAGACCCAGAAGAGGCCTACGAATGGCTTATTCACCTCGAGCGGATTTTCAACGTTATGAGATGTCAACTAGAGGATATGGTCTTATTAGCCACCTTTATGTTGAGTGGTAATGCTTATCGATGGTTGCGTGGGTTACAAATGACTGGCATAACTGCTCATACTTTGACGTGGGAGGCTTTCCGAGATCGTTTCTTAAAACAGCTTTACCCCCGATCCTTCCGAGATGCTAAAGAAGTTGAGTTCCTTCACTTGAGGCAGGGGAATTTATCAGTGGCCGAGTATGAGCAGAAATTCTTGAACTTATCAAATTTCGCTCCTCTGTATGTGGCAACTGAGGAAGATAAGTGTCAAAGGTTTGAGCAGGGATTAAGGAATGGGATACGGGGCGCTGTGACAGTAGGCTCGTATTCTACCCTGATAGAATTATCCGATGCTGCTACTCGAGTGGTGGCGACTTTACCCATTCGGGAGCGCGATAGAAGTTCGGGACGCTACCTAGAGTATCAGAGAACCGGAAGTACGAGTCAAGGAGACAACCTAGAGGATACTCGAGGAGGTATGTCACGGCCCCTTACCTCAGAAGAATCGAATAGCGTTTCGATTTTATCGCCATCACAGCGTACACCAATTACTTGTTTTCATTGTGGAGAGCATGGTCACATTAGAAGAGAATGTCCCTACCGGTAGGATCAAGGGGCGACAGACCGTACAGCTGTAGGTCGACACTAAGGACCAATGTCAACAGGAACTAGTAGCGCCAGAACTGGGCGACCAGGTCGTGGTCGGCCTTCGAGTTCACGAACGTAGACTTTGAAAATGGTCATAGCGTGTTGCACGATCTTCGTGTGACTGTCGATGTTGTGATTATTACTATATGTTGTTTTGTTGTTTACGTTATTATACAGTTGTACTGTTGTGTTCGTTTCATAAATACCGTGACCGAATTTCAGGAAGGAAATTCTTTAAGGGGGGAAGCTTGTAACGACCCGGAAATTCGAAAAACTAAAATTTGGAAAATTTGAGGAAAATGACAATTTGACCCCTGATTATAAGGGCCGAAAGTTGACTTTTTTATCAGGATTTTTTTTGGACATTCCGGGAAGACCGTTGGATAGGTCTCGGGACGCTGAATCCGTAGACAGACGGCATGCGTCAACCGGAGTCCGAATGAAAAAGTTACAGGTCTGGGAAGTTAAGGGGCAAAATGGTCATTTGTTACTTAAATGGTAAAATAGTAATTTTGGGCAGTCAAAGTATTTAACGGTGCAATTGGCTGATATTTAATGGTGCAATTGGCTGAATCAGCCATAGAATGACTCAGATGACCCTTTTAGTGACATTTGTCACTTCTTATTGGTGATGAGTGGCACTTTGTAACAAATGAAACGATTAAATCAAATCTGTGAATTATCCTAGAGTGTGCTACTGAGTAGTATTCATTCGACAAAAACAGAGAACCCAACCCACCGCTTTGATCGATTTTGAGAAACACAAGGAAAAAAGTGTAGAGATTAAGTGCAATTGGGAGGGAAAACTGAGTAAAAATCGAGAGGGATACTGAACATCTTGAACATAAACCATCCTGAGAACATCCGAAAAACCACCTAAGAACATAAATGTCGAATTCGATTGTTAGATGGTTTGGAATGAAATTGACTTGATATTGAGCCTTCTGGGAGCTAAACTAATCGAACCAAATCAACTGGGAAAGAAATTGGTGGAGATTTGACGAAGAACAGGCCCTGCGACATAAGTAAATTTTGGAGATTGAGTTTGAATACTTGGAGGTAAGGATTCTTGAAATTGATTTTAAATTTGAGTTTAGAATGGACGTGAGATGCTTCCTGTGTGGTGAATTGAGTGAAACAACATGATTCTGAGTAGAACCCGATTTAGAACCCGTCGGGTTTTCACTTTGAGTTGACGGATTTGAGGCCTATTTTCATGAAATTGAACATACAGATCCTTAATTAAGATTGAATAGATAAATATAAGTGAAAGAAATGGAGAAATTGTGTCAGGACCCGTCCCAAATATCACCTCGATACTCGGGATGAACCCTGCTCCCGTCTGACAATCACACATACAAGACCAAAAATAAACATAATACAACTATAAGCATAACCATCAGACGAAGGAGTAAATATATACAACAGTAAGTCAGAGCATAGTTCTACAAAATGGGCACCAAAAATCCTACAAGTCTAAGTCCGCAACGGAAGAACGTCGGAAGCCCTATGCCTCGATATCTGCCTCAACGTTCACCCCAGCGCTATCACCACGACCTGGAGGGAAATTAAAAACAAAGGGTGTGAGTGGACCAAAAGGAATGAAAGTTTTAAAACCGTTTACCAGCAAATCGAAGTAAGGAAATAAAAGCATTTGTTCCCTCCGGTTTAAAACCAGGCATGCCAAGGAAGTATTAGAAAAGTCTTAATATGAAACATCATAAGAAACAGAAACACTATAAAACCGATCATAAGAAACAGATACACTATAAAACATCATAAGAAACCAAAGTATAACCCGATCAAACCTGCTGGACCTATCCGAGTCTTTAAACTCAACCAGGCCTCACATATAAATCCAAGTCTTTAAACTCCCGAGTCTTTAAACTCAATAGGCCTATGGGGGTAATATCGTAATATCCAAGTCTTTAAACTCCCGAGTCTTTAAACTCAATCCGGGCCCGTCCCCCATCAATATCAATCCGGGTCTTTAAACCCATATCCAGATCCAGCAAATCCAATCCATATCCAGTGTAAAACCAAATTCAAAATCCATCGCCAAATCCGAATTCGAAATCCCCGGTTCGAAGCCCTTCCGGCGTTCAGAACCGACATTCCGAACCTAAATCCGGAGATCTACTTTTATACCCAAAACTCACGTTAAATCACAATTTATGTTTCACAATCCATTTATCATCTTCTGAAACACTTATAGATTAAAATCTCCAAACATAGCTTTAAAATCTGAAAATCAGCTTTTCTCGAAAAACGCGCAAAAGCCCGAAAACGTCTCGAAAAACGTGCAAACATCTCAATCACGTATAATCATCATCAGGACATAAAAACACACATAGAAATCATAAAACAGTAATTAAAACAGTTTGGCATGCTCGGAAGTAAGAAAGAGTCCACTCACAGTTTACAACACGTCACTCGCGCTCCGTGCGCTCCTCAACCGTCTCTGGCGTCTCCCGTCCTGTCAATAGATACCAAATAGGGTCACAATAACATCAAAGATACCTTCCCTATTTTCCCCAATTTTTCGGGAATTTAATCATATTTTAATCCTAAACCCTAAACCGTACGGATTCCCGAACCATTCCGTAACACCGTCCGATTAACCCGAAAACTATACCATTGGGTTCCTTAGGACATTTAGGGTTAAACTCATGTTGGACGCTTGACCGGATTCCTCCCCACGCGCCCCCACGCGCCGCCCAAAGTGGCTGCGCGTGGGCCTCACGCGCCTGCTACAGTGTATCTTCAACCTCGAGTCACCCGGTTCAACTGTGTTGAACCGGCGTGACCGGTTCTCCTCCGTTCCTCCACCATTCTTCCCCATTTCAATACCATTAGCTTCGTCCAGTCCCCTGCAACCAAACCCAGTCCTAAAATCCAGAAATCACGGCCGGAAACCCCTCGTCTTCAACCTCGAAGAACACTGCCCGTGAGCCCTGTTTTCCTTCCCGGCCGTCCACTGCTTCCCCCTTCACGGTGGTGATACCAGCACCGTCCTAGTACCCTACTTAGTCCTACCCAACTCACAGAATCCGTCGATTCATCCCCGAAGTCCACGACTTCAAGTTTGAAAATCACGGCTAAAACAGAGTATTGGGTACTCGCCGTCGACTGAGCCCCGCCGTGTACGCCCCCGTCACGGCAGCCATCACAAACCAATCCTAAGACCTCCCTGAACAACACCCTGACCTCCTAATCCCTCGACTCTAAGCCCAACTCCACGACTCTTCAAATGAAAATCCACGAAAAACAGGGCAAAAGAAAGTACCTTTCGATTCCGGCGCCGCCGTGAGAACCGTCACCCACCACGGTGCTCGTGGGACTCCCCTTAACCTCCTGAGTCTCCTAGTACCTTGAATCCGTCCACCACACCACACAACAGCCACCACCGTCCACGGCCTCCTCTGTTTCTTCCACTTATCCAACAGTCCACCACGTCACCTCCGTGCACGGTTGCGCCACCAGACCACGATCACCTGCTCCTCCTTGTCTCTATGTCACTCTCTCAATTCATTCTTCACTCAATCTCCCCCTGAATCGATCACTGTCTCCCTAAATGTTCCCCTCTGTTTCTCTGTGTTCAAGCAAAATGCACGGTTTGAACGTGCATATTGTGTGGCCGTGCACACTTAAGTCTCTCCCAGAACCATCTAGTGTCCCCCACGTGTCCATCAGCTATTGGCCAGCCCAAAAATATCTGCCACTTGCCCTTATCTGATTGGGCTAAGGAAAAATGACCAAATTGCCCCTCCTGCACAAAATTACCATTTTGCCCTCAGACTTTCCAGACCCGTATCTTTTCCGTCCGACGTCCGATGACAGCGTGCCGCCTGTCGTTGAACTCAGGACGTCGAGGCCTATCCAACGGTCCTCGGTCTACGTGAAAACCACAAATCCTCCAAAAAGTCAACATTTCCCCTCTTAACTCAAAATTACGGTAACGCCCCCAACCTTCCGTACGTCATAACTTTTCCTCCGGTTGTCCGAATCGAACCTGCCGCCTGTCTACGGACTCGTGACGTCCTAACCTACGTCACGGTCAAAGGCTAACACTCAACAAATCGATAGTACACAAAGTCAACTTTTCGTTTACTATTCACAAGGGCAAAATCGTCCTTTTTTACAAAACTTCACAAAAATTACATTTTTACTCTTCCCGTAGGTACGGGTCGTTACAATCTACCCCCCTAAAAAGAATTTCGTCCCCGAAATTCAGTGAAATAAATAAGGGTACTGTTCCCGCATCAAGGCCTCGGGTTCCCAAGTAGCTTCTTCGACCTGATGATTTCTCCACAATACCTTCACTAAGGGAACCGTCTTCCTTCGCAACACTTTATCCTTCCGATCCAAGATTGCAACAGGTTGCTCTTCAAAACTCAAGTCTTCCCTCAGTTCCACTGGTTGTGCTTCTAAAACATGCGAATCATCTCGAATATATTTCCGAAGCATAGAAACATGAAAGACATTATGTACCTTTTCCAAATCTGCTGGTAAGGCCAACCGATAAGCTACAGGACCAATCCGCTCTAAGATCTCATACGGTCCAATGTAACGAGGACTCAACTTCCCTCGTCTGCCAAATCGTACAATTCCTTTCCAAGGAGATAGCTTCAGGAAAACCCAGTCTCCAACAGCAAACTCCAAATCCCTGATCCTACGGTCAGCGTAGCTCTTTTGGCGGTCCTGCGCTGCCTTCAATCGATCCCTAATCAATGCCACTTTTTCCTGAGTAAGCTCCACCAGCTCAGAAGTAGTCAACCTCCTCTCACCAACCTCAGTCCAACACAGTGGAGTCCGACACTGCCGCCCATACAAAGCCTCGTAAGGAGCCATCCCAATGCTCTCCTGAAAACTATTATTGTAGGCGAACTCCATTAAAGGTAGATGTGATTCCCAAGTACCCTGAAACTGAAGCACACAAGCTCGCATCATATCCTCGAGAATCTGAATAGTCCGCTCAGACTGCCCATCAGTCTGAGGATGAAAAGCAGTACTGAAATGTAATTTAGTCCCAAAAGCTTCCTGTAAGCTCTGCCAAAATCGAGAAGTGAATCTCGGATCTCTATCAGATACTATCGACTCCGGAGTCCCATGTAAGCGAATAATCTCATTAATGAACAACTGTGCAAACTGTTCCAACCTGAAATTCTCCCGTACTGGCAAGAAATGAGCAGACTTCGTAAGTCGATCCACAATAACCCACACACCATCGTGTCCCTTCGGTGTTCTCGGAAGCTTGAACACAAAATCCATAGTCAGGTGATCCCATTTCCACTCGGGAATCGGCAAAGGTTGCATTGCTCCATAAGGTCTCTGCCGCTCGGCTTTTACCTGTTGACAAATCAAGCATCTACTGACATACTCTGCAATTTCACGTTTCATCCCTGACCACCAGTAATGCTCTCGAAGTGTACGATACATCTTGGTCCCACCAGGATGCATCGCATAAGCTGAACAGTGAGCCTCATCTAGTATCACCTTCTTCAAAACTTCATCCTCAGGTACACACAACCGTCCATTCTTAACCAAGGCTCCATCCTCACGAATCTCAAAATCCTGTCTTTCTCCAGCCTCGACCTCAATCCGAATGATGCCCAGAATAGGGTCCTCAAACTGAGCATCAATCACCTGATCAATCAAAACGGGTCGCACATGGAAACTCGCTAGGAGTGCTCCCTGATCATCCACAGTCAACTCTACTCCCAACCTACGGAGCTCAACCAGCAAAGGTAACCGTACTGTCCTCAGATGCGACAAAGATCCAGCTGACTTCCTGCTCAAAGCATCGGCTACCACATTAGCCTTCCCTGGATGATACTCAATAGTACAGTCGTAGTCCTTAAGTAACTCCAACCAACGGCGCTGTCTGAGGTTCAATTCCTTTTGAGTGAACAAATACTTCAAACTCTTGTGGTCCGTGAAGATCCTGCACTTCTCACCGTACAAGTAATGTCACCAAATCTTCAATGCATGAACCACCGCAGCCAGTTCTAAGTCATGTGTAGGGTAGTTCACCTCATGGGGTTTCAATTGCCGGGAAGCATAAGCAATCACTTTCCCGTGCTGCATCAAGACACAACCCAAACCTTGTAAAGAAGCGTCACTGTACACCTCGAACTCCCCACTATCATTTGGAAGGGCTAGCACAGGAGCAGATGTTAACCGCCTTTTAAGCTCCTGGAAACTCTGTTCACAGTTCTCATCCCACTCAAACCGAACTCCCTTCCGTGTCAACCTCGTTAACGGTGCTGCAAGAATAGAAAAGCCCTCAATAAAACGCCGGTAATACCCCGCCAAACCCAGAAAACTCCGGATTTCCGTCACCGTCTTAGGCTGTTCCCAATTGGCTACCGCCTCAACTTTCTGAGGATCCACACGAATGCCCTCGGCCGAAATCACATGGCCAAGAAATCCAACACTGGTCAACCAGAACTGACACTTACTGAGCTTCGCATACAACTGATGCTCCCTCAACGTTTTAAGTACGATCCTCAGATGTTTCTCATGCGCCTTCGCACTCTTCGAAAACACCAAAATATCATCAATGAAAACAATCACAAAACGATCCAAGTAGGGCCGGAACACTCGGTTCATAAGGTCCATAAAAGCTGCTGGGGCATTAGTCAAACCAAAAGGCATCACCACAAACTCATAGTGACCGTACCTGGTCCGGAAAGCTGTCTTCGGTATATCCTCCTCTTTAACCCTTAACTGGTGATAGCCGGAGCGAAGATCAATCTTCGAGAAATACTGTGCTCCCTTGAGCTGGTCAAACAAATCATCAATCCGGGGTAGGGGGTACTTATTCCGAATAGTTACCTTATTCAGTTGCCTGTAATCCACACACAATCTCAATCCTCCATCCTTTTTCTTGACAAACAAAACAGGTGCTCCCCAAGGTGACATACTCGGTCGAATGAATCCTATATCGACCAACTCTTGCAACTGGGCCTTAAGTTCCCTCAATTCGGCAGGTGCCATACGATAAGGAGTCTGAGAAATAGGCTGTGTACCTGGTAGAAGCTCAATCGTAAACTCAAGATCTCGGTGTGGGGGTAGTCCTGGCAACTCCTCGGGAAAAACATCGGGAAACTCCCGTACCACTGGTATATCCTCCGCCCTCTCTGGCGTAGCACGCGTATCCACCACATGAGCTAAGTAACCCTGGCACCCCTTACGTAACAGTTTACTAGCCTCGAGTGCCGAAATAACTCCCGTAGGAAGTGCACGCTGATCCCCCTGAAATGTAGTCTCTGATAATCCGGGACTCCGAAAAGTCACTCTCCTATCGAAACATTCGATAGAAGCATGATGTCTCGTCAACCAGTTCATACCCAAGATCACATCAAAGTCCCGTAAATCCAAGAGTAGCAAATCTGCCAGTAACTCCACCTGGCCTACCATTACCGGACACTCTCTCAAAACCTGAGTCACTACCAACACCTCCCCAGTAGGTGTACTCACTCCTAACGCACAATCCAAAGTAGACACCTCCCTCTCCTTAACCAAACTACAACTCCGAGCTATAAATGAATGGGTAGCCCCGGGATCTATCAAAGTAAAAACAGTGTGACCAAGTATGGTGAGTGTACCTGTCACCACTCCCGGTGCTAACCTAGCCTCCTGCTGCGTCATCGCAAAAACTCACGCCTGAGGTCCCGATGACCTACCGCGCCCTCTGGAACTGCTCGTGGCACCACCACCACCCCTAGGGCCTGCCGCCCCTGATACTGAAGCAGTACTCCGCCCGGGTTCTGCTGCACCTCTGCCTGCTCCACCCTCCGGAGCTAACAATGGGCACTCCCGACGGAAATGTCCTCGCTCTCCACAATAGAAGCAGGTGTCCCTACCGGGTCCACCAGTATGCCTCCCTGTAGAAGCCACTGAAGTCGCACTCGCCTGAGGAGTCGGCTGTGACCTAGCTCCTCGGAATCCTGAGCCCTGGAAACTGCCTGGTCTGCCATACCGGGCTCCACCAGCCGATAGTGATCCACCAAAATTACCCCGTTTCGGGGGCCTCTGACTCGATGCTCCTGGGAATGACTGCTCTCGGCGTCGAACACTGCCCGAATACTGTGGTCGAGCAGGTAAACTGGCCTCCACCCTGACAGCAGCATCAGACAACTCTCGGAAGGTAGCAAAAGAGCCGGCTGTCACTATGGCCCTGATCTCTCCCCGGAGGCCCAACTCAAACCGGCGGCACTTCTCCGCCTCAGTCGCCACAAATGCCGGAGCAAAACGAGATAGCATCTGGAACCTCTGCTCATACTCAGCAACTGTCAAGTTCCCTTGCTTCAAGTGAAGGAATTCCGCTTCCTTCGCATCCCTAAAAGAACGGGGATAGTACTCATCTAAAAACCGCTCCCGAAAAGTCTCCCAGGTCACGGTATGTGCATCCCAGCCGGACAGTTCCAGCGTGTACCACCACTCGTAGGCAGCTCCATCCAACAGAAAAGTGGCTAACAATACCCGATCCTCGGGAGGACAGTGCATCACCCCAAAAATACGTTCTAGTCGGGTGATCCATCGGTGAGCTTCCTCGGGATCAGCCCCACCGCTGAACGTAGTAGCCCCAAGCCTCTGGGCTCTCTCGATCGAAGCGCTCTCAGTCCCTCTCGCCGCTTCATCTTCAGGTCGTGGAGGGGGTTCACGTCTCGGAGGCATGATCAATCGTACGCTGAAAGAGGCATAGAGTTAGTATAACAACCTAGACCCAACACAATTTGACACAACCTATGCTCTGATACCAATTGTCAGGACCCGTCCCAAATATCACCTCGATACTCGGGATGAACCCTGCTCCCGTCTGACAATCACACTTACAAGACCAAAAATAAACTTAATACAACTATAAGCATAACCATCAGACGAAGGAGTAAATATATACAACAGTAAGTCAGAGCATAGTTCTACAAAATGGGCACCAAAAATCCTACAAGTCTAAGTCCGCAACGGAAGAACGTCGGAAGCCCTATGCCTCGATATCTGCCTCAACGTTCACCCCAGCGCTATCACCACGACCTGGAGGGAAATTAAAAACAAAGGGTGTGAGTGGACAAAAAGGAATGAAAGTTTTAAAACCGTTTACCAGCAAATCGAAGTAAGGAAATAAAAGCATTTGTTCCCTCCGGTTTAAAACCAGGCATGCCAATGAAGTATTAGAAAAGTCTTAATATGAAACATCATAAGAAACAGAAACACTATAAAACCGATCATAAGAAACAGATACACTATAAAACATCATAAGAAACCAAAGTATAACCCGATCAAACCTGCTGGACCTATCCGAGTCTTTAAACTCAACCAGGCCTCACATATAAATCCGAGTCTTTAAACTCCCGAGTCTTTAAACTCAATAGGCCTATGGGGGTAATATCGTAATATCCGAGTCTTTAAACTCCCGAGTCTTTAAACTCAATCCGGGCCCGTCCCCCATCAATATCAATCCGGGTCTTTAAACCCATATCCAGATCCAGCAAATCCAATCCATATCCAGTGTAAAACCAAATTCAAAATCCATCGCCAAATCCGAATTCGAAATCCCCGGTTCGAAGCCCTTCCGGCGTTCAGAACCGACATTCCGAACCCAAATCCGGAGATCTACTTTTATACCCAAAACTCACGTTAAATCACAATTTATGTTTCACAATCCATTTATCATCTTCTGAAACACTTATAGATTAAAATCTCCAAACATAGCTTTAAAATCGGAAAATCAGCTTTTGCTCGGAAGTAAGAAAGAGTCCACTCACAGTTTACAACACGTCACTCACGCTCCGTGCGCTCCTCAACCGTCTCTGGCGTCTCCCGTCCTGTCAATAGATACCAAATAGGGTCACAATAACATCAAAGATACCTTCCCTATTTTCCCCAATTTTTCGGGAATTTAATCATATTTTAATCCTAAACCCTAAACCCTACGGATTCCCGAACCATTCCGTAACACCGTCCGATTAACCCGAAAACTATACCATTGGGTTCCTTAGGACATTTAGGGTTAAACTCATGTTGGACGCTTGACCGGATTCCTCCCCACGCGCCCCCACGCGCCGCCCAAAGTGGCTGCGCGTGGGCCTCACGCGCCTGCTACAGTGTATCTTCAACCTCGAGTCACCCGGTTCAACTGTGTTGAACCGGCGTGACCGGTTCTCCTCCGTTCCTCCACCATTCTTCCCCATTTCAATACCATTAGCTTCGTCCAGTCCCCTGCAACAAAACCCAGTCCTAAAATCCAGAAATCACGGCCGGAAACCCCTCGTCTTCAACCTCGAAGAACACTGCCCGTGAGCCCTGTTTTCCTTCCCGGCCGTCCACTGCTTCCCCCTTCACGGTGGTGATACCAGCACCGTCCTAGTACCCTACTTAGTCCTACCCAACTCACAGAATCCGTCGATTCATCCCCGAAGTCCACGACTTCAAGTTTGAAAATCACGGCTAAAACAGAGTATTGGGTACTCGCCGTCGACTGAGCCCCGCCGTGTACGCCCCCGTCACGGCAGCCATCACAAACCAATCCTAAGACCTCCCTGAACAACACCCTGACCTCCTAATCCCTCGACTCTAAGCCCAACTCCACGACTCTTCAAATGAAAATCCACGAAAAACAGGGCAAAAGAAAGTACCTTTCGATTCCGGCGCCGCCGTGAGAACCGTCACCCACCACGGTGCTCGTGGGACTCCCCTTAACCTCCTGAGTCTCCTAGTACCTTGAATCCGTCCACCACACCACACAACAGCCACCACCGTCCACGGCCTCCTCTGTTTCTTCCACTTATCCAACAGTCCACCACGTCACCTCCGTGCACGGTTGCGCCACCAGACCACGATCACCTGCTCCTCCTTGTCTCTATGTCACTCTCTCAATTCATTCTTCACTCAATCTCCCCCTGAATCGATCACTGTCTCCCTAAATGTTCCCCTCTGTTTCTCTGTGTTCAAGCAAAATGCACGGTTTGAACGTGCATATTGTGTGGCCGTGCACACTTAAGTCTCTCCCAGAACCATCTAGTGTCCCCCACGTGTCCATCAGCTATTGGCCAGCCCAAAAATATCTGCCACTTGCCCTTATCTGATTGGGCTGAGGAAAAATGACCAAATTGCCCCTCCTGCACAAAATTACCATTTTGCCCTCAGACTTTCCAGACCCGTATCTTTTCCGTCCGACGTCCGATGACAGCGTGCCGCCTGTCGTTGAACTCAGGACGTCGAGGCCTATCCAACGGTCCTCGGTCTACGTGAAAACCACAAATCCTCCAAAAAGTCAACATTTCCCCTCTTAACTCAAAATTACGGTAACGCCCCCAACCTTCCGTACGTCATAACTTTTCCTCCGGTTGTCCGAATCGAACCTGCCGCCTGTCTACGGACTCGTGACGTCCTAACCTACGTCACGGTCAAAGGCTAACACTCAACAAATCGATAGTACACAAAGTCAACTTTTCGTTTACTATTCACAAGGGCAAAATCGTCCTTTTTTACAAAACTTCACAAAAATTACATTTTTACTCTTCCCGTAGGTACGGGTCGTTACAAATTGGGGTTGAATTGATGGAGAACGGATCGGGTTGCACCGCGGGTTGCAGACCCGTATAACAGAGAGTCGGGTTGCAGGAATGACACTGTTCACGCGCGTGGCTTTCACGAGCATCCGCTTGGGGCGGCACGTTAGGGTGCATGGTGAGTTTTCTGGGGAAGTGTTCAACAGGTGTTTTACTCTATGTAATGTAACGAACATTTTAGAGTTGGTTTCGAGTCAATCGGACACCGTCTCGATAATGTTTCGAGGGTCCGAAGGTTTATGTTATATTTTAAAATAATATTTAAGTCCCGAAAAATTATGGGGAATTGATATGATGTAAATTGTGTTATTAGTAACCCTGCATAATGATTTTGGACAGGATTCGAGATTCCTGGAAAGTGTCAGAAATTACGGAAATGCGTGCAGCTCGGGAAACGAGTAGTTTGGACGATGTGTGAGTAGACGTTTGTTTTATAAACCATGATGCATGCATAGTTAAATGTTTTACATGAGTGATTGCATAATTTGATTTCCAATGATGTCCTGATGATGTGGCATGATTATTTGTGATTATATGATTATTTTAATCGATATTTCGGGCACGTTTTACGAGAAATGTGCAAATGATGTTTTAGGCTAGGCCCAGAGTCAAAAAGGTTTTAAAAAGGATGTTTTGCTTTAGTTGGTGAGTCAAGGATGAGTTCTGGATTATTTTAATGTTTTTAATGTGATATTATGGATTTACGTATAAATGGTATTTGGGCTTGAGACCCTGTCGGGCATACTTATGACTTGGTTTGAAGTCATGGATATGATTGATATATGTTGTGGTATGGATTTTGTTTGTGATTGTGGATACTGGATACTGGATCATGTCCTAGATGGTGCAAGTGCAGTTCCTAGACGTGACTCGGATGTTGCGTGAGTACAATTCCCGAGTATGTGGTACGTCTAGATGGTGCGTGTGCAGTTCCCAGACATGATGTATATGACTCGGATGGTGCCTGAGTGTAGTTCCCGAGATTGGCCTCCGCGTAGTGCGGATGTAACTGTGTGACTATTTGTATTGATTGTGAACTTGTGCATAGTGTTGTTTCATGTTGATTGTGATTACGTACTAGTATTGAGTATGGGTTTTGGTCTGTGTGGCCAGGTGAGTATGTTTTCATATGTTTTGGCCTGAGAGCCGGGATTTGATACCTGTTCATATGATTTGGCTGGAAAGCCGGTGATTTTTATTCATATGTTTTACCCTATGCATGCATGGTTTGATAACCTGGAGGGTAAATGAGATATTTTGAAATGTGTTTTTAAACGATATTATTTTTGTCCACTCACACCTTTTCTATTTTGATGACCCTCCAGGCCATGGCACGACGTTCGGGGCTGATCGAGAGGCTGAGGCATGAGCGGAAATCAGTACAGTTATCCCTTGTCTGATAGGTGTTGAAGGGTACTTTCGGGACTTCAGTTGACTTGTCAGACGGGAGCAGGACTGGACACGGTTATCAAAGTCCAGTTGGGACGGGTCCTGTCACATGAGGCATTTTGGGAGCTCATTGGCTTTGGGTTCCTATGGAACTCCAAATTCAGCGAGTAGGGGCTGGTGCAATCCCAAGATGGGTGACCCACTGAGAAGTTGCACATGATCTTCCGAGAACAAAACCGTGAGGGCTATGCCCAAAGCAAACAATATTATGTTGGAGAAGGTCGAGTAGGGACATTATGTTCAACATTAGTAACCTTGGATTGTTACTATCGATAGGCCATATAGCTTCCAAGGAATTGGAGGAGCATACAGCTTGTGATTGAGTTGTTTGGGCAGAATATGAGTAGGCATTTTTTTTTATAGTAAATTACACTTTTGTACCCTGTGTTTTAAATTGAATTTTAGTGTTATACTTGACTTTTCAAATTTTGCATGTGCATACTCTAAATTCTTAAAAATAAAACAACTTGGCTCCACCGATAAATATTCCATTAAATGTAGACATGTCACATGTGGGTCCTACTGTTTAATTTAAATAATTTGTTTTTTTTCTTTCTTTTCTTTCTTTTTCCTTTTCTTCTTCTCCTTTGTCGTTCTCTATTTCTTCTTCTTATTTCATCTTCCTTCTTCTTCTTCTTCTTCTTCCTTTATCTGGAAAGGCCTCCTACCAAAATTAATGGAAGCATAAATAAGCTTCTGAGCACCTATCCTCCTGTCAGAATCTCCATGGTTGGGGTTGCACGCCATGACAAAGTAGTGCTTACAGCACTGGGCATGACATATATATCGACATGAACTGAGAACACATGTTGTGCGTACACCATCTATGGGGTTTAAGAATAAGCAGAGCTCTTAATGGGGTTTGTCTGCAAAAAGCACGCAATGGTGGTGTTTAATTGTGTTTCGTCGCAGAAATTTTGGAGTAGATCTCTCTGCCGTAGGGAAGCCGATGACCTAGTGGCTCAGAAGCAAAGCAAATAGAGCTGATGCTGTTTGTGTTGGAAAGCATTTGTCCGAAATGCAAAATTTTTTAATTGCAGAGTGTTTATGTTGCTTGTTAGTATAAAGTTTGCGAGTGAAATGTCAATGGAGTCTGTGAACCCAAAAGCATATCCATTTTCATGCATTGTGTGCATGATTTTGTTGAAAATTTAAAATTTTTTTGTTAACTTGTTGGAAACAGGGCACTAAAAATGAAGCCCCTTTTGTTTTCTTTTGAGCTGAAAATGGAAAAAGTCTTGCAGAATTTTATGGACCATAAAATTATTAAAGAAAAGTGAAACATATTTGGGTCTCTGAGTTTGAGAGAGAGAGAGCATAAGAAGAATCAGATTTTTTTTATTAATTTTTTTTTGTTGCTAAGAATTTGAGAGAAAAGATTATGAATTCCTATCCTGAATGGCACTGATGTCCATGAATTGTTCATTATTAAACACATCGAATTCAACCATGAAAACAGGGTTGTTTTAATTCTCGTCGTTGGTTAAGTTGAAGAGCCCAAGATTGTGGCTTGAGCTCATGCCCGTGATGTTGGTGGTAGGGGTGAATATGAAAACCATGCGTCGACCGACGAGAGTGCTCTTATAAGGAGCAACGGGGAAGATGAAAAAAATTGAGAAATGGGAATTGTACGATGAGTTTGCCGCCTTGGTTGGGATTTTGGACTTGTAGAATGCTCTGCTGATGGAGAAGTTGGTGTTGGTATTGAGGGTTAGGATGTTGGATTTGATGGTTGCTTTGTTGTAGAGAAGGAGGTTGTCAGATGAGTCAAAGCCATTGAAGATGAATTCGACGGAAGAAGATGGGCAGAGAAAGAGGATTGTGGAGATTAGAAGGAGGAAGAGGTGGAGAGGTTTGGGATATGGGTTTGATTTTTTCATTGGAGAAAAACAGAGGAAATCTGACTCATGGGATTTTGGAAGTGAAAGAGATGACATATGTTTGAGACTTGGCAACTTGGCAGAGGCAACATTTGTTTGGTTGTTTGAGACTTGGTTTGAAGCTATTGGAGGTCGTCATCCTTTATCTATACTTATAGACCAAGACATGGCAACGAGTGCAGCAATTTCTAAGGTACTTTCTAATACTCGTCATCGCCTTTAAACTTGGCACATCAAGAAAAAGTTTGCAGAGAAACTGTCTCAAGTATAATATAAAAAGTCAAGTTTTAAAATTGCAAAGAAAAAATGTATTTGGTCTACTTATGAGATAGAAGAATTTGAAAATCAGTGGAAAAACTTGATGGAGTATGAATTGGAAAATAATGATTGGCTTGACAACCTCTAATAATGATTTGGTCTCTCTCTCTCTCTCTCTCTCTCTTAATTCTGATTCATTTTTTATATAGAATTTTGTTTTGAAAATAAATTTTAGTTGAAACAAACTAAGAAGCTTTTAATTAAAAAAAATTATTAATTAAAATCTTTTTAATTTTAACATTAATGAGGCTTCATATTACTTCTAATTAGAACCATTTATTAAGCCCAAATCAATGAGTTCTAGACGACGCTGCGAGCATTAGCATTGTGGACCTCTGAGTTAGGGCACCCTGAAGAGGGGCAGTTTTAGCTTTAGATCTTCTAGTGGTCTCCAATCCAATTCAGGAAATGGTGGAGTTGGACATTAAGGTATTTGAAGTTTCTTATTGAGAAACTAGTTATCAGTCCATTCTAGTAGAGCTTCAGTTCAGACCAGTGGGCAAAATATTAGAGTTGTCTGGTTTAACACGGCCGGTTATTATTTATATGGGGAACCTGGTCATAATTAAAGGGATTTCCTATACTGGCTAGGCGGTAGTACGACATGCCACGATGATGCAGACTAGAATCATAAAGTAGAATCAACTTCTAGTATGATCGGAGGGAGTCAGACTCCAGCTAGTATTATGAGGACATGTGCCTTAAAGGCATGGTTAGCAATCCCACATCGCCCGGGGGGATCCGGGGGGATATGCCTTATATGTGTGGACATGTATCTATCTAACAGGAGGCCTTTTGGGAGCTCAATGGCTTTGGATTCCTTTGGAACTCCAAAGTTAAGGGGGTTTGTGCGGGTGCAATCCCATGATGGGTGACCCATTGAGAATTTGCACGTTAGTTCTCAGAAACAAAACCGTGCGGGCTGTGACATGACCCACCCTCAATCCCTCGGGATTAAGGAATAAGTCATGCTCCCGTCTAACTTACATGCGACATGAAGGCTAAACCGTCGTCCAATCTCCATGTAACACGCAAGCTGGGCAAGGGATATCAGGCCAAAGCACTAAAACCATCTTGCGATGTCCTAGAGTGCGCAGAGCTTACTGTTGATTGTGTGTGTGATGTCTTCGTCTCTCTAGTAACAGCCCGCACCGCATCAACCTAGTGGGTATCGAAAACATAAAAAACTATGCGTGGACAAAAATAACTAATAAGTTTAGAAAACGGTTCATGTAACACCCCGGAAATTCACAGATTGTAATATTGTAATTTAATGTTGAAGTGACGATTTTACCCCTGTGGATTATGGCCAATTGTTGACTTTTTGGGTTATGGGTCAAATGGACTTTGACCAGTGACCGTGACGTAGTTCGGGACGTCACGAGTTCACAGACAGGTGGCACGTCCAATTCGGACGATCAGGGAAAAAGTTATGACTATCGGAAGTTCAGGGGCATTACCGTAATTTGGACGAGTTAGGGGAAAAAAATTGACTTTTTGATGTACCGGGAATTTTCACACGACCCGAAGACCGTTTAGATTCGTCTCGATGCTCTGAGTACAACGACAGGCGGCACGCGTGAAACGGACATCGGATGACCGAGTTGTGGGTCACGGAAGTTGGAGGGCATTTTGGTAATTTCTGCCCTGAGGGCATTTTGGTCTTTTTGCACGATTACTGTAGCAGCAACCGTGAAAAACAGGGGACATGGCCATGTCGTGGTGTTTGTGGGCGTGCAAATAGTTTAAACCTTAGTGGACTGGTTTGTGAGTATTGTTTATGTAGTTTAAGGTATTGGGAGTGAAGTTTGAGGCTGTGCAGGCCACGGGAAGAATTAAAAACGTTGGTTAAGCTCTGTGTGCGGGAGGCAGTGTCCAGTGCGTCTGTGAGTGTCTCCCACGGGTGTTGGACGCCTTGATCGATTAACCGCGCAAGGGGAGTGAGTGACGGGTTCATTTTGGTGTCTGTTTGAGGCTGAGAGTTGAGAGAGACGGGGAGAAACAGTGAAGAACAGTTTCCGGTCTTTGGGGGGGAAATTTTCCGAATTCAATCTCTACGGGTTTTGAGATCGATCTAAACACTGGGGAAGCTTTCTGGGAGTAGCAGAAACCTAACCGTGCAAGATTCGAAGAGTGGGATCGAGGAATTGCCCAGGAACCCAAGTTCCAGTTCTGAGAAAAACCGATTTGGAGGGAAAATCCGAGTTCAATTTCCACGGCCTTTTGGACGAAACCAATCACTGAGTGAGCTTTCTGGGAACATTTGGAACCTGTCCATATCGAAATCGACAACAACCAGCCACGGAGGAGCTGGGACGGTGACCGCCGTGTGCAGAGGAAATCGCAGCGTTTGGACGGCTACTTTCAGGTGATGTTTCGTTCAATTGATGGTTCTATTTTGTTAGTCTAGGTCCTAGTATGCTTCTGTATAAATTAATTGG
This sequence comes from Prinsepia uniflora, assembly GCA_032719365.1. Classification (NCBI taxonomy): domain Eukaryota; kingdom Viridiplantae; phylum Streptophyta; class Magnoliopsida; order Rosales; family Rosaceae; genus Prinsepia; species Prinsepia uniflora. The sequence goes on from CM064866.1 coordinate 34,674,577, forward strand.
ACAATGGTGATTGTTTGGAGGTGTTCTGAGGTTGGACCCGTGTAGCTATTCGGGTTTGGATAGGATGGTTGAAGGCTTGTCGAGTTGATTAATGGACTGAGAACTGTAATTAAATGACTTTAGAACATGTTAGAATCAAGAAGGAAAGAAATTAAGTAGAAATAGACGGCTAATTAATCGGGTCACCCCGCGGGTCGCAGACCCAAATTACAGTAAATCGGGCAAGGACGGTGACACTGTAGCAGTGACACTGTAGCAGCGCGTGACTTTCACGCGCAGCCACTTTGGGCGGCGCGTGAGGGCGCGTTGAGCATTATCTCGGATCACGGTCAACATGACTTTTAATCCTTTCATCATTTTGGACATTTTCTGTGAAATAACTATGTTGATCTGAGATAGTGAGGAAGGTCAGTTTAGGGCCGGATGTCTCGGGAAGCGTGTTGGCCGGCTTTCCCGAACCGGTTTCTATTTCGGACTTTTTGAGGGTATTTTAAGGACCTATAATGACACTTGTGTGTGATTGGAAATGACAAGGAACTTACGTTAATTACGGAGACAAGTTCGTACGCGCGTTATTCGCAGCGGGAGCGTACTGTGAGTGGGCCCGTTTTTATTAACTCTTGCATGCATAACCGTTTTCATTTCCGTATATCTAATTGTGTGCGTGATTCATTAATGGATTGTGATTATCTCGATTTACGGCTGTGACACGTTTTACGGTGTTGGGCTGAGGCCCGTTTTACGGAAAATGAATACTGTTTTATATTGTATATATTTCTAGTTACATATACTTGTGGATACGATGACTATCTTGGGTACTGCACTGTATAATCCACCGTATGATACTGTCTCCTCCGGATGTGGTACCCCGGAGCGGTCACGGTGCATTGCCTGCGAGGGGTCATGCTACGGAGGTGCCGGACCGTAGGATGGCTCAGGAGCAGGATTGCTATTATTGGACGTCTGGGACGTCGAGCGTCTGGGACGCTAGGCATCTGGGATGCCATAACCGAACTGGGTTCGGAGATTGGACTCGGGATTTGAGACCCCGGGTGGCACGCGTAGCCTTGGGACTGTGACCACTATTGGACGTCAGGGACGTCAGACATCTGGGATGTCAATATCGGTTGTGTATGGTGCAGTAGCTGGGTTTATATTACATTTCTGGCTTAATATGATGCTGTGATATATTACACGTATTTATGGTTTTTAAATACTGATGCATGCATGTTTTGGAAAACGGAGGGGTAAAGTATGTATTTTCCTTATTATACTGTTTTTACAAACCTGAGTTTCGGCCCACTCACCTTTCATGTTTTGGTAACCCCTCCAGGTCGTATTGCTGAGGTTGGTGAGGACCCCGAGGCTGAGGCATAGATTTTGCACTGCGCACCTGAACCCCTGTCGGGTTGGATCACCGCAGGATTTTCCTTTCTAGTGTCGTGCTCGGATTTTTATTATAAATTGTATCCCTTGTCTGACATCTGTTAAATTTGGAATATGTATGACTTTTTAATTCGGACATTTATGCATTTAAGTTTTAAGGCTAAAATCGGGATCTTCGGTTCGGGTGTCAGACGGGAGCAGGGCACGTCCCCTTGTGGTCCCCGGGGGATCGGGGCGGGTCCCTGTCAGTTCATAAGAAATTACATTTATACCCTCCACGCAAAAACCAATGCATGCATATGGAAACCTTTTCATAAAACCATTTCATATCCAGGATAAGAAAATCATCAATGAAAGCCGGAACTCAAATCCTTTTCTCAAATCCGTAACTCAAATCCAGAGCCTCAGCCCAAAACTTAGTAAATCCAAACATCCGGGCCACAACCCAAAACATTTGAAAACTGGTGAAAAGCAAAAGTAAAACATCAGTCAATTCATCTGCCGGATCTCAAGCGCGCCGAGTGTTTAAACTCAAAACACATGCACATCATCAGGCCTTCCCGGGATATCAACGAGTCTTTAAACTCAAAACATAATCAACAGGCCTCGGGGGATATCACAATAACCGAGTTTTTAAACTCAAAACATATCAATCTAGGGCCCTCCCTCGTCATCAATCAACCGAGTCTTTAAACTCAAAACCAGATCCATCCATATCTGGGTCTTTAAACCCAAAAACAAGTTTCAACGGGTCTTTAAACCCAAAACCAAGTGAAAAGCATAGGAAATCCAAAAATCCATTCCCAAATCCGAATCCAAAATCATCATTCCGTAATCTAGCCTCCGGAACCATCATTCCGAAACTGAATCCAGAAATTCATTTTCAAGTTTCAAAACCAAATCCCGAATCATAATTTCCGAAATCCAGTTCTAAAACTCGAAATCACGTTTATCGAAATCCCTTTTATGATCTGGGCCTCAAGCCCGAAATCATTTTCCAAAAGGCATTTATAAATACTTGAAATCAAATTATAATTCAAATCCCAAAATCAAATCATCGAAATCAAGATCAAATCATAGCATAAAACCATAATCTCGTAAAACGTACAAATATGTAATTATCTCGAAATACGTGCAAATTCGTAAATCATCAATATCATATCATAAGCATAGAAATCATATATAGAAAATAGATAAAAACATTTATGCCTGCATCATAAGTTAGAAAGCAAAGTCAACTCACAGATCATTAGCGTCGCCGCCTCGATACGGGCTCAATTACGCTTTCCCGGCTAATCCACTATCACCGGCTATCCCGAACCTGTCCAAATCTCATAAAAAGGTCACTAACTACGTCACAATGTTTATACTAAAACTCCGTAATTTTCCTGAATTTTTAACTATTTTTAAACGAGCCCTAAAACCTTCGGACATCCCGAAATATATAGAAACGATGTCCGATCGACTCGAAACCAATCCCAAAATGTTTGTTACATCGAATACTTTAAAAGTCATGTTGAAACCTTCCTCAAACAACGTGCCATGCGCCCACACGCGCCACCCAAAGTGGATGCGCGTGGGCCTCATGCGCTGGAGCTGTTCATCTTCAACCTCTGTTAAACCCGGTCCAGACCAGTCCGGTTCAAACCGGTCCAACCCGAACAGGACTGGGCAGTTTTTCCTTCTTTTTCAGTCCATTTTCAACCTTTATCCGATTAGCTTCGTCTTAGTGTTTCTAGTCGATCTCTAATTTGCAAACATGAAAAACAAATCGAGAAATTACCTCCCAAACCAAGGATCGTATCAAGTTTTTACTCCTCTGTGTTCTTGCTTATCCGCCCACAGTTGGCCATGGTTTCAAGTCCTATGAACTCACCTAAACTTCCAGATCATCACTCAATTAATCAAATTGATGGACAACCATTAATTCATGAATCGCCATTTTCGAATTCAAACAGGACGTCACTAGTTTCTTACCATACCACCGCCGTGGTGCACCATCGTGGCTGTCACCTAGTTTGTGTAACGCCCCGAAAAATCCAAAAAATTGTAAAATATTAAAATAATGTGAAAATGACGTTTTTACCCCTAGAAGGATATGGCTAAAAGTTGACTTTTTGTTTGGTATACTGTTTGTATATTTTTCTTGTGCCATTGTGTAGGTCTCGGAACGCTGAATCCGTAGACAAGTGGCACGTCGAAAACGGAGTTCGGATGAAGAAGTTACGGGGTTGTGAAGTGTAGGGGTAAAATGGTAATTGTGCTTAAGAAGGGTAAAATGGTAATTTTTGGTGGATTATACTTGGACGGTGGAAGGATAATTATCAGTTCATTTGACTTGCTGATTCATCCATTTAATGGCTGATTCATCACCTTTACATTAGCTATGGACACATGTCATGTTGAGAAACCAATTAGTGGCATTAGTTAAATTAATTAGTGATTAGATGATAATAATAACCGTACACGGCCAAAACCTTCAAACACGAAAACAGAGAAAATCTTCACCTTGATCGATTGTAGTGGAATCAAGTGCAATTGAATGTGAAATTAGAGACAATTTGGAGAGAAAAACCGAGAAGAAACCGAACTAAACGCAGAGGAAACCCGTGCTGCACATACCCGAAAACCATCGATAAACCTTGATTTTGATTTTCATTTTTGAGACAGTTTGGTGAGAAATTAAGGTAAGATTTAGCTTCCTGGGAGCTAAACAACTCGAACCCAATCAACTGGAACGAGAATTGGTGGAGAAATCGTGACGAACAAGCCCTGCAACCGTTTGGAAAATCGAGCTTGAGTCGAGTTACTTAGAGGTAAAAATTCATGAAATTGATCTTGATTTCGTGTTCATTATGGTCTTATGATGCTTCTGGTGTGAATAATTGAATAAAATAGGTCGATTTGAGGTCAAACCCGAATTAGGATCCGATGAGTGTTCTTCGTGAGTCAAAGAGCTCTATGGTTGAATTAATTAAATTGAAGGCCCAGAACTATCAGTTAGATGGAATAGATATTAATGAGTGAAAGAACGAGAGGAATTGAGTTAGAATCAAGGGAAACCGAGTCCGGTCTGATCGCGGGTCTACAACCCAAATACAAGAGAAACGGGCGAGAGAGAGACACTGTAGCAGCCACTGTTCACGGCGCGTGGGGGCGCGTGACCGGGAATCTGAAGGAGGGTCCAACATACTTTTTAATGTTCTCGATGATACGTATCTATTGGCGTTAGTTTCGGGTCAATCGGAGATAAATTGAGGATAGTTTTACGTATCCGAAGCGTATAGGTTACATTTAAATAATATTATTTTATTTCGACGATTCGGAACTTCGTACCTAAGATTATATGATACTCTAGTAACCCTATATTACATGTTTGACAGGCCAAAATATTCTCGGGACATCGGACGGGAACGAACAGCTCGAATCCGAGCAATCTGGACGGTGTGTGAGTGGGCTTTTGTTTTCTACCCTAAATGCATGCATATATGTTTTAACTGCTTTTAAATGCTTATAATATGATTTCTATTGATGTTCCATGCTTAATGATGTGATATGATGATTTTCGGATTTTGGGACTATTATATTATTATTATATTGCTTTTGGGCACGAATTTCGAGAAAATCATAAAATTGTATTTTTGGGCGATGGTCTGAGATTTGAGATGGCTTTTGACTTTGAAATTAACTTACATGATTTAATTGAAGGAATTCAATTATAAATGATCTGTTAGACATGACTTTATGGAATTTACTTGTGCTGTGGAAATGCTATATTTCGGGCAAAGACCCTGTTGAACTATTGATTTGATTTTGAGATTTAAATAGTTTTGAAATGAGATTCTTGATTAGTAGTATCATCCGCGGTGATTTGATGGTCTCCTCCAGACGTCGTAGATCCTGGAGTAGTCACGATCCACTGCTTGGAGATGAGTAGCTCCGAGGGGAGGCTCAATCTCAGGAGTGTGAGTTCATATTGATATCCTCCAGACGTCGTTGATCATGGAGATGATATCACCCCAGACGTCGTTGATCCTGGGGAGGTACTCGGACGTGAGACACCCGAGTTGCACGCGTTGCATTGATATCGTGACGAGTTATTGAATATTAAGATTGGATGTTGAGGATGGTGGTACCATGACTGATTTGGAATTATATTAACTGTTTTCTTTTACTTTGATTTATATAATTCATGTTTCATATGATATGCATGCATGTTTGTGAAAACTGGAGGGTAAGACTATTTTGATAAATGTATTTCTAACCCTTTATTTTTGTCCACACACAGCTTTACTGTTTTTGTACCCTCCAGGCCCGTGCACAGGTACTGAGGCTCGTATCGAGGCAGAGGGATAAGCAAACCGTTGCATACTCGAGTTTTGACCGCGTAGGACTTTAATCCTTGTTTGTAAATATTTCTTATGCTCTGTAAACCGGTTGACGACTGAGATAGTCAACGGTCCTAAAGACGTACCTATCCCTGGTCTGACTATGTGTGTTGTTGATTATGTTATATTATGTACTTATATTTATATTTGGACTACTTTTGGTATTTTAAAATCATAGTCAGACGGGAGCAGGATCATTCACGATTATCGAGGAATAATCGGGATGGGTCCTGTCAAATTGGTATCAGAGCATAGGTTGTGGTCTGAGTTCGGCACATGGTGTGCATGGGTTGTTATACTAATCTCTTTCTGTTTACAGCTACCTCAAAATGCCTCCGTGACGCGAGCCTCGTGCACAGCCTGGTGAAGAGATAGAGGGTCCAGATGTCGAAAGAGCTCAACGATTAGGGGCCACTAGCTTTACGGGCCAGACCAACCGAGACGAAGCCTATGATTGGATTACCCAGTTGGAGAGGATTTTTGAGATCATGCGATGTCCACCCGGAGACATGGTTCCGTTAGCTACATTTATGCTAAGTAGTCAGGCCTATCGATGGTGGCGCGGTTTACAGTTGACGGGATTGGATGCCAGTACCCTGACTTGGGAGGACTTCAGGCATCGTTTTCTAGATCAATTCTATCCTCGTTCCTTTCGTAATGCCAAAGAAGTGGAGTTCCTTCAGTTGCAACAAGGAAATATGTCTGTGGCTGATTATGAACAGAAGTTTTTGAACCTAGCTAATTTCGCTCCTCTTTATGTGGCCAATGAAGAAGATAAGTGCAGAAGGTTTGAACAGGGGTTACGGAATGAGATCCGTGGTGCGGTAACAGTGGGAACGTTTGCTACTCTGAGAGAGTTATCTGATGCTGCCGCTAGAGTTGAGGCAACATTACCAGTACGACAACAGTTTTCGGGTTTCGGCCGGCGCCGAGAGCGATCATATCAGGGAACCCCGAACCAAAGATGGCCAAAAAGGGGTGGTTTTAGTTCTGGATCTTCTGGTGGTACTCGACCGAGTTATAGCAGTGGAGGAGGTACACAGAGATTTGGTGTTCGACCTCAGGCAACAACTCAGTCCAGTAGAACATCTGTGGGATCTACTGCGAGACAGAGTGAGAGATCTAGTCGACCGAGTTCAGTGACTTGTTTTTCTTGTGGAGAGCCTGGACACATTATAAGGAACTGCCCATACCGGTCAGGTAACAGTGGTACAGGTCGGGGGACATCAGAGCATAATTTGAATACAGCCTCGACTTCTGACGCAACTGGAGGAAGCGGAGTTGGTCATGGACGTGGTGGATCACGGGGACGTGGTCAGACTTCAGGACCACAGGCTCGAGTGTTTGCAGTAACCCAACAGGAGGCCCGAGCGACTCCAGGAGTGGTGACAGGTATGCTTCCTATTTTTGGTCATGATGCACGTACCTTAATAGACCCGGGAGCTACGCATTCCTTTGTTTCTTGCACTTATGCAACCTTAGCTGATAGAGAGATTTCTGCACTCAGTTGTGATATGGGAGTCGGTACGCCGACCGGTGAGGTTTATGTAGTTAACCAAGTGATACGAGATTATCCTATATTGATAGGGGGTGTGCACCTAATAGCTGACTTAATATTGTTAGACTTGTGTTATTTTGATGTTATCCTTGGAATGGATTGGCTGACAACCCATCATGCCTCGATCGAATGTTTCGAGAAGAAGGTACTACTCCGGAGCCCAGGGTTACCGGAGGTAGTATTTCAGGGAGATCGGAGAACGTTACCCGCCAAAATCATATCCGCTCTCACAGCAGAGAAATTGTTGAGGAAAGGTTGTCAGGGCTATTTAGCACAGGTGATTGATGTACGGGATTCACCAGTTAAGGCCGAAGATATCCCCATAGTATGTGAATTTCCGGATGTGTTTCCTGCGGATTTGCCAGGGTTACCACCACATAGGGAGGTGGAGTTCACTATTGATTTGATCCCTGGTACACGACCCATTTCATTGACTCCTTATCGTATGGCCCCAGCTGAATTGAAGGAACTGAAGGTGCAACTGCAAGATTTAATTGACATGGGGTTCATCCGACCGAGCATATCACCATGGGGAGCCCCCGTGTTGTTTGTAAAGAAGAAAGAAGGCAGTTTACGATTGTGCATGGATTACAGACGGCTCAACAAGGTCACAATCAAGAATAAATATCCTTTTCCCATGATTGATGATTTGTTTGATCAATTAAGGGGGGCCAAGTATTGCCCGAAGATTGATCTCCGTTATGGTTATCATCAGTTGAGGATTCGGGAAGAAGATATCCCAAAAACAGCATTCCGAACTCGGTATGGTCATTATGAGTTTCTAGTAATGCCGTTTAGGTTAATCAATGCACCCGCGGCATTTATGGATCTAATGAACCGAGTATTCCGGAAGTATCAGGATCAGTTTGTCATTGTATTTATTGATGATATTTTGGTGTATTCCAAGAGTAAAAATTTGCATGAGAAACACTTGAGAATTGTGCTTGAGACACTGAGGGAGAACAAGTTGTATGCAAAGTTGAGTAAGTGCCAATTTTGGCTAACCAGTGTGGGATTCCTGGGACATGTGATTTCTGCAGAAGGCATTTGTGTTGATCCCCAGAAGATTGAGGCAGTCGCAAAATGGGAACAACCGAAGACAGTAACCGAAGTGAGAAGCTTTTTGGGATTGGCCGGTTACTACAGACGTTTTGTCGAAGGATTTGCTACTATTGCTGCTCCACTAACCCAATTGACCAGAAAGGGAATTAAGTTCATTTGGAATGAAGCTTGTGAGTGGAGTTTTCAAGAATTGAAGAAACGATTGACATCCGCTCCGGTGTTGGTTCTTCCGGACGATAGTGGTGAGTTTGACGTGTATACGGATGCATCCTTGCATGGATTGGGGTGCGTGTTGATGCAACATGGTAAGGTAATTGCTTATGCCTCTCGACAATTAAAACTACATGAACACAATTACCCTACCCACGATCTCGAACTGGCTGCGGTGGTGCATGCACTCAAGTTCGGGCGACACTATCTATACGGTGCCACTTGTAGACTTTTTACGGATCACAAAAGTTTGAAGTACTTTTTCACACAAAAAGAATTAAATGTGCGGCAAAGAAGATGGCTGGAATTGCTTAAAGATTATGACTGCACGATCGAATATCATCCAGGGAAAGCAAACATAGTGGCGGATGCGTTGAGTAGGAAGTCAGCACATTCTATAACTCATTTGCAGATGGTACATTTACCCTTATTGGTTGAGCTTCGTCGGACTGGTGCTATGTTGAAACTGGATAACCAAGGTGGTTTGGTAGCGAGTTTTCAAGTTCGACCAATTCTACTTGATCAGGTAATTGAAGCCCAGTTCCAAGACCCTATCTTATGTATTCTCCGAATTGAAGTGGAAGCCGGGGAACGACAAGATTATGCAGTGAGTGAGGATGGAGCCTTGACAAAAGAAAGCAGATTGTGTGTTCCTACTGATGCTGTGTTAAAGAAGGAAATTATGGATGAAGCTCATAGTTCAGCATACGCTATGCACCCAGGAGGAACTAAGATGTACCGTACGCTCCGAGAACATTACTGGTGGCCTGGAATGAAACAAGAAATTGCTGAATATGTGAGCAAATGTTTGATATGCCAACAAGTAAAAGCCGAAAGACAAAGACCTTATGGAGCACTACAACCGCTTCCTATCCCAGAATGGAAATGGGACCATATAACCATGGATTTTGTGTTTAAACTTTCGAGGACGCCCAGAGGCCACGATGGAGTTTGGGTGATTGTGGACAGACTTACCAAATCAGCGCATTTCTTACTCGTAAAGGAAGATTTTCAGATGTCCCAGTATGCTAATTTATTCATTAATGAGATCATCCGGTTACATGGTACACCTGCCTCTATTATTTAAGATCGAGATCCATGATTTACCTCTAGATTTTGGCAAAGTTTACAGGAAGCTTTTGGGACGAGATTGCATTTTAGTACGGCATTCCACCCTCAGACAGACGGACAGTCAGAACGAACTATCCAGATCCTGGAAGATATGATGAGGGCATGTGTTCTGCAATTTCAAGGAACTTGGGAGTCACATTTACCATTGATGGAATTCGCCTACAACAATAGCTACCAGGCGAGTATTGGGATGGCACCTTATGAAGCTTTATATGGACGACAATGCAGAACTCCTTTGTGTTGGATAGAAGTGGGCGAAAGAAAATTTTCTAAGTCTGAATTGATTGATCTGACGACGGAGAAGGTCAAGCTTATCCGGGAGAGACTCAAGGCGGCCCAGGACCGGCAAAAGAGCTACATGGACCGACGGACGAGAGATCTTGAATTTTCCGTTGGCGATTGGGTTTTCCTGAAGTTATCACCTTGGAAGGGCATAGTACGATATGGCAGACGTGGGAAATTAAGCCCCCGTTTTATCGGACCTTATGAGATTATCGAGCGGATCGGCCGAGTGGCTTACAGACTAGCATTACCTTCAGAGCTTTCCAGAGTTCATAATGTCTTTCATGTGTCAATGTTGCGAAAGTATGTGTATGACGAGTCCCATGTACTAGAAGAGCAACCTATTGAGCTCAGGGAAGATCTAAGCTTTGAGGAACAACCTGTGCAGATCTTGGATCAAAAAGATAAGGTACTTCGCCGAAAGACAATTCCCCTAGTGAAAGTGCTTTGGAGAAATCAGAAGGTAGAAGAAGCTACTTGGGAACCCGAAGCTCAGATGCGAGAACAGTATCCGTACTTATTTCCGTGAAATTTCAGGGACGAAATTTCCCAAGGGGGGAAGGTTGTAACGCCCCGAAAAATCCAAAAAATTGTAAAATATTAAAATAATGTGAAAATGATGTTTTTACCCCTAGAAGGATATGGCTAAAAGTTGACTTTTTGTTTGGTATACTGTTTGTATATTTTTCTTGTGCCATTGTGTAGGTCTCGGAACGCTGAATCCGTAGACAGGTGGCACGTCGAAAACGGAGTTCGGATGAAGAAGTTACGGGGTTGTGAAGTGTAGGGGTAAAATGGTAATTGTGCTTAAGAAGGGTAAAATGGTAATTTTTGGTGGATTATACTTGGACGGTGGAAGGATAATTATCAATTCATTTGACTTGCTGATTCATCCATTTAATGGCTGATTCATCACCTTTACATTAGCTATGGACACATGTCATGTTGAGAAACCAATTAGTGGCATTAGTTAAATTAATTAGTGATTAGATGATAATAATAACCGTACACGGCCAAAACCTTCAAACACCAAAATAGAGAACATCTTCACCTTGATCGATTGGAGTGGAATCAAGTGCAATTGAATGTGAAATTAGAGACAATTTGGAGAGAAAAACCGAGAAGAAACCGAACTAAACGCAGAGGAAACCCGTGCTGCACATACCCGAAAACCATCGATAAACCTTGATTTTGATTTTCATTTTTAAGACAGTTTGGTGTGAAATTGAGGTAAGATTTAGCTTCCTGGGAGCTAAACAACTCGAACCCAATCAACTGGAACGAGAATTGGTGGAGAAATCGTGACGAACAAGCCCTGCAACCGTTTGGAAAATCGATCTTGAGTCGAGTTACTTAGAGGTAAAAATTCATGAAATTGATCTTGATTTTGTGTTCATTATGGTCTTATGATGCTTCTGGTGTGAATAATTGAAGAAAACAGGTCGATTTGAGGTCAAACCCGAATTAGGATCCGATGAGTGTTCTTCGTGAGTCAAAGCGTTCTATGGTTGAATTAATTCAATTGAAGGCCCATAACTATCAGTTAGATGGAATAGATATTAATGAGTGAAAGAACGAGAGGAATTGAGTTAGAATCAAGGGAAACCGAGTCGGGTCTGATCGCGGGTCTACCACCCGAATACCAGAGAAACGGGCGAGAGAGAGACACTGTAGCAGCCACTGTTCACGGCGCGTGGCTGTCACGCGCAGCCGCTTGCGGCGGCACATGGGGGCGCGTGACCGGGAATCTAAAGGAGGGTCCAACATACTTTTTAATGTTCTCGATGATACGGACCTATTGGCGTTAGTTTCGGGTCAATCGGAGATAAATTGAGGATAGTTTTACGTATCCGAAGCGTATAGGTTACATTTAAATAATATTATTTTATTCCGACGATTCGGAACTTCATACCTAAGATTATATGATACTCTAGTAACCCTATATTACATGTTTAACAGGCCAAAATATTCTCGGGACATCGGACGAGAACGAACAGCTCGAATCCGAGCAATCTGGACGGTGTGTGAGTGGGCTTTTGTTTTCTACCCTAAATGCATGCATATATGTTTTAACTGCTTTTAAATGCTTATAATATAATTTCTATTGATGTGCCATGCTTAATGATGTGATATGATGATTTTCGGATTTTGGGACTATTATATTATTATTATATTGCTTTTGGGCATGAATTTCGAGAAAATCATAAAATTGTAATTTTGGGCGATGGTCTGAGATTTGAGATGGCTTTTGACTTTGAAATTAACTTACATGATTTAATTGAAGGAATTGAATTATAAATGATCTGTTAGACATGACTTTATGGAATTTACTTGTGCTGTGGAAATGCTATATTTCGGGCAAAGACCCTATTGAACTATTGATTTGATTTTGAGATTTAAATAGTTTTGAAATGAGATTCTTGATTAGTATTATCATCCTCGGTGATTTGATGGTCTCCTCCAGACGTCGTAGATCCTGGAGTAGTCACGATCCACTGCTTGGAGATGAGTAGCTCCGAGGGGAGGCTCAATCTCAGGAGTGTGAGTTCATATTGATATCCTCCAGACGTCGTTGATCCTGGAGATGATATCACCCCAGACGTCGCTGATCCTGGGAAGGTACTCGGACGTGAGACACCCGAGTTGCACGCGTTGCATTGATATCGTGACGGGTTACTGAATATTAAGATTGGATGTTGAGGATGGTGGTACCATGACTGATTTGGAATTATATTAACTGTTTTCTTTTACTTTGATTTATATAATTCATGTTTCATATGATATGCATGCATGTTTGTGAAAACTGGAGGATAAGACTATTTTGATAAATGTATTTCTAACCCTTTATTTTTGTCCACTCACACCTTTATTGTTTTTGTACCCTCCAGGCCCGTGCACAGGTACTGAGGCTCGTATTGAGGCTGAGGGATAAGCAAACCGTTGCGTACTCGAGTTTTGACCGCGTAGGACTTTAATCCTTGTTTGTAAATATTTCTTATGCCCTGTAAACCGGTTGACGACTGAGATAGTCAACGGTCTTAAAGACGTACCTATCCTTGGTCTGACTATGTGTGTTGTTGATTATGTTATATTATGTACTTATATATATATATATATTTGGACTACTTTTGGTATTTTAAAATCATAGTCAGACGGGAGCAGGATCATTCACGATTATCGAGGAATAATCGGGATGGGTCCTGTCAGTTTGTCTCAACCTTCTTTCCACCTCTCATTCACACAACATGGACCAGAGATGGCATTGGAGGGAAATTGTACAGTCTGGGTTTCACGACCTCTATTTTCCATGGTTTCAAGGCCGCCGTTCACGGTGGGCCGCCATGACAGCACCACCACAAACCTTCTGCCGTCTACTCACTTTTTCCTTCACAATTCAGGGCAAAGAATCACGTTCGAGAGTAATGGGATTGATGGTTTCTCACGGGTCCTCTGTATTTTGTTTAACAAAATCGTGCAACCATTTAAAAACCTGAGAAGATAAGTGTGGCGGTGGGGAAGAGGCTTCCATAGCCTTCTAGCAAGGGACAAGTGTCCCAATTCCATTGGGCACAATTCCCAAGACACCATGTGGCACAATCTCACTAGGCACAGATCCCTAGGCGGCAAAGACCAAGATGCCCTTTTATGAAAAATTACCATTTTGCCCCTAATATGTTTTGACCAATAATTGAACCGTCCAAAGTCCAATGACAACGTGCCGCCCGTCGTTGTACTCAGGGGATGGAAACCTACCTAACGGTCCTTGAAATTCATGAAAAATCCATGTCGTATAAAAAGTCAACCATTTGCCCCATTTCAACCAAATTACCACAATATCCTCGAACTTCCGAACATCATAACTTCGTCCTCAAATGTTGGAATCGGACGTGCCACCTGTCTATAAACTTGTGATGTCTCGAACTACGTCACAGTTATTGGTCAAAGTTCATTTGACCGCCCGAACCAAAATGTCAAAGTTTCGCCCATTCTAGGGTCAAAATCGTCATTTCGCACAGTCCTAATCCATCATTAAGCACTAATCTAATCCCGGTTTCTGGGACGGGTCGTTACAGGCTGGGCCCAAAGTGAACAATATCGTGCTTGATAGGTCGGGTCGTGACAGAATGGTATGAGATCCACTAGCTTAGGGGCGTGGTTAGTAATCCATTGCCAGAGGGATCGGGAGGATGCGCCTTATATGTGTAGTTGCGAATCTATCTAGAAGAAGGCCTTTTGGGAGCTCAGTGGCTTTGGATTCCGAAGGAACTACAAGGTTAAGCGAGTAGGGGCTAGTACAATTCTAAGATTGGTGACCCATTGGGAAGTTGAACATGAGCTCCCGAGAACAAAACTGTGAGGACTGGACCCAAAGCAAACAATATTCTGTTGGAGCAGGTCGGGTCGTGATAATATGGTATCAGAGCCCAACCCCAGTCGAAATTGGCCGAAATTGAGTGTGCCAACGAGGACGTTGGGTCCCAAGGGGGGTAGATTGTTGTAACGACCCGAAAATATGAAAAAGAAAAATTTGGAAAATTTGAAGGAAATGAAGATTTTGCCCCTAGTTATAAGGGCTAAAAGTTGATTTCTTGACCGTGACCTTGTTTGGACTTTCAGAAGAGACTATTGAGTAGGTCTCGGGACGCTGAATCCGTAGACAGGCGACATGCGTCAATCAGAGGTCGGATGTGAAAGTTGCGAGTCTGCGAAGGCGAGGGGCATTTTGGTAATTTTGAAGGTAAGGGTAATATGGTAATTTTGGTTGGGCTAAGATTTGATGATTCGGCTGCTTTGGTGAGTCATGCAAGTCTGTGAGTGACACATGTCACTATGCAGATGACAATTAGTGGCCTTGATTGCTATCTGATATTTGGATATATATGTGCTTGAATTATCAAAACCGTGTGTGTGTCTTAAAGGAAAAACAGAGACCTCGACATACCCAGACAAAGCCATCAACAATTCTCCTCTGATCGATCAAATTGAGAAGGATAGAGAGAGGGAGAACAGGACTTAACAACGAGAGTGGAGGTATGGAATTGTGAAAGAAAACCCAGAAAAATCGAAACCCACCCGAAACCTTGAATTGATGACTTGTGATCGAATTTTGAATTAGACGATAAATTGATGGAAACAGAGACGAGGATGAGCTTCTAGAGGTCTAAACGAGTCGAGTTAAATTGAAAGTGAAGGAAATGGTGAAGAAATGAGCCCAGACGACATTTGTATTTCATTTTGGAAATCCCAGTTGAGTTGGAATCGTTCGAGTGAAAGAAGGTGTAAATTGAGATTGGAAACCTCTTTAGATGAATCCTGCGAAGCTTCTGAGTGAATTAATTGCAAGAAAATAACTGGAATTGATCGAGATTGAAGGATGAACAGTGCCCACCCGTTCTTCGAATTTTCGAATTCGAATTCGTTTGGATTAAGGTGAGTTCTTACGGAATTAAGGTTAAAAAGCCTTAATTAGATACACGGAGATCCTACTGGCTGAATCAATTGATGAAATTGAGTTGCAATTGACAGGAATTCAGCCGGGAGAAGCCGCGGGCCAACCGGACCCGTTTTACAGACAAACGTGTGAAGACGATGGTACTAAACACGGCGCGTGGACTTCTAGAGCAGCCGCTTGCGGCGGCGCGTGAGGGCGTGTGGGCTCGATTCCCGAGGTGAGTTCAACATGAAACTTGTTCCTTTTAATGTAACGAACGCTTTGGCACTAGTTTCGAGGAAATCGGATATCGTTTCGATAGTGTTCTGTGTATCCGAAATTTTAATATACGTTTAAAATACGTATTTAAATCCCGAAAAAAATTGGGGAAAATTATATGAGGTATATTGAAGTGTTAGTGACCCTCAATAATGATTTTGGACAGGAATGGTGATTTCTAGAATTTTCGGAAAAACGTGCAGCTCGGAAAGCGAGCGATATGGACGGTGTGTGAGTGGACTTTTGTTTTCTACCCAGAATGCATGCATATTTGTTTTAAATGCTTTATGATATGATTTGAAATGATTTGGCATGAATAATGTTTCGATATGATGACTTATCAATTTTCTGGATTATTATATTATTTTGGGCACGATTTTTGAGAAAACTATGAAACTGCTGTTTTGGGCGAAGGCCCGGGATTTGAGATTGGTTTTGACTCAGATTATGAGTCTGGTAATTATTTAACGGATTTGTAATTCTTTTGGATATCTTTTATGGATTTATATGAAAATGACAACTGAGGTTGCGAGTGCACGGATTTGCGTGAAAATGATATTGTGGGCTTGAGATCCAATTGGGTAGTGATTTTGACTTGGATTTGGAGTCACGTGTGAAGATGATTAAATTGATGATTTTGATTTATAAAGTGAATTGTGGACACTGTTTTATGATGGATTTGTGGAACTTGCTTTGTGAAAGCTATTTTTCGGGCATAGGCCTTGTTGAAATATTTTTGACTTGATTTGAGACATAAATGGTTTTAAAATGAGATTACTGGATTTTTTGACTGTTCTACATATACCATCCTCTGTCATTTAATAGTCTCCTCCAGACGTCGTTGATCCTGGAGTAGTCATGATCCACTGCCTGGAAATGAGTAGCTCCGAGGGAGGCTCAATCTCAGGAGTGTGAGATTATGATGATATCCTCCAGACGTCGTAGATCCTAAAGATGATATCACCCCAGACGTCGTAGATCCTGGGGATGTACTCAGATGTGAGACTCCCGAGTTTGCACGCGTTGCATTGATATCGTGACAGTTACTTGGATATTGAGATTGGATATTGAGGATTGGTGATATTTGTGATTTATTGATATTTTTGTCCAGATACTTTATATCATGAACTGATTTGATGAACATGAGTTTCAGAGAAAATGTGGACCATGGGAAAACATATTTTGATTTTATCAGTCCACTGTTCATACTTGATTGATTTCACGCTATTACTCATGTTTTATGATATGCATGCATGTTAGTGAAACTAGAGGGTAAGATTCATTTTTCTCAAATGTATTTATAAAAGTTTATTTTTGTCCACTCACACCTTTTATGTTTTTATTGACCCTCCACGTGGTGGCGCAATGATCGAGGCTGATTGGGAGATGGAGGCATGAGTAGGCACAGGTGCGGTTATCCCTTGTTTAGCAAGTGCTAAGGGTAAATTCGTAACTTCAGCTAACTTGTCAGACGGGAGCAGGACCGGGCACGGTTATCTATATCCTTCGGGGATGGGTCCTATCAAATTGGTATCAGAGCACTAGGTTGCTGATTCTATTGCCACGTCATGCCTCCGAAACGTAAGCCTCGTGCTCGCCATGGTAGTGAGACGGGTATACGAGGGTATATGAGACCTCGTGATTGATCTCGGAATGAGATTGACCCTGGATTGGGGGTCAGATGTTAAGCAGTGTACACTGTGAACTACTAACTATTAAAAACGGATTTGTGTGGGTCCCAAGAATCAATGAGCCCAGAAACTAGAAAGGTAGCACAATTGGGCAGATTGGACCCGAGATGAGATTATTCTCAGTGAATTCCTTAAATGGAATGTGTGTGTAACGAGTCTAGAATATGATGGGATATCCCTTAAGCCTTATAGGTCATATAAGATGTGGTTCACCAGCGGTAATTGTTCGGTGACCGGGCATGCTAATGATGGAATGGATGATTGTTATGAGATTGGACTCAAAAGAAGTCAAGATTGGACACGAGAGGAGTTAAGACAGGAAAATGGGACTCAAAGTGAGTCAGGAGATCGGTTAGGACTCGAGATGAGTCATGGTAATGTATCAGGGCTCGGGATGAGCTGTAAAGGTTAAAATATAACTATGGTTGTTTACACGGCCGACCCTTAATTGAGGAATGTTTAGCACCTGGGATGCCAAGGATTGGGATAGGGTCAGATACAGATGGTTTATGAATTTATGGATTAGTATTGTTTAACCCTGTTTACTGGACTTATGTACTTGGATGGGTCTTGTCAGTTTCACTTAATGATGAAAGGTTCAGGAAACGACCCGTGGTACGCAGAAATTGGACTTAGGAGATGGTCCAGTGCAGTGGGACGCCAGTTGGGTCCACTGAGAGATAAAACGCTAAGGTTAATTGCTCATGATTGTGGGTCGTCTGGTCACATCATAAAGAGATGGTTATATCAATTGATAAAGTGATATGGCACTGTTAGGGTGCAATGGAGCAGGGATTGACTCCTGCATTGATTGTTGATGTGACAGGCGAGGGAAGAATTGGTGGGGCCCATGGTGGACCATAGGGGTATGGTCAGTTGGGACCACATGCCCGAGGATTGCAATTACCTAGCAGGAGGCCTGAGTAGCCTCTGGAATGGTGACATGGATGTCAGTTTAACCAGAAAGTATGTATTCGGTAGGTCCCGGGCTATCCACTTTTTCTTGTTTTGGGATTGTATATTGGATGGATATAGAGATGTCCGTGATTGGTTAAGGTATGGCAGTCGGTGAGTCGACTAGAGCTCCGGATGTGATAAAATTGATGATATTTATGTGGTAACCTTGGTAATGATATATGGTGAAAGTGGTGAAGCCTAAGGGGGGTAGACCTATCGATGTGAGGCTACCCAGGATGACAGGTGTTATTCGCCTAGTGGCTGACTTGGGGTTTTCCTGGACTTGGATGATTTGGACATAATCCTTGGGATGGATTGATTGATGACTCATGATACCTCTATCGAGTATGTCGATTAGAGAGGGACATGTGGAGTCCAGGATTGCCAGACTCGAGGAGGTTACCCTCTAGAATGATATTGAACCTCACAATCGATGGACTGTTGTTAAGAGGTAATCAAAATTCACTGGTCAGATGCGTGGTATATGTGATTAGTGTCTTAGTGTATGAGATGCCTAGTGATGGCTGA
Organism: Prinsepia uniflora; assembly: GCA_032719365.1. Classification (NCBI taxonomy): domain Eukaryota; kingdom Viridiplantae; phylum Streptophyta; class Magnoliopsida; order Rosales; family Rosaceae; genus Prinsepia; species Prinsepia uniflora. Next base: position 34,693,480 of record CM064866.1, read on the forward strand.
AGATGTACGGATTTTTCAAAATGTTTCTTGAGATTTTTCCAGGATGAAAGATTGAGTGTATGATGGAGATCATGTCGAGTATGCGAGTTTTTCCTCGGACACTTTGGTATGTGACACTTACGGAGTCATAAGGACTGAAGGTGCAAGTACAAGACTTGATAGATACTGGTTCGTTCGGTCGAGTGTCGCCTTAGGGAACTCAGTGGTGTTAAAGAGGAAAAAGGGATGATGGTCCGAACTTACGTGCCTATTATGGACAACGTAAAAAGGGAACGGTATGGGATGAGTATCCCTTCTCACGTGCTAATGATTTTTTGTTCTATTGGAAATATGTGATTATTGGGCCTAGTGAGAGTGGCCAACAGGGTGATGACTATCAATCATGAGTAAAAGAGAAAAATATGATGTCCGGATTTGATGTGGCTAAGGTTAGTCAATGGTGATGCCTTTGGATGGGCAAATGAACCGGTTATGTTTGTGAGTTGATGAGACAGGTATTCTGACCACATTTGGATGGTCTATGGTACCATGATTGATGATTGGTTGGTGTACTCACATGTACAGATGGGCATGTGATATACTGAACAGATGTATTGAATGCCCTGAGAAAGAAAAATATATGGTTGAATAAGTGTTATGTCTGGTCGACCAGAGTAGGTTTGTGGAACACATACTAAGAACAGTCGGGATTAGTGTGAATCCTAGGAGAAATAGATGTATTAGCCAATGGATACTGTCACGGGGAAACATGAGTTGTTTTAAGATTGGATGGATATCATAGAGGATTGTAGGGGGATTCTCTACAATGTTTTGCTAGTTATGGTAATTGACCCGGAAGGAGGTCAGAGTTATTGGAAATGAGAACTGAAATAGAATAAGTACAAAGTGGAGAAACCGTGACTTATATTCGATGTGATCCTTTCCGTGTGTATAGTGATATGTCACCATGAGATTTCGGAGTTGGTGAGGTGTGCTTCGGTAGCATAGGGCTGGGATTGCCGATGCTAGCTGAACCCTCAAGAGTTTTACTTTTCTTGCATGATTTGGGATCGACCATAGTGATCCATAGGTCGAGTTTTGCAGAGGTCATACCTCTGGGAAGGAATGTACGAGTACTGTATCGACCATCAGGATTATAAATGATTGATAAACAAAAAGGCTTAATGTGTAATGAGGCGATGGTCAGGATACATTGAGATTAAGACCGCATTGTCGGGTCAGGTATCATTCGCGGGGAGGCTAATAAGATAGCCGGTCGAGGATTGACATGTTTGATAACGTAAGGATAGGTGGGATCCTGTTATTGATGGAATTCCATCCGATTGGAGTGGTACATGATTTGTGATCATTTGGACTACTGGAGTCCAGTCCAACTGCAGGCTCATACTTGGTGTATGATGTTGGATGGAGTTGAGGTTAAGGAATGGATATGATTTGCGATATCGTATGAATGATTGTACTGAATGCCAGTTATTGGCAAAAGGTAGGCATCAGTAAGGCCTGTGATGATAAACACAATAGAAGGAAAGGTTCAATTCATGATATTGAGTGACCCTGGAAAAAGGGGTACGTAGTGATTCACTTAATAAGGAGAATGAGTTCCCGATTTATTGGACCTTATGAGGTTATTGGCCTGGTGGCGGAGTGGCATAGCATGGTAATTTAATCCATTGTACCATGTCATGAGTGGATGACATATGATTGGGATAATGATACTGATACTTGTGAGTTCTAGATTGTGTATACTCGAACGTTGAGCATGGCTCCGTATTCCGAGTAGGCATGGATATGACTGCCAGTGGGGCATGGGTTTACAGAGAAGATTATCCCGATATTAACCCAAGGATGAGGACTGATTTGTCTGGTTTCTATAAGTTTGATTATGCTTTATATCCGGTTGAACTAGAAGGGTATGAGGTTGATTATATTTCTGGTTCATATTAAATAGATTTCATCGGGAGAAATAATAGTCCGACTGATTGGAATTTCGAGGATGAAATTCTTTAAGGGCGGTAGGTTGTAACGACCCGGAAATTCAAAAAAGCAAAATTTGGAAAATTTTAAGGAAATGACGATTTTGCCCTTAGTTATAAAGGTCGAAAGTTGACTTTTTGACCGTGACCTTGTTTGGACTTTCTGAAGAGACTGTTGAGTAGGTCTCGGGACGCTGAATCCGTAGACAGGCGGCATACGTCAACCGGAGGTCGGATGTGAAACTTGCGGGTCTTCGAAGGTGAGGGTAAAATGGTAATTTTGGTTGGGCTAAGATTTGATGATTCGGCTGCTTTGGTGAGTTATGCAGGTATTTGAGTGACACATGTCACTATGCAGATGACAATTAGTGGCCTTGATTGCTATCTGATGTTTGGATATATATATGTGCTTCAATTATCAAAACCGTGTGTGTGTCTTGAAGGAAAAACAGAGACCTCGACATACCAAGACAAAGCCATCAACAATTCTCGTCTGATCGATCAAATTGAGAAGGATAGAGAGAGGGAGAACAGAGACTTAACAACAAGAGTAGAGGTATGGAATTGTGAAAGAAAACCCAGACAAACCAAAACCCACCCGAAACCTTGAATTGATGACTTGGGATCAAATTTTGAATTGGACGATAAATTGATGGAAACAGAGACGAGGATGAGCTTCTAGAGTGAGATTTAAAGTGAAGGAAATGGTGAAGGAAATGAGCCCAAACGACATTTGTATTTCGTTTTGGAAATCCCAGTTGAGTTGGAATGGTTCGAGTGAATGAAGGTTGAAATTGAGATTGGAAACCTCTTTAGATGAATCCTGCGAAGCTTCTGAGTGAATCAATTGTAAGAAAACGGCTGCAATTGATTGAGATTGAAGGATGAACAGTGCCCACCTATTCTTCGAATTTTCGAATTCGAATTCGTTTGGATTAAGGTGAGTTCTTACGAAATTGAGGTTACAGAGCCTTAGATAGCTACATGGCGATCCTACTGGCTGAATTATTCGCTGAAATTGAGTTGAAATTGACATGAATTCAGCCGGGTCAAGCCGCGGGCCAACCGAACACGTATTATAGACAAACGGGTGAAGACGATGGTACCGCGCAGCCGCTTGCGGCAGTGTGTGAGGGAGCGTGGGCTCAATTCTCGATGTGAGTTCAACATGAAACTTGTTCCTTTTAATGTAACGAACACTTTGGCACTAGTTTCGACGAAATCGTATATCATTTCGATAGTGTTCTGTGTATCCGAAGTTTGAATATACGTTCAAAATACGTATTTAAATCCCGAAAAAATTGGGAAAAATTATATGAGGTATATTGAAGTGTTAGTGACCCTCGATAATGATTTTGGACAGGAAAGGTGATTTTTGGAATTTTCAGAAAAACGTGCAGTTCGGAAAGCGAGCGATATGGACGGTGTGTGAGTGGACTTTTGTTTTCTACCCAGAATGCATGCATATATGTTTTAAATGCTTTATGATATGATTGGAAATGATTTGGCGTGATTAATGTTTTGATATGATGACTTATCGATTTTCTGGATTATTATATTGTTTTGGGCACGATTTTTGAGAAAACTATGAAACTGTTATTTTGGGCGAAGGCCCAAGATTTGAGATTGGTTTTGACTCGAATTATGAGTCGGGAAATGATTTGATGGACTTGTAATGGTTTTGGATATCTTTTATGGATTTATATGAAAATGGCAACTGAGGTTGCGAGTGCACGAATTTGCGTGAAAATGATATTGTGGGCTTGAGACCCAATTGGATAGTGATTTTGACTCGGATTTGGAGTCACTTGTGAAGATGATTAAATTGATGATTTTGATTTATAAAGTGAATTGTGGACACTGTTTTATGATGGATTTGTGGAACTTGCTTTGTGAAAGCTATGTTTCGAGCATATGCCCTGTTGAAATGTTTTTGACTTGATTTGAGACATAAATGGTTTTAAACTGAGATTACTGGATTTGGTGAATGTTCCACATATACCATTCTCAGTGATTTGATAGTCTCCTCCAGATATCGTTTGTTCTGGAGTAGTCACGATCCACTGCCTGGAGATGAGTAGCTCCGAGGGAGGCTCAATCTCAGGAGTGTGAGATTATGATGATATCCTCTAGACGTCGTAGATCCTGGAGATGATATCACCTTAGACGTCGTAAATCCTGGGGATGTACTCGGGCGTGAGACTCCCGAGTTTGTACGCGTTGCATTGGTATCGTGACCGTTACTTGGATATTGAGATTGGATATTGAAGATTGGTGATATTTGTGATTTATTAATATTTTTGTCCAGATACTTTATATCATGAACTGATTTGATGAACATGAGTTTCATAGAAAATATAGACCATGGGAAAATATGTTTTGATTTTATCAGTGCACTATTCATACTTGATTGATTTCACCCTATTACTTATGTTTTATGAAATGTATGCATGTTTGTGAAACTGGAGAGTAAGATTGATTTTCCTCAAATGGATTTATAAATTTTTTTTTTCACTCACACCTTTTATGTTTTTATTGACCCTCCAGGTGGTGGCGTGATGATCGAGGCTGATCGGGAGGTGGAGGCATGAGTAGGCACAGGTGCTGTTATCCCTTGTTTGGTAAGTGCTAAGGGTAAATTCGTAACTTCAGCTGACTTATCAGATGGGAGCAGGACCGGGCACGGTTATCTATGTCCTTCGGGGACGGGTCCTGTCAATTGTGAGGACCCATACGTAAAGTCCATGGTTAGCAATCCCACATTGCTCGGGGGATATGGGGGATGCACCTTTTATGTGTGGGCGCACATCTATTCAGCAGGAGGCTTTTTGGGAGCTCACTGGCTTTGGATTCCTAGGGAACTCCTAGGTTAAGCGAGTTGGGGCTGGTGCAATTTCAGGATGGGTGACCCACTCAGAAGTTACACATGATCTCCCGAAAACAAAACTGTGAGGACTGGGCCCAAAGAGGACAATATATTGTTGAAGAAGGTCGGGTCGTGATAATTTGGTATCAAAGCCCAACCCTGGCCGATATTGAGTGTGCCAATGAGGACACTGGGCCCCAAGGGGGTGAATTGTGAGGACCCGTGCCTTAGGGGCATGGTTAGCAATCCCACATCGCCTGGGGGATCTGGGGGATGAGCCTTATATGTGTGGGCGTGCATTTGTCGAGCATGAGGCCTTTTGGGAGCTCATTGGCTTTGGATTCTTTGGGAACTCCAAGGTTAAGCGATTAGGGGCTAGTACAATTCCAAGATGAGTGACCCACTTAAAAGTTGCAAATGAGTTCCCGAGAACAAAACTGTGAGGGCTGAGCCCAAAGCTGACAATATCCTGTTGGAGAAGGTGGGTCATGACAGTTCATTGTGAGGACTCGTGCCTTGAAGGCATGGTTAACAATCCCACATCGCTCAGGGGGGATATGGGGGATGCGCTTTATATGTGTGGGTACGTATCTATTTAGAGTGAGGCCTTTGGGAACTCACTGGCTTTGAGTTTGGTTGGAACTCCAAAGTTAGGCGAGTTAAGGCTAGTGCAATCCTAGGATGGGTGACCTATTGGGAAGTTGCACATGAGCTCCCGAGAACAAAACCGTGAGGGCTAGGCCCAAAGGGGACATTATCATGTTGGAAAAGGTCGGGTCGTGACAAGTATGGCTGGCACGGCCAGAGGCAGACATAAAAGGTGTGGTTAGTCTTTAGGTCCACAAGTGCAGGTATTTTTTTTATTACACATTAGGAGGCAAGAACAGCACCAGTAGGAGAGTAGATTTGATTTGCATTGCCCCTAGAGCTCTCAAGAGTTCATGATGTATTGTATCTGTCGATCCTCTAGAAGTATCTGTATGATGAGTCACGTGTGATAGAGGAGCAGCCAATTAACCTCTGGGAAGATTTGAGATTTGAAGAGAAAGCTGTACAATTTTAGAATAGAAAGACAAGGTACTTCCTCAAAAAATATTCCCTTGGTAAAAGTTCTATGGATGAATTACAATGTGGATGGGGTTAGGTGGGAGCCCATGGCACTGTTGCGAGCACAATGTCCATAGTTGTTTGAGGAACATGTTTGAATTTCGGGAATGAAAATCTGTAAGGAGGTAGATTGTAATGAACAGAAAAATCAGAAAATGCAATTCAAAGAAATTATATTTTAAATGGACGATTTTTCACCATGTATGTACTTGAAAGTCAAAAGTTGACTATTGATTCGAAGAACATTTTGCACATTTATGAAGGATTGTTACATAGGTCTTGGAATTTAAGTGAGTTAGTTATGGGTCTGGAATAGAACGATTGTGTACATTGCGAGTAAGAAGCATGTTGGTCTTTTTGTACCCGGGGGAGGGGTTGAGTCATTATTGTTATGATGTTGAACAGAGATGGTGAAACCTGTCACCATCATGTGAGGATTAGTGGCACATCAACACTAGGCTTAACCATTAACATTATCTTCAGCTTTCATTTTTTTTATCTTTGTCCCAAAAATGCTTGAAAACATTGAAAGATAAGAAAGAAAAAAGATAGTGAAGGAAACCAGAGAGAAGAAGAGAGAATGGGAGAAAAGAGAGAACTAGAAAAGAAAAAAGTGAAAAACATAAGACTCAGAACCGAAAACGAACAACATTACCCTTGAATTAGCCTGCCATTTTTGGACACAGGAATTGGAAAACAAGGACACTAGCACGATCCTTAGATCTCACAATCAAAACCAACCCAAATTTGAAGGAAACACACGTAGGAACAAGTCTAGAATTAAGCTTAAAGTTTGTACATGAGCTTCGATCGGCTTTCCAAGAAAACATGATGATATGTTCTTAATTCTTGATTAGAATTCAAAATTAGTAAAAAATTGGAAGAACTAGAGCTCAGTCAGGAACTCAGATGGAAATCAGTTGTAGACCTGTGGGTCAATCGACGTGCGGTAGAAGATGGCTGATATAGCAGTTCTAACATGTCGCTGACGTGGTTATAACATGTCACTGATGTGGCAATGACATGGTGATGGTGTGGCATATACGTGGCATCCACACTTCATCCTCGTGTTATTTAGGTGGGTTGCTTGTCAGAGCGTGTGTGCACGCTTGCGTGGGCGCATGTCTGGGTGCGTGGTAGCACGTGAGAAGGCCACCGGATTTTCACTGGTGCCTGGAACCATTCAACTGTCCATGGTGGCACCTGTTCCCATATTTTCAATGTTATGAATCGAATGGTAAACATTTTGAATAGATTGATGATTATTTCTGGGCTATTTTGGGTGTCCAATTAACCATGTTTATGTTTAGAAATAAGGCGTATTTTATCTTGGGGTTTAGTGGATTTAAATACGTGGTTATGTTTGTAACCTTCAAAAGAATTAACACTTCAGCGTCGTACCTGATAAGTCATAATTTTACATGGTGTAACCATGATTTAATACTCTTTTACTTATATTTTGTTCTTTATAATTGTAGAAAAATAATCTATTTTGTTAGACATGTAGAGAACTAGATAGAGATTGGAATTATGAGAATTTAAGGGATAGAAGCATCTCAATTAGAGTTATATTGAAAAAATTATGAAGGATACGAGAGAGACTACCAAATAGAGCAAAGTATTTCGGTAGGTGTCCAACGAAGGGGAAAATAAAAACCTTTTAGCCCTTTCAGTTGCCGTCTACCAAAGGATGCTGCCTTCTTTAGCAGACGCGCTAGGAAGCTCTCTATGAAAGTTCAGTGGACGCCTCCCGAAGTTCAGGAGCGCAAATCTACCGCGTTGACTGCCTTTGACCGAGTTCCTTGACCACCATATTTCAGTGGATGAGCGCCGATTTCCCCTGCTGTTTATTTAGAGAATTTTGCCCTGTTTTGGTATAATTCCAACTTGCATTCATACTTGTTCTCCATATTGTATAGGAATTTCAATCCTATTTCCTCTTGTACAATTATTTTTACTCCTTGTACTTGTAGGAAGGTTTTTAATTAGATTTCTTTGGAAACTTTTTCCTTATAGAATTTATTGTAAGCTTCTATTTGTTTGAGGATTTATAATTCTCTATAATTAGAAGCCCGAGGATTTATGTAAAAGAGGGAGGAGAGAGCGAGATTGGATAATTTGGAAAAGGAGAGAGATTTGAAAGATATTCAATAATACTTTGAGTGAATTAGACTTTTCTTTTATTTTGAAGTTTCTTAATAGGTTAGGGCTTCTTGAAGCCCTAACCATATGTAATAGTTGATTTTTTATCCTTCTAATTTCGATGTTATGAATGTGAATGATTGATTTGATTTGTTTTATAAAAACCTTGTATGTTTTATTGATTATGGATGCATACAGACTTTGATGAGAATATAAGTGTAGATAGGACGTAGGGATTAATGCATATGACATGTGTTTGTTTCTATGTTCACAAGTAGCAAAATCATCATGGTTTAGTCACTTCAATTTGAGTTAGAAAGAGATAGCTTCCATACTTACACTAACTCAATCATCAATCAAACGTTTAAGAACTTAATGATCTTTGCAAGACCAGAATGTTCTACGCGTTTCATGTCCTGGGATGGCTTGCTTAAGAATTCTTTAACCTTGAGTGTGCAACCAGGTTAATGTAGGTTAGGAAGGTAATAACAACAGAAAATGTGTTGTCATGTTCTATTCTTGATTGAAGTCTTTCATGGGCATAGTAAAGAGATAAATTAGGGTTAAACAAATGGACTTTGCATGTGGTTAGTGGTGGATTGAGTGCCCTAGCCTATTCTTTTTATTAATTGCTTTAGTTTAGGTTATTTAATTTAATTATCGTTAAATATGCAAAAGCCCCCATTGTATTTATTTATTTTTTATTTTCTATTTAGCTTATGAATTAATTAATAAATCTAAGTAATAAAGTGGATGTAAACGTTAAGCAAGTCTTTTTGGGATTCGACCCTTACTTATTTGCTATAATATCTCTATCGATTTGTGTACTTGTAAGGTTAAAATTAATAGAATGTTCTCTATTTTATTGTCAGGACCCACCCCTAATCCCCCGGGATTACGGGCTAAATCTCGATCCCGTCTAACTTACGCATAACACGCAGGCTAAACTGACGTCCAACCTTCATGTGACACGTAAGTCGGACAAGGGATTCTCGATCCAACTATCCAAAGGTAACCGGACTTCCTAGAGTGTACCAAACTACTGTGGATCATATGTGTGATGTCTCCGTCTCTCTCGATCAACAGCCCGTGCCGCAACAACCTGAAGGGTATCGAAAACACAAAAAGACTGTGAGTGGACAAAAATAAAGTATAAGTTCAAAAACAGTTAACAGAAAACACAAGTACATTTATACCCTCCGTTTCAAAAACCAATGCATGCATATTAAGTTCATATCATAAAACCATGTTCGAAAACTAAACACCTTTTCCTTTTTCTCAAATCCCGGGCCTCAGCCCAAAACCATTGAAAAACCTTATTTGAAAACCATTCTCATCAAAGCTCAGTGAAATCCAAAACACATTTAAAGCCACATTCCCATCCATCGAACCTGCTGGATCTATCCGAGTCTTTAAACTCAAATCCAGGCCTCAATATAATCTGAGTCTTTAAACTCCCGAGTCTTTAAACTCAACAGGCCTACGGGGGAAAATATCAATATATCTGAGTCTTTAAACTCCCAAGTCTTTAAACTCCCGAGTCTTTAAACTCAATCCGGGTCTTTAAACCCAATCCGGGCCTATCCCCCGTCAATCATAATCCAGGTCATTAAACCCAATAACCAGATCCAGCAAATCCAATCCAAAACCGTTTGAAAACCTTTTTCCATTTCCGAATCCGAATCCACAATCTCATCGGGATCCCGAATCCAAACCCAGAACACATATCAATCTCCTTTCCAGATCCGAGTCCGCAACCATCATTCCGTAAGCCGGCATCCAGAATAACCATTCCGAACCCAAACCTGGAATCCACTTCAAGTCCCGAATCGAATCTCAAATCTCGAATCGCCATCCGGAATTCCAATTCCAAAACCCGAAATCACGTTTCTCAAAACCACTTTTTGAATTGGGCCTCAAGCCCGAAAACACTTTTCAAAATCCTTTTACTTTCTTTGAAATCAAATTGTATTTCAAATCCCGAAATCAAATTATTAAAACCAGGTTCAAATCACAATATCCGTCAAATCTCGTAAAAAGTGAAATACCGTCATTTCCTCGAAAAATGTGCACAAACCGTAAACCATCACAATCATAAATCAAATCATAGAATCAAGTATAGAAAACATATAAAAACATATATGCATGCATCAAGAGTTAGAAAGCAAAGTCCACTCAGAGACCATTTCGACGTCGCCTCGATACGCGCGCACTTACGTCGTTCCCAGCCATTTCCGCTATCCTCGGCTTTCCCGAACCTGTCCAAATCCCATACCAAGATCACTAACTACTTCACAAAGGTCATACTAAAGCCCCATAATTTTCCCGTATTTTTAGGTATTTTTAACTGAGCCCTAAAACCTTCGGGTACCCCGAAACATATCGAGACGATGTCCGATCGTCTCGAAACCAGTGCCAAAATGTTCGTTACATCAAATACTTTAAAATTCGTGTTGGAAGATTCCCCAAAGTACCCTCCACGTGCGCCTGGAAGCTTCTGCGCGTGAGACCCACGCGCGTGAACAGTGTAGTTGTCAACCTTAGGTGAACCCGGTTCACCTGGTTCGAACCGGTCGGGTCCAGGCTAAACTGGCGTTCACGGTTTTCTCTCATTTCTCCATGATTTTTCATTCTAATTGTCCTATTAGGTTTGTCCCATCCAGCCTAATCGATTTAACCAAATAAAACACAACTTAAAGATCCAAAAATTACCTTCCTGAAGCAAACGTACACCCAGGCTCTGCAACTATGTCCATATTCAATTCTAACCTCCTCCATCCTTCCTTTCTGTTTCAGTCGACGTGTTTTCCTTCCATGATCGTCTTCCAGTCATTAGTTTGCATCAACAAAGTCTACAAACCCATAATCAAATTTGAAACCCAAACTTACCGTATCGAGTTCGCCGGCCACCGTCCACGGCGAGCCACCTGATCAAGTCCATTCGACTCCCAAACACCTCAGAATCAGGATGTCGTATTCAATTGAGCTCCTTAACCCTTAACTGTAACGTCCAAATGTGAAGGTAGAAACAGAGGACTTGCGAGTTCCTCTCAATTCCGCCATCGTCCCTTACTGTCGAACCTCGCCATGGCCACCCATCATCCTGTCTAAGCTCCCTCTCTCCTTTCCTTTCAGACCATAAGGGTAAATAGATGAAGGATTGAGGGGCTTGTCTGAGTCGGTTCGTACGGTCTCAGTTCTGCTCTGTTTTTCCTTCACTTTGAACGATTACAAGCCATTTAAATTGTAGCCGTGAAGGCTAGAACCCTCTAGGATCACTCCAGGTGTCAAATAGCCTGTGGATACAGCCCAACATATCCAATTAGCGACTGGGCACACTTCCCTAGATGTCAAACGACCAAAATACCCCTACAAGTCCACTTTACCATTTTACCCTTCACCTTTCTAGAACCATAACTCGTTCGTCCGACGTCCGATGAAAGCATGCCGCATGTCGTTGAACTCATGACAACGAGATCTACCTAACGGTCATGGGTCCACGTGTAAAAACTCTGTCGTGTGAAAAGTAAACTTTTCCCCTTCGTTTACCCAAATTACGGAAGTGCCCTCAACCTTCCGAACATCATAACTTCCTCCTCGGATGTCGGAATCAAGCGTGCCACCTGTCTACGGACTCGTGACGTCCCGAACTAGGTCAAGGCCATCGGTCAATGTCCAATTAACCACCCGAACTAAAAGTCAACATTTTTGTCCGTTCTAGGGGCAAAACCGTCATTCTGCGCCTAATTTCCAAAGTAACCAACTAACCACCGATTAACTCAGTTAGTCCGTCACTAATCACTTAGCTAATCCCGACTCCCGGGACCGGTCGTTACATTTATCCATCAACTTTTTAGCCCCGTATCGGAGACTTTGTCTCTTAATGGTGTCCAGATATCTTAGATTGTTTGATTAACTCAATTTGCTTATTGTTTTAGTTGCAAGCTTATTGGGAGGCAACCCAACTCTTTAAATCATTCCTTTCTTTTTTCATTTTTTGTAGTTTTGTTTGATGTCATGTGTCAGGACCCACCCCGGTTTCACCCCGAAAACCGAGGTAAACCCTGCTCCCGTCTGACACCCCGACACAACACCAACGAAAACTACTAAAGTAACACAGTCAGACGCAGGAGAAACTATATGAAACGTCCCGAAGTCAAAGGTTTACAGAGCATAGTACTAAATACAAAAGAAAGAAAACCGATAAACTAGATATATGCACACCGAAAATTTAAAACACTCAGGGGTCGCTCTCGTACTTCTAGGCCTCCGACGCTGCCTCGACGCCGAAACCCCGCTCTAGCTCCACGACCTGGAGGGAAATTTAAAACAGAAGGTGTGAGTGGACCATAAATAATAAAATATTTTCTGAAAACCATTTCATAATAAAACCAAGGTTTTAGCCCTCCGTTTTGAAAACCACATGCATAACCCAGTTGCTGAAAACAATTATAAATCACGTGAAAATCATTATAAAAAGATTTACAGAATCATTATAAAAACAGTTATAGAAAGCATATCATAAACATCATAAAACCATGTCATAAACATAAAGGCCAACCAAATCAGTATCCGATCAAACCTACTGGACCTATCCGAGTCTTTAAACTCCCGAGTCTTTAAACTCAACAGACCTACGGGGGAAATATCAATATATCCGAGTCTTTAAACTCAATCCGGGCCCGTCCCCCGTCCAATATAATCCGAGTCTTTAAACCCAATAACCAGATCCAGCAAATCCAATCCCAAAACCATTTGAAAACCATTTCTAAATCTACATCCAAACCCAAATCCGAAATCACTGGTCTGATGCCCTTCCGGCGTCCAGAACCGTCATTCCGAACCCAAATCCGGAATTCCACTTTTCAACTTTAAAACCAAATCTCGTTTCCGAAATCCGATTTTAAAACCGAAAACCTTTAATCATCGAAATCATGTTCCAAAATCCCTTATAACCATTAGAAATCATTTATCATTTGAAATCCCGAAACTATAACATTATAATCAGAAATCAACATTTTATCGTAAAACGTACTGAAAACCGAACTTTCTCGAAAAAACGTGTCATTAGGTAAAAACAACATATAACCGTATGAGAAGCATAAAAACATACTTAATAGCGTAAAACATAAATAAAAGCAGTTATGCATGCTCGAGTTTAGAGAAAGGGTCCACTCACAGTTACCGGCACGTCACTTGCGCCCCGTACGTCCCGTACGTTCCTCAGCTTCCTCGGGAAGTCCCGATCCTGTCACAAGTCACCAAAGTACGTCACTAACACGTCTACCAAGACTCTCCTAATTTCCCACAAAAATCTTCGGGTCCTAAACGTAACGAACCGAAACCCTACACCTTCAACCTCGCGGAACTACTTCGATTCGACGTCCGAACAACCCGAAACCTAGTTTAATAGATCCGTTATAACATTAAACCTAGTTGAACTCTTCACCGGAAACCGGCGCACGCGCCCCCATGCGCCGCCCAAAGTGGCTGCGCGTGGCCCTCACGCGCCTGCTACAGTGTCATCGTCACCGTCCAGTCCTAAGAAACCTGCCCCTCTTACTCAAACACCACGATACAGCCCCTACATCATCGTCCCTAACTCGAATTAAAACCTAAACTGTCCCCTGTTTCACACTCCGGCCAACCAAGTAACCCCCCGTCACAACAACCACCCTAGGCTACTCCTAGGACTCCACTGAAGCTCACCCAACTCACCAAGTCCCTCGACTCGCACTCAAAACCCACGATTATCAGTTTGAAACTCGACGGTAAAACAGAGTACTTACACAGGGAGAAGAAATTACATGTACACCGACCACCACCGTGAGCTCAGCCGTGAGGACACGACTCCTCCAGTCCACCTCCAGCCTCTGAACACCTCCACCAGCCTCGATTGGCCCCTTACATGGCAGCACCATCACTCGAACTCCTCTCTGTTTTTCTGGTATCCCCGTGAGTTCACACCACACACACGCTCACTCCTCACCTCCCAACTTTCTCACTGTCTCCCTCTCAATCTCTGATCACTCCTCACTCACCAAACACACCAACACTCACGATCCACGTCCAACTCCTCTGAATTTCACAGTCTCTGTTCTCCCTTCCCTTCGAACACTCACACACGGGTATACACGATCACAATGCCCAAATAATTGGACCGTGTTCCCTAGAACCAACTAGACCCTGAACACGTGTCTCAATCCTCCCTATTCTCTCACAAGTGTCTCAATCTCAGCCATCCACTTGTCCCAATCTGTTACACAAATCCCCATGTGCAAAAGACCAAAATGCCCTTCCTTTTAAGCCAAAATTACCATTTTGCCACTACCTTCGTAGACCCGTAACTCACACATCCTAACTCCGATGAATACGTGCCGCCTATCGTTGAATTCAGGACGACAAGATCTACCTAACGGTCCTAGGTCAACATGTCAAAACCCGATCGTACGAAAAGTCAACTCTTCCTCCCTATTTTAGCCAAATTACGAAAGTACCCTCAATCTTCCGAACATCATAACTTCCTCCTCGGATGTCGGAATCGGGCGTGCCACCTGTCTGCGGATTCGTGACGTCCCGAACTACGTCACAGTCATCGGTCAAAGTCCATTTGACTGCCCGAACTAAAAGTCAACAATTTGCCCGAACTAGGGGCAAAATCGTCATTCTACCTTAACGAACCTATCATCACCAACTAACCACCGGTTAAGCTCACTAATCCCACCTTAAACATGGTCTTAACCCTAATTCTCGGGACGGGTCGTTACATCATGCCCCGACTTTACTATCTTCATTTAATCTTTACTTTAACACATTGAGGACAATGTTCAGCTTAGGTTTATGGGTGTAGACTTTCATTTAAAAATTTGAAAAATATCTTTGGAAAGGGAATTTTTGACAAATAAAAATAAAAATTCGTAAAAAATAAAAAAAAATTAATTTCGTCAAAAAAAAATTTTGAACAAAAAAATTAATTTTTTTTCTTAAATTTTGACTTATGCTAAGTTGATCATTAATGTTTCACAATGCCATACTTTATGTGATTAAGTAGACACAATTATAATGTTTACGTGAATTTTAGAAAATTAGTGGAGACTACCCTTGTGAGATTTTGAGCCTATTGCCCTTTTTTTTAGGGATTTATTTTCTACTCCTTAACAGTCTTCGATTTTTGTTCAAAATTGTTGATTTCATTATTATTATTTGCATTGATTATTAAAGAACTAATATCTTATGTAGTTTCTTTTAATTCTAAGTTTGATATTTCATAAGAGATGATGTTGGTTATGCATGTTTTAACCTCATTAAGCCTTTATCCTACTATTATTTGTGCTCCATTACCCAACTTTGAAGCCAAACACTTAAAAATTTTCTTTCATCACCTAAATCATAACCTACCCTAAACACTTACCCTATGTTCTGGCCTTACCCTATAACTTAGGTTTGTGCTAAGGTTGTTTTAATTGAAGTTCATGAAAGAAAGAATTTTTTCCGAGTTGGATAATCGTGACATGACAATTTACTTATGGAAATTTAGTTCAATTCCCCAAAAAAAATGAGAGTTTTGAACGTTAAAGGGATAAATAATTTTGTGTTCAAGAAAAAATAAAAGAAAAAAACATTGAACGTTGATGGGAACATATTTTTTGCGTTCAAAGAAAAAGAAAAAGAAAAAGTGAAAAAAAAATTGGGATTGAACTATTAAAATGTGATTGATTCAAATTCAAAATTATAAGTGTAATCACAAATGTTCAAAACATGTGAAGGCATTTAGAAGTGTTCGAAGTTCAAGAGTTCAAGTCATTATTTCATGCCTTGGTGCAGCCTAAGTTCTTCGAAATCCTTGTCCTTTGTCATTTAACCATAAGCCTAGCCTCATTACAACCTTAATTGAAGATCTTACAGATCTTTTGGGAAATTATGCTTCGATTTGAGGTATGTATCTACGTTCTTAATTATCAATTCCTTTCATGAGATCTATTTTTAGTTATTAATTGTTCTTTCATTAGATATTCATATGTGATTATGCTTTGATTTCCTTTATATAAATTCCATCACATATGCTTGCTAAGCGTGTAAGCCATGGATTCAAATGTAATGAGAGATGTCTAATGAGGATTAGAGTCGAGGCAAAATCTTCCTATGACATTTAAATGTAGTTATCTTTAAACTTGCTTACTTGAAGTTTTGGCATTCACACTTAACACATTATGGAATCTTTTTAGTTTGGCAAATCATGATAAACTGACACTGGTTCTTATTAGTTTGCTAAAGAGTTTTGTTTTTATTTTTGTTTTTGTTAAGTAAAACGTTTGTGGGTATCGTGCTGCTATAACCCTCAGGAGATAAAAATCCTCTTCTAGGTGTACCTAGAGGTTTAAATGTTCTATCTTAATTAAGATTGTGTCTTTTTCTGTTTGTAGTTTTTATTTTTTTGTTTTGCTCGAGGACTAGCAAAAGATAGGTTTAGGGGTATTCAATAAGTCATAATTTATACATGTTTTAACCACGATTTAATATCCTGTTACTTATATTTTTTCTATACAATTGGAGAAAATAACATATTTTGTGAGAAATGTGTAGAATTAGATAGAGATTGGAATTATGAGAATTTAAGTGAAAAATTTCATCTCAATTGAAGTTATATTGAATAAGGTACAAAGGATACAAGAGAGACTACCAAATAGAGCAAAGTATTTTAGTAAGTGCCCATAGAAGGAGAAAAAAAAACCTTTCACCCTTTTCGGTTGCCGGTTACCAAAAACTGCCGCCTTCTTCAGCAAACGTGTGAGGAAGCTCTCTGCGACAACTCGATGGACGCCTCCAGAAGTTCAGGAGCAAATATCTGCCGCGTTGACTGCCTTTGACAGAGTGTCTTGACCGCCAAATTTTGGTAAATAAGCACCGAAATTTCCCCTGTTGTTTATTTTGAGAACTTTTCCTAGTTTTGGTATAATTCCAACTTGCATTCACACTTGTTCTCGATATTGTATAGGGATTTTGATATGCTCCTAAATGTTCATCTTTTTATATCAATTCTCTCTATGTTTAGCTATGTTGGGACCTTAATTATGTCCATTCTAACTCATTTTGTACTTGCCATATACTAATTACAAGAAAAATGATAATTTGATACTAAATTCAATAGTTAATGTTTAATTATTAAAGGACCCGGCTCAATTTACAGATTAATTTGGAACAGCCCATTTTGCAAGCTTAGCAATGTGTGGTCCATATTCTGCAACCATTCCAATAGTTCAAGTACATTTGTGCGAGGTCCAGCGTGCCCCTATGCACAACCCACATCTTTCACCGACCCAGCCCATACATTGTGCTCTTATCTCCTTTCTGCATGTTCTAGCATCCCACGTTGCCCAAACACACCACATATTGCGCACAGCCCACCAAAGCCCACCGACTTCCCAACCACGTTCAAATTGGAAGATTACCGTGCAAAGAAAATAAAGAATACTTCGACCGTCTTTTAATGTTTAGATAGGAATTATGTTTTCATGAGTTTTGTAATCCTACTTAAAGGGATGTTTTCCTCACTTTTATTTTTATCTCTCATTATTTACACCAAAACTCTGCTCAATAGATTTTACGTTTTTATAAACTCAAGATTTCTTTGGAAAAGGCCAATTACACCATATCTGACCTTCTACACCTTCATTTGTGACAATCTAGATCATTGAAAGTGTCTAGGGTAGTTCTCGGCATGTACTTAAGATAGTAAGCTTTTATTTCGTAAAACAAAGGTGATGACATTTTGTAGGTTTTGGAATTGATATGATTTATGATTGAGTAAGGTAAAAAGCAATCTACAAAAAAGAGGTTTTAAATTGCATACGTTTTTATTAAGTGTTGATTGTGACTTTGTGTTTACTTTAATGTTTGATTAGAGCATATCAATTTTTGGCGCCGTTGCTAGGGATTGAAAAATCTCTTGTGGGATTTCAATTTATGTAAATATATTTATAATGTAAAAATCATACTTGTGCATAACTATCATACGCATACATAAATTGTAATTATGTAAATATGTATATTACTTCTTAATAAATGTCTTAGATTTGCATGGATCTCAAGAACCTTTTTTTTCAAATTTTGCATTTCGGGAATAGGTAGTGCCTGTTTGGGTTATTTTCTCCTTAACTCTTCATGATGTGTGGATTTCATCACCACCATCGATCATGCTGTCTAGAAGGATTATGACTGGTGACAAGGTTGGAATGAAGAAAGAAAACATCAATGGAGTATATATCCTGATCAAATTAGCCTCGGGGTGTTCTTGAAATTAGTCTTTACTTTTCATGACACGACCCATCCCAATCCCCCGGGATTATCGTGGGATGTGCCATGCTCCCGTTTGCCACAAAGTGTCAGACAAGGGATAACTCAAAGTCTCAGCTCGTTCAGGGCTTCCAGAGCGCGCCAGGATCGGTGGAGGAGTGTGATGTCTCGATCTCTGCTACAGCCCTCATCCATGATCAACCTGAAGGGCATTAAAACCAATAAAAGTTGTGAGTGGATGAAAATCAATAGTTTAATAAAAACACATTCCATAAGAAGACATTTATACCCTTCACTAAAAAGTATGCATGCATCCGAAAACTAGTAATCAAACCGTTTACTTTAATTAAATCATTAGGGCCTTAGCCAAAAAACCGTAAATCCAAACATATGTAGGAACTCAGTCCAACACCATAGAATACCAAAATCCGTATATCCAGAAACAAGTGGGCCGCTTCCCAAATCCATAAACACAGAAATACCATTTCAATAAAGCATATTTAAACTATCCTTGGCATCCCAGATGCCTAGCGTCCCAGACGCTTGACGTCCCATACGTCATATCTCACTGTCAAAGCAACGCGTGCTAGCCGGGGTCTCTCCGGGTCCAAATCTGTGACATCCCAGATGTCTGACGTCCCATACGTTTAATCATAGCAATCCTGCTCCTGAGTCACTATACGGTTTAGTCGCTCCGTGCAGTGACCCCTCGCAAGCAATGAACTATGACTTCCCTAGTGTCTAAGACGCCTGGAGGAGACCATCCACATATCCTTATATCAAGATAAGATATGGAAAAAAATTTTATAAAGACATTTCAAAACATCTCAAAGGGTCTTGCCCGGAATTTTCATAAAACCATCACAAATCCATAATTCGAAATCGATTTAGGGTCCTCGACCCGAAATCATGTTTATGAAACATAGGGTCCAAGACCCGAAATCACATTTATAAAACATAATTGGGCCTCATACCCGATATCGTACACCAAGTGGGCCTCTAGCCCGATCATGCAACCCAACTGGGCCCCCATCCTGATCATATAACTTAAATGGGTCTCAGCCCGATTTCTCATTAAGCCAAATGGACTCTAAGTCTGATATTTTCCAAATCAAATGGGACTCATGCCCAAATTCATCTTTCCAAAACCAAAACCAGTTCATCAAACCATCAATGAAACCACAAGCACGTATAACACTATATAAAGCCATAAACCAATCATCACAATCATCATCATATGAATCACATATGTAAAACATATAAAAAAATTATGCATGCATCACAGTTTAGAAAACAATGTCCACTCATAGACCGATCTACGTTGCTGCCTCGATACACGTGCCATATGCCTTTCCGAGCTACATCACTATCACCGGAACTTCCAAACATGTCCAAACCATACTATTGGGTTATTAACTACCTCATTAAACTCTCATTAAATCCCCGTAATTTTCCCGTATTTTTAAACCTATTTTACAAAGTCTTTAAACCTTCGAACACCCAAAACTACCCCAAAACGGTGTCTGATCGACACAAAACCAATCCCAAAATGTTTGTTGCATCGAAAGGATGATTTCATATGTTGAACACTTCCCCCAGAAATGTCCCACGCGCCGTCCAAAGGTGCTGCGCGTGGGCCTCACGTGCCAGCACTGTTCATCATCTTCAACCTCGCTGAACCGGTCTGGTCTGGTATGACTGTGCAGCCGATTCAGGCCCATATCTTCTATGTTTTCGGTCGTTTTCATCCATTTTCAATCCTAAACCTTCACCTAATCATTCCTAATCGATTTATGATTTCAAAACATGAAAATGAAGCATTAAACTCACCTTCCCGATCGATGTTTGAACCACCTAACCTTCCTCCGCTGTGTTATGAAGCCTCTGGCCACCGTTGGCCTCCGTTCCAAGCCCACTAGCTTCCTTGCAACCTGCACAACACGTTCCAAACATCAAAATCATTCAACGAACTCTAAAACCCAATTTCCAAATTTGAAAAACCAAACTCACATTTCATGGCTTCGCCGGCCACCGTCCACGACGGCTCGAATCGTGGCTACCATCTTCATCGTCTTAACTCACTCTCTCTTTTTCATTCGTACACCAAGCACATATAATGAGGATTGAAGGGGTGGTATTGAATGGGTTTGTACGGTTTGAGGACCTTCACGGGTTTGGGAGAAAATGAAGAAATGATCGATGACGGGGAGGGAAAAATATGTGTGAGGGAATGGGCCAATCAGATATGGGATAAGTGTCACTCACTGATTGGTCCACCCACATTTCTAATCCAATCCAAACCTGCCACATGTCAGTTTCTCAGTTTGTGTAAATAGTGCCTTAAAACGTTCTAGACCCTTAACTTCTCCGTCGAACCACCGACTTCAACATGCCGCTTGCCTATGGACTCGTGACGTCCTTATCTACGTCACGCTCATCAGTCCTAGTACGTTTGACTTCTCGAGTCAAAAGTCAACATTTTGCCCAATTCCAAGGGAAAAACGGTCATTTTGCACCGTCCGTCTGATTTCTCTCGATTAATCCTCGATTAGTCATTCTAAATCCATAATTAATTAATACTTAATCTCGATATTCGGGACGGGTCGTCACAAACTTTTCCCCTTAACAAATTTCATCCTCAAAATTCCAACTAACCTAGTTCCTCATCCACATCGTGGAAAAACAAGCTCAGTCTCACTGTCAGGTTTACATCCCATGTATACGTCTACACCCACTAACCAGCAATATACTTGTCTGCACCCAGACGTTCCATCATGAACCCACGTTGTATCGACTACACCTGACCATGTCGAGTGACATTGATCACACGTTTCGAGTTAATACCACCTGACAGTTCTACACCATTACGATGACACATTCAACTTGACGGTTCTTCTCAATCACCAATCCACTCTGACATCTACTCCCACTGGGAGTTACCAAATCTCACTCATCAATCCACGCTGACACAACCAGGCAAATTGTCACCACTAGACAGTAGCAATTCAATCTAGCATCTCTCCCACGCCGAGAGTTATCAAATCTCACAGTTTCTCTGCATTTTCGAAATTTTACCAAGTCAACATCATACGTTCCATAATGTCGCACTCAGCCGGCACTCACGGATTCATGGTCACAGTTTGAGTCACCGACACATCCTAACTCATTCTAAAGTCACACCACTCTCGTACCAAAATTTCCTCATAAACCCATGTTGTCGCTAGTGAGAGTCACAGAGCAGTCACCCCACGCAAGGCAACCCATGGTTACACCAACCAACAACTCACTCAACTTGAGTATACGTATACCAACATCTCACTCGACTTGTATGTAATTGGACCCCATCGAATACCTGCCTAGTAGCGATACACATCACAACTCTAGGGTTACATTAGCCATCCACGGCTCTGAGCACCTGCTCATACAATCACTGAACCCATCAAAATCACTCTGGCCCAACTCACAATATTCAATGTGTAACGACCCGTCCCGGAATTCGCGATTAGATTACGGACTAATCATGATTAGTAGGGTTAATCGGCGATTAGTTGGGCGATCTCGGACGAACGGCGCAAAATGATCGTTTTGCCCCTGGTCGTGGGCAAAACGTTGCCTTTTTATTCGGACGGTCAAATGGACTTTGACCAATGCCCGTGACGTAGTTTAGGACGTCACGAGTTCATAGACAGGTGGCACGTTCGATTCCGACGTTCGTGGTGGAAGTTATGACGTTCGGAAGTTCAAGGGCACTTTCATAATTTGGACGAAATAAGGGGAAATGTTGACTTTTTGATCGGGTGGTCCGATGGCCGAGGACCGAGGACCGTTAGGAAGGTCTCGATGCCCTGAGTTCGTAGACAGGCGGCACGCATCAATCGGAGTCCGAATGACCGAGTTACGGGTATGGATGCGTGAGGGGCATTTTGGTAATTTTCTGCACAAGGGCAGAATGGTAATTTCACGGGGGCTGCTTGCACGGGCACTGTAGCACCGTGAATGGGGAAACACGACCAGTGCACGGGGGGCATTGTTTAACCTTGAAATTGAAGTGGGGTATGGTTTAATGTGTCCATGAATTGTTAAATAGGATTGAGGAAGTGGAATCGTGGTTGAGTGGGACTGGGAGGATCAGTCGTGCACAATGCACGGGTGGTTTCAAATTCTGGTGAGGTTCAGTTGCGGGAAGCAAATTCCCTGTGGGTCTGAGATTGTTCCCACGAGTTGTCGTCCTCATTGTGCGTATTAGCTGAGTTGTGAGCTGAGGGGATTCACTTTGGATAAGGACTGAGTGAGAGATTTGGAGAGTTGGCGGACTGTGTCTGAACTGGAAAACAGAGAGATGGGAACCGTGAGCAATTGATCGTCCTTGCGTGTCTGTGAGAGTTCTGTGTGATTCGGTGATCAAGGGTGAGCGGCCAGGCAGACTGGTGAGTGATGTTGGCTGAGTATCGTGTGAGGGCAAGCCTCTGTGTGTGAGTATGCTCTCAGGAAAACCGAGAGGTGTTGACTGGGTGGTGCAGCCAGGAGTAATCGAGTGGAACCAATTTGGTCTGAGGGGAGGCTAGGACGACTCTGGAACCCAGTAGGATGCGGCGGGGAGCACGGTGGCGGACGGCAGGCAGGTAATCCTCATTTCCCTCTAGGTGCTCTGTTTTACCGTTTTGGTTCAATCGTTAAGTCGTGAGGTTTGGGCGCAAGTCGAAGGTTTCTGTCGGTTCGTTTGGACTCCTTAGGTCCCTAGGAACCTTGTGGTTGTGACGCCGTGATGGGGGGAACCTCTGGTGGCGGAGTGTCGAAACAGGGCTTTGACGGGCTGTAAATTCGAAGTTTGGAAGGGTAGAAACGGGCTCAATCTTCGTGATTCAATTAGCTAAATCAATGGATTATGATTGGACGAATCTAATGGACTAATTAGGACTGAAAACCACATAGAATAGCCAGAGAACCGTGAACGCCGGTCTGAACCTGGTGAACCGGGTTCACCAGAGATAGACGATGACACTGTAGCGGCGCGTGGGCTTCACACGCAGCCGCTTGCGGCGGCGTGTGGGGGCGTGTGGGGAGTCCAATGGGGAAGTGTCCAACATGGGAAATAATCTACACTTTGTAACGGGCATTTTAGCGTTGGTTTCGTGTCGATCGGACCCCGTTTCGACATTGTTCGGAATGTCCGAAGGTTTTAAGTCTGGTTTAAAAATACTTAAAAATTCGGGAAAATTACGGGACTTGATTAGGATGTTATTGAGGAGGTTAGTAACCCTCTAATGTGATATGAACAGGTTCGGGAGTCCCAGTGTTAGCGACGAGGCCCGGGAAGGCGGGTGGCACGCGTATCGAGGCGCTCGGTTAAATGGTCTGTGAGTGGACATTGGTTTTGATAAATTCCATGCATGCATAACTGTTTTGTGATTGTGATATTTGCTTTTATATGCTTTGATTTGAATATCAGTGAATTTATGTGGTTTCACGCATTTCGAGGCAATTTACAGTTTTGCGCGTAAATCGAGATTTTTCGGATTTGCACTGATTTCCATGATTGTGGTTCGAATATGATTTTATGAAACAGTTACGGATTTGATAAAGTAAATTTGGGCCAGGGGCCCAGTTGATTTAAGAAATCGGGCCAGGGGCCCAGTTAAATTATATATGTGATTTCGGGTCAGGGACCCTAAAATGGAATTGAAAAAATGATTTCGGATTTAATAATCAAATAATTGGACTTATGACGGTTTTATGGAAATTCGGGGCAGGGCCCTTGTGATATTTTGAAAACGAATAATAAAATGTGTTCCATAAAACCATCTCGATACGAGGATATATATTGGTCTCCTCTAGGTGTCTGGGACACTGGGGAAGCCACGGTGCATTGCCTGCGAGGGGTCATTGTACGGAGCGGCCGGACCGTATAGTGACTCAGGAGCATGATTTCTATGATTAGACGTCTGGGACGTCAGACATCTGGGATGGCAGAGATATGGACCCGGTGAGACCCCGGGCAGCACGCGTTGCTTAATACCGTGAGATATGACGTCTGGGACGTCAAGCGTCTGGGACGCTAGGCATCTGGGATGCCAGAGATGGTAAAGTAATAAACATGTGCCACTGGATTTATGAAATAACTTTTGAATTGATTTTTGGATTGAAACTATGTTTGCGGTTTCCGGGCTAAGGCCCTAAGGGTTATTTCTAATAAATATTTGACTACTGGTTTTTGACGCATGCATATGTTTTTACTGAGGGGCATAAATGTCTTATAACATGTATTTTATGAACTTGTTTATTTTCGTCCACTCACAGCTTTTGGTTTTTAACGCCCTTCAGGTTGAGCGCGGATGCGACTGCAGCAGGGGACCGGGACATTGCATGCCTCCTCCATCGATCCTTGCGCACTCTGGATGCCCGTAGGGGCAGCGGCGTTGGGTTATCCCTTGTCTGGTACTTCATGTCAGACGGGAGCACGTCACATCCTGTGGTAATCCCGGGGGGATTGGGATGGGTCGTGTCAGCTTGGTATCAGAGCCAGGTTGCTCTTTTGTGCGCGCGGGTCGAGGATGTGGTGTCCCTTGTTGGCTGCAGTTCGTCATCAACCTGATGGTTAGGGTAGTCGGATGGATGGTTGGCGGGATTGGATCCCGGTTAGTGGATAGTGTGCGATTGGCCTGATACGCCGTGCGTTAATGCAATTCAACCCAAGCGGGGTTGTGTACGATGAACTCGTAATGTGGGACCGTAGGTTCGGTCTTGTGGTAATGTATTGTGGTGCTGCTGGGCACAACTGGGTTCGAGAAACCCCATTTGAGTGGTAATTTTGGGAAATGCGAAACTCGGTTAAGTAATGGTCTAAATTATGGACCCTGGTAGTATTGGCTAGTGTACAGGGTGTTGGTGCATCAGAGTTAGCCGATGACCTTCGTGGTGGAAGCCACGATGAATTGACGATTGGGTTGGATTTGACGTCTATACGATGTCGGGACCGCGGGGTCGGTCATGTTGTGGATTTTACTGCAAAAGGCAGTTGGGTTCGGTGGAACCCTAGGGTGTGACTGTGAAACCTTAAGTTATAATTGGTGGACTGGAAGGGTGAACTTTAAATGAGAACTTGTGCTGCGACGAGCGGCTGAGGTCATGGATGACCATGTGGATGACTCTAATGAGTCTAGTCGGGATTTTGGGATTCGATCCACGGGTACGGTTACGGGATAAGATGTGGAATTACGTGTTGGATCGAATAATTGTGTGAGGTGTGGGTACGGATCTCGACAAGCGATGACTGTTGGTCGACAGTTGTGTCGAGATGACTAGCTATCGAGGGTGTTTAGGGTGGTTTTAACACTTGAGGATCAGGGGACGTTCAGGGAACGTTCATTATACTGATGTGCGGATGGTCAAATTGGGGGTACCCATAGTTGGGAGGTACGAGTGTTGATACGGGATCGTCGTTCGGTATGAACGGAGATCCAGGGTATCAACTTTGCACATCTTTACTAGTGTGGGTGTTCGTGTGTTAGTGTGGACGTTAGGATGCCTGTGTGTTGAGGCAAGTGTTGATGATACTAGCATTGGTGCTGGTGTTGATGATTGAGATTGTGGTGAGCCACGAGATGGGATGTGACTCTGTCCTAATGGACATATGATCGGTAATTGCGACTCAGTGGTGGTTGAGTCATGGACTGGATAAGATCTAGTGCAGGTTGTGAGGTGTTGGGATAGGGTCCCAACAGTGTCGAGACGACAGGTGATTGGTGGATATAACGGTATGCTGAGACAGGAGGAATCTAGGGATGATGTTCCCTATGCCAGGAGAATTGGTGGATTTGGGGAGTTGTTGTCAACTCCGAGATTGGTATGATTGGGTGTTGTTGATATCCCCAGAAAGTACAAGGAAATGACTGGAATTGGGAAAGGCGAGGAAATCATTCGTGGTATTGATGTGGGATTTTGTGATCGTGAATCACTTGGAACCTGAGGGTTGAATCCGTAAAGGCTGTGATGTGAGGAGAAGGCAGTAATGTATGCACGATCAAGAGAGTGGAGAAATTCCCGTTCGGAATCGGGATGTGTGCATAATTGGTTATTATCGGACGTGAGGTCTGAGTATTGGATTGATTGCGGACACGTGGTTGTCCAAGTGAGTTGAGAACGTTGTAGGTCCAGTGGTTGGACTTGAGATCTCTTTGGGAGTAGGCCTGTTCCCAACATGGTTGGAACGTTGGTTTCGAGAAGAGTTGTGGTTGCGGACGAGAGGAGTGCTTGTTTTCGCATTGGTAATAGGTACTTTGAAGTCATTAGGGTTGACCTCTTATTTTCTGCCCTGGCAGACGCTGTTGTGGTTATCGGCATGTTGAGTGTGTATTGGTTGGTGGACCCATGTGTGGTTTGGGTCACCAGGTGGAGTTGCATAATTCGAAGTAGGGTAAATGAGATTTCTCATGTTCCGCGTGGTAGTAGACGGTGTTGGACCACTTGATATGGTGAGTGCTGTGGGTTGTGTTTGCACTCACATAGGACGGATGATGATTCCATGTATTTGGACTATCCTTGATCTTCCTAGGTGGAACGACAAGGATCGAGACGAAGTAATTGGATGTGACCCCCAATGTTGATGTGTTCCATTGTATATGTATAATTGGATGTGGAAATAATTGGAGAAGTGTTGTGTGGTGGACCAGGACTCTTGGGGGTGTAGGACCCTACGATCGGATTCCAGGTTGATTCCTGGCCACGTGAGCGTGTGTGGATCCGAGACGGATCTGGATTGTAATGGACATTGGACATGGTGACGATTTGGGATCGTAATGGTACCCGTCTGGTGACGTGGTGATGGTTTTGAATTGTGACCGTTTGGGTGAGGTTAGCTGAAGAGCTTATCGCTCTGTCACATGTTTGGATATGGGAATAATTGGACTGAACTTCTTCTCGAAGTCAATCAGTACTCGAGTGTGTTGGAATGCTTACGCGTTAACTCGAGGATTCGACCTGTGAGTGTGTGGTTTTTTCCACGAGGTCTAGTTGGTCAGTTTTGAGATATGTGGATGTTGGGATTGGCTTCCTTTTGGAGTCAATCGAATGGATTGAACAGGTAACCGATAGGTTCGGTTTTGGTGCGTCTGGGTAGACGTGGTTGAGATTTCGGGTTTTGGAATCGGATTTCTGGGTGACGATTCAGGATTCGATTTCGGAACTTGAAACTGGATTTCTGGATTTGGGTACGGAATGATTATTCCAGATGCTAGCTTATGGAGTAATGATTTCGGATTGGATTCGGAAATGGGTTAAGGTATGATGTTTGGGTTTGGATCCGGGATTTCTTATGAAATTGTGGATTCGAACTCGGGTTTGGTTTTGGGACTGGGTGTTGAGTTGAGTTGAACGATTTGTCTAGTCTAGGACTGGACAAGAGAACCCCAATATCGGATTACGATTGACTGTGGGCCATGTAGTGGGCATATTGGCGGATGGACGTACGTATCCTATACGGTGTATGAGGATCGGTACTGGACGGACCGAGTGGTATCTGGTGACGGTACATGTGAGGTACCAGTGGTGTGTGGTTAGGCGTGGTGGCCGGCTTAGTTCCGACACCATTGGATTTGGTGGTGGGTGTGAACTGGACATTGAATACTATGCACCGGGCAGAGTTATTTTTGTTGGGTTTAGTATTTCTGTGAACAGGCGCTCTTAGCCACGGATGGCTAGTGGACCCCAGTGTGGAGATGTACGATCACTGATTCGCTAGTATGCAATGTGTGTCAGTTACACCACCCGGTTGAGTATGATGATGATATACGTACACTCAGGATGAGTGAGTTGGTGGCTGCGTCACTACGTGTGGCCTTGTGTGATGTTATCATGCCGAGATGGATATATGTCGCAGGATTGGGTTACCCTGCGAGATGAGATCTTATGGTTGATCTTACGCTACTTGAGCGAGTAGCAGTATGAGGTGTCGTCACCGATTGACTGATGGTTGGAGCGTTATCAAGGTGGTAAGCTTAGTGGTGATAGTTTGACTGGTCGCGTCAGCATGGACTGACACGTGTGTGGTGGTGACTCCCAGGGGGGATCAGACGTCAGATATATTAATGATTGAAAGAAACCGGCAAGCTGAAGGAGTCAGCTAAATGGTGAAATTGACAAGCAATATTCACAAGGATCAGGTGATCTATTTCACTCGCGGTGTCCGAGTGTGGTCAGTACAGTGAGAAACCGTGATGGGACGTCTGAGTACAGACAAGTTTGGTGGGTGTACAAGTGTACACAGGTGTAAGATCGAAATGTTTTCCACGAGCTGGATATGGAATGAGGATATTTGGTAATTTCGAGGACGAAATTTTTTAAGGGGGGAAGGTTGTAACGACCCATCCCGGAATTCGGGATTAGATTACGGACTAATCATGATTAGCAGGGTTAATCGGCGATTAGTTGGGCGAACTCGGACGAACGGCGCAAAATGACCGTTTTGCCCCTGGTCGTGGGCAAAACATTGACTTTTTATTCGGACGGTCAAATGGACTTTGACCAATACCCGTGACGTAGTTTAGGACGTCACGAGTTCATAGACAGGTGGAACGTTCGATTCCGACGTTCGTGGTGGAAGTTATGACGTTCGGAAGTTCAAGGGCACTTTCGTAATTTGGACGAAATAAGGGGAAATGTTGACTTTTTGATCGGGTGGTCCGATGGCCGAGGACCGAGGACTGTTAGGAAGGTCTCGATGCCCTGAGTTCGTAGACAGGCGGCACGCATCAATCGGAGTCCGAATGACCGAGTTACGGGCATGGATGCGTGAGGGGCATTTTGGTATTTTCTGCACAAGGGCAGAATGGTAATTTCACGGGGGCTGCTTGCACGGGTACTGTAGCACCGTGAATGGGGAAACACGACCAGTGCACGGGGGGCATTGTTTAACCTTGAAATTGAAGTGGGGTATGGTTTAATGTGTCCATGAATTGTTAAATAGGATTGAGGAAGTGGAATCGTGGTTGAGTGGGACTGGGAGGATCAGTCGTGCACAGTGCACGGGTGGTTTCAAATTCTGGTGAGGTTCAGTTGCGGGAAGCAAATTCCCAGTGGGTCTGAGATTGTTTCCACGAGTTGTCGTCCTCATTGTGCGTATTAGCTGAGTTGTGAGCTGAGGGGATTCACTTTGGATAAGGACTGAGTGAGAGATTTGGAGCGTTGGCGGACTGTGTCTGAACTGGAAAACAGAGAGATGGGAACCGTGAGCAATTGATCGTCCTTGCGTGTCTGTGAGAGTTCTTTGTGATTCGACGATCAAGGGTGAGCGGCCAGGCAGACTGGTGAGTGATGTTGGCTGAGTATCGTGTGAGGGCAAGCCTCTATGTGTGAGTATGCTCTCAGGAAAACCGAGAGGTGTTGACTGGGTGGTGCAGCCAGGAGTAATCGAGTGGAACCAATTTGGTCTGAGGGGAGGCTAGGACGACTCTGGAACCCAGTAGGATGCGGCGGGGAGCACGGTGGCGGACGGCAGGCAGGTAATCCTCATTTCCCTCTGGGTGCTCTGTTTTACCGTTTTGGTTCAATCGTTAAGTCGTGAGGTTTGGGCGCAATTCGAAGGTTTCTGTCGGTTCGTTTAGACTCCTTAGGTCCCTAGGAACCTTGTGGTTGTGACGCCGTGATGGGGGGAACCTCTGGTGGCGGAGTGTCGAAACAGGGCTTTGACGGGCTGTAAATTTGAAGTTTGGAAGGGTAGAAACGGGCTCAATCTTCTTGATTCAATTAGCTAAATCAATGGATTATGATTGGACGAATCTAATGGACTAATTAGGACTGAAAACCACCTAGAATAACCAGAGAACCGTGAACGCCGGTCTGAACCTGGTGAACCAGGTTCACCAGAGATAGACGATGACACTGTAGCGGCGCGTGGGCTTCACACGCAGCCGCTTGCGGCGGCGCGTGGGGGCGCGTGGGGAGTCCAATGGGGAAGTGTCCAACATGGGAAATAATCTACACTTTGTAACGGACATTTTAGCGTTGGTTTCGTGTCGATCGGACCCCGTTTCGACATTGTTCGGAATGTCCGAAGGTTTTAAGTCGGGTTTAAAAATACTTAAAAATTCGGGAAAATTACGGGACTTGATTAGGATGTTATTGAGGAGGTTAGTAACCCTCTAATGTGATATGAACAGGTTCGGGAGTCCCGGTGTTAGCGACGAGGCCCGGGAAGGCGGGTGGCACGCGTATCGAGGCGCTCGGTTAAATGGTCTGTGAGTGGACATTGGTTTTGATAAATTCCATGCATGCATAACTGTTTCGTGATTGTGATATTTGCTTTTATATGCTTTGATTTGAATATCAGTGAATTTATGTGGTTTCACGCATTTCGAGGCGATTTACGGTGTTGCGCGTAAATCGAGATTTTTCGGATTTGCACTGATTTCCATGATTGTGGTTCGAATATGATTTTATGAAACAGTTACGGATTTGATAAAGTAAATTCGGGCCAGGGGCCCAGTTGATTTAAGAAATCGGGCCAGGGGCCCAGTTAAATTATATATGTGATTTCGGGTCAGGGACCCTAAAATGGAATTGAATAAATCATTTCGGATTTAATAATCAAATAATTGGACTTATGACGGTTTTATGGAAATTCGGGGCAGGGCCCTTGTGATATTTTGAAAACGAATAATAAAATGTGTTCCATAAAACCATCTCGATACGAGGATATATATTGGTCTCCTCCAGGTGTCTGGGACACTGGGGAAGTCACGGTGCATTGCCTGCGAGGGGTCATTGTACGGAGCGGCCGGACCATATAGTGACTCAGTAGCAGGATTGCTATGATTAGACGTCTGGGACGTCAGACATCTGGGATGTCAGAGATATGGACCCGGTGAGACCCCGGGCAGCACGCGTTGCTTAATACCGTGAGATATGACGTCTGGGACGTCAAGCGTCTGGGGCGCTAGGCATCTGGGATGCCGGAGATGGTAAAGTAATAAACATGTGCCACTGGATTTATGAAATAACTTTTGAATTGATTTTTGGATTGAAACTATGTTTGCGGTTTCCGGGCTAAGGCCCTAAGGGTTATTTCTAATAAATATTTGACTACTGGTTTTTGACGCATGCATATGTTTTTACTGAGGGGCATAAATGTCTTATAACATGTATTTTATGTACTTGTTTATTTTCGTCCACTCACAGCTTTTGGTTTTTAACACCCTTCAGGTTGAGCGCGGATGCGACTGCAGCAGGGGACCGGGACATTGCATGCCTCCTCCATCGATCCTTGCGCACTCGGGATGCCCGTAGGGGCAGCGGCGTTGGGTTATCCCTTGTCTGGTACTTCGTGTCAGACGGGAGCACGTCACATCCTGTGGTAATCCCGGGGGGATTGGGATGGGTCGTGTCACAATGTCTAGTTCACGTCCTCAACCAATCGAATGATATCGAAACTAAGCCGACTACCAACACGTTCATCCACATACCACTAGTACATCCTATATATCTTCACCAGACACCACTCAGGCCTTTCCAGTATGGATCCTCGCACAACATACCCTGTACGTACATCCATCCACCAACCAGCCTACCACATAGCCCGTAGCTAATCACGCTTCAATTCTAGAGTCCATTTGTCCAGTCCAGTACTATACAGATCAAATACTTCAACTCATCATCCATCACGAGTCCCATGGTCACCCGACCAGCATCATAACGTCTACTCCTAATCTCAGAATCCAACACTTACCAATCCGACTCGTGCCCACCAAGGCGTACCCATTCATGCCGAAAGAGTATCCAATCTCACCCATGTCTCTCAAGAAGCACTAACTCCGAACCTATCGGTTACCTGCTCATTTGATTACCATACCATTTTCGATTGACTTAGAAAAGAAGCCAATCGGATCATTCACATATCCAAAGCTGACCAATCCGACCCCATCGAATACCCACTCGTTCTATAAATATATCATATAGGATTAACCTCAAAAGGAAGTCAATCCCATCATCCCCATAGCCAAATATCCAAGATAAATCGAATACGCCTCAATTCACTCAGCTACCATCTCATACCGGATTAACTTTGAACAGAAGTCGACCCAAAATTCTCATATCCAACTCTTGTCTCGTCATCACACTAACTATTGCAAAAGATTCTTCAATTGTCTCACAAAAAGATTCTCCTCTACTCCTAGCTTAGCATAATCAGCAAGACGGCGTCTACCAGCACGGCACGACATCACGATCCTCGCTATCCTGATCCACTACATAACCTCATCAAGATCACGATCCAGATCTATCACAACATCACCCGATCATCCACATCGTGATCCTCGATCGTCACAACACCCTATATCCTCAACATCACAATCCTAATCCATCTAGGATCCACACAAGTTCTCACTCAGCTAACTACCAAATTTTGATCATAGGGTCTTACACCCTCATTGGATCCATATTCTACCGAATCACTTCTCAACCATTTTCACATCTAAACCGATCAGTTGACGATGGAACATGTACAGATTGTGGGTCTTCTCCAATTACCTCATATCGATCCTTGTCATCCCACCTAGGAAAAATCAAAGATGATCCAAGGCGATGGCATCAAAATTCATCCTACGTGAGTGCAAACACAAACTCACTGCACTCACCCCACCATGTTACCCAACATTGTCTACCACCAAGCAGAAAAGGAGAAATCACGTTGACCTAACTTCGAAATACCCAACTCCTCCTGATGACCCAAAAAAAATCACGGGTCCACCAACCAAAACACGATCACCGTACCGGTGACACCCCACAACATCGGTTACAGGGCAGAAAAATGACAAGTTCACCTTCACCAATCAATAATATGTGATGACAACTTCTCGACATCCATCCCCAATTCGGAATCAAACACTCTTCTCATCATCTCAATCACAACTTCTCTTGATTCCAAAGTTCCAACCATGTTGGAAATAGATATGCTTCCAACTAGATGTCAAGTCCAACCACGAGACTTCCCGAATCCTCAACTCACTCGGACAACCATGTGTCCGCAACCAATCTATCACCCAGACCGCCTGCACGTTTATAACCGTTTATGCACATCCAAAAGGATGTAATTCGTTACTATCTTGTTCTCACATCTCAACCTTTACAGGCTCAACTCTCGGGTTCCGTGTTATTCACAATTACATAATCTCACATCAACACTACCATTGATTCTCTCCGACTTCTTCCAATTTCAATAAATTCTTCGCACTTCCTCGTGAGACTAGAAACACACAACCACTCAAGTTTTGGAGTTGACGACAATTCCTCGAATCCACTAATTTCCATATTGTCCTCTACGTCATCCATCACTCCTCGTGTCTCAATCATACATTTCATCCATTCATCACTTAGTCATCTCATACCTATTGGGACTTAACCCAACACATCTCAACCCCTGCTGGATCCCATCCAGTCCATCACTCACCCGCTGCCGAATCTCTGATACCGAGCGTATGCCCATCACGACGAAGTCACATCCCACAACTACATCAATCACCCTCGATAGCCAGCCATCTCCACACGGCTTCCGACCAACAGACATTGTTATCGAGGCCCGCATCCATACATCACACTATTATTTGGTCCAACTCGAGATTCCATATATCATCTCATAATCGTACTTGTGGATCGAATCCTATCATTTCACTTCGTGTCGGGCTAACCAATCTCCATAGTTCTGACTAGACTCACTAGAGTCGTCCACTTGGTCATCCACGACATCAGCCGTTCTCTGCAGCAAAAATTCCAATCCATTAGTCACAATCTGGGGTTTCACCCAACAGACTACCTCGACTTCGGAAAGTCGTCCAATCCACAACAACTACAGACTCACAATTCTAATTCATCAATCACGACTAAGGTTCACCTTTCCAGACCATCCATCATAATTTTGGGTTCCACAATCACACCCTAGGGTTCCTCTGAACCCAACTGCCCTCTGCAGTATACTCCACAACCTGATCGACCCCGCTGTCCTAACATCGTATAGACGTCAATCCAATCCTACCATCAACTCAACTGGGATTCCCCGAACCCAGCTTCTCCCAGCAGCATAACAATCTAGCATCAAACGATCGTCCAACCGTCCCACATTACCAGTTCGTCATATACAACCCTACTTGGGTCGAATCACACTGATGCACGGTGTATCGGGCCAATCATACTTTATCCACAATTCATTCCCACTAACTATCAAACCAGCATTCTAACTATTAGGTTGATAACAGGCTAACCATATAGAGACATCACATCCTCGACCTGCACGTACCACAAGAACGACACGGTTTGCTCGAATAGCGAAAACCTCGCTCTGATACCACTTGACATGAATCATCCCAGTCCCCCTGGGATTATCATGGGATGTACCATGTTCCTGTCTGACACGAAGTGTCAGATAAGGGATAATTCAAAGTCTCAGCATGTTCAGGGCTTCCAGAGCGTGCCAGGATCGGTGGAGGAGTGCGATGTCTCGGTCTCTACTACAGCCCGCATCCTTGATCAACCTGAAGGGCATTAAAATCATTAAAAGCTGTGAGTGGACGAAAATCAATAGTTTAATAAAAACACATTTTATAAGAAGACATTTATGCCCTTCACTAAAAAGTATGCATGCATCTGAAAACTAGTAATCAAACCATTAACTTTAATTAAATCATTAAGGCCTTAGCCCAAAAACTGTAAATCCAAACATATGTGGGAACTCAGCCCAAAACCATATAATACCAAGATACGTAAATCCAGATCCAAATGGGCCACTAGCCAAATCCATAAACACATAAATACTATTTCAGTAAAACATATTTAAACCATCCTTCGCATCCTAGATGCCTAGCGTCCTAGAAGCTTGACGTCCTAGATGTTATATCTCACGATCAAAGCACCGTGTACTGCCTGGGGTCTTTTCGAGTCCATATCTCTGACATCCCAGATGTCTGACGTCCCAGACATCTAATCATAGCAATCCTGCTTCTGAGTCACTATACAGTTTGGTCGCTCCGTGCAGTGACCCCTCGCAGGCAATGCACCGTGACTTCCCTAGTGTCCCAAACACCTGGAGGAGACCATCCACATATCCTCGTAGCAAGATGGTATATGGAAAATAGTTTTATAAAGCCATTTTAAAAAATCTCAAAGCTCCGTGCTCGGAATTTCCATAAAACCATCAAAAATCCATTTAGGGTCCCCGATTCGAAATCACATTTATGAAACATAGGGTCCCAGACCCGAAATTACATTTATAAAACACAATTGGGCCTCATGTAGATTTCGTAAACCAACTGGGCATCTAGCCCGATCATGCAACCTAACTGGGCCCCCCGCCCGATCATATAACTCAAATGTGTCTCAGGCCTATTTCTCATTTAGCCAAATGAACTCGAAGTCCGATACTTTCCAAATAAAATGGGTCTCATGCCCGAATTCATCTTTCCAAAACAAAAACCAGTTCATCAAACCATCAATGAAACCATAAGCACATATAACACTGTATAAAGCCATAACCCTCGAAATACATGCAAAATACATAAACCAATCATCAGAATCATCATCATAGGAATCACATATGTAAAACATATAAAACAGTTATGCATGCATCACAGTTTAGAAAACAATGTCCACTCACAGACCGTCCTATGTTGCTGCCTCGATACGCGTGCCATACGCCTTTCCTAGCCACATTACTATCACCGGGACTTCCAAACCTATCCAAACCATACTAGAGGGTTACTAACTACCTCATTAACCTCTCATTAAATCCCCGTATTTTTAAATGTATTTTACATAGTCTTTAAACCTTCAGACACCCAAAACTACCCTAAAACGGTGTCAGATCGACACGAAACTAGTCCCAAAATGTTCGTTACATCGAAAGGATGATTTCATATGTTGAACACTTCAACCAGAAATGTCCCACGTGCCCCCACGTGCCGCCCAAAGGTGCTGCGCGTTGGGCTCACGTGCCAGCACTGTTCATCATCTTCAACCTCGCTGAACCAATCTGGTCTGGTCCGACTATGCAGTCGGTCCAACTAAACCAGCGTGACCGGTTCAGGCCTAGATCTTCTATTTTCAGTCCGTTTTCATCCATTTTCAACCCTAAACCTTCATCTAATCATTCCTAATCGATTTATGATTTCAAAACAAGAAAACGAAGCATCAAACTCACCTTTTTGATCGATGTTTGAACCGGCCAACCTTCCCCCGCCGTAATCTCACGCTTTCGGCCACCTTTGGCCTCTATTCCAAGCCCACTTGCTTCCTTGCAATCTCCACAACACATTCCAAACATCAAAACCATTCAACCAACTCTAAAACCCAATTTCCAAATTTGAAAAACCAAACTCACCGTTCATGGCTTCGCCGGCCACCGTCCACGACGGCTCGAACTGTGGCTACCATCTTCATCGTCTCACATCACTCTCTCTTTTTCATTCACAAACCAAGCACGGATAATGAGGATTGAAGGGGTGGTATTGAATGGGTTTGCACGGTTTGAGGACCTTCACGAGTTTGGGAGAAATGAAGAAATGATTGATGATGGTGAGGGGAAAATATCCCACCGTGTGGGGGAATGGTCCAATCAGATAAGAGACAGATGCCACTCACTGATTGGTCCACCCATATTTCGAATCCAATCCAAACTTGCTACACGTCAGTTTCTCGATTTGCGTAAATAGTGCCATAAAACGTTCTAGACCCGTAACTTCTCCGTTGTACCTCCGATTTCAACGTGCCGCCTGTCTACGGACTCGTGGCATCCTGATCTACGTCACAGTCATCGGTCCTTATACGTTTGACTTCCCAAGTCAAAAGTCAACATTTTACCCAATCCCAAGGGCAAAACGGTCATGTTACACCGTCCATTCGATTTCTCTCGATTAATCCCCGATTAGTCATTCTAAATCCATAATTAATTAATAATTAATCTCGATATTCGGGATAGGTCGTCACATTTCACGTTTCATCTATGCCAACTAGTAATGTCCAACGTTAAATGGTGAAGGTGATTGTGGTTTGGTTTATTAGTACGCGCATGTCGTACGCCTGGAAGGTACAATGAGAAGGGAGTGGAAGGTTATTCGTGTAGATTTAAGGCTTAAAAGTGTATGGAATTGTGCATGACCTAACTATTTTCATGAGTATACTTTTTGCATTCTTACACTTGTCTAAGTTTTCTATTCGTTACGTGTCTATATGTGTGAGCACAACATGCAGAAGATGCATATCCGAGAACCAGAAAATCCAAATGCTTAAAAAGATGCATCATGCCTAGGCTCAAGACATTAAATCCAAGTGCTTGTTGGGAGGCGACCCAATGAAGGAGTCTACAATATATTTGCATTTTCTTCCTTTATATTTTACATTCGTTTGTTTTTATTTTCGTTTTATTTTTTTAAAACTCTATCACATACTTGATTCTATGCTTTTACTTTGATACATTGAAAACAATGTCGGATTTAAGTGTGGGAGAGGGGTTTACAACTTTTTTGAGTCTTATATTACAAAAAAAAAAAAAATTGCTTCCAAAATCTTATTGTTTAAACTCGTTTTCAAAAACAACTGTTTAAAAAAAATCGTATATTTTCAAAAGGTTGTTTTCAAAAAAATCGTTTAAAAAAATTGTTTTAAAATTTTGTTTCCAAAAGAAAAAACCTTTGTTTTCAAAAACTCTTTTTAAAATCGTTTACACAATTTGTTTTAAAAACTTGTTTTTCAAAAACGGTTGCATTTTTTTATATTTTTTTCAACAAATTCGTTTTTATAAATTGTTTTCAAAAGTATTTTTAAAATAAATTTCGTATTTTTAATTCCTAAGTGCCAAAAAAAAAAACAAAACTACATACTTTGATTGTGGATATGATAAAAAGCATCTAGGTTTTCCACTACTTTGCTAAATAGCCATGTATCCTCTAATGTGCGCACGAATTGCGACACCCCTAGATAGCCCTTTTGAGCCCACATCTATCATTTTCTTTCTTTACCATGGATATCTAAACACTTAGCCTAGTATAGGTATCCTTATCCTTGTTCTACAGACTTGGTTGATGATTTCAAAGCTAGCACATACGAGGATGTCATGAAGATGTTCTACTCAAGGTAATGACGTGTGTATGGGGAAAGTCTTGTCCAAACTAGTTATAACTATGTGATTTTCGAAATAAAATAAAAGAATAAATGGAAAAAATGTGAAAAAAATAAAGAAATAGAGAAAAGAAAAAAATATATATGAATTTGGGATCAAAGAAAGGGTTTAACATGAAAATGTTTAGCTCTCCAGCAATAAGTTTTGAATGTAAGTGTTTGAAGTGAGTCCCCTATACTTGTGGATTTGAAGTTCCAATAAGTTGAAGGCACACAAATTGAAATATATGCCCTGTCCTTTCCACCAAGCTCAGTGGAACCTTAGAATGAAGATGAGCCCAAAAGGATGAGACTTGGTTCCCATTCTTTACACATGCTCTTGGTGACGTCATGGACGATGATATGCTCAAAATTAATGAGTTCTGGTGCAATGACTAAGTCTTTCAAATATTCTTTACCACAACATATCCAAAATCCTAATGCATTGACCCTAGCCCCATTACAACCCTTGATTAAAGACCAATATGATCCATGTGATAAGTAGTCATTGATCTGTTGAGTAAATTATGTGCGTAACCATATGATTGGGGTTCATTTGTGCAAGAGATTCATTCTATTCATGAGGTATTGTTTAAGTAATTTTCTTGTTGCAATATGTGAACTATTCTCTGACATATACCTTGAGCGAAACCCTATTCCTGAGTGAAAATATTATGAGTGCATCCATTATGAGATGATCTTAACTTGTTCGAAGCATGCACAAACTTAACATCACCAATATTTTCTCCAAGTCTTACTTGTTCATGACATGAATATATCTTTATTATCTCTTGAATTCCCTATGCATATTTGTTGAATGTCACAACGCCATATACTTATAAATTTTTTGGAGACATGGTTAAGGGATATAGAGTTGTTTTACTAACAAAATGTTTTGAGTCTTAACTTTTTTTCTTAGTTTTGCCAAGGCACTAGCAAAGTCTAACTGTGGGGGAATCTGATAGACACCTAAATGTTCATCTTTTTATATCAATTATATCTATGTTTAGCTACGTTGGGACCTACATTTTGTCCAATTTAACTCATTTTGTACTTTGCATATACTAATTACAATAAATTGATAATTTGATACTAAATTAATTAATGATTAAGTTGAAAGATTAATGATTAAAGAACAGGGCTCAATTTATAGGTTAATTTGTTGCAGCCTATTTTATAAGCTCAGTAATATGCGGTCCATATTCTGCAACCATTCCAGCAGCCCAAGTCCATTTGTTCGAGGTCCAGCGTGTCAACAAACCCAGCGTGTCCCTGGACGCAACCCACATCTTTCATTGACCCAGCCTATGCATTGCGCGCCTATCTCCTTATAGCATTTTCCAGCCTTGCACGTGGCCTAAACACACCTACATACTTCATAAAGCACAACTCACCAAATCCCACTGACTTCTAAATCTCATTCAAATGGGAAGATTACCGTGCAAACAAAATAAAGAATACTTTGGCCATCATTTAATCATTAAATAGGAACTGTTTTCCTTTGGTTTTTAGTTGTTTTGTGACCCTATTTAAAGGGATGTTTTTCTCACTTTTATTTTTCGTCTCACCTTCTTTATACCAAAACACTACTCAACTGAATTTACCTTTTTATAAACTCAAGATTTATTTTGCAAAGGCCAATTACACCATATCACACCTTTTACACCTTCATCAGTGACAATCTAGGGCAGTTCCTGGTTGTTTCACCAAGGAGTGTCGAATCACTTAGCATCCCTAGGGTAGTTCTGAAGATAAAAAGTCTAACACGACCTTTTTACCCGGTGGTTGTCTTTTGTTATTGAATATTATTTTTATGAATTGATTTCTAACGAGTATAGTAGGTTTGCAAAGGTCGATCCCTCGAGGACTTGGGTCAATGTGATTCCATTTAGTTTGGAACTAAATAACTTAGTTATTAAGTAAAAACAATTGGGTGGTTTTTTTTTTTGGAGTGAAGATGCACGAAATTAAATGGTGAAAATAAAGTGCAAGTTAATGAACACTTGATTGAAACTTGATTAGGACGAATTAGGGCTTATTATCTGCCTTTACCAATTATAGTTCTGATTAGATTTCCTTGATCTAATTATTACGCATGTTCTGAATTAAGTGCCCGTGCAGGGGTCCAGCTAAGACTCACCCCACACCTATTATCTTCACTTAGTTTGTATGTTTTAAGCGTGATGTCCACTGTAAAATGTATATTATCGATGGTGTGTGATAATGCACAAAATACGAAGAAAATTTAATGGCACTACACTTTCCCTAGAAAAGTGATGTGCAATTCTAGTAGTGTAACGACCCCTCCCAGGAATCGGGATTAGTTTAGTGGTTAGTGACAGATTAGTATGTTAATCGGTGCTTAGTTGGCTACTTTTGGACAGTTAGCGCAGAATGAAGATTTTGCCCCTAAAATGGGCAAAATGTTGACTTTTAGTTCGGACGGTCAATTGGGCATTGACTGATGACCGTGACGTAGTTCGGGACGTCACGAGTTCGTAGACAGGTGGCACGCCCGATTCTGACATCCGAGGTGGAAGTTATGATGTTCGGAAGGTTGAGGGCACTTTCGTAATTTGGTTAAAAGAGGGAAAATGTTGACTTTTTAATGGACCCTTAGTTTTCACGTAAACCGAGGACCAATTGATAGGTCTTGACGTCCTGAGTACTACGACAGGCGGCACGCTGTCATCGGACGTCTGACGATTATGTTGTGAATCTAGAAAGTTGAAGGGTAAAATGGTAAATTGGACTTGTAGGGGCATTTTAGTCTTTTTACACTTGGACCAATCAGATAAGGCCATATGGGGATGTGTGAGGCCGTGAGAGAAAATCGATCAGTGTTCTTTGTGAGTGTGTGTTGGCTTGAGTGAGTGATCAAGGACGGTTTGGTGAGTGTGTAATCATGGTATAGTGAGGGTTGGACGGTGATTGTGTTTGTGTGCAGTAACAGAAACCAGGAAATAGAGCAAGGACACCGTGCACGGTTGTGCACCCCAGTCGAGCAAACCATCAAATTGGAAGAGTGGTGGTGTTCAGTGACCTGAGAGGAGCCTTGTGAACCTAGAGGATCACGGCGGCAGGCACGGCGGAGGCTAGAACACGGGTAAGTCTTCACTGTCCTCTGTTTTTTACCATTTGCTTCAATTTGAAAGTCGTGAAGCTTGGAGGGGTGTCAAAGTCTTCTAGTGATCCTAGTAGCTTTAGGAAGATGTGAGGAACCTTAGGTATTGACCTAGAGCCCTACGGTGGCCATGGGTGGCCGGAGACAGAAACTCGAATTTTCTGGATTTAAGCTTCGATTTGGAAAGTATGAAACAGACTCGAATTTCATGTTTTAGTTAGCCTTAATGATCACATATGAGAGAACAAAACTAATGGACTAAGTAGGAGTAAAAATGGTTGAAATTTGACTGAAAACCATGGACGCTGGTTTAGCCTAGACCGGACCGGTTCGAACTAGGTGAACTGGGTTCACCCGAGGTTGACGATAATATTGTTCACGTGCGTGGGGTTGTTTGAAGGGTAGTTTAGGGAATCGTCCAACACGACTTTTAAAGTATTCGATGTAACGAACATTTTGGCGCTGGTTTCGAGTCAATCGGACATTGTCTCGATAAGTTTCCGGATGTCCAAAGGTTTTAGGGCCCTTTTAAAAATAGTTAAAATTCGGGAAAATTACGAGACTTTAGTATAAGCTTAATGAAGTAGTTAGTGACCTCATTATAGGATTTGGACAGGTTCTAGGAAGCCGAGGATAGCCGAATGGCTGGGAACGACGTAAGTGCGCGCGTATCGAGGTGACGTCCGAATGGTATGTGAGTGGACCTTGCTTTCTAACTTATGATGCATGCATATATGTTTTAATATGTTTTCATACGTGATTCTACGATTTACTTTATGATCTTAATGGTTTACGGTTTTGCACGATTTTTGAGGTATTTAAAAAATTTCACGTTTTACGAGAATTCGATGGATATTGTGATTTGAACCTGGTTTTCATGATTTGATGTTGGGGTTTGAAATATGATTTAATATTAATGTTTTAAAATGGATTTCGAAAAAGTGGATTTTGGAAAAGTGTTTTCGGGCTTGAAGCCCAGATCAGAAAGTGGTTTTAAGAAACGTGATTTCGGGTTTTTGAATCGGATTTTCGGATGACAATTCAGGATTCGATTTGGGACTTGAAAGTGGATGCCAGGTTTGGGTTCGGAATGGTTATTCTGGATGCCAGCTTACAGAGTGATGGTTTCAGACTCGGATTTGGAAAGGGATGATGGATATGAGTTCTGGGTTTGGATTCGGGATCCTGATGAGATTGCGGATTCGAATTCGGAAATGCAAAATGGTTTTCAAATGGTTTTGGATTGGATTTGCTGGATCTAGTTATTGGGTTTAAAGACCCGGATTATGTTATGACGGGGGACGGGCCCAGATTGGGTTTAAAGACTCGGATTGAGTTTAAAGACTCGGGAGTTTAAAGACTCGGATATTATGATTCCCCCGTTGGCCTATTAAGTTTAAAGACTCGGGAGTTTAAAGACTCGGATTATATTGAGGCCTGGATTGAGTTTAAAGACTCGGATAGATCCAGCAGGTTCGATGGGTGGAAATATGGTTTCATATTTTTTTGGCTTTCACTGAGACTTGATGATGGTGGCTTTGATGGTTTTGGGCTGATGCCCGGGTTTTGAGAAAAAGAACTGTGTTTGGTTTTCTTACATGGTTTTATGACATGAATGAGATATGAATGCATTAGTTTTTTAAACGGAGGGTATAAATGTACTTGTTTGATTGAACTGTTTTTAAATTTATACTTTATTTTTGTCCACTCATAGTCTTTTCGTATTTTCGATACCCTCCAGATTGTTGCGGCACGGGCTGTTGATCGAGAGAGATGGAGATGGGGATTGGACGTCAGTTTAGCCTTCGTGTCATGCATAAGTTAGACGGGATGGGGTGACAGGACCCGTCCCCGAAGGACATAGATAACCGTGCCCGGTCCTGCTCCCGTCTGACAAGTCAATTGAAAGTCTGAAACAACCCTTCAGCACTTGCCAGACAAGGGAATTTTTGTGCCTGTGCCCGCACATACCTCCACCTCTGGAATAGCCTCGAACAACGCGCCACGACCTGAAGGGTTAATAACACAGAAAAAGGTGTGAGTGGACAAAAATGACCTCTTATAAAAACATTTATCA
This sequence comes from Prinsepia uniflora, assembly GCA_032719365.1. Lineage (NCBI taxonomy): Eukaryota > Viridiplantae > Streptophyta > Magnoliopsida > Rosales > Rosaceae > Prinsepia > Prinsepia uniflora. Next base: position 34,737,192 of record CM064866.1, read on the forward strand.
AAATATATTCTTACCCTCCAGTTTTCACAAACTTGCATGCATATCATAAAACATGAGTAATAGTATGAAATCATTCAAGTATGAACAGTGGACCGATAAAATAGAAACATATTTACCCATGGTCCACAAAAACTCATGTTCACCAAATCAGTTCACAATTTCTTTAAATCATTTTAACCGCTAAACCACGGTTTCCTCAAAATCATTTTTCCATAAACCACGGTTTCCTCAAAATCATTTTTCCATAAACCACGGGACTTATTTCCATATCCTGTTGCTTAGAGTCATGTTTATCCCTGCAACGCGTGCATATCAATAGGCTCAAGGACCGCTCAAAATCCGAGCATCCGCTGCTGTGAACACATCACCAGTCAGCAATCCGTCGCTGGGAAAAACCCTCACCAACCGACGATCCGGATCTCGTGAACACATCACTTACCGATCCATATAATCCAGCACATCTGATCTGAGTCAAGCCTCCCCTGGGCTGCAAGACAAAGATCGTGCTACGTGACCTCTTCGGGGAAAACACTTCCATCCCGAAGGCGAGCGTTATCTCCAGGGTGCACTCCGGGGAAAAACATATTTTCTCTCGAAAGCCCTAAATATCCGCAACATATCACCATCACAAAAACCAGTGAAAAACAGTTGCATTGAAAACTAAATCCTATATCAATACAGGGTCTCAGCCCCAAGTCCCGATTTACTTTATAAATCTGAAAATCATCAATATCATCATGTCATCACATGGAAATACAAATCCAATCAAAATCACAATTCCATTGGGTCTCAAGCCCAAAATATCAATATCACGTAAATCCGTGTAACCGTAAACCCGAGTTGCCACGATCACGTAAATCCATGAAATTAATCACTGACTCATAATCCGAGTCCAAATATCATTTTCAACTTCCTGACTCATAACCCGAGTCAAAACGTCATTTTCAATCCGGGCCTAGCCCAAAACATCATTTGCACGTTCCTCGTAAAACGTGCCCGAAAGACTGATTAAAATAATCACAAAATCACGAGAATACAAAAATCATCAAATTCACATGTAACTCCAAATCTGAGTCAAAATCATCCTTTACTTGGGTTCTCACGCCCACAATATCATTTTTAACCAATTTCATGATTTCTCGAAAATCGTGCCAAAATATAATAATATAATAATCATAAAACCGAGAAATCGCCGAATTGAAATAGCAATCATGCCAAAGCATATCAAATCATATAATAAAGCATTTTAAATCATTTATGCATGCATCACGGTTAGAAAACAAAGTCCACTCACACACACCGTTCAAAACGGTTCGTTTCCGGGCTGCATGTTTTTCCGTAAATTCTGGAAATCACAACTCCTGCCCAAAATTATTATAGAGGGTTACTAACATCTCAAAATACATCATATAATTTTCCCCAATTTTTCCGGAATTTAAATACGTATTTTTAACATAACACAAAACTTCGGATACGCGGAACATTATCGAAACAATATCCGATTTCACCGAAATCAACGTCAAAATGTTCGTTACACTGAGAGGATCAAAAGTCATGTTGACCTCACCTTGAGACTAGGCCGGACGCGCCCTCACGCGCCGCCGTGAGTGGCTGCGCGTGAAACCCACGCGCCAGCTACAGTGTCACCAGCCTAACCCGTTTCTCTGATAAACGGGTCCTTTAGCCCGCGATCAGACCCGGTTCCAATCCTACCAATTCGACACTGATTTCATCAATTGAGCATTCAGTTAGTTTCGTTATAAGTTCAATTAGGGTTCTGTAATATCAATTACTTGAAACATTACCTCAATCTTCACGATCAAGGATGAACAATCGAAGGACATCCGGCCACTGTTCATCATTCGAACTCCCTCAATTCCACACGATTTCCCTAAATTGATTCATCAAGAAGCTTCATTGAACTCAGGTAAACCTTTCCCCCAACTCAATTGGATCAATTCATGGCTCAAACTCCACGACTCAACCTCGATTCTTCGAAGAACAGCCATCACTGTGCAACCATGGAGTTTCCACCATGGCCACTGATTCCTCCCAATTGATGAACCCAGAAGCATCAATGGACCATGAGGAATTGTTTCCCCACCTCAATTTCGTCGTTTGATCACACATTGATAACGACTCAAGCTCGATATCTCTCACTGTTACCAAACCCGTTCAGAGCCAAATGAGCCTCAATTCATCTCCTTTTTGATCTGGTTCCACTCGTCTCAACCTCAGGAAGCTATTTCCAATCTCCAATTCGATCATCACAGCTCAATTCTTCCAATTTGATTTTCCCTCCCAAAACTCAAAATCCGAAATTCCAGTTCGATAGTTCCCCTTAATCCCTCATGTTTTCCTCACTCAATTAGTCTCTAAATTCTCTCCATTTTCCGTTCACAAGTTTAGTGGATAGGGAGGAGATTAAGGGTGGAAGGATTTTGAATTTTGGTGGTGCACGGGTTAAGAAAACACAGAAGAGAAAATGGAGGTTTAATGGATTTTTAATTAATTAATCATTACTAAAACACAATAATTATGTTCTCCCCAAAACAAGGATCCTGGTTTTAGGCCTCAATTTAAGGGATGAGTGACAAGTGTCACTCATCCAAGTGTGTTCAGTCACCGGGTACTGTTCATATTAAAATATTATTTTATTCCCGGTTCGTTCGGTTAATCGAGCCCGATTCCGTGACCATAACTTCGTCGTCGAATCTCCGATTTCGGCATGCCGCCTGTCGTTGGATTCGTATCGACGAGACCTACGTAACGGTCCTTGGCCCTCGTCCATCGGACCTCCCGATCAAAAAGTCAACATTTGGCCCCTAACATGCCAAATTACCAAAATACCCCTCAACTTCCGAACGTCATAACTTTCTCTACGAATGTCGGAATCGAACGTGCCACCTGTCTATGAACTCGTGACGTCCCGAACTACGTCACAGACATCGGTCAAAGTCCATTTGACCGCCCGAACTAAAAGTCAACATTTTGCCCATGCTAGGGGCAAAACGGTCATTTTGCACGTTTCGTCCGATTTCACTCAACTAATCCCCGATTAGTCATTCTAAATCATAATTAATTAATATTCAATCCCGATATTCGGGACGGGTCATTACATGGGGATTTAGCCCTTAATCCCAGGGGATTAGGGGTGGATCCTGACAAGTAGGTCATGTGTTTATATTACGAATAAAAGCCTCCTCTTAAACATAATGCTACAAATTGCAAGATGATATAGTGGTCCGTCAAGCAATTACACCAACAATTATAAACAAACATGGTGATCAGACTTATAAGCATAAATTGAGTTCATGAAGCGCATTAATCTAATAAATTCAGTCATACATAACAATCATAATCAAAAGCTAGAAATCTAAATACAAACTAACATGGTTAGGGCTTCAAACAGCCCTAATCCTTAAGGGAACTACTCACACATACTCAGATTAACAAACATCATAATTGAATTCATAAAAACGTAAAGAGAATAAGGGATTAAGAAACACAAATACAAAGGAGTAGTAAGGAGTAGGAAAATGGGCTCGAACACTCTTCTTCTCCCAAGCCTCATGTCCACCTGGGTACATAACTTGAATCCAAAAGCTTGATAAACTAGTAAATTGCCGCTAACAATGTAATAATTTTGAGTATGAATTTCGACAGAGTTTTAGCACCGTGGAAGGTAAAAAAGGGCACACAAACAATAAGAGAAAAACATCTACATATAGGCCTCACACCAACCTGAGGTTTGCCCTAATTAGAATAGGAAAAACAGCCCTAAACTTGGAAGGAAACCACATATCCGTGAATTACATTCCTTAGCCGCAAATTGAGTTCCTTCTTAAGCAAGGAATCTTTTTCCTTGTTTCTTTCCACTTATGACTTCTATTTGAATAAGAATTCTTTTAAGTCTTCCTTTCCAAATTAATCAGTATGAAAGGGAGGTAAAATGCGGCTAAGGGGAGTCCAAATTGAACAAGGACTCTTAATTAGCCTCAATCGCATTTTAGGGAGGATTTAGGCCCTAGCCGCATTCCTTGTGCCTTAGTGAATCCTTGCTGTGTTTCCTATGTATGAGAGGGCACTTTGTGAGTGCATGATGAGTGCTTGATGAATTCGCTTTGGAATCATCACATTTCATTGCAAAACATGATTTTAACCTCAACTAAACAATCTGCACAAATTTCACAAAATGGATCATTTTCTCCTATGATTGAGTAATTATAATCAAAAGACAAGTAAAAGGGATAAGAAATAACATTTAAATAATGCTTAATTTGTGTCTTATCAGATACCCCCAAACCTATCTTTTTCTAGTCCCTTAGCAAAACAAAAAACAAAAGACTCAATCTAGTTAAGATGAGCATTTAAACTCCAGGTTCACCTAATAGGAGGAGTTTTGTCTCCTGATGGTTATAGCAGCACTATAACCACAAAAGTTTTACCATGGATAAACAAGTTAATAAGAACCGAGAATAGAAAAAAAACTCGCAAAAACCAAAGTACATGCCAAAACCGTGAACTCAGTGTGTTAAGTGTTTACACCAATATCTCAAACGATCAAACTAGAAAAAAATTCCATCTAAACACACTAGAAAGATTTTGCATTGACTCTAACCCTTAATAGGCATCTCTCAATGCATACATAAATCCTAAGGTTTTCACTCAACAAGCATATGTGATGAGTTTATGTAAAGGAAATCAAGTTAATCACATATGAGTTTCAAGGAAGAATGGCATTGAGATCGAATTTATGGGTTTCCCCATGGTAATAAGATGGAGATTGAATTGGAGTTAAGCTCGAGCATCACGATTTCGAGGAAATATAACTCCCGAGGCGAACAAGGAATATGCGAATCCAGAGTAAGCTGTGAAATAAAACTATAAGTGGGCGTTTATTTTTATTAAAATATTATGCATGCATATTTAAATGTTTTAAATGTGTTTCTATGTGTTTTTTTTTATAATATTTGGATAATTTTAATTTTTATACAATTTTTGGTAATTTTATATTTAATCCCAGGTCAAAAGTCAACATTTGGTCAAAGCTCCTCCGCCCTAGGAAATCGTAAATTTGCCACGAATAATCTCAAAAAATCCTCAGTAATTTCTCAATAATCCCATAATTATGGGTCGGGTCATTACATGGTCCTTACGGGTTGTGGTGTTCAGCCACTGATAGTCAATACACACACGCTACCTATTTGTATCATTTGTGGCACAATCTCGTCTTTCTCATTCTTTACCACAGTGATGCCACTCTTCTTAGGGACAACCTGAATAGGACTTACCCATTTAGAGTTCGAGATAGGATATATAATCCCCATATCTAGAAACTTAAGGATCTCCTTCTTCACCACTCCTTTCATTGGTGGATTGAGTCGATGATGAGCCTCTCGTGAGAACTTGGCCTCGTCCTAGAGTAGGATCTTGTGCATGCACTTAGAAGGGTTTATCCCCTTGATATCTTTGATTTTCCATCCGAGGATTGTCTTATTGTTCCTCAAAACCTGCACCAGGGCACACACCTCTTTCGTACTCAAGTTAGAAGCAATTATAACAGGTAAAGTGTCATTACCTCCCAAGTAGGCATACTTGAGTTGGTCCAACTAGGGCTTGAGCTCAAGCTTTGGATCTTTCACAATAGAAACTATGCCTAGAAAAGTCTTCCCACTCCCCATTGTGATAGCTTCGGCAGTGGGTTGATGTTGTTCAATCAAGTTAGCTGTAGTTTCACAAGAGGACTTTCCTGGTTCCAAATTCTAAACTTAAGAGGTAAGTTGGCCAAGCTGAGTCCCTAGGTTTTGGAGGGTGTTCTCAGTATTTTTGGTGATGACCCAGAAATTCAAAAAGGAAATTTTGGAAATTTTAGAAAGAAAATGGCGTTTTTTCCCTTGTATTGATTATGGTCAAAAGTTGCCTTTTTGATAGGATTACTTGTTGTCAAAGACTGTTGTGTAGGTCTCAGGACACTCAGTCCGTGGACATGCGGAACGCTAAAATCGGAGTTCAGATGAGAGATTTATGAGTCTAAAACGAACAAGGGTAATTTGGTAATTTTGTAAGGAAGAGCAAAATGGTCGTTTGGCAGGTTTTGATGAATTAGCATGCTTTGTAATATTGTGACACCGGTCATCCCCATAGTGAGATTGGTGGCACGGTGAGGTGAGCGTTGTTGTCGTGTGGATCATTTGAAAACATTTGTGTGTGTAAAAGAAGGAAAACAAAGAACCTTGGAACAAAACCAAACCCAAACTGGAAATTATTTGATCAACACACGACCTACTCGAAACAACAGAGAATAGAGAGGTGCTGAGAATCAAGGCATGAAGAAAGAATTTGAAAGAAAATGAGTGAATGAACCCAACAAACTCGAAACCCAAACCCGAATTTCTTCATTGAGAATTTGAGTTTAAATTCCCTTTTTTTGTTGATAAATTATCAAAATTGAGGTTCGTTTAAAGTTCTTGAGGTCCCTACGAATCAAACCATTCAATAATTGAATGAATTGGATGAAGAACAAGTGCATATAGCCCTATGTTTGTTTTGGGAATTTCGACTCAAAATTCAACTATTTAGAGAATGGAGAAAACAATCGCAATTGAACGAATTGAGTGATGAGCAGTACCTGTCATTCTTTTGAAAGTTCGAGTTTGAATTGGATTACATTTAGAATTGGAAGATTTCCAGCCGGGTCGAACACGCCAGTCGAAGGACCCGTTTTGCAAGTAATCGGGTGAAGAAGATGCATTGTAGCAGTTATTGTGTAGGCGTGTGAGGGAGCGTGGATGAGAATCCCAAGGATTGGTGATTCCTAGAATTTACGAAAAAAAGTACAGTTTGGGATCGAGCTGCTCAGATGATGTGTGAGTGGACTTTCGTTTTATAACTGTGATGCATGCATAAATGTTTTAAATGCTTTATCGTATGATTTGAGTTGAAATGATTTGAATGATGATTTGATATAATTTCTTGATGATTTTATGGATTTAATTATCAATTTATAAACGATTTTACGGATTTGCGTGAAAATTGGTATTTTGGGCTTGTGACCCGATTAGATAATGATTTTGACTTGGATTTGGAATTAAAAGTGAATACATGATTGAATTGATGGTTTTCGGGATTTATGAAATGTGTTTTTGACACTGGTTTATGATGGATTTGTGGAAACTACTTTGTGAAAGCTATGTCTCGGGCATAGGCCCTATTGAAATGTTTTGACTTGATTTGAGACATAAATGGTTTTTAAATCAATTTGCTAGATTTGATGACTGTGATATTGAGCTTAAAGACTCGGGAGTTTAAAGACTCATTAACCCGGGAGGCCTGATATGATATTGAGTTTAAATACTCGGGAATTTAAAGACTCGTGAATCCGAGAGACTTGATATGATATTGAGTTTAAAGATTCGGAAGTTTAAAGACTCGGATTTTGATATATGTGATTACTCTAAAATCCGGCATGTTTTATTTATCGATATTTGTGTCCAAATATTTCATATCATGATTTGATTGGTGAACATGAGTCGGGAAATCGTGGGCCAGGGGAATTTTGAAACATGTTATGATTTTATCGGTCCACTATTTATACTTGATTTGATTTCACCGTATTACTCACGTTTTATGATATGCATGCATGCTTTCTAAACTGGAGGGTAAGATTGAGTTTCCTCAAATATATTTATAAATTTTATTTTTGTCCACTCACACCTTTGATGTTTTATTTTTGCATGCACAAAGAACGGGACTGAACGAGAGGAGCAGGCATGAGTTGGAATCAGTACGATTATCCCTTTTCTAATAAGTGCTGAGAGTATTTTTGAAATTTCAGTTGACTTGTCAGACGGAAGCATGACCAGGCATGGTTATCAAAGTTCTTCGGGGACGGGTCCTGTCATGTTCCCTTCAAGTTGTTGCTTCGATGATGCATGTTTGGGTTGTTTGGGTTAAGCTGTGCATCAAATCATCTAGAGGTGTGGTGCCACTACTTAATTAATGGGAAGAGGATGATCAGTTTATACTTTGTGAACTTGTGACTAGGGGTGTTATTGGGGTAGCATGTGTAACAACCCGGAAAAAGGAAAAAGGAAAATTTGGAAAATTTAAAGAAAATGACGATTTTACCCTTGGAATTGGGCAAACGGTTGACTTTTGGTTCGAGTGGTCAAACAGACTTTGACCAATGACTATGACGTATTTCTGGACGTCACGAGTTCATAGCCAGGTGGCACGTTCGATTCCGACATTCGAGGAGGAAGATATGATGTTCGGAAATTCAAGGGTAATTTGATAATTTGAGTAAAAAGGGGCAATTTGTTGACTTGTCAAACGACATGGACTTTTCACGTCATTCAAAAACCGTTGGGTAGGTCTCGAGACGCTGAATCCGTAGACAGGTGGCACACGTCAATCGGAGTTCGAACGACTAAGTTACGAACCTCGGAATGCTAAGGGCATTTTGGTAATTAGCCATGGAAGGGCAATTTGGTCAATTGTGTTTTAAGGGGCAAATTTTTCCTTTTGTTAATAGTGATGACTCAAACCTTTTACTAATACTGATGACTCAATTCCTTAGTGATTAGTGACATCTATCACTCCCTAAATAAGATTGGTGGCGAACAAATTGATGTGTTGTATGTGTGTGTGGCGGTGGCATTCAATTCAAAAAAAAATTGAACATGTCTTTGGAAGGAAAAACAGAGAAACCAACCTTGCTGGATCGACCTCCCAAATAATCAATCGAGAGAAAAGAAGAATTGGAAAAGACTTAAGAGAGGGAGAACAGAGGATTGAGATTGAAAGAAGAAATTGAGGTTAGATTATGCCTTCTGGGACCTTTATTAGTCGATCCAAAGCAAGAAATTCATGGTTCGAAGCTCTTGGAGCCACGAACAGACATGGCGGAATTCCAGAAATTGTGAGCTTGTGTTTGTGTAATTGGGGGTAAGTTCTTGTGAAATTGGTTACAAAATAGTCTTTAGAATGAACCTATGATGCTCTCTAGCTAATTAATTGAAGAAACCAGTGACTGTTTGATGAACTGGGACGATGAACACTCATTAGAACTTGAATTTAATTGAGTTAGTTTGAGGCAGTGACGAGTGAAATGAATGTTGCAGACCCTTAATTAAGTTGATTGCAATGCTATATGGTGGATCAATTAGTGGAATTGATGTTGAATTGAAGGAATTCCAACCGGGTTGTGTCGCGGGCTAATGGGTTGAAACTGCAGGAAATCGGGTTACAGCGACGAGCACTGTAGCAGCGCGTGAGCTTCACACATAGCCACTCACAGCGGTGCGTGGGCTCGAGTTTCGAGGTGAGTCCAACATGAAACTTGCTCTTTTAATGTAACGAACATTTTGGCACTAGTTTCGAGGAAATCAGATATTGTTTTGATAGTGTTGAGTGTATTCGAAGTTTTCGTATACGTTTAAAATACGTATTTAAATCCTGGAAAAATTGGGGAAAATTATATGAGGTATATTGAAGTGTTAGTGACCCTCGATATTAATTTTGGATAGGAATTATGATTTTCAGAATTAACAGAAACACGTGCAGTTTGGAAGCGAGCCGTTGGACGGTGTGTGAGTGGACTTTGTTTTCTAAATTTCAATGCATGCATAATCGTTTTCTATGCTTTATATTTATGATTTCTATGCTTAGGTTTATGGTAATTATGCTTTCCGTATTTATATGTATATTGATATGCAATACGTAATTGCACTTATTTCGAGACTATAGTTTCTCCTATGCTTTGATGATGGTTTAATGGATGTTTTTATATGATTTGTGCATATCATGTTTTGATGATGTTTTGATTATGATTGTGAGTATGATTTACGGTTTTGGCACGTATTTCGAGAGTATTACGGATTTGCACGTTTTACGAGATTTCGAGTATGTTTTGATTTGACCAGTGGTTTTGATGATTTGAGTTTGGGATTTGAAATATGATTTGATTTCAAAGATTTAAAATAGATTTTGGAAAAGGTGATTTTGGGCTTGATGCCCAGTTCCTAAAAGTGGTTTTGATGAACGAGTCTTTGAGTTTCGGAAACGTGAAAGTGAATTTCCGGATTTAGGTTCGGAATGGTTGTTCCAGATGCCGGCTTACGGAACGACGGTTCCAGATTCGGATTTGGAAATGGATGATGGATATGACTCTGGATTTGTTATGATTTACACATGGTTTTGGGTTTAAAGACCTGGTACTATTGCTGGATCATGTTTTGGGTTTAAAGACCCGGTTGATTGATAACAGGGGAGGGCCCTTGATTGATCTGTTTTGACTTTAAAGACTCGGTTATTGTGATATCCCCCTAGGCCTATTGATTGTGTTTTGAGTTTAAAGACTCGTTGATATCCCGGGAAGGCCTGATTATGCGCATGGTTTTGAGTTTAAAGACTCGGGTGCACTTGAGATCTAGAAAATTGATTGACTTGTGATTTACTGTTGATTTCTGATGTTTTCGGATATATTGGACAATGACCCGGTTTATATGACTTGATGGATTTTTGGGTTATGTTATGTTATGTACTTGGATTTTGATTCATGATTTTGGACTGAGGCCCCATGTTCGTGGTTTCGGGCTAAGGCCTGACGTTTGAGGAAAGGAAAATGATTTTGATTTTCATACACGATTTTCTGGTACTGGAAATGAAATGGATTGTGAAATGGTTTTCGAATGCCTACATTGGTTTTACGTGGAGGGTAGAAATGTCTTTTCTATAACATGTTTTATAAACTGATTATTTTTTTCCACTCACACCTTTTGTGTTTTTATTGACCCTCCAAGTCGTGGCGCGTGGATCGAGGCTGATCGAGAGGTGGAGGCATGAGTGGGCACAGGTACGGTTATCCTATGTTTGGCAAGTGCTGAGGGCAATTTTGGGAACTTCAGCTAATTTGTCAGACGGGAGCAGGACCAGGCACGGTTATCGATGTCCTTAGGGGACGGATCCTGTCAGCGTGGGTGTCATTCCCTTGAGAGATGAGGTTGTTCCAGCACCTTGAATTATTAAAGCTGGAGTACTAGTCAGGTTGTGGCCTTTGTCCTATTTGGAATCCCCCTACAAAGTTCACTTCGGCTATAGATAGGCACTCTTATGATATGTGCCCATGGATCGAGCACACCTCACAAACTTGCATAGTCTTCTCCTTTTCATTACATAACCATCATACCATAGCAGTGAGTTGACAATAGTATCCACCTGAGCATTAGAGCATCCTCCACTTGATGGCATATGAGCATGTCCCCTATGACTGAACTACTTTGCCCTTAAGGCAATGTTTTCAAATGCATTTCTTACATCAATAACAGTACCTTCCATGATCCTTCGGGACTCTGAGTTGACCATCATTCAATCACCCGGAAATTAGACCACCATAGAAATAGAGCATGAGGTGGTGGTCATCAATATTGTGTCGGTGCGTCGATTGAAGCGCTCCTAATACTAGTAGAAGAGCTCATCGTACCCTTTCCTAGGGGCCATAATCCTGATCTGGGCCTCAATGGACTTTGTAATCGGGTAGTACTGCATGAGGAACTTGGATGACAAGTCCCGCCATGTGTGAATAGATGCCGGTACAAGATAATGGAACCAAGCCTTGGCATAGTCCTTGAGACTAAAATGAACAAACCTCAATCAGATTTCAACTCCTGTCATTCCATGGATCTAGGGTGTGAAACAAACCTGAACAAACTCTTTGAGGTGCAGATGGGGGTTGATAGGTTAATTATGCAACATCATTTTGGTGAGGTTCCATTTCCCTTTACTTGTCATTTTTTTATGAATTGTGTAATATGATAGGAGAAAATGACATATCTTGTGTGCATTGTGCAAAATGTCAGTGGAAGGGCAAAACCAGTGGTTTTGTGAAGGAAGGACCCAATTCGAGCCAATATAGAAGAAGAGCCCTAGCCGAGGTCCTAGACCTAGACCATGTCACTGGCCCTGTATCGTGTTTTTGAGCTTGTCCTAGACTCGTGTTCCAGCATTAGGTCATGTCCTAGTACCATGTTTCATGTCCTAGACCCGTGTGTCAGCTTGTTCCAATGGTGTACCGCTTTTGTTCTAGCCGATGTGCCTTCCTCGCCATGTGCTGCCTCCAATAAGGGACAACCTGTGGGCCTGTCCAAAAGCCTGCTAAGAAGGCATGTATATGCCAGTGTGTATTCCCCTGTGTGGCCCAGGTCCAATTTTTGCCCCAAATAAGTCAACGATAAGGAGCTCTTTGGGAATCCTTCAATGACAAGGACTCTAGGACACAGATTAGAAAGCTCAGGGATAAACAACGTGTCCAGGTGCTTATCGTGCTCTTAAGGAAAATTCCCTACGTTTTAATGATAGTCTTAGGGCTCAGATTAGAATCCTTATTCTATGAGGATTGGTGCTAGGGTTTTTTTCCTTTTTTAGCCAAGGTTCCTACCATTCGAAGGGGTCGTTATTTTACCTCATACGGTCCCAAAATTCTGTTAAAATCTAGACTCACTTTTAATTAGTTTTAGTTTGATTTTTGTTTAAGGAACCTAAAGCGGTGGCTTGATCGTTGTGAAGTTCATCATTCATCCTATTTGTAATCATGTATCTTCACATTATTCATCTTTTTATTCAATGCATACTCTAATTATGTTGTTGTTTGTTTCAATTATGAGTGAGTAGTCTCTTTAAGAATTGGGGCTACCTAAAGCCCTAACCATGAGTTATTGTACTTAGAATTTTGTTTGATTATCTCTATCGTGTGAATTGAATAAGTTGGATCGACTATACTTAATGAACTCAATTGATGCTTGTAAGAGTAGCTACCTTATTTGCATTGAAATTGTAGATGGCATGTGCTAGGTGCGACCATCATAACAACTAAGTAAATGTAAGCATCAAGGGTATAAAGTGAACTCCTTGTTATAGATTGAATTCATGAATCCTAGGACTATTGTTACACCCTAGGTTAGTGTGCTGTCATTAAATCCACTTTGTGTGCAAAGCATCACCAAAACATTCAGATGGACATTTTAGAGCATAGGCCATGCCTAGAGTATACAAAGTCAGAAAGGATAAAATGTGTCTATTAAGCATATGTCTTGCCTTAGGCGGGGGCACCTAATTCATATCATTAAATAGAGATAGTTAATGAAGTTTGAGGAAGTAACAAGTGGTAGGGTATATAGATAGCCCTGGTTCGACCTTTAAAAGTAATCAATTAGCTTAGTGATTTTATTACTTGCAATCCAAGAAATCAGGAACAAAACCACCCATTGTCTCACCTTTCATTGTCAGAACCCGTCCCAAATATCACCTCGATACCCGGGACGAACCCTGCTCCCGTCTGACAATCACACCTAAAGTACAGAAATAACCTCAATACTACAATAAGCATAACTATCAGACGAAGGAGTAAATATATACAACTATAAGTCAGAGCATAGTTCTACAAAATGGGCACAAAAATCCTACAATGCTAGTCTCGCAACGGAAGAACGTCAGACACTCTATGCCTCGATATCTGCCTCAACGTTCACCCAGCGCTATCACCACGACCTGGAGGGAAAATTTAAAACCAAAAGTGTGAGTGGACTAGAATAACTAAAAGTTTTAAAATCAGTTTATCACCAAATCAAAGTTAAGGAAAAATAATAATAATTGTTCCCTCCGTTGTAAAAACAGGTATGCCCAACTAAGTATTAGAAAATCATAACATGAAACATCATAAGAAACAGAAACACTATAAAACGGATATAGAAATCATAGTATGTGCATCATAAAACCATATCATAACTATGAACATCAAACCATCATTTTCCGATCAAACCTGCTGGACCTATCCGAGTCTTTAAACTCAACCAGGCCTCAAATATAATTCCGAGTCTTTAAACTCCCGAATCTTTAAACTCAATAGGCCTATGGGGGGTAATATCATAAATGTCCGAGTCTTTAAACTCCCGAGTCTTTAAACTCAATCCGGGCCCGTCCCCCGTCAATCAATATCCGGGTCTTTAAACCCATATCCAGATCCAGCAAATCCAATCCCAATTCATTGTAAAACCATTTCTAGATCCATAGCCAAACTCGAATTCGAAATCCCCGGTCCGAAGCCCTTCCGGCGTTCAGAACCGACATTCCGAACCCAAATCCGGAAATCCATTATTATACTAAAAACCACATGTAATCACAAAGAATATTTCATAACCCGTTTATCATCGTCAGAAAACATTTATAGGTTGAAATCCTCAGCTATGGCATCTAAATCCGAAAACCAGCTTTTTCTCGAAAAACGTGCAAAATCCCGAAAATGTCTCGAAAAATGTGCAAACACATCAACCACATATAATCATCATTAGAAAGCGTAAAAACATATTTAATATCATAAAACATCCATAAAACAGTTAGGCATGCTCGAAAGAAAGAAAGGGTCCACTCACAAATCAGAACGAGTCAATCGCGCTCCGTGCGCTCCTCGACCGTCTCGGGTGCCTCCCATCCTGTCAATATGCACCAAATAGGGTCACAAACACATTAAGGATACTAACCCTAATTTCCCTAATTTTTTGGGAATTTATTAATATTTTAATCCTAGACCCCAAACCGTCCGGATTCCCGAACAACCTCCTAACATCGTCTGATTCACCCGCAAACCATACCAATGAACTTCTTAGGACATTTAGAACCAAAACCATGTTGGAAGCTTGGCCGGAATCCTTCCCACGCGCCTCCACGCGCCGCCCAAAGTGGCTGCGCGTGGTCCTCACGCGCCTGCTACAGTGGTTCTCCTACCTCGAGTCACCCAATTCAACACAGTTGAACCGGCGTGACCGGCTCTCTATGATTCCTCCACCGTTTCAGTCCAAACCAATCCCAAGAGCTTCGTCCCATCCTAATCAATCTAACCATGTCCTTACAATTGAGATTCACGGCCCAAAACCTCACGATTTCCTCCTCGAAAAACTGAGCCCGTGGCCCCTGTTTTGGCCGCCGACCGCCTAGGTCCTCCCCCGGCACGGCACCACAACCACACGACTCCTGGGACCTCCAGGAGTCTCACCATGACCCCCAAATCCCTCGACTCTAAGCCCAACTCCACGACTTTCGATTTGAAATTCACGGGAAAAACAGAGGAAGTGGGCTTACCTTTCGATTCAGGCTCCGCCGTGTGCACCGCCGCGTGCCACGGTGCTCGTTGGACTCCCTGCAGCCACCTGAACCTCCTACCACCTTGGTTTGATCCACCACACGGCACAACTGCCACTCCTGTCTCACAACCTCCCTGTTTTCCTCAGAACTCCGCTGCACCACCACCGTCTCTTCGGGCATGATTCCTCCACCAAAACACGATCACCAGCACCGCCCTCTCTCTCTGTCACTCTCTCAATCCACTATTCACTCACCCTTGCACTGAATCGATCGAACTCTCTCTAATTTCTTCTCTCTGTTTTCTGTGTGTTCAAGCACGATGCACGGTTTGAAATCGTGCAAAGTGTGGCCGTGCACACTTTAGTAATTCCTGGAACCATCTAGTGTCCCCCACGTGTCCATCCCTCATGGTTCAGCCCAAAATATCCCTGCCACTTGCCCTTATCTGATTGGGCTGAGGGAAAAGACTAAAATACCCCTCAAGCACAAATTACCATTTTACCCTCGTACTTTCCAGACCCGTAAATATGTCGTCCGACGTCCGATGACCGCGTGCCGCCTGTCGTTGTTCTCAGGACATCGAGACCTATCTAACGGTCCTCGGTCTACGTGAAAATCTCAAGTCCTTCAAAAAGTCAACATTTTCCTCATCTAGTCAAATTTACGGTAACGTCCTCAACCTTCCGAACGTCATAACTTTTTCTCCAATTGTCCGAATCGAACCTGCCACCTGTCTACGGACTCATGACGTCCTAAACTACGTCACGGTCAAGGGTCAACACTCATCCAACCTGTAATTCAAAAAGTCAACTTTTGGCCTACCATTCACAAGGGCAAAATCGTCCTTTATATACAAAACTTTTTACAAATTTACATTTTTACCCTTCCCGAAGGTACGGGTTGTTACATTTCACCTAAGTCACCTTGATTTAACTTGTTGGACATCTTGTGAACAAGTCCATGTGGGATCGACCTTTGTTGTGCCACTATACTCTCACACGTCTTGGGCACTTGCGAAGTATTACACTTAGAGGTTTGCTTAGTACATCTATTGTGCTTGGTAAAACCTTTATCAAGTTTTTGGCGTCGTTGCTAGGGACTTGTCCCTCAACGGTGTCCGTTGAGTTTGATCTAATTGACTTAGTGTGTTCTTTTGTTTTTAGGTTTCTTGCATGAACTCAGCTTTAGAGATTAACCTAGGTTTAAGTTCTGGCTCCACTACACCGTCCAGGATCACTTCCACCCCATCGTCAAGGAACTCATATGTTCACTAGAGTCCTCTACTAGTCCAAAACATCTGGAGGAACCACCACCAGATCAGCCCCTTGCTCAACCAGCCCCAAGGCTTCTTAGAGACTATGCTACACCCCATGTGCTTGAGGATCAGTTCCCCATCGAGTTCCCTGAGAGCACAGTGGCAAACTTCGAGCTCAAGTCATGTACCATACATATGCTTCCTGTTTTTTTATGGTTTATCAGGTGAGGATCCTTACCTACATATTAAGAAGTTCCTTCTGGTGTGTTCCATACTTAGGATCAATGGGATGACTGAGGTTGAGATCAGGCTCAGGTCGTTCCACTTTTCCCTTAAGGATAAAGCCAAAGCTTGGTTTCACTCCCTAGCCCCCGCTTCTATCCACTCTTGGAGAGACTTGACCTCCAAGTTTCTCACTCACTATTATCCAATGGAAAAGACCAGTGAGTGGAAAGCTAAGATAATGAACCCTGGATAGCTTTTTGATGAAGCTTTCTATGAGTATTGGGAGAGATTCAACGAGTTGTTGAGAGCCTGCCCTCACCATAACATTGTTGATGGGCACCTCATGATGTACTTCCATGGGGACCTCAATACGGGGGATAGGAACATGGCTGATTCCCAATCTCAACGAATCTTGGACGGCACGGAAGAACAAGCACATATGGCCTTCAAGAACATTCTCAATGGGAGAAAAGGTCTAGCTATAGGGAACACTCATCTAAACCCATGGTGGAAACCAAACATGATGAGAAGGATATCACCATTGCCTAACTTGTTTCCAAGGTTAAGCAGCTTTGTAATGAGGAGGCTAAGGGGGTGAGTGTGTTTGATGTGTCTTCCATGCAAGGGCACACCTCTTAAGAGTGTGTCATGGTCGAAGACATCAACTATGTAGGTGGGTACAACAATGGCCAAAGAACTCGTAATGACCCTTGCTCCAACACTTACGACCCAGGGTGGAAGAATCATCCCAACTTTAGGAGGAACAACCAAAACATTGCCAACCCTTTTCCACCACCAGGTTTCCACAACAAGGTCCGCCTTTGCAGGCCCCCCACTTCAAGCTCAAGGCCCCACCTTGAGTTAAGGACCCTCAGGAGAGTCCTTGAGGGATGCCATCGCTGCCATGGCCCAATAGAATTCCCAACTAGCCCAAACTGTCAATATTCTAGGGAAGGAGTTAAGAGGAAGCCAGGCTAAGAATGAAAATACCATAACCAACTTGGAAAGGCAGGTGGGATAGATTGCGAATCGGCTGAATCACCGTGAGCAAAGGAAGTTCCCTAGACAACCTTTGATCAATTTGAAGGGACCCTAACACGACCTGCCCCTTAATCCCCCTCGACTAATAGGGTGGATCGTGCTCCCGTCTAACACTTCCTTGAAAAATTAATAAAATACCCTCGAGAACCAAATAATCCTACTAGACACGTGTTAGACAAGGGATACACTATGTCTTACCTAGGATAGTCAGAGTTCCTAGACTCGTGATGCCTCGGCCTTCATGCAGCCCGCGTTCATAACCAACCTGGAGGGTGCCAAAACCAAAAGCAAAGTGTGAGTGGACAGAAAATAAAACGTTGGAAAATCACTTTTACAATCGACCCTTTGAGTTCTTGCTAAGGAAGTATGGAGTGACACATTGCGTCTCAACTCCTTACCATCCACAAACAAGTGGACAAGCTGAGATCTCTAACCTTGAGGTCAACGCCATCATCCAAAAGACTATGAGTCCCAATAGGAACGATTGGTCTTGTCGATTAAATGAGGCCATTTGGGCCTATGGAACAGCATACAAGATCCCTATTAGCATGTCCCCTTTTAGACTAGTCTGTGGAAAGGGATGTCATCTACCTATGGAGTTGGAACATAAGGCATTTTAGGCTATCAAGCAGATGTCCATGAACATAGATGAAGCAAGACTTCATAGGAAGCATCAAGTGAGTGATTTGGAGGAACTTCGAAATAAGGCATATGAAAGTGTATGTTTATATGAGGAAAGAATCGAGGCCTACCATGATAGACACATTGTAACAACCCGTCCTAAATTCAAGGGATTAATGGAGAATTATCGCAACTAATCCCTTATTAGCCATGGGAATTAGGACGGACGGTGTAAAATGATCGTTTTACCCCTAGGGATGGGCAAAATGTTAACTTTTGACCCAGATGGTCAACTACACGAGGACCAGAGAATATTACGTAGATCGAGATGTTACGAGTCCGTGGACAGGCAGCACGTCTAAATCAAACGTTCGACGGGAAAGTTACGGGTCTAAAATGGAAATTGGTACTATTGCACGTAAATCGAGAAATTGGACACGTAGACTGTTTTGATTGGATAAATATTTGGGGAGGCCCACCAGATCAGTGAAAAGTGTCACCCATATGATTTGCCCAAATCCCCAAATTGAGGAATATTATCTTCATCATTCATCCTCATCTTCTCTGTTTTCCTAACCTGTGAAACACCCAATCCCACACAAACACCCTTTGATCCTCATCCGTGGTGGCTTGTATGTGAATGAAAGTGAGAGAGTAGGTTGAGACGAACTGAACGGTGGCAACAACGTGGACCATCGTGCAAGGTGGCCGGAGTTTGAAAGTAAGCTTTTTCGGGTTCAAAAATGGATTTTTTTAGTTTGGACATTTTTTGATCAATTTGGTTGCTTGGACGAGGTTCTAGGGGATGAGACGAGATCAAGGAGGTCAGAATCAAAGGCAACGGTGGCCAGAGTTGAGAGAAATCGAAGGAGGAAATTGGTGATCACTGTTGATCCTTAGAACAGGTAATTTCGGTTCAAACTTCTTAGTTTTGACGTGAGGGATCTGTTACTGGAGTCTAGAAGATCACTTAGGAGACGAGATAACGTCAGCGATGACGTCATCTCTAATTACGTCATCATGTCAGACTGATAGGTGTTAAAGGTGGACCAATGAGTGATCTACACGTGTCACATGTCAGTGCACAATCAACACTAACATTTCAGTGACGTGGCCCAATCACGAGCTACCACGTGTCACTGACATGCCACTGCCGTGGACTAGTACGCAGCTGGCACATGGCACTATCAAGTTGACGTCAGCGTAGACTTTGACCGTTAACTACTAACGTCAGTGTTAACTTTTGCTGACGCCAGCGTTGACTTTTTGGTAGAGTTCACTTTCGCTTTGACCACGCACGTGGGGGTACGTGAGCAAGAATTTTGTGGTGGGACCAATGTAATTTTAAAGGTTTCGACAATTCGGATCCAATGGTGGTGGTTTCGGTCGATTGGAGATCGTTATGTTAGTCATATCGAGGTTTTTATCCTCGAGAAGCGTGTTCAGGATGAGTTCCCGAGCTAGTACTGTTCATAGGTCGTAGATATGACCTTATAGAGTTCGTTAGTAACCATTGGTGTGATTTGGACTGGTAAAGAAGTTCTAGAGATGGTGAATTAGCCTTGGGGAGGCTTATGCACGCGTATCGAGGTGCAGTTAAGATGGTATGTGAGTGAACATTTGTTTTCTAAATACGATGCATGCATAACTATTTGACATGTTTTATATATATGATTTATGATGGATTTGATTGTGGTATTTCGCACTTAAGTATTCTCATATATTTCGATGTTTATGGTTTTATACTGTCTTTATACGTGCTGGTATTTCCATGATGGTTTAATGGAATGGTTTTGGATTGGGAAATATGGAATTGGGCATGAGACCCATTTGATTTGGAAACTATCGGACTTGGAGTCCATTTGATTTAATGAAGTATCGGGCTAAGACCCATTTAGTATGAACTCTCGGACTAGAGGCCTAGTTGATTATGATATCGTGCATGAGTCCCATTTCTAGCTTTACGGTGGTTTATGGACACTGTTTTCCAGGAAAGTTCCCCTTTGAGATGCTTTGAAATGATTTTATAAAAAAATTTCCATATACCATCCTTATATGTGGATATGTGGATGGTCTCCTCCAATTGTCTGGGACACTAGGGTAGTCACGGCGCATTTTCTGCGAGGGGTCATTGCATGGAGCGACTGAACCGTGTAGTGACTCAGGAGCAGGATTACTATTATTAGACGTCTTGGACGTCAAACATCTGGGATGTCATAGATAGGCTCAAAGAGACCCCAAGCGGCACGCGTAGCCTAGACCGTGAAATGACGTCTGGGAAGTCAAGCGTTTGGGACTCCAAGCATCTGGGACGCCAGGCATCTGGGATGCCAAGGATTGGTATAAACATGTTTTATTAGATTTACGTATTTACGAATTTACTGGATTTGAGTATTTGGATTTACGGTTTTGGCCTGAGTTCCCACACGATTGGTTTTATGGTTTTGGGCGAATGCCCTAATGATTTGAGGAAGGAAATGTCTTTGGTTTAGGAATTATTTTATTATATTTGATTTGATTAAGTTAAATCATTTTTGAATGAATGCATTGTTTTTAATGAAGGGCATAAATGTCTTCTTTATGGTATGAGTTTTTATTAAATTATTTATTTTTGTCCACTCATAGCTTTTATGGTTTTTAATGCCCTTCAGGTTGATTGCGGATGTGGACTGTAGCAGAGACCGAGACATCACAGTCCTCCACTGATCCTGGCACACTCTAGAAGCCCCGAGTGGGCTAAGGTTTGGTTTATCCCTTGTCTGGCCCTTCGTGTCACACGTGGGTTAGACGGGAGTATGGCACATCCTGCGTTAATCCCAGGGGGATTGGGATTGATCATGTCACACATCCAACCCAAGGTCTTCCACATGAGACAGCAAGTACTCCTTTTTGACTCAAGACTCAAGGTATTCCCTGGAAAGCTCCACGTCGACCTTTATGGGGTTGTCGAGATTCAACACACTCAACATCAAGATCCTTTCTAGGTCAATGGTCATAAGTTGAAGCACTTTTAACCAGCCATTCTAGTAGCCAACATAGAAGCCTTACATGGACATCAAGGAGTACCTCCATAGGGTACCAACATCGTCTTTCCTAGATTTTAAATCCAGTGCTTCTAGGAGGCACCCAATCCTTGGTTTGTATCTCTCCCCTTGTTTATATTTCTTACGCTATGATCCTTCTAATCGGTGCATTCATGCTTTGTTTTGTGTTTACACAGAGGACTAGGTGTCATTCATGTTTGGGGGTGTGGTCTTCAGTTTTATGTTGGAAGCATTCAGGTTTGGAGGTACAAATTTATAGAACTATCTGTTTGTTTTACTTTTGTTTCGAACTTTTTGTTTTTGTTGCCAGCATAATGCACTACTTTGTTCATAGGAACTGTTGAACTTGTGAATTACCTATGCTTTCCTATAAGTATGTTGGATCATTGAGTTCCCATATTGCACTACACATTGTTGTGCTTAGGTGGTTAAGTTGACAAAGCACTTGAGTTTGAGCCCTCTTGGAAAGTTAGTGGAGACTGCCTATGTGAGATCTTATGCCTATTTGCTTTCTTTGTGAGCTATTTCATTGTTTCTACTCAATTACTTCAACACTTTATTCTTTATTAATTGGATCTCACTATTTCATCGCATTTGTGTTTACGAACTTAATCCTTAAGGTGCTCTTGATTGAATGCTTGTATGTTCACTTGATATGATCTGGGCTATGTCTGCTTAACGTCTAAAAGCCCTTCCCTTCCTTATTTCTTACTTCCTTAGCCCCATTGCAGCCAAACACTAGCCTATTCTTTCATCACCTATAAATCATCCTTCCCAAGTTTTTAGATCAACACTATGGCCACACCCTAAGCCTACGCTTATGTGAGGTTGCCTCGAATGAGAATCTTGATGAGAGATAGTGTCAAGAATGTGATGTCATGTATGTGTTGGTAATTGAAGTATTTGTGTGCAATGTAAGTTTGAGACAATGTTTATGGTCTTGGTTCAAGTCAAAAAAAAACAACCAGAAAAGAAAGAAGTTCAAGAAAAGAAAGAAGTTCAAGAAACGAAAAGAAAAGAAAAGAAAAACACAAAAGAAAGAAAAAGAGAAAAGAATTAAAGAATCAAAGAAAAGGATTTGAACTACCATGGACCACATAAGCATGATGTCGTGGGCTACAAGTTTGGAGTAGAGTTCTAGATGCTAGCTCAAATCAAGATCTCTCATGCCTTGACACACCTTGTGTTCTTTGAACTCTATCCATTCGTTCAAACCCCCCCTTTAGCCTAGCCCCACTGTAACTATTGAAGAATACCTAAGTGATCTTGTGAACGTGCTAGCTGAAGGTCGAGGTATGTATTTTTGTTCCTAAGCATTAATTCCTTCTTGAGATCTTTAATTCAGAAACTGCCATTATTCGTGTGAACTCACATGTGATTACTTTGATTCCTACACATAACTTCTTCATATATGCTTATATGAGTGATGCCCGAGGACTCTTGTGCATTGAGTGACATTTTCTAAGGACTGGGGTCAAGGAGAAATTATTCTAGGATGCTTGAACACTCCTGTTTTAAATTTGATCCCTAAAGCATGTCATTTATACTTAACTCTTGGAACTCATGGTCGTGTGCATCTTGTGGTGGGTTATGGTTTTTTGGTTTGGTTCCTATTAGCTTTGAAGTCTGTAATCTCGAGCATGTTAGTGTCTAAGTAAATTGTTTGTGAGTATCATTCTGTTAAACCCTCAGGAGACATTCAGCTCCTAACACGCCTTCCATATGCTCATCTTCAGCCACCTGCCACCGAAAACCTATGCCCTGCTCCCAACAGTCTATACCTGCCCCCTTTTGCAGATTTTCCAACTCCAATCAACCCTAAAATCAGCCAAAGTCATCATTTAACTATTTATTTATTTTATTTCAATTTTCAATTCATTTTCATTTTATTTTATTTTTAGTTTTATAGTGGAAATTTCTCTATAAAAAGGGAGGTCATTTTCGTTGTAAGCGTCCCCTCTTAGTCCCATTTTAATTCCTTTTTCACTATTTCTGAGAGAAATTTTGAGACCATTTTTGTAGATTTTTCTTCCTAGTTTTCTTTTGAATTTTGTTTTTAGAATTGTTTTTAGATTTTTTTCTTATATTTTCTTTGACTTCTATTTGTATACAATTTTATGTTTTCCTAAAGAAAAACCTAAGGCAGGTAATTCTGAGGCAATTCAAGAGTTTTTAAGACCGAATTCCTCGTATTTCTTTCTCCATCTTCACAAGTTTCATGCCGTTGTTTCGTGATCCTTATGAAAAACTATTTTTTCTACTTAAACTCTTGTTATTATTATTGGTTTTGCTTAAAATTTAATATATGTGTGGGTATTTCCTTTCTAACATTTGTAAATTTGAATAGAATCTCCATATGTTTTCCTTTCTGAATTTCATTTACTTCATACATTTTAGTGTTTAACCTTTAATTCAATGCTAAGTGTTGATCCGCTGTTAGGGGCATTTAGAATAGGATTGAAGAGATTTAATGATGACCGTTGTTTGGCGCATTAAATCAACAAATTAAGGTGAATCGTATTGTAAGTAATAGTCCGTTGTAAGGTGCATTTATAATATGAAAAATGTATGCATGTAATTGAGAAGATGAAGGTAGGATTTCGTGATTGGTTTAATATGAGCATAATGTTAGAGTGCTGGTAAAAATTGTGTTCGAAGAAAGTCCATTGTTGGAGTCGTTTAAAGAATGTGATTGTTAATTTGAATTTATCTACGTAAAAGTGTCGGTTTCGTCTATGAAACTAATCTATGGTTTGTAAATTCTAATTAGCATGAGCATTCACATTTTAACTCATACTTTGTTTAAAAATGTAGTTTTGGTACAACTCTTTTCAACCCCTCATTTAATTATTTACATCTTTAATTCTTTAATTCTCTAATTCTTTAATTCTTTAATTCTTTGACTATTTATTATTCTTTTTGACGAACAATTTTTTAATGTTCCATAATTTCTTCGGTTAAGAACGATCCCTATTTACCAATATTACATCTACACAAAGTATGAGTTCAAAGGAGAAGCCATTTTTGTTGTTAGGGCCCCCTCTTAGTCCCCTTTTAATTCCTTTTTCTCTATTTGTGAGAGATATTTTGAGACCATTTTTGTAGATTTTTCTTCCTAGTCTTTCTTCTGAATTTTGTTTTTAGACTTATTTTTAGATTTTGTTCTTATATTTTCTTTGACCTATTTGTATACATTTTTATGCTTTCCTAAAGAAAAACATAAGACTAGGTAATTCTGAGGCAATTCGAGAGCTTTTAAGACCGAATTCCTCGTATTTCTTTCTCCATCTTCACAAGTTTCCTGTCACAGTTCGGTGATCCTTGTGAAAACCCATCTTTTTCTACTTAAACTTTTATTATTATTATTGGTTTTGCTTATAATTTAATATACGTGTTGGTATTTTCTTTCTAACATTTGTAAATGTGAATAGAATCTCCATGTGTTTTCCTTTCTGATTTTATTTACTTCATACAGTTTAGTGTTTAACATTTAATTCAATGCCAAGTATCGATCCGCTGTTAGGGGCATTTAGAATAGGATTGAAGAGATTTAATGTTGACCGTTGTTTGGCGCATTAAATCAACAACTTAAGGTGAATCATATTGTAAGTAATAGTCTGTTGTTCGGTGCATTTATAATATGAAAAATGTATGCATGTAATTGAGATGATGAAGGTAGCATTTCGTGATTGATTCAATATGAGTATAATGTTTGAGTGCTGGTAAAAATTGTGTTCGAAGAAAGTCCATTGTTGGAGTAGTTTAAATAATGTGATTGTTAATTTGAATTTACCTACGAAAAAGCGTCGGTTTCGTCTATGAAACTAATCTATGGTTTGTAAATTCTAATTAGCATAAGCATTCGCATTTTAACTCATACTTTGTTTAAAAATGTAGTTTTGCTACAAATCTTTTCAACCCCTTATTTAATTCTTTACTTCTTTTATTCTTTAATTCTTTAGTTTTTTAATTATTTAATTCTTTTATTCTTTTATTCTTTGACTATTTATTATTCTTTTTCTCTAACAATTATTCAATGTTCCATAATTTCTCCGGTTAAAAACGATCCCTATTTACCTATATTACATCTACACAAAGTATGAGTTCAAAGGAGAAGCCATTTTCATTGTTAAGGTCCCCTCTTAGTCCCCTTTTAATTCCTTTTTCTCTATTTGTGAGAGATATTTTGAGACCATTTTTGTAGATTTTTCTTCCTAGTTTTCTTTTGAATTTTGTTTATATACTTATTTTTAGATTTTGTTCTTATATTTTCTTTGACCTATTTGTATACATTTTTATGTTTTCCTAAAGAAAAACCTAAGGCTAGGTAATTCTGAGGCAATTTGAGAGCTTTTAAAACCGAATTCCTCGTATTTCTTTCTCCATCTTCACAAGTTTCCTGCCACTATTCGGTGATCCTTGTGAAAAACCATCTTTTTTCTACTTAAACTCTTGTTATTATTATTGGTTTGGCTTATAATTTAATATATGTGTTGGTATTTTCTTTCTAACATTTGTAAATGTGAATAGAATGTCAGGACCCGTCCCAAATCCCCTGGGATTAACGTGGGACGCGTCTGATCCCGTCTGACACAAAGTGTCAGACCAGGGAAATTTCCGAAACTAGCCCTCACCGGGCTTCCAGAGGACGCCAGGATCGTAGGAGAAGGAGTGTGCTGTCTCATCTCTGCTACAGCTCGTATCCACGATCAACCTGAAGAGCATTAAAACACGAAAACTGTGAGTGGACAAAAACAATCATTTTAATAAAAGCATTTTCACCTTAAGACATTTATTCCCTTCACTAAAAGCATATGCATGCATTCAAAAACCGTTTATCAAAACGTTCATAAAATCATTTTTCAAACATGTTCTCAAAACCTTTCCAGGGTTCATGCCCGGTTCCCATAAACCGTCATGACTCATAAAAACCTTTCAAGGGATCATGTCGTTCCCCATAAACCGTCATGACCCATAAAAACCTTTAAAGGGTTCATGTCGTTCCCCATAAACCATCATGAACTGTAAATCCATTTGGGTCCCTGATCCGAAATCACAAAAGAACGATAAATCAAAACATGGGAACTCAACCCAAATCAAACACCAGTGGGACTCAGCCCAAATCAACATTCTCAGTGAAATACCAAAATATACAATACGGGGCCTCTGCCCCAAACCATTTATAAAACATGGAACACAGGGTCTCCGCCCTCAAATCACTTCCAATAAAACCACATACGTATCAACATACGTATAACCCATCCACGGCACTTCCGAGAAGATGCTAACTCCGAGCACACAGCCCCTAGGAACACATCCCCGATAAATGTCACGATATCAATCTCGCTAGGGCGAAGGCTTTGGTGCTTCGCGGGAGTGAAGGCTTCAGATGCTTTGCGAAAGTGATGGTTTCAGATGTTTCGCGAGAGCGAAGGCTTCAGATGCTTCGCTTTGGTAAAGTCTTTGGTGCTTCGCGGGAGTGAAAGCTTGGATGCTTCACTAAGGTGAAGGCTTTAGTGCTTCACG
The DNA here is from genome assembly GCA_032719365.1 of Prinsepia uniflora. NCBI lineage: Eukaryota > Viridiplantae > Streptophyta > Magnoliopsida > Rosales > Rosaceae > Prinsepia > Prinsepia uniflora. Next base: position 34,764,042 of record CM064866.1, read on the forward strand.
AGGTGAAGACTTTGGTACTACGCGGGAGTGAAGGCTTTGAACGCTTTGTAGAAGCGAAGGCTTTGAACGCTTTGCAGAATCGAAGGCTTTGGATGCTTCGCAGGAACGAAGGCTTTGGATGCTTCACGAGGGTGAAGGCTTTGGATGCTTCGTAGGAGCGAAGGCTTTGGATCCTTCGCAAGAGCGAAGGCTTTGGATGCTTCGTAGAGGGGAAGGCTTGGATGCTTCATTGGGGCGAAGGCTTTGGTGCTCTCCTGGAGACACAGTGCATTCTCTACTCCCTTTTCGAGCTACAAAGGCTGAAACGCTACCTTCAAATGATCGAATGGATCGACATGCCCTAACCACGTTGAATAGCAAGGATTGACAGAAAGTTCCGACGAACGATGAACAACATTCAAGAACTTTGAACATAGTCGATGAACGACGAACGAAGTATATTGAACGATGAACATAATTGATGAACAACGCTCAAGGACTTCCAAACATAGTAGGTAAACGACGAATGAAGTACGATGAACGCGACTGATGAACAACATTCAAGGACTTCCAAACACAGTCGATAAATGACGAATGAAGTACGACGAACGATGAACATAGCTGAAGAACAATGAACAACGTTCAAGAACTTCGAACATTGTCGATGAACGAAGAACAAAGTATGATGAACGATGAACGATCGTGAGAGCTCCCCTTGATTATTTCTCAATCAGCTCTTAATGAAAGCACCAATTGTTGAAGCAGAAATTGAACCCGCCGCGAAAAGTCCTCACAATTCCTACAAACAGCAAACAATTAGCTATCGTTGTCTCGATCGATTACCCGGGGGGTTGTTCGACCAAGAATACTCTGATGCCTAAGTTAGCTTTGAAAGAGGAAAATGATATACTTCGAAGTGAAGAATCAACTTACTTTTATTAGGAAATGTGTACCCCTTATATAGGGGTAAATGAGATGTTCAATTTCTATAGTTTCGATGTGGGACAAATGCTCATTAATTTGCATGCTGACACGTGTTACAAAAATTAAGGGTGGAAAGGCTTCAACATGTCATCTCGGTTTTGGCCCAATGTTGGGGCTATGTAAGCGTTGTGGGCTTGAGCAATGTTCGGTGCTTTGGCTTCAAGTATTATTGCCAAGGGCAATTTGGTCATTCTAGAATATATGGGCCACGTGGCAGCTCCACATTCTTCCGGTGATTTTGGGTTCCACAAATGTCCCCACATCGCTGAGGAATTCAGGGAATACTAAGGGATGTAATTTGTATTGTGGTCCCGATAAATTATATATAGGAGTAAGATTCCGCTTGATCTTCAATTTCATTGTACTATTGCTCTTTTTATTATTATTGGTTTTGCTTATAATTCAATATATGTGTTGGTATTTTCTTTCTAACATTTTTAAATGTGAATAGAATCTCCATGTGTTTTACTTTCTGAATTTCATTTACTTCATACATTTAAGTGTTTAACCTTTAATTTAATGCTAAGTGTCGATCCGTTGTTAGGGGCATTTAGAATAGGCTTGAAGAGATTTAATGTTAACCGTTGTTTGGCGCATTAAATCAACAACTTAAGGTGAATCATATTGTAAGTAATAATCCGTTGTTCGGTGCATTTATAATATGAAAAATGTATGCATGTAATTGAGATCATGAAGGTAGGATTTCATGATTTGTTCAATATAAGCATAATGTTAGAGTCTTGGTAAAAATTGTGTTTGAAGAAAGTCCATTGTTGGAGAAGTTTAAATAACGTGATTGTTAATTTGAATTTACCTACGTAAAAGTGTCTATTTCGTCTATGAAACTAATCTATGGTTTGTAAATTCTAATTAAAATGAGCATTCGCATTTTAACTCATACTTTGTTTAAAAATGTAGTTTTGGTACAACTCTTTTCAACCCCTCATTTAATTCTTAACTTCTTTTATTCTTTAATTCTTTAATTCTTTAATTCTTTTATTCTTTTATTCTTTGATTATTTATTAATCTTTTTCTCTAACAATTATTTAATGTTCCATAATTTCTCTGGTTATGAACGATCCTTTATTTACCAATATTATATCTACACAAAGTATGAGTTCAAAAGAAATGCCATTTTCATTGTTAGGGTCCTCTCGTAGTCCCCTTTTAATTCCTTTTTCTCTATTTCTGAGAGATATTTTGAGAACATTTTTGTAGATTTTTCTTCCTAGTTTTCTTTTGAATTTTGTTTTTAGACTTGTTTTTAGATTTTGTTCTTATATTTTCTTTCACATCTATTTGTATACATTTTTATGTTTTCCTAAAGAAAAACCTAAGGCTAGGTAAATCTGAGGCAATTCGAGAGTTTTTAAAACCGAATTTCTCGTATTTCTTTCTCCATCTTCACAAGTTTCCTGCCATTTTTGGTGATCCTGGTGAAAAATCATCTTTTTCTACTTAAACTCTTGTTATTGTTATTGGTTTTGGATATAATTCAATATATGTGTTGGTATTTTTTTTCTAACATTTGTAAATGTGAATACAATCTCCATGTGTTTTACTTTCTGAATTTCATTTACTTCATACATTTTAGTTCTTAACTTTTAATTCAATGCTAAGTGTCGATCCGCTGTTATGGGCATTTAGAATATGATTGAAGAGATTTAATGTTGACCGTTGTTTGGCGCATTAAATCAACAAATTAAGGTGAATCATATTGTAAGTAATAATCTGTTGTTTGGTGCATTTATAATATAAAAAATGTATGCATGTAATTGAGATGATGAAGGTAAGATTTCGTGATTGGTTCAATATAAGCATAATGTTAGAGTGTTGGTAAAAATTGTGTTTGAAGAAAGTCCATTGTTGAGTAGTTTAAATAATGTGATTGTTAATTTGAATTTACCTACGTAAAAGTGTCGGTTTCGTCTATGAAACTAATCTATGGTTTGTAAATTCTAATTAGCATGAGCATTCGCATTTTAACTCATACTTTGTTTAAAAATTTAATTTTGGTACAACTCTTTTCAACCCCTCATTTAATTCTTTCCTTCTTTTGTTGAGGAATGGATGTAAGTATTTATGTAATTGGGTTTACAGAACTTTAATTGGATCCATAACGATGCTAATGGACGGTTCAATTGTCGAAATTGATGCAGAATTGATAGGAATCGAATCGGGTCTGTTTGCGGGTTGTAGAATCCGTTTATCAGTTAAACGGGTAAGGATGATGCACTGTAGCAGGCGCGTGAGTTTCACGCGCAGCCACTCAAAGCGGCGCGTGAGGGCGCGTGGGCTCGATTCCCAAGGTGAGTTCAACATGATTTTTGTTCTATGAAATGTAACGAACATTTTGGCGTTGGTTTCGAGTTAATCGGACACCGTTTCGATATTTTTTCGAGGGTCCAAAGGTTTATGTTACGGTTTTAATTCGTAATTAATTCCCAAAAAATTATGGGAAATTAGTATGATGTTAATTAAGTCGTTAGTGACCCTGAATAATGATTTTGGATAGGATTCGATATTCCTGGATAATGTCGGAAATTACGGAAACGCATGCATCTCGGAAAGCGAGCGGTTTGGACGGTGTGTGAGTGGACATTTGTTTTATAAACTGATATGCATGCATTGTTAAATGTTTTACATGATTTATGGCATGATTTGAATTTCAATGATTTGGTATGATTATTTACTGGATTTAATGATTATTTTAATTAGTGTTTTGGGCATGTTTTTCGAGAAACTGTGAAATTGCTGATTTGGGCGAAGGCTCGAGATTTGAGATTGGTTTTGACTTGAATTATTAGTTGGGAAATTGATTTGATTGATTTGTAATATTTTTCGGATATTTTACGGATTTAAGTTAAAATGGCAACTTGGGTTGCAATTGCACGGATTTGCGTGAACATGAGATTTAGGGCGTGAGACCCTGTGATAAATGGTTTTGACATGTTTTTAAATTATGATTTTGAAATAAATATTTTGATTTTGTATTGATGTTTGATGCCCTCATATGTGTAATTCCTGGGTAGACTTCGGATGTGTAATTCTCAAAGTGACTCCGGATGTGTAATTTCCGGAGGGACTCCGGATGCGAAATTCCCGAAGGGACCGGATGTGTAATTCCCGGAGGGACTGGATGTGTAATTCCCGGTGAGGCTGGATGTGTAATTCGCAACAGGATGATGACTCTGGATGTGTAATTCCTAGAGGACCCTCAGATGTGTAATTCCTAGAGGACCCTCAGATGTGTAATTCCCGAGCTATATGCTTTATTGTATGATAAAATGGTTTTATGAAATGTTTTCACATGTTTGGCTTGAGAGCCGGGATTTGATATTGTTCATGTGATTTGGCTGGGAAGCTGGTGATTCATATGTTTGATTTTATGCATGCATGGTTTGATAAACTGGAAGGTAAATGATGTATTTTGAAATGTGTTTTAAATGATATTATTTTTGTCTACTCACACCTTTCCTATTTTGATGACCCTCCAGGTCGTGGCACGACGTTTGGGGTTGATCAAGAGGCGAAGGCATGAGCAGAAATCAGTGCAGTTATCCCTTATCTGACAGGTGTTGAAGGGTAGTTTCGGGACTTCAGTTGACTTGTCAGATGGGAGCAGGACCGAGCACGGTTTTCAAAGTCCAGCTGGGACGAGTCCTGTCACATAATATGAAAAATGTATGCATGTAATTGAGATGATGAAAGTAGGATTTCGTGATTGGTTCAATATGAGCATAATGTTAGAGTGCTGGTAAAAATTGTATTCGACGAAAGTCCATTGTTGGAGTAGTTTAAATAATGTGATTGTGTGAAACCGAGATGCGTGAAATCGAGATTCGGGCATATGTCCCAGTTATACGATTATTTGAAAGTGCTTTGGAATTGAGAAATGATTTTCAGATTTGGAAATATCTTTCGAGCATGTGACCCAGTTGATTTGTGGATTTGATAAGATTCGAGGAATCCTGGGATACGAAATGTCGTAGGACGCTGGTTTTCGGGTTGTGACCCATTTGGTGATGTTCCCTATTTGAGGCCCTATGGATGATGGTATTCGGGTGAGTCCCAGATGATATGATACTCGCCTCCAGATTGTAGATGTATTCCTTCTAGAGAGGTCACAATGCACTGCCTATTGTCGAGGAGCCACGGGAAGCAATGACCGAGGGAGGCTCGACTTAGGAATGCTGATGATAGTCTCTGAGATCGATTGGCAATGTGTTCACGATGATCTAGAGATGGTCGCGGTGAATGATGTGTTCATGGGGACATGCTGCGATTGTGAGCGGTACTGAGTTTTATGCACATGTGCTAGGATTAGAATCGTGACTAACATTGGGATGAGTTCCCGTGGGATGTGTTCCCACGTGTTGTATGGTTTGGGCCGAGGTTCTGTTTGAGCTTTCAGTTTAGACTGAGACCCGTACATGTTTTCTATGATCTGGTTTTGGGCTGAGACCCTACTAAGATGATGGCTTCGATTGAGAAGCATTTTTCACTGTGTTTTGATTTGGGAAGAAATACGTCTTGCTTCCGAGAAAGCATTTGAAATAACTATTTTATGATGCATGCATGCTTTTATGTTAAGGGTATAAATGTATTTTCAATATAAATGATTTTGATAAACTGTTGTTTTGTCCACTCACAACTTTTATGGTTTTAACACCCTTCGGGTTGATAGCGGATGCGGGCTGTAACAAAGATTAAGACATCACAAGCCACCACCGATCCTGACGTACTCTAATGGACCCCGAATGGTTGACGAGTTGTCCCTGGTCTCACACGCAGTGTCAGATGGGAGTAGGCACGTCCCACGATAATCCAGGGAGATTGGGACAGGTCCTGTCATTTGGGTTTTGGATCTGGATTTGGATTTGGGTTCTGGATTTGGTTTTGGGCTCTAGGTCTGGGTTCTGGATTCCATAGGTTCTGGGTGTGTGTGTGTGTGTGTGTGTGTGTGTGTGTGTGTGTGTGTGTGTGTGTGTGTGTGTGTGTGTGTGTGTGTGTGTGTGTGTGTGTGTGTGTGTGTGTGTGTGTGTGTGTGTGTGTGTGTGTGTGTGTGTGTGTGAAAGAAAGAGAGGGGAGAGAGAGAGAGAGAGAGAGCGAGAGAGAGAGAGAGAAAGAAAGAAAGAGAAAGAGAAGGAAAATGATGATTGATGAAGAAATGGGAAAAATAAGATGATGATTGATGAAGATGTTGTTGGGGAAGTTGAAGATGATGAATTGGTGAAGAGGAAGAAGGAAGAAAAATTAAGATTGTTCTCAAAATACCACTTCAAAATTTACCACGTTAGATGTTAAGTGACATTTAATATTTGCCACATAGACACTTAATTGAGTTTTGGATAGAAAACTTCACGGATGTACTCTTTTGAAATCGACAACTGGTTGAGTGCGCAATTGAAACTTTTTTTAATTCGAGTACCTTTAAAATTGACCCTATAATTTAGGTACTTTTATGTAATTTGACAAAAAAATATGGATGGAAGCTTTTGACCAATCAAAATCCAAATTTACCCGAAATAAAGCAAAAATGGATCAGGCCAAAAAAAAAATACATAAAAGTACCCAACTATAGGCCCGATTTCAAAAAGTACCCTAACTATAAAAAGTTTCAATTAAATACCCAACATATACTCACGATTTCAAAATAGTGATTCCGTCACATTTTTTGTCCAAATGTCAGTTAAATGCAGACGTGACAAATAGTTATTTTCACTCAACATCTGAAAACAATCGATGTGGCAAAATATCAATGGGCATTTTGGGTATTATATCAATTACACTGCCTAAGCTCCCTCTCTCCCCCCATGTCGAACGAAAAACTCCCCAGAGCCCTAATTCCCAAATTTCAAATTCCAATTCGATTCGCCTGCCTAGAAAATGCAAATCGGGCGCCATTGTTGTGCTGAGGTCACAGCTGAGGACGAAGGCTTGAAAACCCAAAGGAAGAAGAAATTTTGAGGTGCAGATGAGGTATATTGCTTCTGATATAAGGTGAAGACGAAGGTTGCGAAACCCAGAGGACGTGAAATGAAGGAGTGGCGTGTGAGGTTGCGAGGAAGAAGGAAACCAAGATACGGTTAGTGCTTCTCACTATATTAACATTTCAGATTTGTGTTTGTTAGGTTGTAGTTTAATATAGAAAGATGGATTCTTTGATAAGTTTTAGGAATATTTTGGTTTGTTTATTAATTGATGCCCAGTTAGTGGGGAACGAAAAGCATAGGGTGATTGCTTGTGCTTTGTTAATATAGAAAGTTTGCTGTAATTGGTTGTGTTTTGTTATTGGAATCTAATTGTGGATGGTGGACCACATGTGTTTGATGGCTTTATGTGCATTGTAGTTGTATATTGCTCTATAACTAGTTGTGCTTTGTTGTTGAAATCTAATTGTGGATGGTGGACCACATGTATTTTATGGCTTTAAGTGCTTTGTAGTTGTATATTATCATGGGATAAAAAATTAGGGCTAATGTGGTACATACGAAAGTAAACTAAAGCCTAGTGTTGGTGGTGACTATAGAATGGGTGCTGTAATTGTGGATGGTGGACAACTACAAAGCACTTAAATTGTGGATGGTGGACCACATGTGTTTTATGGTTTTATGTGCTTTGTAGTTGTATATTTCATTGTGATAGAAAATTAGGGTTGTATATTGCTTTGTAAGTAAATCGAATTACTTCACCTTAAAGATATTCCATGGTGGGAAGTGGGTTGCTAATAGATATGTAGACGGCCAAGTAGACTACATTGATTATTGTGAGAAGGATATGATGGGTATGTTTGAAATTAACAGCATGGTAAAGGCTTTGGGTTACCTAGATGGTATTATCCTATACCAATACGAGATTGAGGAAGGAGTAGGTGGTAAATTGTTGAATGATGTTGATGTGTTGAAAATGTGTGAGGAAGTTCCTAGTGTGGATGAGATTGAAATGTTTTTTTACTCATATCAATGTGGATGACCCAAAGATATTTTTAAAAGCAATTAGAAGAAGGGAAAGGGAAAGGCTAAAGGCCACTAGTGAACAAGTTGAGGGGACTAATAAATCATGTGTTGTCATTGAGGAGTTAGAGGATGAGACTAAAGTAATGGGGACCAGGAAGGCAAAAAAAAAAAACTTCAAATATGACCAGATAAGGGTAAGGCTTTAGTGGTTGTAGGTGGGGTGCCAACTCAGATGGGAGAAACAGGTTCTGTTTAACAAGGTGAATAACCTGTGCAAAAAAACAAAGGGAAGGGGAAACTACCTAATGAACAAGATGAGATTAACAATGGAATAGGGGGTCAAGTTGGAGGACTCTGAAGCATCAATAGGTTCTGGTCTTGATGACAGTAAGGATAAGGTCATTCCTACAAAGGAGAACATGTTGGATAGGGAGCTACTAGAAGCTTGGGTGCACGAGGCATCACACTTGGATGATTTTTTCACTGATCTTGGGGAGGCTACACCTGATCACCTTGAGTCCTCAGCAGCAGAACCTGGAATAGATGCACAGCAAAACCTGCATCTACATTAGCTGGAACAGATGCAGCAGAACCTAGAACAGATGCACCAGTAGAACCTGCATCTACATCAGCTAGAACAGATACATCAGTAGAACTTGCACCTCCAAAACATGTATCTACAGCAGCTACATGACCAGAACCTGCATTTACATTAGCTGCACCACCAGAACCTGCATCTACAATAGTTGGACCTCCTCCTCGTGATATGGATTCAGTTGGTCCAAATGTGTTGGTGGAAAAAATAGAAGATGTTCAGCTTAAAGAGTGGGATCAGACAGTTCAAGAAACCTTACATCCAGTTGTGGATGAAAAGGAAGCTTTTGTGAAAATGAAAGCTGGCAAAAGGTTTGAAAGTACTGCCATGAGCTAAGGACAACTAATCCTAGGACAACCATTTCTTTGGCTTGTGATTTTGTGGAGGGTGACCAACTCTTCAAAAGATTTTACATCTGCTTGGAGGCTTGCAAGAAAGGATTTAAGGAGTGTTGTAGGCCTTTTATTGGCTTGGATAGGTGTCATCTGAAGAGGATCGGGGGACAATTTTTGACAGTAATTGGAATTGATGCGCACAATGAGACCTAGGTTATAGCAATGGTAGTGGTTGGGGGTTCTTAGAGTTGTTAAAGGTGGACTTGGAAATGGTTGATGGCTTAATGTGGAGCTTCCTAACTGACAAACAAAAGGGACTTGAATCAGCCATTGAGTCATTGATGCCTACAGCTGAGCATAGGTTATGTTGTAGGCACTTGTGGGCCAATTACAACCAAATTTTCAAGGGTAAAGTGTTGAAGGATGCACTGTGGGATTGTGCAAAAGTTACAATAGTGCAGGGCTTCCTACATGAGATGGAGAAACTCAAATCATTAGATGAAGCAGCTTGGAAATGGTTGGTAGATAAACCAGCACATCAGTGGTCTAGGTCGCATTTTAGAACGTGGTCGAAGACAGACATGCTGCAAAACAATTACTGCGAGACATTCAACAACACAATAATGCCGGGTAGGGATAAACCAATCATCATTGTGTTTGAGATGATTCGGTTCTTGTTGATGAGGATGATTCAATGGAGAAGGGATAAGATGGAAACTTGGCCACATCAAATATGTCCAAATGTATTTAACCAAATCCAGAAGCTGAGAATGAAGTCAGGCCATTGCAGTGTTAGATGGCCCGGTAGACAAACCTACGAGGTTCATTGCCGTATAGAAGAGCAAGTGGTGGTAAATTTGGAGGCCCACAGTTGTTCATGCAAAAAGTGGGACCTCACGGGAATCCCATGTGTGCATGGGCTATCAACTATACTTTACAAGGGTGGCCCATCAATGGCGTCATATGTGGATTCAATATACTCCAAGGAGACGTACATGAAGTGTTACAACAATTTAATTGAAGCTACTAATAGCCCTAAGTTGTGGAACTCTATAGGCCAGTCGTGTATAAAACCACCAGCAAATACGAGGCAACCAGGGCGTCCTAGAAAATCTCGAGTAAAGGATCCACAAGAAACTACTGATCAAAGTGGGAAGAAAAAATTGAGTAAGCATGGAATTCCTATGCGCTGTTGACAGGACCCATCCCAATCCCCCCGGGATTAGTGCGGGATGACCCTGCTCCCGTCTGACACGAAGTGTCAGACAATGGATATTTCCGACCTTTACCCTCCCGGGCTATCAGAGTACGCTAGGATCCGAAGGAGGTATGTGATATCTCAGTCTCTGCTACAGTCCACATCCGATGTCAACCTGAAGGGCAGTCAAAACATTAAAAACTGTGAGTGGACAAAACAAGAGTTTATAAAAACATTTCATAAGAGAAGACATTTGTACCCTTCACTAAAAATCATGCATGCATTCGAAAACCATTTAACCAAAGAAACCATATGTGGGACTAAGCCCAAAACTATAATGAAATAGACCATACGAGCCACTGCCCAAATCATAAAGAAACCAATAAGGGACTCAGCCCAAAACCATAACTATACTGAAATCAAGTACACGAGCTCCTGCTCAAATCTTGTATCCACATAACATATATCATATTGATATAACATACACATATAATTCACACAACCAATCCTATCACGGTTTCCAAAGCTACGCGCGTGCTACCCAGGTCTCAATCCGAGTCTTCTCAAAGTCAAGATCAATGTCCGCAGACCACTAACCCTGCCTGAGGTAATAGTAATCATATCCTTCCTGAGAGTAAGGAACCCAACTGGGGGGTGACTCCACTCAGTCGGTGCTCCGTGACTACTCCAGGGTCCACCTAGGCCAACGATGACAGGACCCATCCCAATCCCCCCGGGATTAGTGCGGGATGACCCTGCTCCCGTCTGACACGAAGTGTCAGACAAGGGATATTTTCGTCCTTTGCCCTCCCGGGCTATCAGAGTACGCCAGGATCCGGAGGAGGCATGGGATATCTCGGTCTCTGCTACAGTCCACATCCGATGTCAACCTGAAGGGCAGTCAAAACATTAAAAACTGTGAGTGGACAAAACAAGAGTTTATAAAAACATTTAATAAGGAAGACATTTGTACCCTCCACTAAAAAGCATGCATGCATTCGAAAACCATTTATCCAAAACAAACCATATGTGGGACTAAGCCCAAAGCAGATATAAACCAAGGTCGAAAGGACCACAATGAAAACGACCATACGGGCCACTGCCCAAATCCTGTGCACACCTGTACACACCACATATCATATATCATATATCCATCACATACATATATATAAGTCACACAACCAATCCTGTCACGGTATCCAAAGCTACGCGCATGCTACCCAGGTCTCAATCCGAGTCTTCTCAAAGTCAAGATCAATGTCCCTAGACCACTGACCCTACCCGAGGTAATAGTAATCATAGCCTTCCTGAGAGTAAGGAACCCAACTAGGGGGTGACTCCACTCAGTCGGTGCTCCGTGACTACTCCGGGGTCCACCCAGGCCAACGACCCTCCCCGGAGGAGATAATAGAAGTAAAGGAAGGTAGACGAACATATATATACATAACATAAACATTCATGACCGGTTCCCCTGAACCGTCATGATCCATAATATCCATAATCAGGTAACATGCCGGTTCCCATAAACCGTCATGTACCGTAATAACCAACAAGGGTTCATGCCGGTTCCCATAAACCGTCATGAACCATGATACCATAACAAGGGTTCATGCCGGTTCCCATAAACCGTCATGAACCTGGGAATCCATTTAAGGTTCCCTGACCTGAAATCAAAATCGTAAAGTGATTGGGTCTCGTACCCGAACATAGGACACCAACTGGGCACCGTGCCCGATATCTGAGGTCATATGCCCGAGACAAAACCAAATGGGTCTCATACCCGAGTTTATCCTTTTGAAATCCAAATCCAGTTCATTTAAATCAATAAAGACATACAGACCCGTATAAGCACCGTATAAGGCCGAAACCTCGAAATACGTGCTTATACGTAACCACATACAAATGCACCCATGGCATCATCAAACAAGTAATAAAACATATAATAACATTTATGCATGCACCAATTTAGAAAACAAGGTCCACTCACAGACCGTCCGAGCTGCCGCCTCGATTTGCGTGCCATACGGCTCCCCGAGCCGATCACCGTCACCGGGACTCCCAAACCTGTCCAAATCGTAATAGAAGGTTACTAACTACTTAATTAACCTCCTACCAAAGCCCCGTAATTTTCCCGTATTTTTAACTATTTTTAATCCTGAACCTAAACCTTCTGATGCCCCGAAACATCTCGAGACGGTGTCCGATCGACACGAAACCAGTCCCAAAATGTTCGTTACATCGAATAGATGATTTCATATGTTGAACACATCCCCAGAAACCCCACCATGCGCTACCACGCGCCGCCCAAAGGCCCCTGCGCGTGGGCTCACGCGCCGGTGAACAGTGCATCTTCCCCAGCGATCGAACCGGTCCAACCGGGCCGGTCCGGTTTTCTCTGCAATTCTGGTCTAACTGGACCGGCGTGACCGGTCCAGGCCCCTACACTCTTCATTTGTCATCCGTTTTCCTCCATTCCAATTCCTAAATTCCTATTTTAATGTTTTCTATCAATCCCAATTAACAAAACTATCAAAAACCTACCGAAACCTATGGTTCCAACATGGAGCTCACGACCCTGTTTTTCCCAGCCGTTCCCACGGCCTCCTCCGCCGTGAACCAGCCTCCAAACCGTCCAAGAATCATCCTAGCAACCCACTAATCCTATCCTAAACATCCAATACAGCCTATAACATCAAAATCAATTAAAAAAGGAATTTGAGCCTTACCGTGCACCCGCACGGGTTCGTGGCTTCGGCCGTGCACGGTGGCGTCACCTGGCCGGCCACCGTCCTCCACCATCATCTCATCACTCTCTAGTCTCTCCAGTAAGCATCTAAGGTCAAGGGTTGAAGATTGTAATGGGTTTGGGGTCTCCTGAGATCGGGTGAAAGGGTTGGAAGAAAAAATGGAAAATGGATGCACGGTGAATGGGTTTGGTGCATGAGTGGGTGGGGTTGGCCAGTGGATGGGTGACAAGTGTCACTCATCCATTGGGCCTCCATTAAATATCTGGGCCCACTAGAGACAAAACTGCACTTTTTGTCTCGTAAAACGTGCCGTCGTGAATAGTAACTGGGAACTTCCGTGAACCGTAACTTCGCCGTCGAACGTCCGAATTCGATGTGCCGCCTGTATACGGATTCATATCGACCTTATCTACGTAATGGTCTTCGGCCCTCAGCCATCGGACCTCCCGGTCAAAAAGTCAACTTTTGACCTCCTATTCACCCAAATTACCAAAATGCCCCTAAACTTCCGAACGTCATAACTTCTTCCTCGAACGTCGGAATTGAACGTGCCACCTGTCTATGAACTCGTGACGTCACCAACTACGTCACGGTCATCGGTCAAAGTCCATTTGACCGTCCGAATGAAAAGTCAACGTTTTGCCACCATCAGGGGCAAAACGGTCATTTCGCATCGTTCGTCCGATTTCGCTCTACTAATCACGGATTAGCCTCACTAATCGTGATTAGTCACTAATCTAATCTAGGAATTTGGGACGGGTCGTTACAACCTTCCCTCCTTAATTAATTTCGTCCTCGAAATTCCAACCGACCTAATCTAACCGTTCTTCCCTCCTTAATTAGTTCCGTTCTCGAAACTCCACTATCCTGTTTCCACAACCTCCACCTCGTGGAAATAATTCGACCTACCACGCAACGCGTGTACGCTATTACACCCACTAACCTGAACAATACTTACTCGTCTGCAGCCAGACGTACCGCTAACGCTCTCGTCGTATCAACTACACTCGACCACGTCGAAGAACAGTAGCCACACGGTCCGAATTGACACTACTTGTCAAATCTACCATCTTGTTGATACAACAACTAGACGGTTCCCTTCTCAATCACTAATCTATCCTGACGTCTGCTCCCACTGGGAGCCATCAGACCTCACTCAACGATCCACGCTGACACCTCCGACAGACCGTCACCACTTGACAGTCGTCAGTCGAAACTGACACTATACTCACTCGTGGTTACACTAACTACCAACGGACCCAACCAGGAGTAAACACTTACCCACAAAGCCTTTCACTCAATCTGTATGTAACTAGACCCATCAGAAATACCATGACACAATGCACAGTATCCAACGTCCAGTCCACGACCCCGACTACACCAATGGTATCGGAACCATGCCGACTACCAACACGCTCTCCAACGTACCACTGGTATAACCTATATACCGTCGCCAGGCACGACAAGTCTGCCTAGTATCGTACCTTGAACAACGTACAAGGTACGTACATCTACCCATCAATCAGCCTACAACCACCTAGGTTGTAGCCAATCACGTTTCTACGATGGAGTCCATTTGTCCAATCCAGTATTAGACAATCGAAACTCCGACCCATTATTTATTTCCAAATCCGAATCCGAATCCGCAATTTTGTAAGAAATCCCAAATCCGAACCCAGAAGTCGTATCCATATCCATGTTCAAATCCGAATCCGAAATCCTTATTCCGTAAGCTAGCATTTGGAATAACTATTCCGAACCCAAATCCATAAAAAGAAAATCTACAGTCAAGCTCTAGAATCAAATCCTGAATCGTCACCCAGAATCCGATTCCAAAACCCAAATCTAGAAATCCTTTTTCAAGTTCCAAAATCAAATCCTGAATCGTCATCCAGAAATCTGATTCCAAAACCTGAAATATCTCGTTCTCGTCTACCAAGACGCAGCATATCCGAACCTATCGGATACCTGTTCAAACGATTACCACAATACGATCGATTGACTTCATAGGGAAGTCAATCACAACATCAACACAACACTAGGTCAGACAAAATCCGACCTCGTCAGACACCTACTCATCGGACAACTACTCAGGCGAGTAATAAGCCATATGGGATTTACCTCGAAAAGAAGTTCAGTCCCAACATGCTCCACTCAACATCCAAGTAAGAGTAATAACTCTCCACCTATCTGGATATCCAAATCATGATCCAGATCCAACACTACGTCAAACGACTATAGACGTCACGATCCCCGATCGTCACGACGTCCAAAGTCCTCAACCATTCCCCACATCTAAACAGATTAGTCAACGACGAGACACGCCGAGACTGTGGGTTACCACTGATTACCTCGTATCGATCCTTGTCATTGCACCGAGGAAAAATCAAAGATGATCCAAGACGATGACATCAAAACTCGTCCTATGTGAATACCACCAAACTCGCTGCATTCACCACGTCACGTAAACCAACATCGTCTGCCACCAAGCAGAAAATGAGAAATCTCAGTCACCTAACTTCGATATACTCATCTCCTCCTGATGGTCCAGAACAAATCCCGGGTCCACCAACCAATACACAATCAGTGTACGAGTGGCAACCAACAACATCTATATCATCAACGTCATCTACCATCATCAATTATGGTAGAATCCGAGAAGTCACCCAAAACGACTTCGACATACCCGTTACCAATGCGGAAAACTCGCATTCCACTCGTCACCTCAATCGCAACCTCTCGCGATTCCGAAGTTCCAACAAGATTGGAAACAACATACCCAGACATCAACCACTTGTACCCTAACTATCCGTGATCCACTCCCGAACCACAGATACCGAACATATGCCCATCTCGACGGAGTCGCTTCCCGACTCGTAACTCATCGCCATCACGATCACCGGCACCAGCACCAGCACTATCACCAGTATCAGTATCAGCACACCGTGTGCAAACTGACAATCCTGGATCTCCACTCATACCAAGCGACGATCGCGTACCTCTGCTCGTATAGGAGAAACTCTGTCTCCCTCGTACCCGACAACTCAGGGTACAGTTACCCTGACAGCTCATGCGAGAAAAGGAAAACGTTCCCCGAACGTCCCCGATTCCCAACAATCGTAACTACAACCACTCTCGGTAGTAGTGCCTGCTACACACTCGTGCAGACCTAACTACCAGGCACCGCTATCGAGACCCCGCATCCAACGGAATCACTCGCCCGTACCAAATACTCCGTATCCCCGCTCCGGAATTCCATCGACAAGTACCAACCCTGGTAACTTGTCCAACAATCTCTATCCTGTCGTAACTCGACTAAACCATTGTCGTCTACCAGGTCATTCACGACCTTAGTTGCACCAAACCACAACTAAGTAGCACGACAACCAACTCGGTCTAACCGATACGTACAACCCTGACTGCGAAGTGCAGTCCCAACACAAGCTGACATGACTAGACCGACTACCGAATCCAAATCCGAATAGTCGTCCAAGTCAAACCACCAGTCAACTCGCCTTCCCGAACCATACCTACCAAGGTAGGGTTCCACAATCACACCTAGAGTTCCTCGGAACCCAACTGCGAAAAGCAGTAACATCAACAACCTGACCGACCCCGCGGTCTTGACATCGTAAAAACGTCAATCCAATCCTACCGACAATCCAACTAGGATTCCCCGAAACCGACAACTAACTGCCGACCGTAGTAAATCCATTTAACTCAACATAATCCGACCATCTAATGGTCACAACATCGAGTCAGTCGTCGGAACCGATCCTACGACATCGTGAAGACGATCCCAACTAACCGTCTCACGATCACACTCCAGAATACGAACACGTTAATCCTTCCGTAGGGTCCCACACTGTCAACCTTGACAGAACTATGGCAACCCCAGCATCGAATGCCAAACCAAGGCATGCCAATCCTACTAACTATCGTACCGGCACCCCAACAATCAGGTTGACCACGAACTGCAGCCCCTTGAGATATCACATCCTCGACCTGCGTACATACTCCAAGAGCTACACGGTTGCTGGAATAGAGACAACCCCGCTCTGATACCACGTTGACAGGACCCATCCCAATCCCCCCGGGATTAGTGTGGGATGACCCTGCTCCCGTCTGACACGAAGTGTCAGACAAGGGATATTTTCGTCCTTTGCCCTCCCGGGCTATCAGAGTACGCCAGGATCCGGAGGAGGCATGGGATATCTCGGTCTCTGCTACAGTCCACATCCGATGTCAACCTGAAGGGCAGTCAAAATATTAAAAACTGTGAGTGGACAAAACAAGAGTTTATAAAAAAATTTAATAAGGAAGACATTTGTACCCTCCACTAAAAAGCATGCATGCATTCGAAAACCATTTATCCAAAACAAACCATATGTGGGACTAAGCCCAAAGCAGATATAAACCAAGGTCGAAAGGACCACAATGAAAACGACCATACGGGCCACTGCCCAAATCCTGTGCACACCTGTACACACCACATATCATATATCATATATCCATCACATACATATATATAAGTCACACAACCAATCCTGTCACGGTATCCAAAGCTACGCGCATGCTACCCAGGTCTCAATCCGAGTCTTCTCAAAGTCAAGATCAATGTCCGTAGACCACTGACCCTACCCGAGGTAATAGTAATCATAGCCTTCCTGAGAGTAAGGAACCCAACTGGGGGGTGACTCCACTCAGTCGGTGCTCCGTGACTACTCCGGGGTCCACCCAGGCCAACGACCGTCCCCGGAGGAGATAATAGAAGTAAAGGAAGGTAGACGAACATATATATACATAACATAAACATTCATGACCGGTTCCCCTGAACCGTCATGATCCATAATATCCATAATCAGGTAACATGCCGGTTCCCATAAACCGTCATGTACCGTAATAACATAACCAGGTAACATGCCGGTTCCCATAAACCGTCATGTACCATAATAACCAACAAGGGTTCATGCCGGTTCCCATAAACCGTCATGAACCATGATACCATAACAAGGGTTCATGCCGGTTCCCATGAACCGTCATGAACCTGGGAATCCATTTAAGGTTCCCTGACCTGAAATCAAAACCGTAAAGTGATTGGGTCTCGTACCCGAACATAGGACACCAACTGGGCACCGTGCCCGGTATCTGAGGTCATAAGCCCGAGACAAAACCAAATGGGTCTCATACCCGAGCTTATCCTTTTGAAATCCAAATCCAGTTCATTTAAATCAATAAAGACATACAGACCCGTATAAGCACCGTATAAGGCCGAAACCTCGAAATACGTGCTTATACGTAACCACATACAAATGCACCCATGGCATCATCAAACAAGTAATAAAACATATAATAACATTTATGCATGCACCAATTTAGAAAACAAGGTCCACTCACAGACCGTCCGAGCTGCCGCCTCGATTTGCGTGCCATACGGCTCCCCGAGCCGATCACCGTCACCGGGACTCCCAAACCTGTCCAAATCGTAATAGAAGGTTACTAACTACTTAATTAACCTCCTACCAAAGCCCCGTAATTTTCCCGTATTTTTAACTATTTTTAATCCCGAACCTAAACCTTCCGATGCCCCGAAACATCTCGAGACGGTGTCCGATCGACACGAAACCAGTCCCAAAATGTTCGTTACATCGAATAGATGATTTCGTATGTTGAACACATCCCCAGAAACCCCACCACGCGCTGCCACGCGACGCCCAAAGGCCCCTGCGCGTGGGCTCACGCGCCGGTGAACAGTGCATCTTCCCCAGCGATCGAACCGGTCCGACCGGGCCAGTCCGGTTTTCTCTGCAATTCCGGTCTAACTGGACCGGCGTGACCGGTCCAGGCCCCTACACTCTTCATTTGTCGTCCGTTTTCCTCCATTCCAATTCCTAAATTCCTATTTTAATGTTTTCTATCAATCCCAATTAACAAAACTATCAAAAACCTACCGAAACCTATGGTTCCAACATGGAGCTCACGGCCCTGTTTTTCCCAGCCGTTCCCACGACCTCCTCCGCCGTGAACCAGCCTCCAAACCGTCCAAGAATCATCCTAGCAACCCACTAATCCTATCCTAAACATCCAATACAGCCTATAACATCAAAATCAATTAAAAAGGGAATTTGAGCCTTACCGTGCACCTGCACGGGTTCGTGGCTTCGGCCTTGCACGGTGGCGTCACCTGGCCGGCCACCGTCCTCCACCATCATCTCATCACTCTCTAGTCTCTCCAGTAAGCATCTAAGGTCAAGGGTTGAAGATTGTAATGGGTTTGGGGTCTCCTGAGATCGGGTGAAAGGGTTGGAAGAAAAAATGGAAAATGGATGCACGGTGAATGGGTTTGGTGCATGAGTGGGTGGGGTTGGCCAGTGGATGGGTGACAAGTGTCACTCATCCATTGGGCCTCCATTAAATATCTGGGCCCACTAGAGACAAAACTGCACTTTTTGTCTCGTAAAACGTGCCGTCGTGAATAGTAACTGGGAACTTCCGTGAACCGTAACTTCGCCGTCGAACGTCCGAATTCGACGTGCCGCCTGTCTATGGATTCGTATCGTCCTTATCTACGTAATGGTCTTCGGCCCTCGGCCATCGGACCTCCCGGTCAAAAAGTCAACTTTTGACCTCCTATTCACCCAAATTACCAAAATGCCCCTAAACTTCCGAACGTCATAACTTCTTCCTCGAACGTCGGAATTGAACGTGCCACCTGTCTATGAACTCGTGACGTCACGAACTACGTCACGGTCATCAGTCAAAGTCCATTTGACCGCCCGAATGAAAAGTCAACGGTTTGCCACCATCAGGGGCAAAACGGTCATTTCGCATCGTTCGTCCGATTTCGCTCTACTAATCACGGATTAGCCTCACTAATCGTGATTAGTCACTAATCTAATCTAGGAATTTGGGACGGGTCGTTACAAACGACCCTCCCCGGAGGAGATAATAAAAGTAAAGGAAGGTATATGAATACATATATATATACATAACATAAACATTCATGCCCGGTTCCCTTGAACCGTCATGATCCATAACATCCATTAACCAGGGTTCATGTCGGTTCCCATAAACCGTCATGAACCAGAATGACCTGACAAAGGTTCATGCCGGTTCCCATAAACCGTCATAAACCCGGAAATCCATGTAGGGTCCCTGACCCGAAATCATCAGTGTAAAACAACTGGGTCTCGTGCCTGAACATATGACTCAACTAGGCACCGTGCCTGATATCTAAGGGTCAGTCACGACTCCGATCATAGTGATGTGTGCAACCATCCATCCAGGACCGCCCTCAATCCTGGTATGTCGCTGTGAACGTATCAACCGACGCGACCACAACAAGATCATGGTGCACTCATCACCGATCGCTATCCTGAACCGTCAGAACTCCGAAGTCGAGCCTCCCCAGGCTACCCGACCACGAATCATGCATCGTGACCTCTCCGAAAGGAACACATCCCAATCCGGAGGCGAGCGTCGTATCATCGATCGTCGTGCACATAGCACTCGTCGCGACCACGATTTAGACCCGAAGGATGTAAATAGCGTCATATGTCCGAGACAAAACCAAATGGGTCTCATACCCGAGTTTATCTTTTTAGAAATCCAAAACCAGTTCATTTAGACCAATAAAAAAATACAGACCTGTATAGGCACCGTATAGCGTCGAAACCTCGAAATACGTGCCTATACATAACCACACATCCAAATGCACTCATAGCATCACAAACAAGTATTTAAAACAAATAATAAACATTTATGCATGCACCAATTTAGAAAACAAGGTCCACTCACAGACCGTCCGAGCTGCCACCTCGATTTGCGTGCCATGCGGCTCCCCGAGCCGATCACCATCACCGGGACTCCCAAACCTGTCCAAATTTTAATAGAAGGTTACTAACAACTTAATTAACCTCCTACCAAAGCCTCGTAATTTTCCCGAACTTTTAACTATTTTTAAACCGACCCTAAACCTTCCGACACCCCAAAAACTATCGGAATGATGTCCGATTGACACGAAACCAGTCCCAAAATGTTCGTTACATCAAATAGAAGATTTCCCATGTTGAACACTTCCCAAAATTATGGCCCACGCACCCTCACGTGCCCCTAGAAGGTCGAAAACACTATTTATCACCATCAACCTTGGAAAACCGGTTTTTCTAGTTTTCCTGGACCGGTCCGCACTGTGCTGAACCGGCGTGACCAGTTCAGCGTTCCTCCGTCCTCATTTTCGGTCTGTTTGCTCCCATTTTAATTCCTAAATTCCTATTTCTTCATTTCCTATCTAAACCAATTCATTAAACTGGCTAAAACAGCACAAAACCCATGGTTTAATTATGAACCAAACGGTTCAATATTTCCAAAACTCACCCACGGCTGCCCAGCCGTCCAACCACCATAGAAACCTTCCTAAAACAATACTAGCAACCTATTTTATTCATTAAAACCATTAAAAACCAACCATAACTTCAAAAATGGAAAATGGATTAAAATGGGCATAACTGGGTACCTCACGGGTTCTTGCCTCCACGCCGCCGTCCACGGAGGTTCTGGCCATCCAGGCCGGCCACCTCAGCTCCCTCAGTCTCCCTGGTCCTCTGCCTGGTCATGGGTGTAGGTTGGATGGATTTTGGTTTGCACGGATGGGAGGAAAAGGGTGAGATCGGGTGAATGGTTTTGAATGAGGAAAATGGAATGGTTTGCACGGTGCATGAATGAAATAGGGTGCCCATTGGATGGGTGACACTTGTCACTCATCCATTGGGCATCAGGACAAATATCTGGGCCCACTAGAGTCCAAAAGTGAACTCTTCTCGTAATTCGTGCAATAGTGCACTTGAACTTCCGTGAACCGTAACTTCGCCGTCGAACGTCCAAATTCGACGTGCCACCTGTCTATGGATTCGTATCGTCCTTATCTACGGAACGGTCTGCGGACCTCGGCCATCGGAACTCTTGGTCAAAAATTTAACTATTTGGCCCTTTTAACCAAAATTACCAAAATGCCTCTAAACTTCCTAACGTCATAACTTCTTCCTCGAACGTTGGAATAGAACGTGCCACCTGTCTATGAACTCATGACGTCACGAAGTACGTCATGGTCATCGGTCAATGTCCATTTAACCGCCCGAAAAAAAAGTCAACGTTTTGCCCACGCCCAAGGGCAAAACGGTCATTTCGCATCGTTCGTCCGATTTCGTTCTAATCACGGATTAGCCTCACTAATCGTGATTAGTCACTAATCTAGTCTAGGAATTTGGGACGGGTCGTTACAACCTTCCCTCAATTAATTTCATCCTCGAAATTCCAACCATTCTTCCCTCCTTAATTTAGTTTCATTCTTGAAACTTCACTATCCTGATTCCACAACCACCTCGTGGAAAGTAGAATCAACCGCAAAACACGTGTACACTAGTACACCCACTAGTCAACATAAACCTCGTTTGCAACTAGACGTACCACTAACGCTCTCGTCGTATCGACTACATTCGACCACGTCGAATGACAGAAGTCGTACGGTCCAAACTGACCCCACTTGTCAGATCTACCATTTCGCTGACACAACCAACTAGATGGTTCCTTTCTCAATCATCAATCTATCCTGCTATCTGCTCCCACAGGGAGTCACCAAATCTCACTCAACGATCCACGCTGACACCTCCGACAAACCGTCACCACTTGACAATCGCCAGTCGAAAGCTAACACTATACACCCTTGTGGTTACACTAACCACCAACTTACTCAACCTTGAGTGAACACTTACCCACAAAACATTTCACTCAATATGTGTGTAACTACCCATCAGAAATACCATGACCCAATGCACAGTATCCAATGTCTAGTCCACGACCTCAACTAATCTGATCGTATCGGAACCAATCCGACTACCAATACGTTTCACCAACGTACTATTAGTATAACCTGTATATTGTCACCAGGCACCACAAGTATGCCCAGTATCGTACCCTGGACAACGTACAAAGTACATACATCTACCCATCAATCAGCCTACAACCACCTAGGTTGTAGCCAATCACGTTTTAATAATGGAGTCCATCTGTCCAATCCCGTACCAGACAGATCAAAAACTCCGACCCATCATCTATTTCCAAATCAGAATCCGAATCCGCAACTTCGTAAGAAATCCCGAATCCAGACTCAGAAATCATATCCATAACCATGTCCAAATCCGAATCCGAAATCATTATTCTGTAAGCTAGCATTTGGAATAACCATTCCGAACCCAAATCCATAAAAGAAAATCCATAGTCAAGCTTCAGAATCAAATCCTGAATCGTCACCCAGAATCCGATTCCAAAACCCAAATCCAGAAATCCTCTTTCAAGTTCGAAAATCAAATCCTGAATCGTCATCCAGAAATCTGATTCGAAAACTCAAAATCTCATTCACGTCTACCGAGACGTACCAAAACTAAACCTCTCGGTTACCTGCTCAACCGATTACCCTATTACCATCGATTGACTTCATAGGGAAGCCAATCACAATATCAACACATTTCTAAGGCTGACCATATCCGACCACGTCAGAAACCTACTCGCTCGAGTAACAAGCCATATGAGATTTACCTCAAAAAGAAGTTCAGTCCCATCATGCTCCACTCAAACATCCCAGTAAGAGTGATAAACTCTCCACCTATCTGAATCATCAAGATCACGATCCAGATCCAACACTACGTCAACCGACCATAGACGTCACGATCCCCGATCGTCACGACGTCCAAAGTCCTCAACCATTTCCCACATCTTAAATACATCAGTCAACGACGAGACACGTCGAGACTGTGGGTTCTCATTGATTACCTCATATCAATCTTTATCCTTCCACCTAGGAAAAACCAAAGATGATCCAAAATAATGACATCAAAACTCATCCTACGTGAATGCAACCAAAACTCGCTGCATTCACCACACCATGTAACCCAACATCTTCTGCCACCCAGCAGAAAATGAGAAATCTCAGTCACCTAACTTCGAAATACTCATTACTAATGCTGAAAGCCCTCATTCTCCTCATCACCTCAATCGCAACCTATCACGATTCTGAAATTCCAACAAGATTGGAAACAACATACCCGGACATCAACCACGTGTCCCCTAACCAATTTAACTCTATCTGAGATCCACTCTGGGACCACAGACACCGAACATATGCACATCACGATGGATGTGACTCAACGTCATCACAATCACCGGCACCAGCACCAGCACGAGTACCAGCACCAACGCACTATCACCTGCACTAGTATCAGCACACATACATCCATACTAGTAGTAGCACACCGTGTGCAAAACTAACAACCCTGGATCTCCGCTCATCCCGAGCAACGACCTTGAACCTCTGCTCGTTTTGGAGAAACTCTGCCTCCATCGTACCCAACACCTCTAGGTACAGTCACCCTGATAACTCATACGAGAAAAGGAAACGTCCCTGAGCGTCACCGATCCCCAACAACCGTAACTACAACCATCCTCAGTAGTAGTGCCTGCCACAGACTCGTGCAGACCCAACTACCAGACATCACAATCGAGATTCGCGTCCAACGGAATCAATCGATCTTACCAACTACTCTGTATCCCCGCTCCGGGATTCCATCGACAAGTACCAACCCTAATAACTTGTCCAACCAATCACTAACCAGTAGTAACTCGACTCAACCAATGTCGTCTACCAGGTCGCCCACGACCTTAGTTGCACCAATAGCCCATCACAACTAAGTAGTACGACAACCAACTAAGTCAAACCGATAAGTAAAACCTCGACTGCAGAATGCAGTCCCAACACAAGCTGATATGACTAGACCGACTAACGAATCCAAATCCGAATAGTCGTCCAAGTCAAACCACTCGTCAACTCACATTTCCGAACCATACCCATCCTACCCTAGGATTCCACATTTACAACTAGAGTTCCTCGGAACCCAACTGCGAACTGCAGTAAAATCGACAATCCAACCGACCCCGCGGTCTTGACATCGTAAGGACGTCAATCCAATCATACCGTAAGTCTAAATAAGATTCCACGAATCTGGCTGCTCCCAAGAGCACAGCCACCGAACACAACAAGATCCGAACATCGAATAATCGCAACTTCCAACCAGTCGTCGAAACCGATCCTACGACATCGTGAGAGACGATCCCAACTAACCGTCTCACGATCACAATCTAACGTACGAATACGTTCATCCTTCCGTAGGTCCCACACAGTCAACCTTGACAGAAATATGGCAACCCTGGCATCCAATGCCGAACCAAGATATTTCACGATACAGTCCTACTAACTATCATACTGGCACCCCAACTATCAGGTTGATGACGAACTGCAGCCCTATTGAGATATCACATCCTCGACCTGCGAAAGGAGTAGTACGCAAAACACGCTCTGGAATTCAGAGTAACACGATCAACCCTGCTTTGATAAGCATCCTATGAGCAATCTTATGCTCTGATACCACGTTGACAGGACCCATCCTAATCCCCCCCGGGATTAGTGCAGGATGAACATGCTCCCGTCTGACACGAAGTGTCAGACAAGGATATTTCCGACTTTTAACCTCTCGGGATATCAGAGTACGCCAGGATCCGGAGGAGGTATGTGATATCTCAGTCTCTGCTACAGTTCACATCCGATGTCAACCTGAAGGGCAGTCAAAACATTAAAAACTGTGAGTGGACAAAACAAAAGTTTATAAAAACATTAAATAAGAGAAGACATTTGTACCCTTCACTAAAAAGCATGCATTCATTCGAAAACCATTTAACCAAAGAAACCATATGTGGGACTAAGCCCAAAACTATAATGAAATAGACCATACGGGCCACTGCCCAAATCATAAAGAAACCAATAAGGGACTCAGCCCAAAACCATAACCATACTGAAATCAAGTACACGAGCTCCTGCTCAAATCTTGTATCCACATAACATATATCATATTTATATCACATACACATATAATTCACACAACCAATCCTGTCATGGTTTCCAAAGCTACGCGCGTGCTACCCAGGTCTCAATCCGAGTCTTCTCAAAGTCAAGATCAATGTCCGCAGACCACTGACCCTACCTGAGGTAATAGTAATCATAGCCTTCATGAGAGTAAGGAACCTAACTGGGGGGTGACTCCACTCAGTCGGTGCTCCGTGACTACTCCGGGGTCCACTCAGGCCAACGACCCTCCCCGGAGGAGATAATAGAAGTAAAGGAAGGTATATGAATACATATATATACATAACATAAACATTCATGCTCGGTTCCCTTGAACCGTCATGATCCATAGCATCCATTAACCAGGGTTCATGTCGGTTCCCATAAACCATCATGAACCAGAATGACCTGACAAAGGTTCATGCTGGTTCCCATAAACCATCATGAACCCAGAAATCCATGTAGGGTCCCTGACCCGAAATCATCAGTGTAAAACAACTGGGTCTCGTGCCCGAACATATGACTCAACTGGGCACCGTGCTCGATATATAAGAGTTAGTCACGACTCCGATCATAGTGATGTGTGCAACCATCCATCCAGGACCGCCCTCAATCCTGGTATGTCGCCGTGAACGTATCAACCGACGCGACCACCACAAGATCATTGTGCACTCATCACCGATCGCTATCCTGAACCGTCAGCACTCCTAAGTGGAGTCTCCCCAGGCTGCCCGACCACGAATCGTGCATCGTGACCTCTCCGGAAGGAACACATCCCAATCCGGAGGCGAGCGTCGTATCGTCGATCGTCGTGCACATAGCATCCGTCGCGACCACGATTTAGACCCGAAGGTCGTAAATAGCGTCATATGTCCGAGACAAAACCAAATGGGTCTCATACCCGAGTTTATCTTTTTAGAAATCCAAAACCAGTTCATTTAGACCAATAAAGAAATACAGACACGTATAGACCCGAAGGTCGTAAATAGCGTCACACATCCAAATGCACTCATAGCATCACAAACAAGTATTTAAAACATATAATAAACATTTATGCATGCACCAATTTAGAAAACAAGGTTCACTCACAGACCGTCCGAGCTACCGCCTCCATTTGCGTGCCATACGGCTCCCTGAGCCGATCACCATCACCGGGACTCCCAAACCTGTCCAAATTTTAATATTAGATTACTAACTACTTAATTAACCTCCTACCAAAGCCCCGTAATTTTCCCGAACTTTTAACTATTTTTAAACCGAGCCTAAACCTTCCAACATCCTGAAAACTATCGGAACGATGTCCGATTGACACGAAACCAGTCCCAAAATGTTTGTTACATCGAATAGAAGATTTCCCATGTTGAACACTTCCCAAAATTATGGCCCACGGGCCCTCATGCACCCCTAGAAGGTCGAAAACACTATTCATCACCATCAACCTTGGAAAACCGGTTTTTCTGGTTTTCCCGGACCGGTTCGCACTGTGCTGAACCAGCGTGACCGGTTCAGCGTTCCTCCGTCCTCATTTTCGGTCTGTTTTCTCCCATTTTAATTCCTAAATTCCTATTTCTTCATTTCCTATCTAACCCAATTCATTAAACTAGCTAAAACCGCACAAAACCCATGGTTTAATTATGAACCAAACGGTTCAATATTTCCAAAACTTACCCACGGCTGCCCAGCCGTCCAACCACCATAGAAACCTTCCTAAAAATATCCTAGCAACCTATTTGATTCATTAAAACCATTAAAAACCAACCATAACATCAAAAATGGAAAATGGATTAAAATGGGCATAACCGGGTACCTCACGGGTTCTTGCCTCCACGCCGCCGTCCACGGAGGTTCTGGCCATCCAGGCCGGCCACCTCAGCTCCCTCAGTCTCCCTGGTCCTCTGCCTGGTCATGGGTGTAGGTTGGATGGATTTTGGTTTGCACGGATGGGACGAAAAGGGTGAGATCGGGTGAATGGTTTTGAATGAGGAAAATGGAATGGTTTGCTCGGTGCTTGAATGAAATAGGGTGTCCATTGGATGGGTGACACTTGTCACTCATCCATTGGGCATCAGGACAAATATCTGGGCCCACTAGAGTCCAAAAGTGAACTCGTCTCGTAATTCGTGCAATAGTGCACTTGAACTTCCGTGAACTGTAACTTCGACGTTGAACGTCCAAATTCGACGTGCCGCCTGTCTATGGATTCGTATCGTCCTTATCTACGTAACGGTCTTCGACCCTTGGCCATCGGACCTCTTGGTCAAAAAGTCAACTATTTGGCCCTTTTAACCAAAATTACCAAAATGCCCCTAAACTTCCTAACGTCATAACTTCTTCCTCGAATGTCGGAATTGAACGTGCCACCTGTCTATGAACTCATGACATCACGAACTACGTCACGATCATCGGTCAAAGTCCATTTGACTGCCCGAACGAAAAGTCAACATTTTGCCCACGCCCAAGGGCAAAACGGTCATTTCGCATCGTTCGTCCGATTTCGCTCAACTAATCACGGATTAGCCTCACTAATCGTGATTAGTCACTAATCTAGTCTAGGAATTTGGGACGGGTCGTTACAGCTGTAGTCTTTGTTCACCACAAACCCATAATGCACGGACCCGCCATCGACACTTGCCTCCAAGGCAGAAAATACCACCAAGACCACGAGGTAGAACCAGGAATGATGCAGATACTGCTGCTCCAAATGTAAGTCCACTTTTCACTTATTTATGCAATGTCACATTTAGTTTTATATCTAATTACTTTTGTTTCAATTTAGACTCAAGGATCATCCACATCAACTCGAAGGACACTTCAGAAAAAAATCATCCTAACAAAACTGCATCAAATCAGGTATATATTAACTTTTGTGCTGGTTGCAACATTGTCTGATTCATGATTTCTCCTTATGTAGGATCATAGTTAGGACTTAACAAGTGCTAGTTGTAGTGAGAGTGAATTGAGAAGAAGTAAAAGGAGAAAACAACATTGATTTGAAGTGCTTGACAATGGTGAAATAGATAGGGAGTAGAGAATAGTGGAGGCCTGTAATTTTTTGTGGTTCCCATGTATGTGATCATACTGGTTGAATGCTTGAATGCTTGGGACCTCAATTTGTTTGTGGAAATTTAGCTAGGTTATTAAGTAGGTTTGAAACTCTATGAATCCTTTGACAATTTGGTTGAATGATTGCCATTTATGTGTAACGACCCGTCCCGATTTTCGGGATTAATTTATTAATCAATTATGGATTAATGTGACTAATCACTGATTAGTCGAGATAATACGGACGGACAGTGTGAAATGACCGTTTTGCCTCAAGAATTGGGTAAAATATTGACTTTTGACCTGGATGGTCAAATGCACGAAAACCGATGACTGTTACGTAGATCGAATCAATACGAGTCCGTAAATAGACGACACATCGGAATCGGAGTCCGTACGAGGAAGTTATGGTTCAGAAAAGGAATCGAAACTATTCACGCAAATCGAGGAAGTGTACAGTTGGATTAATTGGATTGGTTCAAATACCTGGGATGACCAATTTATGAGTGACAAGTGTCACTCATCTAATTGGCCCATTACCCCAAACATTGGGATCCTTATTTCACCTTCATCTCCTTTGTTTGTTCAAACATGTTAACCCAAACCTATACACCAAATCCCACACCCCCAACCCTCAATCCTCATATATTGCTTCTGGGCCATGAAGGAATGTTGGAGAGGAGACTTAGACGATGAGAATGGTGGCCACGGCGGAGCAACGACGCCGAGGTAAGCCCCAAACCCGTGAGCCCTGTTTTCGGGTCAAAAATGGTGGAAGTAGTTTTATTGGTTGATGATGGATTTGGTGATTAGGATGATGTTCCTGAGGTCGAGATGAGTCGGTTGGGACTGGTTTCGAGGATCGAGGTGGCCGGAGTCGACGGCAGAACGAGGTTGCAAGGGTCGTCAATGTTCATCGATCGGGAAGGTAATTTCAAGCCATTGTTTTAGATTTCTAGGTTGATGGATCCCTTGGGAAGGATGAGACGAAGCTGTAGGAGGAAACAGGCAGGAGTTTAGTGGTCAGACGGTGGAGAACTGACACGACCCATCCTAATCCCCCGGGATTATCGCCAGATGTACCATGCTCCCGTCTGACACGAAGTGTCGGACAAGGGATAACTAAACACCTCAGCCTGACTGGGGCTTCCAGAGTGTGCCAGGATCAATGGAGGAGTGCGATGTCTTGGTCTCCGCTACAGCCTGCTTCTGTGATCAACCTGAAGGGCATTAAAACCATTAAAAACTGTGAATGGACAAAAATCAATAAGTTCATAAAACACATTTCATAATGCCCTTCACTAAAAAGTATGCATGCATTCGAATTAGTAATCAAACCATTAACTTGAATAAATCATTAGGGCCTTAGCCCAAAAACCGTAAATCCAAACATATGTGGGAACTCAGCCCAAAATCATAAAATACCAAAATCCGTAAATCCAGAGCCAAATGGGCCACTGCGCAAATCCATAAGCACAAATCCATAAACACGGAAATACCATTTCATAAATCCAATGATCCATATTTACCAAATAACCATCCTCGGAATCCTAGATGCCTAGCGTCCCAAACGCTTGACATCCTCGACGTCATATCTCACGGTAAAAGCAACGCGTGCTGCTTGGGGTCTCTCCGGGTCTATATCTCTGACATCCCAGATGTGTCACGACCCATCCCAATCCCCCCCGGGATTAACACGGGATGTTTCATGATCCCATTTGACACGAAGTGTCAGACAAGGGATAATTCAAACCTTCAACCCGACCTGCTTTGAGAACGCACCAGGATCCGGTGAAGGAGTGTGATGTCTCGGTCTCTGCTACAGTCCACATCTGTGATCAACCTGAAGGGCATTAAAAACCAGAATAGACTGTGAGTGGACGAAAATCAATAACTTCATAAAAACACATTTATCTCAAAAAGACATTTATGCCCTTCACTAAAAAGCATGCATGCATACGAAAAACCATTTATCGAATCATATGTTCAAATAACCATTATTAGGGTCTCAGCCCAAATTCCGTAAATCCAAATCATACGAGCCCCTATCCAAAACCATTTTACAATTCCATAATTCATTTCAAGTATAGATGGGGACTCAGCCCAAAACCGTAAATCCCAGTATATGGGTCGTTGCCCAAATCCATTTACTATTCATAAAAAACAATTTCACAAATCCAAGAAATCATGTTTACCATATATCATATAATCAATCCTGTCACGGTTTCCAAAACTACGTGCATGCTACTCGGGGTCTCAAATCCCACCTCTCACCAAGGTCCACCCAAGTCAATGTTCGCAGATCATTGACCCTCCCTAGGGGTTATAATCCATAAGCCTTCCTGAGAGTAAGGTACCCAACGGGGCGACTCCACTCAGTTAGTGCTCCGTGACTACTCCGGGGTCCACCCAGGCCAATGACCCTCCCTAGATGAGACAATCCATAAATAAAGGATGGTATATGAAAAACCATTTTGTAATCATTCTCAAAACCTTTCAAACCTTTCAAACCTTTCAAAGGATCTATGCCCGGTCCCCATAAACCGTCATGAAACCAAAAATTCATTCTTTCCAAATCCAAATCCAATTAGGATCTCCAAACCCGAAATCACATTTATAAACCGTAACTGGGACTCATGCCCGATATCGTAACCAACTGGGCCTCAAGCCCAGTCATGTAAACCAACTGGACCTCAAGCCCGATTTCGTAAACCAACTAGGCCTCCGACCTGATTCGTAAACCAACTGGGCCTCGAGCCCGATTCGTAAACCAACTGGGCCTCCGGTTCGATGCCTTATTAAATTAAATGGACTCCAAATCCATGAGTTCGTAAATCAAATGGGTCTCCTGCCCGATTCCATATTTTCAAATCCGAAATCAATTCACCAACCAGTTGAGCCTCTAACCCGATAATGTAACTAAATGGACTTCAAGTCCGAGGGTTTCCAAAAAAAATTGGTCTCGTGCACGAGTTTACCTTTTCAAATCCAAAACCATTTCATTGAACCATTATAAGCACGTATAATCAGCGTAAAACCACAAACCTCGATATACGTGCAAATACGTAAATTGCTTAGAAATACGTGTAATCATGTAAATCACTAATCCACAATCATCATGATAGAAATCATATTTATAAAACATATAACACATTTATGCATGCATCACAGTTTAGAAATCAAGATCCACTCACAGACCGTCCTATGTTGCCGCCTTGATATGCGTGCCAAAACGCTTTCGCGTGCTAATTACCATCATCGGGACTCCCAAACCTGTCCAAATCACACTAGAGGGTTACTAACTACCTCATTAACCTCTCATTAAAGCCCCGTAATTTTCTAGAATTTTTAACTGTTTTTAAACTCGATCCTAAACCTTCGGACATTCCGAACTATATCAAAACGATGTCTGATCGACACGAAACTAGTCCCAAAATGTTCGTTACATCGAATAGATGATTTCACACGTTGAAAGTTTCCCCAAAAGACCCTTCACGAGCCCCCACGGGCAGCTTATACCCCCTGCGCGTGAAAACCACGCGCGACACTGTTCAACTCCTTCTACCTCTAGCAGACCAGTCCGGTCCGTCCGATCCAACTGGACCGGCATGACCGGTTCGGGCCTATTCCTCTCGTGTTTTCGGTCCATTTCCTTCCATTTTCATTCCTAAAATTTCCTCTAATCAATTTATGAAGTCAAAACATGAAACCAAGTCTAAAAACCATACCTTTAATTTCATCCTTGAACCAGCCGACCGCCATCTCGTTGGTTTCCCATCAATCCGACCACCGTTGGCAACCATTTCAGGTCCATTAGGTCCATAGTAACTCCCAAAATACTTTTCCATCAATAAAACCATTCAACAATCACCTAAAACTAAATCTCCAATTTTGAACACAAAACACACCTTCCATGGATTCTCCAGCCACCGTCCAAGACAGCGCAAGCTGTGACCACCATTCTCCTCGTCTCACTTTACTCTTCCTTTTTTTCATTTACATTTCAGGGGCTATGCATGGGTTTTGTAGGGGTTATGGCTGGGTTGGGGTTCGGGTTTTACAGAAGAAAATGAAGACGATGATCGCGGGAAGGAGAGAGAAAATGAAGGGAAAAAAATTAATTAAAAATGGACCAATCATTTCCAAGATCCCATTTTTAGGGAAAAAGTCACCAATGGGATGAGTGACACTTTTCACTCATCCAAGGGCCCCACACAAATATATGCCCAATCAGATTTTAATTATTATTTTATTCGGATCCCGAGATGTAAATCCCCGATTTCACTCCCGTGACCATAACTTCTCCGTTCGACGTGCCACTTGTCTACGGACTTATGACATCCTAAACTACGTCACGGTCATCGGTCCTCGTACATTTGACTCCCTGAGTCAAAAGTCAACATTTTGCCCAATCTAGAAGCAAAACGGTAATTTTACATCGTCCATCCGATTTCACTCACTAATCACCAATTAAACTCACTAATCCTCCATTAGTCACTAATCTAATGACAAAATTCGGGACGGGTCGTTACAATATGTCTGACGTCTGAGACGTCTAATCATAGCAATCTTGTTCCTGAGTCACTATACGGTCTGGTCGCTCCGCGCAGTGACCACTCGCAGGCAATGCACCGTGACTTCCCCAGTGTCCCAGACACCTGGAGGAGACCATCCACATATCCTCTTATCAAGATGGTTTATGGAAAACAGTTTTATAAAGCCATTACAAAACATCTCAAAGGGCCCTACCCGAAATTTACTTAAAACAATCACAAATCTATAATTCCAAAACCATTCAGGGTCCCCGGCTCGAAATCACATTTATAAATCACAATTGGGCCTCATGCCCGATTTCATAAACCAACTGGGCCCCGGCCCCATCACATAACTCAAATGGATCTCGGCCAGATTTCGTAAACCAACAGGGCCCCTAGCTCGATAATATAACTCAAATAGACTCCAAGTCCGAGGTTTTCCAAAACAAATGGGTCACATGCCCGAGTCATCTTTCCAATTCCAAAAGCATTTCATCAAGCCATCACTAAAACCACAAGCACGTAAAACTACAGTAAAACCATAAACATCGATATACGTGCAAATACGAAAATCATCTCGAAATACGTGCAAATATGAAAATCACCAATACCACAATCATCATCATAGAAATTACATATATAAAACATATAAAACAGTTATGCATGCATCATAGTTTAGAAAACAATGTCCACTCACAGACCATCCTACGTTATCGCCTTGATACGAGTGCGATATGCCCTTCCGATCCACACCACTATCACCGGGACTTCCAAACCTATCCAAACCATACTAGAGGGTTACTAACTACCCCATTAACCTCTCATTAAATCCCCAAAATTTTCCCAAAATTTTAAACGTATTTTACATAGGCTTTAAACCTTCGGACACCTAAAACTACCCCCGAAACGGTGTCCGATCGACACGAAACCAGTCTCAAAATGTTCATTACGTCGAAAGGATGATTTCACATATTGAACACTTACCCAAAAAGTCCCCCATGCGCCGCCCAAAGGTGTTATGCGTGAGACTCACGCGCCTACACTGTTCATCACCTTCAACCTCAGGTGAACCAGTCTGATCCGTCCAACCTGCACAGCTGGTCCAACTAAACCGGCGTGACCGATTCAGCCCCTTGACTTCTATATTTTCGGTTCGTTTTCATCCATTTTCAATCCTAAACCTTCATCTAATCATTCCTAATCGATTTATGATTTCAAAAACAAGAAAACATCCCAAGATCATACCTTCCCATTTGTTTGTTCGAACCAGCTAATTTCCCCCGTCCGTTTTCCAAGATTCCGGCCACCACCGTCCGTCCTCTTTGTCCTAAAACACTTGTACAACCTCCACAATCACGTTCCAACCATTAAAATCATTCAACCAAATCCAAAACTCAAATTCCAATTTTGAAACACCAAGCATACCGTTCATGGCCTCGCCAGCCACCGTCCACGATGGCTCGAACCGTGGCCACCACTAGCATCGTCACACTTCACTCTCTCACTTCCATTAATAGGGATTAAAGGGCCATAGGGAATGGGTTTACATGGTTTGGACCCTTCACGGGTTTTGGGAGAAAACGAAGAATGATCGATCAAAGGGGAGACAGAAATATCCCACCTTGTGGGGGAATGGGCCAATCAGATAAGGGAGAGGTGTTACTCACTGATTGGTCCACCCAGATTTCCAATCCAATCCAAACCTGCCACATGTCAGTTTCACGGTTTGCATGAATAGTGTCATAAAACGTTCTAGACCCGTAACTTCTCCGTCGAACCTCCGATTTCGACATACCGCCTATCTACGTACTCGTAATGTCCCGATCTATGTAACGGTCCTCGGTCCTCGTACGTTTGACTCCCCGAGTCAAATGTCAACATTTTACCCAATTCTAGGGGCAAACGATCATTTTACACCATCCGTCCGAATTCACTCAACTAATCCCCGATTAGTCATTCTAAATTCATGATTAATTAAAACTTACTCCCGATATTCGGGACGGGTCGTTACAACCTTCCCCCTTAACAAATTTAGTCCTCGAAATTCCAAATAACCCAGTTCCACATCCACATCGTGGAAAAAAAAGCTCAGTTTCACCGTTAGGTTTAACATCCCATGTATACGTCTACACCCATTAACCAGCATAATACTTGTCTGCACCCAGACGTTCCACTAATACTCATGTCGCATCGTCTACAATCGACCACTTCGGGTGAAATTGATCACATGTTCTGAGTTGATACCTCCAGACAATTCTACCATTACGCTGACACATTCATCTTGACGGTTCCTATCAATCGCCAATCCACCCTAACATCTGCTCCCACTAGGAGTCACCAACTCTCCCTCATCAATCCACACTAACACACCTAGCTAAATTGTCACCACTAGCCAGTCGCAAATCAATCCAACATCTCTCCCACACCGAGAGTTATCAAATCTCACACTTTCTCTGCATTTCCTGAATTTTACCACATCAACATCACACATCCCAAAATATCGCACTCAGTTGGCACTCACGGCTCCAAGGTTACAAATCGAGTCATCGACACACCCTGTCTCACTCAAAAGTCACACTAAGGTACCTCGTACCAAAATTTCCTCATAACTCCATGCTGCCATTAGTGAGAGTCATAGAGAAATCGCCCCACGCAAGGCAACCCATGGTTACACTAACCAACAACTCACTCAACCTGAGTATACGTATACCAACATCTCACTCCACCTGTGTGTAACTGGACTCTATTAAATACCTAACCAATAGTGATAACACATCCCAACTCTAGGGTTCCACTAGCCATCCAAGGCTCTGAGCACCCGCTCATACAATCACTGAACTCATCACTATCACTCTATCCCAGTGCATAGTATCCAAAGTCCAGTTCACGTCCACAACCAATCCAATGATATCAGAACTAAGTCGACTACCAACACGTTCATCAACATACCACTGGTATATCCTATATACCGTCACCAGGCACCACTCAGGCTTGTCCAGTATCGGTCCTCGCACAACGTACCTTGTAAGTACATCCATCCACCAACCAGCCTACTACACAGCTTGTAACCAATCACGCTTCAATTCTAGAGTTCATATGTCCAGTCCAGTACTAGACAGATAAAATACTCCAACTCATCATCTAACGTAAGTCCCACGGTCACCCGACCAACATCACAACATCTATTCCTAATCACGTAACCCAACACTTACCAATCCGACTCACGCCCACCAAGGCATACCCGTTCATGCCAAATAGCATCTAACCTCACCCACGTCTAACGAGACGCACCAACTCTGAACCTATCGGTTACCTGCTCAATCGATTACCATACCATATTTGATTGACTTCGATAGGAAGCCAATCCTCTCGTTCACATATCCAAGACTGACCACTCCGACCCCGTCGGATACCCACTCGTTCTATTAATACATCACATGGGATTAACCTCCAAAGGAAGTCAGTCCCATCATCCCCATAGTCAAAATCCCATCATTCCCATAGTCAAAATATCCAAGACAGAGCACTAAACTCTCCACCTACCCCACACGCACATATCCAACCTCTGTCTTGTCATCTCACCAACTAAACCACAAGATTCCTCAACTGTCTCACAATACGATTCTCCTTTGCTTCTAGCTTAGCATAATCAGCAAGGCGAAGTCTGCCAGCACGGGCACGACATCATGATCCACGCCATTCTGATCCATCACAACATCACCCAATCAATAACATCATGATCCAGATTCACATCGCGATCCAGATCCACCTATGACAGGACCCGCCCCGATCCTCTCTGGGACCACATGAGGACGTGCCCTGCTCCCGTTTGAAACCCAAAATAATGTTCCAGTTTTAACCTTAAACGTTCAAATGCATAAAAAACCAAATTAAAGTTTTACATCAAATCCGAAATAAATAGATGTCAAACAAGGGATGAAATCCAAACGACAAGTTCCGAGCACGACTCTAACATAAACCTGCGGGTACATCACCCAACAGGGGCTCAGGTACGCAGAAGTGGATCTATGCCTCATCCTCAGGTTCCTCCTCTACCTCATTAGCACGACCTGGAGGGGTTACCAAAACATTAAGGGTGAGTGGACCGAAACTCAAGTTTATAAAATCATTTGATAAGTAAAACATATAATTTTACCCCTCCGTTTTCCAAACATGCATGCAACCGAATTTAAAACCATCAATCATATAATATAAACCATAAGGCATATAATAAAACCATAAACATAACTTTAGCCACTGCACTATACACTCCAATCCCGACATCCCTGATGTCTGACGTCCATGATGTCCAATAAGGTCACAATCACAAGGCTACGCGTGCCACTCGGGTCTCAATTTCCGAGTTCAATCCCCGAACCCTGTTCGGTTACAGCATCCTCGATGCTTAGCGTCATAGACGCTGGACGTTCTAGACGTCCGTGACCATTCCGGGGTACCTCATCCGGAGGAGACAGTATCATATGGAAGGATCCCTACAGTGCAGTACCAAATACATTTTATTGATATCCACATGCAAAACATATATGTATACATAGGTAAAATTTGAACCGATTGTTATGTTTCATCAAACGGGTCTCATGCCCAAATACCGTGAAACGTGCCATAACCAAAATTTCAATATCATCAAAACCATTTATTGATTCCAGCATGTGAACATATAAGTAAATCAGAAAACATTTAAGCATGCAAGGGTTTAATGAAATCGGGCCCACTCACAATACAATCCTGCTAGGAACCGAACGTATACCCTCGTCCTGGTACAAATGTACAATCCCCGTCAAGTCCAAAGTATTCGTAAAGGTCAATTTAAACCCCTAACATTCAACCATGAAATCCTAGGCTGAAACCGGCCGGGAAAAGCCGTCTGAACGCGCTTCATAAGGCAATAAACCTCATTTTGACCAACTTAATGGTCTCCGATTGACTCGAAACCACCGCCATTGGATCCGGATCGTCGAAACCTAAAGAATGGTGGTGGTCCCACCAAAAGTACTGTTCACACGTGCCCCCACGCGCCGGTCAACGCGTCGGTCAACGCAGGAACAATCCCTGCTGACGTTAGCATGACGTCATCTGACAGCTGTCAGGTCTGACATGTCAGACTCTGACAGGTGCCACGTGTCAACATCTGATTGGTCCACCTCACTGATCTTTCAGGCCACGTGTCAGATCTGACATGTGCCACGTGTTAGCACGGCACTGGTCCACGTCACTGACATGTCATCGACACGTGGCAGTCCCTGACTGGGCCACGTCACTAACATGTCAGTGCTGACTGTGCACTGACATGTGACACGTGTCGGCTCACGGTTAGTCCACGTCATCTGACAGATCTGACAGGGTGCCATGTCATCACCTCTTTTCTCAGACGGGTTGACCCGTATCTCTGCAACTCGGATCGATCAGACCCGCGATCATGACCCGGTCACCATTTCCTCAATTCTCAATCATTTTCACTCTGGTTTGTTCTTACATACTCGCCTCAATCCCAGAAATAGTTCTATGGAATCAAAATTGATAAACAAGGACTGAATCGAAGACTTACCTTGATGCACAGTCCCGGTTCTCCCGTTGCCGTTTAACCACCGTTCAGATCACCTCCGGTCATGAACTCGAGCCCAATAGGTTCCTATTAGTCCCTAGAGTCGATTAGGGTTAATAGAAAACAAAACTAAATGTTGGAATTCAAGTTACCAAATCTTAATTTTTTGAAACCGTTTCGGGTTTTCGAGATTTTCCTACCTCGCCGCCGTCCACCGCCGCTCACCGCCGTGCCTCAGCCCCTCCCCAAGAGTCCAGCAACACACAGACACAGAGACAAGGTGTAGTGCGCCAGTGTTGGATCAATGGACAGTGAGTGAGGGTGTCGGGTGAGAAAATATATAGAAATGGAGGGAAATGGATGGACGGCCCAGATTAGATCTCAGAAATGAGATCAAGGGCTAAGATTAGATCAGGGGTATATCAGATCAAGGGCTGTGATTAAAAGGTGATTTAAATCCTAAATAAATGCTTAGTGGAGCTTGATCCATTTAGCCAATGGGTGAGTGACACTTGTCACTCCCCAGGTGTCCTCCAATCAGAATTTCAGAATAAAATATTCGACACGAAAACCGAGACACGAACCTCCAATTTCACGTTTCTGACCATAACTTCCCCGTACGAAGTCCGATTTCGGCGTGCCGTCTGTCTACGGACTCAGGACGTCGAGACCTACCTAACGGTCCTTGAGTCGCGTGAAAATTAGTTGTCAAACGAAAATTCAACATTTTCGCCCCCAACGCCCAAATTACGGTAATGCACCTGAACTTCCGATAGCCATAACTTTTTCCCTGATCGTCCGAATTGGATGTGCCACCTGTCTATGAACTCGTGACGTCCTGAACTACGTCTCGGTCATAGGTCAAAGTCCATTTAATTCATCAATCAAAAAGTCAACAATTTGGCCATACAAATCACAAGGGTAAAAGCGTCAATTCACACATTAAATTACAATATTAAAATCCTCGAATTTCCTGGGTGTTACAACCTTCCCCCTTAAGAAATTTCGTCCCGAAATTTCAAAGAAACAAATAAGGAAATTGTTCTCGCATCTGAGCCTCAGGCTCCCATGTGGCCTCTTCCACATTCTGGTTTCTCCAGAGAATCTTCACGAGAGGGATCGTCTTCCGACGTAGTACCTTGTCCTTCCGATCCAAGATCTGTACTGGTTGTTCTTCGAAGCTCAAATCCTCCCGTATTTCGACAGGTTGTTCCCCTAGTACATGCGAAGCATCATGTACGTACTTCCGTAGCATCGATATGTGGAAAACATCATGAACTCTAGAAAGTTCTGGAGGTAGTGCCAATCTGT
Source organism: Prinsepia uniflora (assembly GCA_032719365.1). NCBI lineage: Eukaryota > Viridiplantae > Streptophyta > Magnoliopsida > Rosales > Rosaceae > Prinsepia > Prinsepia uniflora. The sequence goes on from CM064866.1 coordinate 34,804,239, forward strand.
ATGCAACTCTCCCAATCCTTTCCACGATCTCATAAGGTCCGATAAAGCGCGGACTCAGCTTCCTCCGTCAACCAAAACGGATAATCCATATCCACGATGATAACTTCAGGAAGATAAAATCTCCCACTTCAAATTCCAAGTCTCGAATTCGTCGATCGGCATAACTCTTTAGGCGATCATGTGCCGTCTTCAACCTCTCCTTGATAACTCGAACAGTTTCCACGGTTAAGTCCATCAAATCCGGCCCTACAGCCGCTCGCTCTCCTATCTCCGTCCAGCAGATAGGTGTCCTGCACTGTCGACCATACAGTGCCTCATAGGGTGCCATCCTGATGCTTGCCTGATAGCTATTGTTGTAAGCGAACTCCATCAATGGCAACTGAGTATCCCAAGAGTCCTGAAACTGAAGCACACATGACCTCATCATGTCCTCCAGGGTCTGAATGGTCCTCTCAGACTGCCCATCGGTATGTGGATGGAAAGCAGTACTGAAACGTAGGGTTGTTCCCAAAGTAGCTTGCAAACTCCGCCAGAACCTGGAAGTGAAACGTGGATCGCTATCGGACACGATCGATTCCGGTGTACCATGCAATCGTATGATTTCCTTCACAAACAGTTGAGCCAGTCGGTTAGGTTTATAGGTCTCCTGAACTGGCAGAAAATGGGCTGACTTGGTTAACCGGTTCACGATCACCCATACTCCGTCCACTCTACTCTAAGTCCTTGGCAACTTAAAGACGAAGTCCATGGTGATGTGATCCCACTTCCACTCGGGAATCGGAGTGGCTGCATAGCCCCATACGGTCTCTGCCGTTCCGCCTTAACCTGCTGACAGGTTAAGCATCTGCTCATGAATTCAGAAATATCCTTCTTCATTCCTGGCCACCAATAATGGTTCCGGAGGGTACGGTACATCTTTGTACCTCCTGGATGCATAGCATAGGCCGAACTATGTGCCTCCTCAAGAATCTCGGTTCGTATCTCTGCCACTGCAAGTACACACAAACAGCCAAACTTAACAAGTGCTCCATCATCCCGGATGGTAAAATCCTCTCTTTCATCCGCATCGACCTCAATCCTGAAAATACAGAGTATCGGATCCTGAAGTTGTGCCTCGATGATCCGATCAATCAGTACAGGTCGTACATGGAAGCTGGCCAACAAAGCTCCATGCTCATCTGTATCCAAAATAACTCCCGCCTTCCGAAGTTCCACCAGCAAAGGAAGATACACCATCCCCAGGTGTGCAACTGATCCTTCTGATTTCCTGCTGAGTGCATCAGCCACCACATTGGCCTTACCCGGATGGTACTCAATCGTACAGTCATAATCCTTCAGCAGCTCCAATCATCTTTGTTGTCTCATGTTAAGCTCCTTTTGAGTGAATAAGTACTTTATACTCTGGTGGTTGGTGTATATCCGGCACGTTGCGCCGAATAGGTAATGTCTCCAGATTTTTAGAGCATGAACCACCGCTGCCAACTCCAAATCATGGGTAGGGTAGTTCAACTCATGAGTCTTCAGCTGCCGGGATGCGTAGGCGATAACCTTGCTAGTCTGCATCAACACGCAGCCCAAACCTTGTAGTGATGCATCACTGAAGACCATGAATTCTCCACTGTCATCCGGCATTGCAAGGACAGGTGCAGTGGTCAATCGATCTTTCAATTCTTGAAAACTCCGATCACACTGCTCGTCCCAAATAAACTTTACTCCCTTCCGAGTCAAACGAGTCAATGGTGCAGCAATTTTGGAGAAACCCTCCACAAATCTTCGGTAGTAACCAGCTAACCCGACAAAACTCCACACCTCCATTACTGTTGTCGGTCTAGCCCAGTTGGTCACCGCTTCTGTTTTCTGGGGATCCACGCTAATCCCGTCCGTCGATATCACGTGTCCCAGAAAACCAATACTGCTCAGCCAAAACTGACACTTGCTCAGCTTGGCGTACAACTGTTCTTGTCTCAGCTTCTCCAACACCAACCGTAGATGCTTCTCATGTGGTCGGGCACTCCTTGAGTACACCAAGATATCATCGATGAACACAATCACGAACTTATCCAGATAGGGTCGGAAGACCCGGTTCATCAGATCCATGAATGCTGCTGGAGCATTCGTCAAACCAAATGGCATAACAAGGAACTCGTAGTGTCCGTAACGGGTTCGAAAAGCAGTTTTCGGAATATCCTCCTCTGAAATCCTCAGTTGGTGATACCCAGACCGCAAATCAATTTTCGAGAAGCACTGAGCTCCCCGCAACTGGTCAAAAAGGTCATCGATCCTGGGTAGAGGATACTGGCTCCTCAGTGTCACCTTGTTGAGTTGTCGATAGTCAATACACAAACGGAGACTTCCCTCCTTCTTCTTTACGAACAACACCGGTGCTCCCCACGGTGAAGTACTCGGTCGGACATATCCCAAATCCACCAACTCCTGCAATTGAGTTTTGAGTTCTCGTAACTCGGCCGGCGCCATCCGGTATGGTGCCTGGGATATAGGTCGGGTACCGGGGAGTAGTTCAATTGTAAACTCGATCTCCAGCGATGGCGGTAATCTAGGTAAGTCTTACGGGAACACATCCGGAAACTCACGCACCACCGGTATCTCGTCGATACCCGGAGTATCAACCTAATCTGACACGACATGCGCCAGGTAACCCTAGCATCCCTTCCGTAGAAGTTTGGTAGCAGTAAGTGAAGAAATCACTTCAGGAGGCGAACCGTCACGCTCCCCCTGAAAGATAACCTCCGGCAAACCCGGGCTTCGCAGAATCACCTGCTTGCTCACTGCAATCGATGAGTAACCCGTGCTCCGATAGCCAATCCATTCCCAAAATTACATCAAAGTCGTGGATATCCAAAATAATTAAGTCCGCTGGTAAACCCACATCCTCAATCTTCACCGGGCACCTCCGAATCACCTGATTCACAAGGTACACGATGCCCATCGGGGTGCTAACACCCATTTCGCAATCTAAGGCTGATAGCACACAATCAAGCATACCAGCACAACTCTTCGAAATGAAAGAATGTGTAGCCCCCGCATCCATCAATACACGTACAAGAAGGTTTAGGATATGTAGTGTACCTGTAACCACGCCTGGGGCAGTCCTCGCCTGCTGCTGGGTCATAGCAAACACTTGGGCCCTAGGCCCTCCATTCCGTCTGCGTCCACGTGCACCACGCCCAGCACCTTGGTCACCTCCCTGACCGCGACCTCCATTAGTGTGGGAAGCCGTGCTCTGCACCATACTAGAGCCCTCAGCGTCGTTGTTCTTGGACAACTGCGGGCAATCACATGCATAGTGGCCCTCCTCTCCGCAAGCAAAACAGGTTACTGGCCTCGGCCTGTCCGAATGCCCACCAGAAGCACCGCTCCAAGATGAGCGCTGCCCAGAGTTGTATCCTGATCCTCTGCCCTTAGAGCCTCCGCGTCGACCTGACCAGCCACGACCCTTGAAGGATGAGGGTGCTCCCCTGTAGCCCCCTCCCTTGTTGTTCTTCTGCCTGATGGCCCACGGTGTGGGCGATCCTGACGTCGCCCCTCGCCCGAAGGCTGTCGTGTCTGGTGTCCCGCCAGACTGGCCTCGACACGCACCGCAGCGTCGACCATATCTCTCAGAGAAGCATGGGTAGCAGCAGTCACGCTTGCCTGGATCTCCCCTCGGAGTCCGAGCTCAAACCTTTGGCATTTGTCCTCCTCCGTGCTCACGAATGATGCAGCGAACCGGGATAGTTTTTCGAAAGTCTGCTCGTAGTCCGCAACGGACATATCTCCCTGCTCCAGCCGCAGGAACTCAGCCTCCCGTGCCGCGCGAAATGATCGCGGGTAGTACTGGTCCAGAAATCTGGAACGGAAAGCTTCCAAGTAGTGGTATGGACAGACTACCCAGACATTTCAAGGCTGTGCCACCACTAGTAGGCTCCTCCTTCCAGCAAGAAGGCCGCCAAAGTTACCCGTTCGCCCGGAGGGCAGTGCATCACCGTGAAGATCCTTTCCCATTTGGTGATCCAATCCTGAGCATCTTCGGGGTTCGATCCCAGGTTGAAAGGTGTGGCTCCCAGACGTTGAGCTCGCTCAATGTTTGCGCATTCCATTTCCCTTTCTAGATCCTCGTCAGTTCGTGTATGAGGAATTCTCCTAGGAGGCATAACCAACTGTCAAGAGGCATAGATCAATTAACATTATCCTTAAAAGTCGAAAAGTAACTAGTACTAATCGCTAGTCTAGCATGCTGACCACAACCTAGTGCTCTGATACCAAGCTGATAGGACCCCGCCCCGATCCTCTCTGGGACCACATGGGGACGTGCCCTGCTCCCGTTTGACACCCAAAATAATGTTCCAGTTTTAACCTTAAACGTTCAGATGCATAAAAAACCAAATTAAAGTTTTACATCAAATCCGAAATAAACAGATGTCAAACAAGGATGAAATCCAAACGACAAGTTGCGAGCACGACTCTAACATAAACCTGCGGGTACACCACCCAACAGGGGTTCATGTACGCAGAAGTGGATCTATGCCTCAGCCTCAGGTTCCTCCTCTACCTCATTAGCACGACCTGGAGGGGTTACCAAAACATTAAGGGTGAGTGGACCGAAACTCAAGTTTATAAAATCATTTGATAAGTAAAACATATAATTTTACCCCTCCGTTTTCCAAACATGCATGCAACCGAATTTAAAACCATCAATCATATAATATAAACCATAAGGCATATAATAAAACCATAAACATAACTTTAGCCACTCCACTATACACTCCAATCCCGACATCCCTGATGTTTGACGTCCCTGACGTCCAATAAGGTCACAATCACAAGGCTACGCGTGCCACTCGGGTCTCAATTTCCGAGTTCAATCCCCGAACCCTGTTCGGTTTACAGCATCCCCGATGCTTAGCGTCATAGACGCTGGACGTTCTAGACGTCCGTGACCACTCCGGGGTACCTCATCCGGAGGAGACAGTATCATATGGAAGAATCTATACAGTGCAGTACCAAATACATTTTATTGATATCCACATGCAAAACATATATGTATACATAGGTAAAATCCGAACTGATCGTTACGTTTCATCAAACGGGTCTCATGCCCAAATACCGTGAAACGTGCCATAACCGAAATTTCAATATCATCAAAACCATTTATTGATTCCAGCATGTGAACATATAAGTAAATCAGAAAACATTTAAGCATGCAAGGGTTTAATGAAATCGGGCCCACTCACAGTACAATCCTGCTAGGAACCGAACGTATACCCTCATCCTGGTACAAATGTACAATCCCTGTCAAGTCCAAAGTATTCGTAAAGGTCAATTTAAACCCCTAACATTCAACCATGAAATCCTAGGCTGAAACCGGCTGGAAAAAGCCGTCTGAACGCGCTTCCCAAGGCAATAAACCTCATTTTGACCAACATAATGATCTCCGATCGACCCGAAACCACCGCCATTGGATCCGGATCGTCGAAACCTAAAGAATGGTGGTGGTCCCACCAAAAGTACTGTTCACACGCGCCCCCACGCGCCGGTCAACGCGTCGGTAACCGCAGGAACAATCCCTGCTGACGTCAGCATGACGTCATGCTGACGTCATCTGACAGCTGTCAGGTCTGACATGTCAAACTCTTACAGGTGCCACGTGTCAACATCCGATTGGTCCACCTCACTGATCTTTCAGGCCACGTGTCAGATCTGACATGTGCCACGTGTCAGCACGGCACTGGTCCACGTCACTGACATGTCAGTGACACGTGGCAGTCCCTGACTGGGCCACATCACTAACATGTCAGTGCTGACTGTGCACTGACATGTGACACGTGTCGGCTCACGGTTGGTCCATGTCACCTGACAAATCTGACAGGGTGCCATGTCATCACCTCTGTCCTCAGACGGGTTGACCCGTATCTCTGCAACTCGGGTCGATCAGACCCGCGATCATGACCCGGTCACCATTTCCCTCAATTCTCAATCATTTTCACTCTGGTTTGTTCTTACATACTCGCCTCAATCCCAGAAATAGTTCTATGGAATCAAAATCGATAAACAAGGGCTGAATTGAAGACTTACCTCGATGCACAGTCCCGGTTCTCCCGTTGCCGTTTAACCACCGTTCAGATCACCTCTGGTCACGAACTCGAGCCCAATAGGTTCCTATTAGTCCCTAGAGTCGATTAGGGTTAATAGAAAACAAAACTAAACGTTGGAATTCAAGTTACCAAATCTTGAGTTTTTGAAACCGTTTCGGGTTTTCGAGATTTTCCTACCTAGCCGCCGCCACCGTCGCTCACTGCCGTGCCTCAGCCCCTCCCCGAGAGTCCAGCAACACACAGACACAGAGACAAGGTGTAGTGCGCCAGTGTTGGATCAATGGACAGTGAGTGAGGGTGTCGGGTGAGAAAATATATAGAAATGGAGGGAAATGGATGGCCGGCCCAGATTAGATTTCAGAAATGAGATCAAGGGCTGAGATTAGATCAGGGGTATATCAGATCAAGGGCTGTGATTAAAAGGTGATTTAAATCCTAAATAAATGCTTAGTGGAGCTTGATCCAATCCAGCCAATGGGTGAGTGACACTTGTCACTCCCCAGGTGTCCTCCAATCAGAATTTCAGAATAAAATATTCGACACGAAAATCGAGACACGAACCTCTCGATTTCACGTTTCTGACCATAACTTCCCCGTACGAAGTTCGATTTCGGCGTGCCGCCTGTCTACGGACTCAGGACGTCGAGACCTACCTAACGGTCCTTGAGTCGCGTGAAAATTAGTTGTCAAATGAAAAGTCAACATTTTCGCCCCCAACGCCCAAATTACGGTAATGCCCCTGAACTTCCGATAGCCATAACTTTTTCCCTGATCGTCCGAATTGGATATGCCACCTGTCTATGAACTCGTGACGTCCCGAACTACGTCTCGGTCATAGGTCAAAGTCCATTTTATTCATCAATTTGGCCATACCAATCACAAGGGTAAAAACGTCAATTCACACATTAAATTACAATATTAAAATCCTCGAATTTCCGGGGTGTTACAACCTAGGATCCACACAAGTTCTCTCTCAGCTAACTACGAGATTTCAAGTCATATGGTCTTACACCCTCATTGAATCTGCATCATACCGAATCACTTCTCAACCATTTTCACATCTAAACTGATCAGTCAACGACGGAACATGTCTAGAATGTGGATCCCCTCCAATTACCTCATATCAATCCTTGTCATCCCACCTAGGGAAAATCAAAGATGATCCAAGACGATGACATCAAAATTCATCCTACGTGAGCGCAAATACAAACTCACTAGACTCACCACACCATGTAACCCAACATCGTCTGTTACCAAGCAGAAAACGAGGAATGTCATTCACCTAACTTCGAAATACCCAACTCCTCCTAATGACCCAAAATAAATCACGGGTCCACCAACCAATACACGATCACCATATCGGTGACACCCAACATCATCAGTTACAGTGCAGAAAAATGACAAGTTCACCTTCACCAACCAATAATATATGTTTACAACTTCTCGACATCCATCCCCAATTCGAAATCAAACACCCTTTTGATCGTCTCAATCACAACTTATCTTGATTCCGAAGTTCAACCATGTTGGAAATAGATATGCTTCCAACTAGATGTCAAGTCCAACCATTGGACTTCCCAAATCGTCAATTCACTCGGACAACCACGTGTCCGCAACCAATCTATCACCCAAACCACATGTCCGTTTATAACCGTTTATGCAAATCCAAAAGGATGTAAATCGTTACTATCTTGTTCTCACATCTCAACCTTTACAGGCTCAACTCTTGGGTTTCCATGTAACGACCCATCCCGAATTCCGGGATTAGATTAGTAACTAATCATGATTAGTGTGGTTAATCGGTGATTAGTTGGGTGAAATCGGACGAACGATGTAAAATGAGCGTTCTGCCCTTAATCGTGGGTAAAATGTTGACTTTTAATTCGGGATGTCAAATGGACTTTGACCGATGACCGTGACGTAGTTTGGGACGTCACGAGTTCATAGACGGGTGGCACGTTCGATTCCGACGTTCGTGGTGAAAGTTGTGACGTTCGGAAATCGAAGGGAATTTTCGTAATTTGGATGAAAAGGGGAAAAATGTTGACTTTTTGACCAGGAGGTCCGATGGCGAAGGACCGAGGACCGTTAGGAAGGTCTCGATGCCCTGAGTCCGTAGACAGGCGGCACGCGTCAATCGGAGTTCGAATGACCAAGTTACGGGTCTAGACGCGTGAGGGGCATTTTGGTAATTTGTCAAGTGAGGGCAAAATGTAATTTGGCTGTGGATTTTGGGACAGCCGTGTATGGCACTTTGGGGTTCCCTTCAGATGGCAGAGCACGATGTGCATTTGTTTATGGGAACAAGTAGATGGACTGAGTGGCTGTTTAATTTAAACTGCCCTTGATCAGTGTGTGTGAGTGTTGGGTTGGAACTAGAGTGTACGGGTGGTGTGTGTGTGGGAAACAAGTGCTGGTGCTTGGAATTGAAAAACAGAGTCTGGGCATGAGCATGCACGTTTTAGGGGTTTGTTTATACAATTGAGTGAGGGACATAGTCGGAGGCATTGCACGGGTGTGTTCTGTGTGAGTGGGGTGGAACTAGGACTGAAACCGGGCGAGTGCCGTTGGAAATGGGAGGAACAGAGCACTGGGAATTGTTCCTGCTAACTGAGTGGATTGAGTAGAGCACGGTTTACCTTGAGTTTGGGTTTGAGGTAGCTTAATCAATTGAGGGGAGTGACGAAGAGAAACAGAGTGACACTAGGGAGTTTGAGAGATCAGGGAGACAGAAATCGGGAAAATTGAAAAACGGAGGGAAAATACGAAATTCAATTTGTGAGTTGAGAGGGCCCAAACAGTTATCAAATATAGCTTCCTGGGCTTGTTTCGAGTGCAACCACTCAAAAATCGAATGGAATTGGCCGTGTTCTGAGTTCGAACGGGAGTTCCAGTTTCTAGAAAGAGTCGAGATGGGGTTCTGTTGGTTAGAGGGTTTAGACCTTGAAATTGAGCTTGGAAGCCTGTTCTTACGGACCCTACGATGCTTCTGAGCGGAACAATTGAAGAGAAATGGTGAGGATCAATGGACTTCGATGTAGAAACATTGTGCGAACGTTCACCGGAATTTTGAGCTCAAATGGGTGTTTCAAGGTAAGTTTAGATGTGTTTGATCTCACAGAACCCTAATTAGGTCCATGACGAGGCTAACGGACAGCTGAATTGTAGAAATCGAGAAGGAATTCATGGGGATTCAGCCGGGTCACGCCGCGGGCCAACCGGACCCGTTTATCAGTCAGTTAGGTTGGGACGATGACTATAGCTGCTACTGTAGCAGGCGCGTGTGTAACGACCCGTCCCGAGAGTCAGGATTAGCAAAGTGATTAGTAACGGATTAGTGAGTTTAATTGGTGGTTAGTTGGTTATTTTTTTTCCGTTAGTGTAGAATGACGATTTTGCCCCTAGTGTGGGCAAATTGTTGACTTTTAGTTCGGGCGGTCAATTGGATATTGACGATGACCGTGACGTAGTTTGGGACGTCACGAGTCCGTAGACAGGTGTCACGTCCGATTCCGACATCCGAGGAGGAAGTTATGATGTTCGGAAGGTTGGGGGCACTTTCGTAATTTGGTTATAATAGGGGGAAAAGTTGACTTTTCACTAGACACTTGGTTTTCACGCAGACCGAGGACTATTAGGTAGATCCCGTCGTCCTGAGTTCAACGACAGGCGGCATGCGTTCATTGGACGTAGGACGAGTGAGTTACGGGTCTAGAATAGCGAAGGGTAAAATGGTAAATTGTACAAGTGAGGGTAAATTGGTCATTTTACAGCCTACGGATTTGTGTGCAATTGGTATTGGACACTTGGCAGCTGTTGGATAAGGAAGCCACCTGATCTTGACACGTGGTCCTCTCTGGATGGGTTTAGAAACATCGTCCACCGCCTTGCACTTGTTTAAACCGAGTAAGTGTGTGTGTGCACGGGTTTATGGTTAACCGTGGAAAAAACAGAGACCAATCAACTGTGGTGAGTGAGGGAATCATGTGTGAGTCCTTTGTGAGGGAGAGTGAGTGCTCAGTGTGGTGAGGGGAAGGTGAAATTGTGGTGGAGCAGCCATGAAGCCGTCGTGGACGGTGGGTTTCGGGTTAGGAGAAACAGAGGATAAAAACTAGCCCTGGATTCAACCTCTTCAAATCCTCATCAAGTGGTACTGATTTGTGAACAAATTATAGGAAGAAGGATGAGACAAACTCACTCGACTGGAATTGAGGACCTGAGATGGACGATAAGGCCCAAACGAGGAACTTTTTATTTGAAGTCGATCATGGTGGATTGAAATTGAATGACTAATGCTTTAATTGTTACTTTGGGTGTGCTTTTGGGAATCAAAAGGAACCAATTGGACCCAGTGGCACGGTTTGGGATGACCGAAATATCAAGAACGCCGTAGGGGGGGAACCTCTTGTTTTCTTCGATTTGAACAGGTAAGAACAGACCTTTAACTCATGGTTTCGCACACTAGATCGATTAATTAAAGGGGGACGAACCTAGTGGAAGTAAAAGAATTAAAAAATGGATCGAAATGTGTAAGAACTGTGAACGCCGGTTCACGACTGAACCAGCTGAACCGAACCGGTCGAACCGGGTTTTCCCAAGGAAGACGATGACACTGTGTTGGGCGCGTGGCTCCCACGCGCAGCCCCTTTGGGCGGCGCGTGAGGGCGCGTGGGGCAGAATCCGGGGGAGTGTCCAACATAGTTTTTAGTCTAATCGATGTAACGAAAATTTTGGCACTGGTTTCGAAGTTAATCGGACATTGACTCGTTATGTTTCGGGCTATCCGAAGGTTTTAGACCTCGGTTAAAAATAGTTAAAAATAAGGGAAAATTATAGGACTTTAGTATGACCTTTGTGAAGTAGTTAGTGACCTCGTTATGGGATTTGGACAGGTTCGGGGAAAGCGAGGAAAGCGAACTGGCCGGGAACGGTGTAAGTGCGCGCTTATTGAGGCGACGTCGAAATGGTCTATGAGTGGACTTTTATTTCTAACTCTTGATGCATGCATATACGTTTTTTATATGTTTTCTATACCTGATTCTCTGATATGATTTAGGATTGTGATGGTTTACGGTTTTGCACGTTTTTTGAGGAAATGACGGTTTTCACGTTTTACGTGGTTTTGATAAATATCGTGATTTGATCGTGGTTTAACGGTTTGATTTTGGGATTTGAATTACGGTTTGATTTCAAGGAAAGTAAAAGTATTTTGAAAAGTATTTTCACGCTTAAGGCCCAGTTCAAAGTGGTTTTCGGAAAGGTGATTTCGGGTCTAGGAATCGGAATTCCTGGTGACGATTCGGGATTCGATTCTAGACTTGAAATGGAATTTCAGGTTTGGGTTCGGAATGGTTATTCCGGATGCTAGCTTACGGAATGATGGTTGGGGACTCGGATCTGGAAAGGAAATGGATATGAGTTCTGGATTTGGATTCGGAATGACGGTTCGGGATGCCGGAAGGGCTTCGGACCAGTGGTTTCGGATTCGGGTTTGGATGTGGATTTAGAACTGGTTTTCAAAATGGTTTTGATTGGATTTGCTGGATCTGGTTATTGGCTTTAAAGACCCGGATATTGTGATTGACGGGGGATAGGCCCGGATTGGGTTTAAAGACCCAGATTGAGTTTAAAGATTCGGGAGTTTAAAGACTCGGATATACTGCTATTTCCCTTGTAGGCCTGTTGAGTTTAAAGACTCGGAGTTTAAAGACTCGGATTATATTGAGGCCTGGATTGAGTTTAAAGACTCGGGAGTTTAAAGACTCGGATAGATCCAGCAGGTTCGATCGATGGAAATGTGGTTCAATATGTTTTGATTTTCACTGAGATTGAGGAAAATGTGTCTGGTTTTCTTTTATGGTTTTATAACATGACTTTGATATGCATACATTGGATTTTGAAACAGAGGGGTATAAATGCTATTGTTTTATGAAATGTTTTTGAACTTAAACTTTATTTTTGTCCACTCACAGTCTTTTCGTGTTTTGATACCCTCCAGGTTGTTGTGGCGCGGGCTGTTGGACGAGAGAGACGGAGACATCACATGTACGATCCACAGTAGACTTTGCGCACTCTGGACAGGTCGGAAGTTTTTGAACGGTCGGATCGAGACTCCCTTGTCTGACTTACGTGTCACATGAAGGTTGGACGTCAGTTTATCCTTCGTGTCATGCGTAAGTTAGACGGGATCGGGATTTAGCCATAATCTCGGGGGATTAGGGGTGGGTCCTGACAGCGTTGGCTCACGCGCATCCACTCACGGTGGCGCGTGAGGGCGCGTGGACCCGAATTTAGAGGTAAGTCCAACACCACTTTTATCCTATGCAATGTAACAAACATTTTAGCGTTGGTTTCGTGTCTATCGAATCCCGTTCCGACATTGTTCGGGATGTCCGAAGGTTTTAAGTCGAGTTTAAAAATAGTTAAAAATTCGGGAAACTTACGGGACTTGAATGGGAGGTTAATGAAGAGGTTAGTAACCCTCTAATGTGATATGGATAGATTTGGGAGTCCCGGTGTTAGTGGCGAGGCCCGGGAAGGCCGATGGCACGCGTATCGAGGCGCATGGTTAAACGGTCTGTGAGTGGACATTGGTTTTATAAATTCTATGCATGCATAACTATTTCATATGATTATGATTGTGATCATATGATTTGTTTTGGATATTGGTGAATTATATGATTTCACGTATTTCGAGGCGATTTACGTGTTTGCACGTAAATCGGGGTTTTCCAGTTTTTGCACTGATTTCCATATTTTTGGTTTGGATATGATTCCATGAAAAAGTTATAGACTTGATAAAGTAAACTCGGGCTAAGACCCATTTGAGTTTTAATATCGGGCCAGGGGCCTAGTTGATTTACGAAATCGGGCCAGGGGCCCAGTTGATTTATAAATGTGATTTCGGGTCGGGGACCCTAAAATGGAATTGAATAAATGATTTTGGATTTAATAAACCAAGTATTTGGACTTGTGATGGTTTTATAGAAATTCGGGGCAGGGCCCTTGTGATATTTTGGAAATGAATGATAAAATGTTTTCCATAAACCATCTCGATATGAGGATATGTAATGGTCTCCTCCAGGTGTCTGGGACACTGGGGAAGTCACGGTGCATTGCCTGCGAGGGGTCATTGTACGGAGCAGTCGGACCGTATGATGACTCAGGAACAGGATTGCTATGGTTAGACGCCTGGGACGTCAGACATCTGGTATGTCAGAGATATGGACTCGGTGAGACCCCGTGTAGCACTCGTCGCTTTAATACCGTGAGATATGACGTCTATGACGTCAAGCGTCTGGGACGCTAGGCATCTGGGATGCCGGAGATGGTAATGTGGTAAATGTGTACCACTGGATTTATGCAACGACTGTTGATTGAAAATGTGTTTGTGGTTTCTGGGCTAAGGTGTAAGGGCCCGTCCCAGAAATTAGGATTAAGACGGTGATTAGTGACAGATTAATGAGCTTAATCGGGGGTGAGTTGGTTACGATAGGACAGTTAGCGTCGAATGACGATTTTGCCCCTAGGTTGGGCAAATTGTTGACTTTTAGTTCTGGCGGTCAATTGGGTATTGACCGGTGACCGTGACGTAGTTCGGAACGTCACGAATCCGTAGACAGGTGGCACGCCCAATTTCGACATTCGAGGAGGAAATTATGATGTTCGGAAGGTTGAGGGCATTACCGTAATTTGGTTAAAATAGGAGGAAAAGTTGACTTTTCGTACGATCGGGTTTTTTCACGTGGACCTAGGATCGTTAGGTAGCTCTCATTGTCCTGAGTTCAACGACAGGTGGCACGTATTTATCGGACATAAGACGGGCAAGTTACGGGTCTAAAACGGTAGTGGCATAATCATAAATTTTGATTCAAAAGAGGGGCAGTTTGTTCTTTTGCACATTGGGAATTGTGCAACCGGATTGGGACAAGTGTTCAGGGGAGATTGGGATATTTTTTAGAGAGATGAGGGGATGGTGACACGTGGGAGAGCTCTAGTGGGTTCTAGGATTTTTCACGGTTCAATTAAACGGGTTGTGCAGGTGTGTGTGCAACCGTGTTCGAACAAGAGAGAAACAGAGAGGTGAGGCGGTGAAGGTTCTTGATCGAGTCAGTGAGTGTGTGAGGTTTTTGTGCTTTGTGAGAGTGACAGAGAGATGAAGGGAGCTGATGACTGGATTGAGAGTGAAAATCGTGCAAGTATTGTTGTGGGGGTGAGGTTCGATTTCTCTGGGAAACAGAGAGGTGTCGAGGTAGCTGGTGGTGGTCTTGCGGTGTTTTGATCCAAGCAAAGCTGGGAAGGAGGCTAGGGTGACTCTGTGAACGCCGTAGGACGCGGGTGGCAAGCACGGTGGCTGTCGATAAGCAGGTAAGCCCTTTGATTTTCCCTAAGTTCTCTATTTTTCCCTTTTTACTTAATCCAAAAGTCGTGGCTTTTGGGACTGAGTCGAGGGATTTGGTGGGTGGTGTGAGACTCAGGAGGTTCCTAGGAGTCGAATAAGCTTGATGCCATGACGGGGGAGTGTCTGATTAGCCGGGAACCGACACAGGGGTTTCGGGTGAATTTCTTCGAGCTTGAAGTTGACGAGCTAGGGGCTTCGATGTTGATTTTTCAAGTGGGGAATAGACTAATTAGGCTAGGATGAAGCTAAAGGAATGAAAACGGTTGAAAATTATGGAGTAATGGCAGAGAACCGGGTACACCGGTTCAGACCGGTTCACCCATTGAAGACGACGATGAACAGTGCGCTGGTGCAGGCGCGTGAGGCCCACGCGCAGCCACTTTGGGCAGTGCGTGGGGGCGCGTGCGGTGGTTTCCGGGGAAGTAGTCAACTAGGTTGTTGGTCTACTCGTTGTAACGAATCTATTGGACTAGGTTTCGGGCCTATCGGACGTTGTTTCAGGTTAGTTTTGCTGGAGCCAAGGTCTAGGGTCCCGTTTAAAGTACGCATAGAAGTTCGGGAAAGTTTTGGGATTTGAGTAGGACTTTTGTGAAGTAGTTAGTAACCTCGTTAGGGACTTTGGACAGGTTCGGGGAAGCCGAGAATAGTAAACTGGCAGGGAACGGCGTAAGTGCGCGCGTATCGAGGCGACGTCGAATGGTCTGTGAGTGGACTTGCTTTCTAACTCTTGATGCATGCATATATGTTTTATATGTTTTCTATACTTGATTCTAAGATTTGATTTATGATTGTGATGGTTTACGGTTTATGCACGTTTTTCGAGGAAATAACGGTATTTCACGTTTTACGAGAATTGACGAATATTGTGATTTAAACCTGGTTTTAATGGTTTGGTCTTGGAATGTGAAATACAATTCGATTTCAAAAGAAAGAAAAAGGATTTCGGAAAAGTGTTTTTGGAAAAAGGTTTTCGGGCTTAAAGCCCAGTTCAAAAGTGGTTTCAGAAAGGTGATTTCGGGCTTCGGAATCGAAATTCCGGGTGAAGATTCGGGATTCGATTCGGGACTTGAAATGGAATTTCAGGTTTGGGTTCGAAATGGTTATTCCGGATGCTAGCTTACGGAATGATGGTTGTGGACTCAAATCTGGAAAGGAAATGGATATGAGTTCTGGATTTGGATTCGGAATGGTGGTTCTGGATGCCGGAAAGGCGTCAGACCAGTGGTTTCAGATTCGAGTTTGGATATGGATTTCGAAATGATTTTCAAATGGTTTTGGATTGGATTTGCTGGATCAGGTTATTGGGTTTAAAGACCCGGATATGATTATGACGGGGGACGGGCCCGGATTGGGTTTAAAGACTCGGATTGAGTTTAAAGACTCGGGAGTTTAAAGACTCGGATATATTGATATTTCCCCCGTAGGCCTGTTGAGTTTAAAGACTCGGGAGTTTAAAGACTCGGATTATTGAGGCCTGGTTATTGAGTTTAAAGACTCGAGAGTTTAAAGACTCGGATAGATCCAGCAGGTTCGATGGGTGAGAATGTGGCTTTAAATGTGTTTGGATTTCACTGAGAATCGATGATAATGGTTTTTTTTTTATGGTTTTGGGCGGAGGCCCGGGATTTGAGAAAAAAGGAAAATGTGTTTTGTTTTTCGTACATGGTTTTATGATATGAAACTGATATGCATGAATTGGTTTTGAAACAAAGGGTATAAATTTTATTGTTTTATGAAATGTTTTTTAACTTGAACTTTATTTTTGTCCACTCACAGTCTTTTCTTGTTTTCGATACCCTCCAGGTTGTTACGGCGCGGGCTGTCGGTCGAGAGAGATGGAGACATCACACGCACAATCCACAATAGACTCTGCGCACTCTGGGAAGTTCGAAAGTTGTTGAGATGGTCAGAACGGAACTCCCTTGTCCGACTTACGTGTCACACGGAGGTTAGACGTCTGTTTGGCCCTTGTGTCATGCGTAAGTTAGACGGGAGCGGGGTTTAGCCCTTAATCCCGGGGGATTAGGGGTGGGCCCTGACATAAGGCCCTAAGGGTTATTACTAATAAATGTTGATTATTGGTTTTTGATGCATGCATATGTTTTTACTGAGGGGCATAAATGTCTTATAAAATGTATGTTATGAACTTGTTTATTTTCGTCCACTCACAGCCTTTATTGTTTTTAATGCCCTTCAGGTTGATCACGGATGCGACTGCAGCAGAGACTGGGACATTGCATGCCTCCTCCATCGATCCTTGCGCACTCTGGACGCCCGTCGGGGGCAGCGGCTTTTGGTTATCCCTTGTCTGACACTTCGTGTCAGACGGGAGCATGACACATCCCACGGTAATCCCGGGGGGATTGGGATGGGTCGTGTCATTCCATGTTATTCATGATCACACAATCTCACATCAACACTACCATTGATTCTTTTCAACTTTTTCCAATTTCAATAATTTCTTAGCACTTCCTCGTGAGATTAGAAACACATAACCACTAAAGTTTCGGAGTTGAAGACAACTCCCCGAATCCACTAATTTCCATGATGTCCCTTGCGTCATCCAAAACTCTTTGGGTCTCAATCGTACCTTTCGTCCATTCATCACTTAGTCATCTCATACCTGTTGGGACTTAACCCAACACATCTCGACCCCTACTGGATCCCATCCAGTCCATCACTCACCCACTGCCAAATCTCATATACCGAGCGTATACCCATCACGATGGAGTCACATCCCAACTTATGGCTCATCGTCATCACAATCACCGGCACACGGTGTGCAAATCAGACAACCTTGAGTCATTACTCATACCAAACAACAACCTTATACCTCTGCTCAGGTTAAAGGAACTCTACCTCTCTCGTACCCCACAACTATGGGTACCACCACTCTGACAACCCACAACAAGATAATGAATGTTCCCTGAACGTCCCCCAATTTTTCAACAACCGCAACTATGTCAATCGCCCTCGATAGCCAGCCATCTCCACATGGCTGGCGACCAACAGTCATCGTTATCAAGATCTGCATCCACACATCACACTATTATTCGGTCCAACTCGAGATTCCATATGTCATCTCATAATCGTACTCGTGGATCGAATCCCATCATTTCACTTTGTGTTGGGGTAACCAATCTCCATAGTTTCGACTAGACTCACTAGAGTCGTCCACTTGGTCATCCACGACCTCGGCTATTCTATGCAACACAATTTCCAATGCATCAGCCACAATTTGGGGTTCGACCAGACAGACTACCTCGACTTTGGAAAGTCGTCTAATCCACAACAACTACGGACTCACAATACTAGTTCATCAATCACAACTAAGGTTCGCCATTCCAGACCATCCAACATAATTTAGGGCTCCACAATCACACCCTAGGGTTCCTATGAACCCAACTACCACCTACAGTATAATCCACAATTTGACCGACCCCGCAGTCCTAACATCGTATAGACGTCAATCCAATCCTACCATCAACTCAACTGGGGTTCCCCGAACCCATCTGCTCCCAGCAGTATAACAATCTAACATCACATGACCGAACCGTTGGATGGTCATCGCACTACCAATCTGTCAAAATTAACCCTACCCGGGTCGAATCACACTAACGCACGGCATAACAGGCCAATCACACTTTATCCACTATTCATTCCTAGTAACTATCAAACCGGCATTCTAACTATCAGGTTGATAACGAGCTGACCATGTAGAGACATCACATCCTTGACCTATACGTACCACAAGGACTACACAGTTTGCTCGAATAGCGACAACCTCACTCCGATACCACTTGACATGACCCATCCCAATCCCCCATCCCCCGGAATTATTGCGGGATGTGCCATACTCCCATCTAACATGAAGTGTCAGACAAGGGATAACTAAAAACC
This sequence comes from Prinsepia uniflora, assembly GCA_032719365.1. Taxonomy (NCBI): domain Eukaryota; kingdom Viridiplantae; phylum Streptophyta; class Magnoliopsida; order Rosales; family Rosaceae; genus Prinsepia; species Prinsepia uniflora. The sequence goes on from CM064866.1 coordinate 34,822,632, forward strand.
TCAGCCTAACCGGGGCTTCCGGAGCACGCCAGGATCGGTGGAGGAGTGCGATGTCTTGGTCTCCGCTACAGCCCGCATCCGTGATCAACCTGAAGGGCATTAAAACCATTAAAAACTATGAATGGACAAAAATCAATAAGTTCATAAAACACATTTCATAAAAGACATTTATGCCCTTCACTAAAAAGTATGCATGCATTCGAAAACCAGTAATCAAACCATTTACTTAAATAAATCATTAGGGCTTTAGCCCAAAAACTGTAAATCCAAACATATGTGGGAACTCAGCCCAAAACCATAGAATACCAAAATTCGTAAATCCAGAACCAAGTGGGCCACTGCCCAAATCGATAAGCACAAATTCGTAAACACCGAAATACCATTTAATAAATCCAATAATCCATATTTACCACATAACCATCCTCGGCATCCCAGATGTCATATCTCACGGTAAAAACAACACGTACTACTCGGGGTCTCTCCGGGTCCATATCTCTGACATGTCATATGTCTAACATCCCAAACGTCTAATTATAGCAATCATGTTCCTAAGTCACTATACGGTCCAGTCACTCCGTGTAGTGACCCCTCGCAAGTAATGCCCCGTGACTTCCCCAGTGTCCCAGACACCTAGAGGAGACCATCCACATATCCTCGTATCAAGATGGTTTATGGAAAAAAATTTATAAAGCCATTTCAAAACATCTCAAAGGGCCCTGCTTGGAATTTCCATAAAACTATCATAAATCCATAATTCCAAAACCATTTAGGGTTTCCGACCCGAAATCACATTTATAAATAAAATTGGGCCTCATGCACGATTTCATAAATCAACTAGGCCCCTGACCCGATCACATAAATATCATAAATCCATAATTCCAAAACCATTTAGGGTTTTCGACTCAAAATCACATTTATAAATAAAATTGGGCCTCATGCCCGATTTCATAAATCAACTAGGCCCCTGACCCGATCACATAACTCAAATGGGTCTCATCCCGATTTCATATACCAACTGGGCCCCTGACCCGATAATATAACTCAAATAGACTCCAAGTCTGAATGTTTCCAAAACAAATGGATCTCATGCCCGAGTTAATCTTTCCAATTCCAAAACCACTTCATCAAACCATCAACGAAACCACAAGCACATAAAACTAGAGTAAGACCATAAACCTTGATATACGTGCAAATACGGAAATCATCTCGAAATACGTGCAAATATGTAAATCATAAATAACACAATCATCATCATAGAAATAACATATATAAAACATATAAAATAGTTATGCATGCATCACAGTTTAGAAAACAATGTCCACTCAAAGACCATCCTACGTTGTCGCCTCGATACGCGTGCCATGTGCCCTTCCTAGCCACACCACTATCACCGGAACTTCCAAACCTGTCCAAACCATACTAGAGGGTTACTAACTACCCTATTAACCTCTCATTGCATCCTCGTAATTTTCCCAAATTTTTAAACGTATTTTACATAGGCTTTAAACCTTCAAACACCCAAAACTACCCCTAAATGGTGTCTGATCGACACGAAACAAGTCCCAAAATGTTTGTTATATCGAAAAGATGATTTCACATGCTGAACACTTCCCTAAAAGGTCCCCCACGTGCCGTCCAAAGGCGTTGCGTGTGGGCCTCATGCACCTGCACTGTTCATCACCTTCAATCTCAGGTGAACCCATCTGGTTCGGTCCAACCTCCACAGCCTGTCCAACTGAACCGGCGTGATCGGTTCAGGCCCCTAACTTCTATATTTTCGATCTATTTTCGTCCATTTTCAATCATAAACCTTCATCTAATCATTCCTGATCGATTTATGATTTCAAAAACAAGAAAACAAGTCAAGATCATACCTTCCCATTTGTTTGTTCGAACCAGCCAATTTTCCCCGTCGATTTTCCAAGATTCCAGCCACCGTCATCCGTTCTTTTTATTCTAAAACGCTCGTACAGCCTCCACAATCATGTTCCAACCATTTAAATCATTCAACCAACACCAAAACTCAAATTCCAATTTTGAAACACCAAGCATACCATTCATGGCCTCGCCGCCCACCGTCCACAACGGCTCGAACCGTGGCCACCACTAGCATCGTCACACTTCACTCTCTTACTTCCATTCACACATCAATCACAGATAATGGGGATTAAAGGGCCATAAGGAATGGGTTTGCACGGTTTGGACCCTTCACGGGTTTTGGGAGAAAACGAAGAATGATCGATCAAAGGGGAGAGAGAAATATCCCACCGTGTGGGGGAATGGGCCAATCAAATAAGGGATAAGTGTCACTCACTGATTGGTCCACCCATATTTCCAATCCAATCCAAACCTGCCACATGTCAGTTTCTCGGTTTGCGTGAATAGTGTCGTAAAACGTTCCAGACTCGTAACTTCTCTGTTGAACCTCCGATTTTGACGTGCCACCTATCTACGTACTCGTAATGTCCCGATCTACGTAACGGATCTTGGTCCTCGTACGTTTGACTCCCTGAGTCCAAAGTTCACATTTTACCCAATTCTAGCAGCAAAACGATCATTTTACACCGTCCGTCCGAATTCACTCAACTAATCCCCGATTAGTCATTCTAAATCAATGAGTAATTAATAATTAATCCCGATATTAGGGACGAGTCATTACAAGAACCGTCGGATCAGGCCGCGGGTCTGGATGACCCGATTGCAGGACCTTTCGAAGGATAGGGATGACGTGATTACGTCATCGATGATGTCATCTTGGTGACGTCATCATGTTAGATCTAACAATGTTATACTAACATGTAAGACATGTACCAATAGGACCTCGACACGTGGCACTATAAGATTCGTCAGTGCTTACGTCATGCTTACGTTAGCGTTGATTTTTCAAGGTTGACTTTTGCGTTGACCAGGCACGTGGGGGTACGTGTGCTCAAATTTTGAGGTGGGACTAGTATCATTTTAAAGGTTTGGACGATTCAAATCCAATGGTGGTGGTTTCGGGTCTATCGGAGATCATTAGATTGGTCAAATCGAGGTTTTTCACCTCGGGAAATGTGTTCGGGACACGTTTACTTTTTCGAGAGTTTTGGGGGTTTATCCTACAGACTTGTATAGTTGATTAGTGACATTCAGGTGTGATTTGGACAGGTCCGAATGTTTCGGTGATGGTGGTTTAGCCCCAGGAGACTTATGGAACGCGTATAGAGGCAGCAGCTAGGACGGTTTGTGAGTGGACATTGGTTTCTAAATTGATGCATGCATAACTGTTTTATATGTTTTAAATATGTGATTTATGATGAACATGATTGTGGTATTGATGATTTACGTACTTGCACGTATTTCGAGATTTATGGTTTTATAGTGTGCTTATACGTGTTGGTATTTCTATGATGGTTTAATGGAATGGTTTTGGATTTGGAACTATGGATTCGGGCATGAGACCCATTTGATTTGGAATCTATTAGACTTGAAGTCCATTTGATATAATGAGATATCGAGCTGGAGGCCCATTTGGTTTACATGATCGGGCTTAAGGCCTAGTTGGTTATGATATCGGGCATGAGTCTCATAGTGGTTTATAAACGTGATTTCGGGTTTGGAGACCCTAAAATGGAATTTGAATTTGAGAAATTGGATTTGTGGATTTACGATGGTTTTATGGAAATCCCGGGCATAGGTTCCTTTGAATAGTTTTGAGATGATTTATGAAATAGTTTTCCATATACCATCCTCACGAGTGATTGCCCTCCAAACGTCTCGTAGTATCCTTTAAATATATGTTCTATATTAAAATATATATTCTAAAATACAACATATATTACTAAAATATATTTTACTTCATATTTAAAATTATGAACAAAAAAGGTTAAATAGGAAATTAAAAAGGAAAACAAAAATCCCATTTTGACCCCAAGGGAATGACACCCATGCTCACAGGAGTCGTCCCCCAAGGACATCGATAACCGTGCCTAGTCCTGCTCCCTTCTGACAAATTAGCTGAAGTTCTCAAAATTGCCATCGGCACTTACCAAACAAGGGATAACCGTACATGTGCCCACTGTAACACCCCGGAAATTCGAGGATTATAATAATGTAATTTAATGTATGAATTGACGTTTTTACCCTTGTGATTGGTATGGCCAAATTGTTGACTTTTTTATTTGAGGGTCAAATGGACTTTGACCAATGACCGTGACGTAGTTTGGGATGTCACGAGTCCATAGACAGGTGGCACGTCCAATTCGGACGATCAGGGTAAAAGTTATGACTATCGGAAGTTCAAGGGCATTACCGTAATTTGTACAATAGGGGCGAAAATGTTGACTTTTCGTTTGACAACTAATTTTCACATGACTCAAGGACCGTTAGGTATGTCTCGATGCCCTGAGTTCGTAGACAGGCGGCACGCTGAAATCGGCCTTCGTATGGCTGAGTTACGGGTCTAGGAAGTGAAGGGTATTTTGGTAATTATTGAACCAGGGTGACAGGACCCATCCCAATCCCCCCGGGATTACCATGGAATGTGCCCTGCTCCCGTCCAACAAGGGGTGTCAAACAAAGGATGACCAAGAGCCACTGCCCAAACAGGGCATCCAGAGTGCGCAAGGATCGATGGAGGAGGTGTGCAATGTCCCAGTCTCTGCTGCAATCGCATCCGTGATCAACCTGAAGGGCATTAAAACCAAAAACTGTGAGTGGACAAAAACCAGTAAGTTCATCAAATACATTTATAAGACATTTATGCCCTCCAATAAAAACGTATGCATGCCATGAAAACCAGTAACCAAAACGTTTGCTCAACCGAGCCATTAGGGCCTTAGCCCAAAAACCGTCAACCAAAAACCAAGTGTGGGAACTCAGCCCAAAACTGTGAAATACCATAACTATACATAAACAACCATGTGGGTCACCACCCACGACCATAAATGAACATCAATTCATTAAAATCACACAATCATAAATCCACCCGGAAAGCCATTTCATTAATTCGTATTTTACCATTACCATCACCAGCATCCCTGATGCTAGACGTCCCTAACGTCATGTCTCACGGTTTCATAAGCTACGCGTGCTGCCCGGGGTCTCTCCGGGTCCATATATCTGACATCCCTGATGTCTGACGTCCCAGACGTCAATCATAGCAATCCTGCTCCTGAGTCATCATACGGTCCGGCTGCTCCGTATGGTGACCCTTCACAGGCAATGCACCGTGACTTCTCCAGTGTCCCAGACATCTGGAGGAGACCATCATATATCCATGTGTACAGATGGTATATGGAAAAACAGTTTTATTAACTCATTTCACAACATCACAATGGGCCCTGCCCGAATTTTCCATAAAACAACACATTTCCATTTAGGGTCCCTGACCCGAACCACATTTATTAAATATAGGGCCCCTGACCCGAAATCATCATTTTAATCCAACTGGGCCCCATGCCCGACTTTATGAACCACTGGGCCCACGGCCCGATTTATAAACCAACTGGGCCCGCAGCCCGATTACGTACTCAAATGGACTCCAAGTCCGAGATTTCCAAAACAAGTGGGCCTCAAGCCCGAATTCATCTTTCCAATATAAAAACCGTTTTATCATATTATTTATTTAACCACAAGCACGCAAAACCACAAATAAACCGTTAATCCCGATATACGTGAAATACAGAAAACACCTCGAAATACGTGCAACATACCCGAAATCAATGCTCACAAATACCATCATAGAAATCATGTATATAAACCATATAACACATTTAAGCATGCATAGGATTTATAAAACCAAAGTCCACTCACAGACCATTTTAACCGTGTGCCTCGATACGCGTGCCACCGACCCTCCCGGGCCACACCACTATCACCGGGACTCCCAATCCTGTCCAAATCACATTAGAGGGTCACTAACCTCATCATTAACATCCTATCAAAGTCCCGTAATTTTCCCGAATTTTTACTTATTTTTAAACTTAATTTAAAACCTTCGGACATCCCGAACACTATCGAGACGGTGTCCGATCGACACGAAACCAATTCTAAAATGTCCGTTACATCGAATGGATTAAAAGTCATGTTGACCTCACCTCGAGATTTGTGCCCACGCGCCGCCACGCGCCGCCGTGAGTGGCTGCGCGTGAAACTCACGCGCCGTGAACAGTGTCACCGTTCTGACCCGGTTGTCTGATAAACGGGTCACCGTGACCCGCGGCCCAACCCGACTGGTTCTCAGCCATTACTCGATCATTTTCAATTCCGTTTGTTCCTACAAGATCGTCTCATTAATTCCAGTTGATCTGAGGTTTAAAAACTAATAAACAACCTCGTTTCACTACCTGTTCGTGGAGGTGCGCAGACCGGCCACCTGCAACCGTCGTGTCTGCACGATCCCGGCCACCATTCCTTTCGAAAACGATCCCCAGAAGCTCGTCTCACCTTCTAGATCATCATCCTAATCACCAGATCGATCGAAATACGTTAAAACCCAACCTGCCATTTTCACCCGAAAACAGGTTCACGGGTTCGAGGCTTACCTCGCCGCCGTGGCCACCAGCACACCTAGTTTGACTCCAGGAACTCCATTCACCTCTCCAAAACGATCAAACACCAGTCTACACTGATTTCCAATTTTTTAGTTTTCGGACCTCTCTGTTTTTGTTTTGCCGCCGTCGTCCCTGCCGTCTCCGTCGCCTCCCGTCGTCTCTCAAGCCTCACCGTAGTCAATTCACATTCCTCCGCACAGCCTCATGGTTACAGATGTGGTGGGGATGCGTAATGGGGAGCCGTGTGCGGGTGTGCATGTGCACGGTTCTGTTTTCCGGTCACCACCGCCACCCACGGCAGTCACGCCGCCACATGCGACACAAAACTCCTCTCAGTCTCCCTGTGTTCGCTCATGGTTCCAAAAACAGAGAAGGGGTTGTGTGTGTATGTGTTTCGGGTGGGAGAAAACAGAGTGAGAGAGAGATGAGTGTGATCAGAGATAAAGGAAAGGGAGAGATGAGATCAAAGGCCCAGATTTAATCTGAGGTTTGAATGGATGGTGAGGATTTAAGGGGAGAAAATGGATTAAATAATCCAATGGCCAACAAGGATCCAGATTTTAGGGAAGGTGGGGATGAGTGACATGTGGACTACATCCAAGGGTCTAGATTCGTCAGTTACTGTTCACCTATTTAAATATTATTATTTTATTCCGAGTCTCGGTTAATCGCGTTTTACGTCCTTGACCATAACTTCGTCGTCGAATCTCCGATTTCGGCATGCCGCCTGTCGTTGGATTCGTATCGACGAGACCTACGTAACGGTCCTTGGCCCTCGTCCATCGGACCTCCCGGTCAAAAAGTCAACATTTGGCCCCTAACAAGCCAAATTACCAAAATACCCCTCAACTTCCGAACATCATAACTTTCTCTACGAATGTCGGAATCGAACGTGCCGCCTGTCTATGAACTCGTGACGTCCCGAACTACGTCACGGTCATCGGTCAAAGTCCGTTTGACCGCCCGATCAAAAAGTCAACATTTTGCCCACGACCAGGGGCAAAACGGTCATTTTGCACAATTTGTCCGATTCCGCCCTACTAACCACCGTTCAACCTCACTAAACGAGATTAGTGACTAATCTAATCCCGGAATTCGGGACGGGTCGTTACACAGGGGCATTTTGGTCATTTCACCCACGGGTTACTGTAGCAAACCGTGAAGGACAGCGGCTGCACCACCGTGTGCGGTGTCTCTGAGCAATCTTAATAATTTTAGGCTGTAATGAACTGGAAAAGGGAGATTTAACTAAACATTACAGACTGTCTCAACATGGGCTGAGTCACTCTTCATCAGTGGACACCTTTTTAATTTCTGGATCGAAACTTTTCGGGGGACAATTCTCAGTGGACAGTAAGGCTTCCACGAGCCTCTAGGACGGCTTAAAATTGTTTAAAACTGAATAGGAATCGAGTGAGCTTCACTCTGCTGTTGAAGAAACTGAGAATAAGTGAGGAAAACCAGAGAAACCATTTCGGGGAAAATTGGAGGGAAAATCGGGTTTCAATTTCTGGTGATTGTTGGACCAAACCAAGGTCTGGATTAGTCTTCTGGGAGTATTTGGAACTCAACCATATCGAAATCGAAGGCCATCAGCCATGGGTGAGTTGGGACTGTGACTGCCTTGTTCAGAGAAATTTCAGAGGTTTGGACGACTACTTCCAGGTGAGTGTTGGTTCAATTGATTGTGTTTTCCAGTTCGTTTTGATACTATGATGCTTCCTGTAAGGTTAATTTGATTATGGTTTGGAAACCAGTGAGTTCTTGTGATTGACCCGTTTGGATGATCACGGGTCGAATGGCCATTTAAGGATTTGATTTGGCTAATTAGTGTCTCAGAACTTAAATTGGAAAAATAATAAACATGTTAGGATCAAATTGGATTCAAATCGAGTAGGAATTGATGGGTAATCAACCGGGTCAAGCCGCGAGTGGCAGGCCCGTATTACAGATAAACGGGTGAAGGTGGTGACACTGTAGCAGCTATAGTGTCAGGCGCGTGATTTTCACGCGCAACCACTTTGGGCGGCGCGTGAGGGCGCGTTGGTTCTTATCTCTGATCATGATCAACATGACTTTTATTCCTCTCATCATTCTGAACATTTTTGGTTAATTAACCATGTTGATCTGAGATAGTTTTGATGGGTCAGTTAGGGCCGGTTGTCTCGGGAAACGTGTGGACGTTTCCCCGAGCCGGTTTCTGTTTCGGACTTTTTGGATAAATGTTTAATACTTGTAGTGACCCTTACGTGTGATTTGGACTGGCAGGAATTGTACGATAATCCCGGTACAAGTTTGTACGCGCAGGTTCACCGCGGGATCGTACTGTGAGTGGGCCCGATTTCATTAAACCCTTGCATTCTTAAATGTTTTCCGAATTACTTATATGTTCACATGCTGGAATCAAGAAACGGTTTTGATGATATTAAAATTATGGTTATGGCACGTTTCACGGTATTTGGGCTTGAGACCCGTCTGATGAAACTTAAAGATCGGTTTGGATTTTATCTATGTATATATATATATATATATATGTTTTGCATGTGGATATCAATAAAATGTATTTGGTACTGCACTGTATAGATCCATTCTTATGATACTGTCTCCTCCGGATGTGGTACCCCGTAGTGGTCATAGCGCATTGCCTGCGAGGGGTCATTCTACAGAGGAACCGGACCGTAAAATGACTCAGGAGCAGGATTGCTTATTGGACGTCAAGGACGTCGAGCGTCTAGGACGCTAGGCATTTGAGATGCCGTACCCGGACAAGGTTCGGGGATTGGACTCGGAATTGAGACCTGAGTGGCACGCGTAGCCTTGAGACTGTGACCTTATCGGACGTCAGGAACGTCACACATCGGGGATGTCTGGATCGGAGTGTATAGTGCAGTGGCTAAAATTTATCTTATGATTTTATTACATGCCTTATGGTTCATACTATATGATTTATGGTTTTAAATTCTAATGCATGCATGTTTGGAAAACGGAGGGGTAAATTATATGATTTACTTATTAAACGATTTTATAAACTTAAGTTTCGGCCCACTCACCCTTATTGTTTTGGTAACCCCTCCAGGTCGTGATACTGAGGTAGAGGAGGAACCTGAGGCTGAGGCATAGATCTACTTCTGCATACCTGAACCCCTGTTAGGTGGTTTACCCGCAGGTTTATTTTAGAGTCGTGCTCGCAACTTGTAATTTTGGATTTCATCCCTTGTCTGACATCTGTTTAATTCGGATTTGATGTATAACTTTAATTTGGTTATTTATGCATTTGATGTTTTGAGGTTAAAATTGGTATGAATTTTGGGTGTCAGACGGGAGCAGGACACGTCCCCTTGTGGTCCCTGTGGGATCGGGGCGGGTCCTGTCATGGCACATGATGGTTTCATAGTTATTGACTGATTTGGTGCATAGGATGAGGTTTCTGTGGTTGAAAGGAGACGAGGGAGCCTGGTTTCGAGGCCTGCCATAGACGGTGGTCGTGGAACTCGTGACTGGTAAGTCAAGGATTCAAAAATGGCAATTTACGTTTTGATGAGTGAGACTCAAATGGATTGATACAGTGAGGTTTTGGACGTTGTTAGGAACTTGTTGGGCTTGGAAGGAAGGCCTGAGGCAGCCGGAGTTATGAAAACAGAGAGGAGGACATTTGAAGCTTTCTGCTTGATCGAGGAGGTAACATCTCGCCCTAAAATTTATGTTTTAAGGCTTTAGATCAATTGTAGAGGATTGGACGAAGCCCATGGTAGAAAAAGGACTAAAAACGGACTCGAAATGGGCACAAAACTGTGAACGCTGGTTCAGAATGGACCGATCTGAATCGGACCGGTCTGGACCGGGTTTAACGGAAGTTGAAGACAATTGTAGCCAGCGCGTGGGCCTCACGCACAGTGCCTTTGAGCGGCGCGTGGCACGGATTTTGAAGAAGTTGTCAACACGTGTTTTTAAGTATTCGATGTAACGAACATTTTAGGACTAGTTTTGAGTCGATCAGACATCATTTTGATATGTTTCAGGATGTCCGAAGGTTTTAGGGCTCGTTTAAAAATAGTTAAAAATTATGAAAAATTACGGGGCTTTAGTATAAACATTTTGAAGTGGTTAGTGACCTTATTATGGGCTTTGGACAGGTTCGGGAAGTCCGGTGATAGGGGATTAGTCGGGAACGATGTAAGTGCACGCGTATCAAGGCAGCGGCGTAAACGGTCTGTGAGTGGACTTTGTTTTCTAACTTATGATGTATGCATAAATATTTATCATGTTTTCTATACGTGATTTCCATGTTTATGATTATGATCTTTATGATTTTTGTTTTGCATGTATTTCGATATATTTACGTTTCTGAACGTGTTACGAGATATGATCTTATGCTCCGATTTGATGTGATTTCGATGATTGGATTTTGGATTTGAATTATGATTTGATTTCAAGGCTTGATAAATGAATTTTGGAAAGTGATTTCGGACTTGAGGTCCCGTTCATAAAAGTGATTTCGATAAACGTGATTTCGGTTTTAAAGTGATTTCTGAATTTGAAATCGGGATTTCAACTACTGCTTTCAGATTTGGTTTGGAATTTGATTTTCGATGGAGTTTTGGATTTTATATGATTTTCACTTGGTTTTGGGTTTAAAGACCCGTTGATACTTGGTTTTGGGTTTAAAGACCCGGATATGGCTGGATCTGGTTTTGAGTTTAAAGACTCGGTTGATTGATGACGGGGGAAGGCCCTGGATTGATATGTTTTGAGTTTAAAGACTCAGTATATGTTTTGAGTGTAAAGACTCGGTTATTGTGATATCCCTCAAGGCCTGTTGATTGTGTTTTGAGTTTAAAAACTCGTTGTTATCCCGGGAAGGCCTGATATATGTGAGAACCAGCAGATTGATTGATTTGCTTTTCAGTTGGTTTTTCACTGGTTTTCAGATGTTTTAGGTTGTGGCCCGGATAATTTGGATTTGATGGATTTTAGGCTGAGTGCCCGAACTTTGATTTTGATTTCAGGTTTTCAGACATGGTTTTCATATCTTGGAAATGGAATGGTTATATGAAATGGTTTTCCTATTCATGCATTGGTTTTTCGTGGAGGGTATAAATGTATTTTCTTATAAACTGTTTTCTAAACTTATCCTTTATTTTTGTCTACTCACAGTCTTTTATGTTTTTTGATACCCTCCAGGTTGTTGGCGCGGTACGAGCTGTTGTAAGAGAGACGGAGACATCACACACGCGATCCACAGTAAGGCTGCGAACTCTGGTTAACTGAGGTTGTTTTTTTTTTAGTACGTTGACATGGGATCCCTTGTCTGGCTTGCGTGTTCCACGGGGATTGAACGAGTGTTTAGCCTTCGTGTTGCATGCAGGTTAGACGGGAGTATGACTTATCCCTTAATCCCGGGGGATTGGGGGTGGGTCGTGTCATAGAACTCAAGAGCTAAATTGACACTCATATTGGCCAAATCCCTATCATTTCCCCTTAAACCACCAATTAGCATTCCTAGAAACAATACCACCAGCATCCATGAAAATGCATTTACAAGCATCAAGCATCTCTACCTCTTCACACCAGCTTTAATCTATTTCTTCAAAAGATCCATTTCATCATCTTTCATCTTCATTTTCTTCAAGAGACCTAGAATTGGATTGAGAGACTTCTCATACAACTTTGGGTCGCATTACTAAAAAAAAATTACAGCCACCAACTCCTCTTCTATAATTCCTCTGACGCCAAATTTCATTGCAAAATTACATCAAAATTACAATTATTTATAGATTTAAATCTAATGACCAAGTAAGATTGAAAAAGAACTTACCCCATATCCATCACAACCCTAAAATCTTCTTCCTGGATTTTCATCTGCCAAACTTGTTATCAGCTTCGATTTTTTCCTACAGTTACAAATGGGGGCTTCCACATCCATCTTTCCTCTTTCCATAAACTGAAAATTTCTGCAAATAAGAGGTAGGAGACAAAGTTGTAGAAGATGCAGCCGTTTCTGCCTTCGCTGTTCAAAGATGAAGATGCAGATGGAGAAGATGCAGTTGTTGTTCAAGGAAGGGGATGCAGCCGCTTTTTGCTTTCGCTGTTTGAAGTCTCTGCCTTCTGCCTTCTGCCTTCTATTTTCACCTTCGTCGTTTGAAGCTTCTACTTTCGCCTTCTTCGTTCGAAGCTTCTATCTTCGCCTTCGTTGTTCGAAGCTTCTATCTTCGCCTTCTCCGTTTGAAGTTTCAAGCTTCACCTTCAGCTTCGCTGCTTCTATCTTTCACCTTCGTCTTCGTCGTCGCCTTTCGAAGAAGATGTTGATCGAGCTCCTGGATTTCAAAAGTTAGAGCTCCGATTTGGGCATTTTTGCCTAATAAGGAGAAGCTCAAGCAGTGTAATTGATGCAATACCCAAAATGCCCATTGATATTTTGCCACATCGATTGTTGTCAGATGCGAAGTGGCAATTACTATTTGCCACGTCTGCATTTAACTGATATTCAGATAGAAAATGTGACGGAATTACTATTTTGAAATCGCGAGTATATCTTGAGTACTTAATTGAAACTTTTTATAATTAAAGTATTTGTTTTAAAATGGGGCCTATAGGTTGATTACTTCTATGTAATTTATTTAAAAAAAAAAACAAAAATGGAAAAACAGAATGCAACAATGGAAATTAACTGTGATTTTCTTTTCTGCTTGGATCAAAATTTGAAAGTCACTGTTTTTGGTCACATCGTCTTCGTCTCCAATCACATCTGTTGTCCCAATTGTCTAAGAAATTAGCAATCATACTCACAAAGATGGGAAGGAGGTGTAGGGTTTGGTGGCCAAAGCAGCTCTCATTGAGAAAATCATCATCGGACTCCAATTTCTTGTTTGGCTGGTTCGTTTCTTCCTCTTCGTCTTCTCTTGACGTCGTCGTAGCGTTTTCCTGCGCTGAACACGTGCTTTCTGATCTCCAGCCAAGCCTGCAGGCATATACAATTCTTCACATACTTATCAGATTTCAACCATTTTGAACTGCGATTTATTCGTTTCGGTTTCAATTTTGTTTCTTTATGTTTGTATTGCATTTAAGTGATTCTGGTATGCATTTATTTCTTTGCTTATTTGGTTTATTTTTTGGGGATTGCTTTGTTGAAATCATATACTGTTTTCAGGGAATCCTTCATGACACAAATGGAAGAATGCCTGTTCTACTACAGGATAAGTCAATGTTATGCATGGTGGGACAAGTTTTTAAGGGTCAAACAATAGAAGATGAATATGGTCCGTCGTCTTGTCGGTGCCACAAGCTCAGTGGATCAATAGAAGCATGTAATAAAACTTTTGTGGTAAACGATTATTGGGTCCAGATGTTGTTTGATCCTGAAGAGCAAGTTGGAAAAGGCATTTTTTGGATTCCTAAATTGCATCACATCCACTGGAATGGGCAAATGGTGTCTCGATCTGATGTTTGAGCATGATGTTTGATTTTGGTGATTAATGACCTGTCTTTTGTTTGATCGAATTTAGCTAATATTCTACGAGACTCCCACCTATGGTGCTCACCATTTCTCAATACATCTCCGGAATTCATTTGAGCAAGTGAATGCTCCTTTGAGAAAACCTAAGTGGGTTGATGAACTTCACCAAAAGAAGCCACTTCTTGACTTGGTAAGAGTTTCTGGTACTTATTCTGCATTAAGACCTATCTTTGTTGCTAGCATCCTAATGTCTTTTCTTCTGCTCCTTAATTGCAGGATACAGTTGTTCTGGCAATTAACAGCTCTGCTGCTGCAGACATGTTTTTTGAAAGATGCATCGTTCACAACACTTCTTTTGTGCGCTTTTCCGCTTTTTACATGTATTCTCTTCACACATTTGTCCAATCTACCTCTTTTTTGAAGCCTTGTTCCCTCTGCAGTGTTCAAATATCATTTGTATGGCTTTTCAGGGTTCTTGCCTTCGCATGGCAACTATTCGCTGTGTCTGTGGCTTCTCTATCCACTTTATTCTATGTCAGTGTTCAATTTCTTCATAGGATTCTGAGTTATGCATCAGAGTCGGGGGTATACATTCTATCAGTAAATGTATTCAGCAGTTCAAGGATAAATATCAGAATTCGTTGTTCCCAGATTCTTTATTGGCCAATCTTTCTTCAGGATAATGGCATGAGGTAATATGAACATCTATGTTGAAATATGGGATATCATTTGACTGATAAGTTGGTTTAATATAGCATTTTGATCCTTAATAAAATTTACAAAATGCAAATATGGAAATCTATGTTGAATACTTTGTAGTTGTCCGACTGATAAGTTGGCTTTCAAATGCAATTTCATTTAATGTTCTAATTTTGGATAAAATGTGGAAACCCCATGTTATTAAATTTCACACTATTTTGGTTTGGAAGGAAACTCATATATAATTATCTGCATGCTAATGTTGAGGTTCTTTGAGTTGGAGGCTGAAATAGAGGTTTTCTTGAGTACAATGGTTGGCATCCACATGATCCCTGTAATTCTCTATTGACTGTATCTACACTGCCCCTTTCCTCCTCTATGGACCGTGTCTACACTATCCTTTTCATTTTCTAGGTGTCTTACAGTCATCCTCTTATATCCAATGCAGTAACTGATGATTGCGTTTCTTCTTGTGTATTTTCATTTCTTTTGTTTTATCCTTATTTCTTTCTTTTTGGTATTTGGCTTCTCTTATTTCTTTCCTGCATAAACTGAAATATGTTTTTCATCATCTCTTCCTTGATTTGAAAGGTCGCTATCAAGTGTGGAATATGCAGAGAAAGCTGCATTGCATAGACATTCCATATGGTCAAGTTTAGCCGTTAATGTACTTCTAGAAAACTTGTTTGGCTTGGCACTGTTGTATCATGCAGAATCTGTTTGCATATGGGTTCTGAAGTTTGCGAGTGACATTACAAACGAGTTGTTGCACTCAGGTTGTGTGTGGTTGATGGGAGTCCCTGCAGGTTTTAAGTTAAACACAGAATTGGCAGGAGTTCTTGGAATGATTTCTTTAACTGCCATCCAGATCTGGTCTACTATTTGGATCTTTTTAGGGTTTCACTTTCTTTATTTCATTAGAGGACTTGCTATATCAGGGATCATTTTTGGAATGACTGTACCTGCTGCTTTGATAATTGATTTGATAGCACTAGCAACTTTACATGTCTCTACTCTTCATTGGTTGATATCACATGTATATTCAACTCAGATACAGGCATTAGCAGCTTTGTGGCGTCTCTTCAGGTAATAATTTTTTAATTTCTTGGTGTTCTTCAGTTTTCAAAAGGTCAACTTGAAACCAACGACCTTAACCAAACTTTTTGCGATAGTTCTATATTTTTCATAGGGTCATTTTCAAACAAACCTATTCTCCACCCTTATCAAAAGTGCTCATTTTTAGGGGGAAAAATATAATAGAAAGCCTGCAAGTGTTTATTCAGCACCTTCTGGTTGAATTGTCTGCAGATTGCACTTTCTTTTCCCATAATCTAGTTCGTTGTCCACTTCTATCTGCTCATCTGCAATGAATGCACATAAATGCAAATACATATTGGAAACTAAATTATATGCTATGAATTTTGATATACTTAGTCTTTTACATACTGAGTAGAAATTTACAGTTGTGGGACTGCTTGAATCAGTCCCACAACTATGTAAATTTACTTTTTTCTGTCTGTTGGCTACTTTGCATTGTCTTTACTTACTTTTTTGTTTCTGCTGACTACTTTGCATTGTCTTTAGTATGTTTATGCTGTCCTTGATATTGTAACACTTTATTAATACCGCACTTGATTCCAATAGTAGAACCATGTTCCTGAATGCTATATAAAGTTAAATTGTGAATCTAATAATTTTTTTGTTCCAATAACCAGCTGTAAGTAAATAATATATATTTGTAACTTTTTGTGCATGGGAGATTGCAATGGCTTTTCTATTTGTTGTGTATAAGTCTGTGTATCCATATATGTTTTAATTTATTCAGCATATGTACTTGTACACCCATGTAAGATATGCTTTTCTATACGGTACAGAAAATATTCTTGTTATTTTGCACTGTGATCCTATTTTCGGAGAAAAGCTCCTATTTTCTGGCTACAGTTTGATATCCTTTTGAATAAATATTCATGGCATATAAGTTATCCTTGCTTCAATGATAAATTCAGAATTTCGATTATATGAAGTTGAGGAAATTGCAAGTAAAATTTTTCCTTCACCCGTGTTTGGTTTGCTATGTTGCTCATTGAATTGCTGAATGTTATCCAGGGGTCGAAAGTGGAATCCTCTTCGCCAGAGATTGGATAGCTATGACTACACTGTCAAGTAACACATAGTTGGATCACTTCTTTTCACACCACTCCTACTTCTATTACCAACAACTTCTGTTTTCTATATCTTCTTTACCATGATGAACACAACAATCAGCCTTATCTGTATACTAATTGAATCCACTATATCTGTTATTCATGCCACACCATATACCAAAATTTTCCTTTGGCTGCTCAGGCCAAGACGATTTTCCTCTGGGATATGGTTTGAAATTGTATCTGTTTGGAGTGATGGTATTGATTCTCCTAAGGATACTAATTCGACATAAGAGAAATTGCAGACTGAAAAGGGACTGACTGGAGAAAAATCTTCTGTTGTGATTTCATTTCTCCATAGCAACTTTTTGACTGTAGGTGAGAGTTTGATTTTTTTACTTTAGTGAATTAGTGATGTTTCAGTTTGGATTGCATGTGAAAGCATCTGAAGTCTGAAAGTTTCACATGCCAACCACTTAGGTTTTCTTTTTTGTGAAATAATTTCTTCAAGTCTACCAGGAGTCTGGACAATGCAGAGTTATAAGCACTGGCTGTAAATTTTGATAATATTATATGTGAGGTTGCTAGGCTCTGTTTAATTGTGTGCCTCTGTACTTTTGTGGCATTGATCTTTTATAATGTGCACGGTGTAAAAGGAGTTACCCGCTGACTCCAGATGCAATTTTTGTATACAAATTTTCTTTTGTAAGCTCCAATATGTCTGTATTGCTGGTTATTTTTCCTTTCCTAACTTGTTAATGGGATATACATACCAGGACAAATAGTCATGCCTCACTACAAGAAGGTTCTTTCTGGGAAACCTCGGACATTGGTTGCTACTGCAGCGTATAGAGTCCTCACTGGCAGACGGTGAGTTGAAATTTGAATGAGTTTGATTTTTCTTCTTTTTGTTTCAATGGGTATTTAAATTTGAACTCGTAAAATTGGTTCTAGGATTCCATCTACAATTGGAACTGATGTTCCAATATTTCCGTGGATGCTAATCTCCTACAAAGAGTATTGGCGCCTCTGCCGTGATTCAGTTCTTCAATGCTACAGGACGTGACGCTTAACAACTTACTGCATTTATTTAACCTAACTAGAATTCTTTTTCTCCCATGTAAACCAATCTTACATTCTTGATGCCAATTGCTTGTGTTTAGGACCTTTAAGGCTAGACTCCTGATTCAATTCTGAAGGATTTTAGGATGAGTTTTATGTAAAGAGAAAATAGGTTTTGTTTTAAATTTGTCAAAGTTGATTAAGCGGTACGCCTAACATACCAGCGTAATTTGAGTAATACTAGAGACACCAAATTTGTCTACTGAGGTTGAGTCTTAGCTGCCATTAATCGGTTCATTGGGGCATTTTTTTTTTTTTTTTGGGTTGTCCGACAGTGTAATTAATGAGTAGTTTTGGATTCGATTATTTTAAAAAATAAGTTTGAGATTTAATATGAATGATTTCCGTTCTAGTATTGTTGAATGTAAAAATTGTGTTTTGGCAAAACTCTTAACCCCTTTTGCGATATGAACTTCCAATAATTTATACTAATTTTAAGCAGGGGAAGATTATAATAATGTAGATGTAACTATGTAAGACAAACGTGGCAAAAGTGTTTGGTTTTCTTGGGTCTTGTCCTTGGATGCCGTCTCGAAGTAGAAGCTGCGTCGTGGATTTATAACTATGATGCTTCACGAGACTAAATTAACCTTTAATTATTCAGTAGATGCATCTGTCTAATGAAGTTTATCGGGTCAATTTTGATAATTAAACTTCTAGTTTTACTCACTTTAGCATATAGATGTACTCACCGGAATATTATTATAATTAACGAAAAATTACATACAAAGACATCAAATTATAGGGGTCATTAAAAACTCATATCCAAATTATCATAAGTTTCAAATTACGATCTAAATTATTTGACTATCACGTGGCAAATTTTTTGTCTAGTCAGCGATTGAGGTGGCAAAATTTTTACCCGGTTAGACTGAGGTGGAAAAAATTACAGGATCATTTTTGGAATTTCAAAAAATTAATTAAACAATTATTCGGGGATTGAGATTTCAGAATTTCAGAATTTTTGCCCAGCACCCCTTCCCCCAATCCGAATTCCCAACCCCCCTCCACCCAAATCGCAACTTCCCCAAATCGAATTCCCAACCCCGTCCATCGATCTTTGTCTTCATCTTCATCGCCATCAATTTTCATCTTCATCGCCATCGATCTTCATCTCCATCGATCTTCATCTTCATCTTCTCTTTCTCTCTAAATAATGCATATTCACATATGGGAGTGAATCGTGGTGTTTAATGGTACAAGCAGTTGCTTTTTGGAGAGAAAGAGAACGTGATGCCCTCTTGATGTGTGAATGGGTGGCGCTTCTTTTCTCACTCTCTCTCTTCTTCTTTTTTTGTTAATTCAAAGTTTTCATTTTCCACCTCATTTCCAATCCAAAACCATCCTAGGACAAAAAGAAAGAGCTTAAAAAACAAAAACCCATATGCTCTGTGATTTCCCTGATCCTGGGTTTGTTTTCTATTCCTCAACAAACTGCTTCTATTTGGGTCTCTTTGGAAATCTGTTTGTGGGGTTTCTTTTCTCTTATTTTCTTATAGTGTGAATTGAAAATGGAAATCTTGTTATTCATGTTTCTTGAATTTCTAAGCATCTTCAATTATTTGACCACTCATTTGCTTCTTCTTGACCACTCATACGGAAGGTCATCTCGACTGCCAACTCATGGCTAGGTACTGAGGAACTTAAACCTCTTTTTCGACATCTCGCCGACGCATTTGAGTGAACCTCATTCTTTGAACTCAAACCTCATTCTTTGAAGCCTTTTGCCGCTTAAAGACCACTCCTCACTTTGGTTTCCACCAAGCCCAATCAAATCTTCCCCTTGCGCTCTTATATAATCTTTGGCCCCTCTCTGCTTCTCAACTTTACCGATCCTTCTTCCATTCCAAGGACCCTCATGTGGAACTGTTGTTGTTTTCACATTCCCCGCGCGCCTTAGCGCTGCCTCTGGTTTTTCGTCTTGTGTAGCCCTTATTTGTCTTTTGTTCTTTGGCCTTGACTTTTGTAACGACCCGTCCCGAATTCCGGGATTAGATTAGTCACTAATCTCGATTAGTGAGGTTGAACGGTGCTTAGTAGGGCGGAATCGGACAAATGTGCAAAATGACCGTTTTGCCCCTGGTCGTGGGTAAAATGTTGACTTTTTGATCGGGCGGTCAAACGGACCTTGACCGATGACCGTGACGTAGTTCGGGACGTCATGAGTTCATAGACAGGTGGCTCATTCGATTCCGACATTCGTAGAGAAAGTTGTGGTGTGCGGAAGTTGAGGGGTATTTTGGTAATTTGGCATGTTTGGGGCCAAATGTTGACTTTTTGATCGGGAGGTCCGATGGACGAGGGCCAAGGACCGTTACGTAGGTATCGTCGATATGAATCCAACGACAGGCGGCATGCCGAAATCGGAGATTCGACGACGAAGTTATGGTCAAGGACGTGAAACGCGATTAACCGAGACTCGGAATAAAATAATAATATAATAATAAAATCTGATTACTTTAATCCAAACCAATCTGGACCCTTGATGAGTGACACATGTCATCATCTCCTTCCTTCCCTAATTCAGGGATCCTTGCTGGCCATTTAGGTTAATTAATTATTTCCTCTCCTCAAATCCTCACCCTTCATTTTGAACTCAGGATTGAATCCTTGCCATTGATCTCATCTGCTCTCTCTGTTTTTAAAACCATCAGAATATCATCCTCACATTTTCATTTCTTTCAACCCGTGCACTCTCACTCCTTGCACGATCACTCCACCACCTCACAGCCCAGCCTCACACACCAGTCAGCCCCAGACGAACCCCAGCCACCTTCAGACGCCGGCCACCACCACCACGGCCGCCCTGCACGGCCGGAAACTCCCCAGACCCGAGAGGAACCCGAACAGCCCAAATCGATCCAACCATCCAAACCTTCATACCTGGACTCGAACCAACGTAGGGATAGGACCACTGGAACCTTAGGACGACTCAGACCACGACTGGACGAGCCACAGCGGCGCCACGGCGGCGATATGCCCAGAAACCCGAGAAGGTTTGATTTTCTTCCCTGTTTCGAAACACTGGTTTTTGACGTTGGGATTGCTTGCTTACTTCTGAAACATGTCCTAGGAACCTAGACGACCATTTTGGACCATGAACCACGGCCGGAATCTCGACGAGTCGCCGGAGTTGATGACCTGAGTTCTCAGCCGATTTTCCTGTCAGTTTTCAGGTAGTTTAATCCACCTAAAAATTAGTTTGGATGTCACAGAACCATAGAGGGGATTATGGCGAGTCCATAGGATCAAACCGCATCAAAAATGGTGGTCTGGAACTCGATCTGTGATCGGGTCAAGCCGCGGGTCGACGGCGACCCGGTTTCAGAACCCGGTACTGTAGCATGACGTCATCTATGTTGACCTGAGTGTTGACCTGGCGCGTGGGGGCGCGTGAAGGGTATTTTGGGGAAACTTCCAACATGACTTTTAATCTATTCGATGTAACGGACATTTTGGGATTAGTTTCGTGTCGATCGGACACCGTCTCGATAGTGTTCGGGATGTCCGAAGGTTTTAAATTAAGTTTAAAAATAAGTAAAAATTCGGGAAAATTACGGGACTTTGATAGGATGTTAATAATGAGGTTAGTGACCCTCTAATGTGATTTGGACAGGATTGGGAGTCCCGGTGATAGTGGTGTGGCCCGGGAGGGCCGGTGGCACGCGTATCGAGGCACACGGTTAAAACGGTCTGTGAGTGGACTTTGGTTTTATAAATCCTATGCATGCTTAAATGTGTTATATGGTTTATATACATGATTTCTATGATGGTATTTGTGAGCATTGATTTCGGGTATGTTGCACGTATTTCGAGGTGTTTTCCGTATTTCACGTATATCGGGATTAACGGTTTATTTGTGGTTTTGCGTGCTTGTGGTTAAATAAATAATATGATAAAATGGTTTTTATATTGGAAAGATGAATTCGGGCTTGAGGCCCACTTGTTTTGGAAATCTCGGACTTGGAGTCCATTTGAGTACGTAATCGGGCTGCGGGCCCAGTTGGTTTATAAATCGGGCCGTGGGCCCAGTAGTTCATAAAGTCGGGCATGAGGCCCAGTTGGATTAAAATGATGATTTCGGGTCAGGGGCCCTATATTTAATAAATGTGGTTTCGGGTCAGGGACCCTAAATGGAAATGTGTTGTTTTATGGAAAATTCGGGCAGGGCCCATTATGATGTTGTGAAATGAATTAATAAAATTGTTTTCCATATACCATCTGGATACAAGGATATATGATGGTCTCCTCCAGATGTCTGGGACACTGGGGAAGTCACGGTGCATTGCCTGCGAAGGGTCACCATACGGAGCAGCCGGACCGTATGATGACTCAGGAGCAGGATTGCTATGATTGACGTCAGGGACGTCAGACATCAGGGATGTCAGAAATATGGACCCGGAGAGACCCCGGGCAGCACGCGTAGCTTATGAAACCGTGAGACATGACGTCAGGGACGTCTAGCATCAGGGATGCTGGTGATGGTAATGGTAAAATACGAATTAATGAAATGGCTTTCCGGGTGGATTTATGATTGTGTGATTTTAATGAATTGATGTTCATTTATGGTCGTGGGTGGTGACCCACATGGTTGTTTATGTATGGTGGTGGTATTCCACTGTTTTGGGCTGAGTTCTCACACTTGGTTTTTGGTTAACGGTTTTTGGGCTAAGGCCCTAATGGCTCGGTTGAGCAAACGTTTTGGTTACTGGTTTTGGTGGCATGCATACGTTTTTATTGGAGGGCATAAATGTCTTATAAATGTATTTGATGAACTTACTGGTTTTTGTCCACTCACAGCTTTTGGTTTTAATGCCCTTCAGGTTGATCATGGATGCGATTGCAGCAGAGACTGAGACATTGCACACCTCCTCCATCGGTCCTTGCGCACTCTGGATGGCCCGTTTGGGCAGTAGCTCTTGGTTATCCCTTGTCTGACACCCCTTGTTGGACGGGAGCAGGGCACATTCCATGGTAATCCCGGGGGGATTGGGATGGGTCCTGTCAACTTTCCCCCCTATTTCTTAGAATTCCTCATCTCTGATATGTTCTGCATTTTGTTCGCCCACTCTTCATTCAGGGTGGTTATAACTAGGGGAGGATCTTCCGCCTTTAAGGTCATAGCACCAGCACCTGAACGCTCTGCCATCTCATGACATTATTTTCGACTGATATTCATTTCAGTTGATGATTCTCGGATTTTCTTGCTTGTTGCGAGCTTGAGGCACGGAGGGAATAATTTACTTTCTTATACTTCTAATTTCAGTTGTTATTCAATTCCAAGTACTTTTTACATTCAAGTATTCGTACCTCTATTTCCATTTCAATACATAAACCAGATTTTCTTAAATAATTAATTTGTACTCAGAATACACTATCCGAGTGTGATTCTCGGCTTGCTAAGTAGGGACACCATAATTCGTGCATCGGTCCGAGTACTTTGCTTTCGACTCGAGAGAACCTGGGACCACTAACCATCTTAACAACCAAAATAACAATGTCGTCAATCTGAATATCATGACGAAATAAAAACTTATGAACTTCGATAAAGCTGGAAAAAGAACATTTTAAGTCCTTGAAAAAGGCACAAAAAAGAACAGTGCATGAGATTTCTTGTCCATTTTCCTCATAATCACATTGAGTAGAAGGAAGGTTCTTGGGCCGAAAATGGAACTCGTCCACATTGTCTAGTAGTCGATAATACAATTGGATGAATTTCATGAATAATAAAATAATAAAATGACAATTGAGGATATTCAAATGGTTCACTTAAAACAAATAATAAAATATTTGAGATTTGTCAAAATAAAGGACACTGTTAGAATAAATATTTTTGAAGTAGTTTGCTGAAATAGTTTTACAACCACTTAAGCTTGACTTTAGCCTAAATTTAGTGCCTATATTGGAGATGCATTGAAGTTTAACATTTGAAATTAGAATGAAATTCATCCCATTAGAACATCTTCAACATAGTCTCTAAAACATTTTTTTAGTTAATTTAGGGATTTCCAAAGAAAAAAAAAAAGGCTCTAGCAGAGTCCCTATCCTATTCCAGACACTAACATTTTGTTATTTTTATGGTTTTGAATCACTAAATTTAATAAAATAGGGGAGAGAAAGTAGGGATTCTCTATCTCCTCACATTTGCATGAATTTCATAAATAATAAAATAATAAATTGAGGATAGTCAAATGTTTTACTTGAAATAAATAATAAAATATTTGAGATTTGTCAAAATAGGAAACATTACTGGAGTAAACTTTTATAAAATAGTTTGTTAGAATAATTTTCCATCTATTTTAGCTAGAATTTAGTTTAAATTTAGAGACTCTGTTGTAGATGCTATTAGATGAGATATCATTTTTTACTTTCTCGGCCCTATTTGTTAAATTTAGGGATTCATAACACCTAAAGGATCAAAATTCTAAAGTAGCCCTATGTTAAAGCGTTAAATGCTCCAACTGTCGATTACTCATTGCCCAATCACCGAATGACGCGCGTCCTTCCTCGTAACCTGTCAACTTAAGTGGATCGCGGGTTCTCCGTTAGTACGAGCACCGGTGTGATGCCGGCCTAAGGTTCTCCGACGGTCAAGTCAGTTACTTTGTTCGTAAGAGGAAATAAATAGTAAATGGTAAGTTTGATAGAGTAATTGTGAATAGTAAATATTAGTTACCTTTATTGGGAAATGTGTACCCCTTATGTATGGGTAAGTAGGATATTCAATTCTCATAGTTTCGATGTGGGACAAATGCTCCTCGATTTACGTGCTGACACGTGTTACGTAGATCCACGTGGCATCCCACATTGGGCCCGGTGTTAGGGCTGTGTAAGTACGGTAGTTTTGAGCCTTGAACGGAGTCTGGGCTTTTAAGTATACGGTCCAGTGGGTCTGGTCAAACATGGTGTCAACACCCTATTTTCTTGAAAAATCCCCAACTTGTGTTAAAAAAAAAAGTGTTTTGAGGACTTTACTAGAGATGCACTATATAAATAATTTATCACTCAAAATCGGCACTAGCATCTCCATCAGAGTGTCACATTTTTTTTATATATTTTAGGGACTTAAAAAAAAAAGCCTTCAGCTTTGTCACAAGCCTACTTTATACTTTAGATATTTGATATTTTAAGGCACCTGAATCTCTAAATTCAATAATTAGGAGAGTGAAAGTAATAATTGTAGTATAAAAAATAAGGTTTATTTATTACGACTTTTTACTTAATATGCCGCATGAACATCAAGTTAAATCTTAAAATGCCCATTGAACACTATTTTCACTCAAAATGCCTCATGAACACAATTTTTGTCTCAAAATGTCTTCTGTACGTCTAATTTAACAGATTTATATTTAGATCAAAGGGCAAAATTGTCCAAAATTTTTTAATTTGGCTTTTTTGGATATGATGATAAAACTAGAGGTGGAAACATTGGCCTCCCATCACCTCCCAGCCTATTCATCATCATCACCCTTCCTTACCTACAAATTTCATTGATAAACGATGGAAAAACATAAAAGATAGAAGAAATCCCGATTAAAAAGGATAAGTAATTGATTGGAAGGGTCAATTGTACCAAATTAGATATATTCAAGCTTTTCCCATCACCTTCCAGCCTATTCATCATCATCACCGTCTCTTTTGCCTCGAAAAAGTTTATATGGCACCTACGTGGATTAAATATATTCAATTGAAAAAGGGCAATTGCGGAACTTCACAATTGACCCTTTCAATTTCGAATCCCAAATTGAGAAACCCTAAATCGACCCAGTTCCCCCTTCCTCCAGGCTTCGACGCAAACTCAGGCTTCGATGCTGCCCATGTCCTCCTTCCTCCATTGGTACGACCCACCTAATCATCCACTTAACCTTCGAAGAAGAAGAGATGGAGGAGCAACTTGAAGTTAGAAGTTGCTACTACGGGAAGAAATCTAAAATCCTGACTTCGTGGACTGACAGACATCCTAGGAGGAGATTCCAAGTGTGTCCATGTTCTGAGGTAATGAAAAATCTAAAATTTGTGTTATTTGTTGAAATTACGATGAATACGCAAGAATTTCTTCATATGGTAACCCTGCAATCTAAATTAGGTTTAGTACTTCAACTTTTAGATGAAAGATGTTCAAATTGCATCCAATTGATGGGATTGTGTGTAAATTTATAATAATCGATTTTGTTTTGATACAGGAAAGAAAATGTGGGTTTTGGGAATGGTTTGATCCTGAAATGTTTCATCGGTGCAAGACAATCATACCTAGATTGTTAAGGAAAACCGGTAAATTAGAAGGGGATTTGAAAAGGTACAGAGTTAGGATAAGCAAGTTTTGGGTTGCCCTAATTGTAGCCTGTCTTGTGTCAATGTATAAGAAGACTATAGTTTAGGTTTAGGGATTGCCTAACCATCCAATTTTGTAATCGATACTAAAAACATGACTTGTAATGGCAATGTAATGTCAGGACCCGTCCCAAATCCTCCGGGATTAACGTGGGACGCGCTTGATCCCGTCTGACACAAAGTGTCAGACTAAGGAAATTTTCTTCTCTAGCCCTCACCGGCCACCAGAGTACGCCAGGATCGTAGGAGGAGGAGTGTGATGTCTCGTCTCTGCTACAGCCCGCATCCGCGATCAACCTGAAGGGCATTAAAACATCAAAAGTCGTGAGTGGACAAAACAATCATTTTAATAAAAATATTTTCGCTTTAAGACATTTATGCCCTTCACTAAAAGCATATGCATGCATTCAAAAACCGTTTATCAAAACATTCATAAAACCATTTGAAAACGTATTCTCAAAACCTTTCAAGGGTTCATGCCCGGTCCCCATAAACTGTCGTGACCCATAAAAACTTTTCAAGGGTTCATACCGGTTCCCATAAACCGTCATGAACCATAAATCCATTTGGGTCCCCAACCCGAAATCAGCATCTTAAAACCATAAATCAATACATGTGGAAACTCAGCCCAAATCCATTCTCAATGAAATACCAAAACATACAATACGGGGTATCCGCCCCCAAATCACTTTCTAAAATATAAAACATGGAATATGGGGTCTCCGCCCCCAAATCACTTTCATATAACCTCATACGTACGCATACGTATAACCCATTCGCGGCACTTCCGAGAAGATGCCAACTCGGGGCACACAGCCCCTAGGGAACACATCCCGGATAAATGTCACGATATCATCTCTATACTAGTGTGCACACTACTCGGGGTCTCACTCCGAGTCTTCTCCCAGGAATTCTCCATCTAGGAGGCTCTATCTTTGGACCTAGTCTGATCATCCCTCCGGAATCTGGTCGGGGACCACAACATATCTCGTAACTCCCACTCTTGGAACGGGATCCCTATGGGGATATCTCGTAACTCCCACTCTTTCTTTCTTTCTCAAAACATTTCTCAACTGGGTCTCATACCTGATTCATCTCAACAGGATTCCTCGAATCCGATTCAAATCTATTTCACAGGTCTCGGCCTAAATCCTCAGTTCAATAGGGTCTCATGCCCGAATTCTCTTTTCATAAACCGAACTGGGACTCAAGCCCGATTTCAAATCAACAGGGCCTCAAGTCCGATACCACAGTTAACTGGGCCTCAAGCCCGAACCGTAATGCAACGGGGCCTCAAGCCCGATTTCACAACCAATAGAGCCTCAAGCCCGATACCACAGTCAAATGGGCCTCCAGCCCGATATTACAACCAAATGGGCCTCAAGCCCGGATCATAAATCAACGGGATTCTCGGTCCGATCGTATAACTCAAATAGACCCTCGGTCTGATTTCTCATCAAATCAAATGGACTACAAGTCCAAGAGTTTGTAAATCAATTGGGTCTCATGCCCGAGTTCATATTTCCAAATCCAAAATTCATTCATTAAATCTTCATTGAAAACACAGTACGCAAAGGTACGACATAAAGCCGAAAACCTTGAAAAACGCGCAAGTATATCGATCCTAAGCTACCACAAACAAATGCACTCATGGCATCACAAAACATGTTCTTAAAAAAATTATAAAACATTTATTCATGCATCAATTTCGAAAGAAAGGTCCACTCACAGACAGTCCGAAGCCGCGCTTCGATAAGCATGCCATAAGCGTCTCCCGGGCAAAACGTCGCCTCCGGGATTCCCGAACTTGTCCAAATTAATTTATAGGGTTACTAACTACTTATATAACCCCTCACTAAAGCCCCGTAATTTTCCAGAATTTCTAACTATTTTTAAACGCGAACCTAAACCTTCGGACAACCCGAACTATATCGAAACGATGTCCAATTGACACGAAACCAGTCCCAAAATGTTCGTTACATCGAATAGATGATTTCACGTGTTGGAACTTTCCCCAAAGGAGGGAGCACACGCCCTCACGCGCCCCAAGTATAGCCTGCGCATGGGCCTTACGCGCCCATGCACAGTGCATCTTCAACTTCCCGCGAACTGATCGGTCCGGTTTATTTCTGCAATCCGGTCCGGTCCAACCGGCGTGACCGGTTCACTTCATTCCTCTCTTATTTCTAGCCTGATTTCGATCCAATCCAAGCCTACACTTCCTAGTTCATCATTTCCTATCCATTCCTATCATCAAATCCAAAGAAAACTGCCCAAAACCCGATTGTGTCAAACTCCCCTTCACGATTAAATCTTTTCAAAATCTCCCCTGGGCTTCACAGCCATCAACCACCGTCCAAACTCATCCTAAAACCTTCCTAACATCATAATAAACCCATCCTAATTAACCAAAACTATCCCCTAACGTTTGAAATCGAAAATAATATGAAATGGACATAACCGAGCTTACCGTGCTCAGGGGTCCTCCGCCGTCCACGACGGTTGTGCATCCTACCGCTGCCTCCCAGTCATTCTCTCACTCAGTTCCTCACTCAAGAAGCAATCAAGACAGATGAGGGTTGGGGTGGTGTGTGGTAAAGGGTTATCGGTTTTAGTGAGATCGGGAAAACCGTGTGAATGAGAGAGGGGAAATATGCATGTATGTGGAATGGTGGCCAGTGGATGAGTGACACTT